>JAQSUU010000087.1:0-600000 GCA_038087645.1 Saccharum hybrid cultivar R570 | reverse complement strand
CCACACAAGAAAAAAAAAACATCGGCACATGGCTAAACTTAGACGACCCACACATTGGCTGGATAAGTGCATGATAGCTTCCAAACACGCCTAGAGTCCTGTATCATATTATGAGTTTATGACAAGGCTATTGACATAGGCTACCTCATACTCTAGAGGATGGCCAACATACTAATGCAGGAGTGTCGGACTAGTAAAGAATATCTAGAGCTTGATGAGCTGTTAAAAAAACTCGAGAATCATTTTGGTACACAAATGATCTTTTGCAAAAAGAAGTTGGGTATTCCTCGGAATACCCAAAAACCAAGCTGCCTCTACCCACGGGTGATGCCTGATGCCCTAGTGTGAGTGGTCCCAGGTCAGATCATTCCTTTGGTTTTAGGTGATTATCGCTTAAGATGTTTTTTGCAATCTCCTCTTACCTCCTAGGTAGGTAAGATGGTTGCCTTGTACAGGACCGTTTTTTCCTCTCTATATAGCATATAAAGATATGCAACTCTGCTGCCTGTTCAAAAAAAAAGTGACACACCTAATCAGACTTAAGCCTCGTTTGGTTCCACTTTGGATGGCTCCGGCTCCGCCTGCGCGCGTACAGTGCTGCACTGGGCGTTCCTGTGGAACTGTAGCATCTCTGTGTCCAGCAAAATAGAACTGGGAACAGGGAGGAGACGGAGGAGCCAGTGTTGGGGGGGCTCTGCCGGCTCCACCACAGTAGCGCTACAGTGCTGTGCGGTGCCCACTACGATGATTCTTGATACACTAGGTTTAGTAGGCTACAGTGCTCCTCAAGAGTTATGATGATCACTTTCGGCATCTTGATACACTAGGCTTAGTAGGCTATATCAAGGTCATCCAATGGTTTCAATTAAAATAATTAAAAAATCATATAGCATCTCTGCTTTTCAAATAGATTAGTTGAACAAGAGCAAAGAATGTATAATACCTTTCCAGTGGCAATAACTATGTTTACTCCTCTTGACCTGGCTTCTCTTAGAGCTTCTGCATTCCTTGCTGTAACTTGACTTTTACTGTTGAGCAGCGTGCCTTGTTCAAAGGAAAAAACAATAATAGTGAAAACTATAGCACATCTAGACTGTAAAGACGTGCAAAGAGCAAAGGATATACCATCCATATCACAAAAAATATATTTGAATTTTGGTTTGTAAAATCTTAGGCTGCCAGCTTTCTTCAGACCATTTGTCACTTGCCCTGTAAACATTCTTAGACACCAAGAGCTCAATTAGATCATGAGTGTGGTGGGCATTTCTATAACATATTAACTTAGAAATTTCATTAAGAATATACCATCCAATGAATCTGTTTGAGGCTTGCTTGAATCCAGAGCACTCTTAGCTAGACCTTTTCCTTTCCACCTTAGACTTTTTAAAATGAGCTGCTCCTCCTTCTCCAATTCTGCTGCAGCCTCATTGCTCGACTCGTGATGAAAACCAAGAAGATGCAATATGCCACGAACCTAATAGAGTAAACAAGTAATGTGTAGAATAATATCTGAAGCGGTAGTTGTAAGAGTCGGTGCAGTTATGCAGTTTGGAATTGTGCACACAAATTGAGGTAGATGGTATGCTTGCAGTACCTTACTAGATTGATTATGGTGCATTTAAGTAGAGGTAAAACAGGAAATGTGAAATGAAAAGGTGCCTAGATGGACTTATTTTGGAACCGAAGGGAATGATCTGTGAGTTGAAGGGCTTGGGATGTCCATAAGGAATACACAAACTATAATCAATTTCAAAGAAACTGTGAGGAATTCAGGGAAGAAAAGTAAAAGAACCATACCACTAGAACCCGCACTTCATCAAGAAGTGTAACACCTTTCTCCTCAGCTTGCCTTGCAGCTGCCTCAACAGATATTACTATATCACCTAACATTAGCTGCATTAAAAAGATATTCAGAGAAGGAGAAGAAAATAAGATGCATGGGTAAAGCTAAGAGCATAACAACATTCAAAAAAGTATTCCTACTTACAATGGGAACATCAAGATCTGGAATGTACTGCGTCATCGAGAGCACATCAGTAGTGCAGTCCTCGCCTCTCCATTCTTTGTTAAGATCTTGGATGAAGTTACCATTGCATAGCAATACAGAAACCTCAACCTTATCATACTTCCCAACATCACTTATTGATGTATCTCGGGTGCTGTAGCTGGAATCCAGAAGTCCATCAAGTGCAATCTTCATTGCCATTGGGACATTTAACTTTAGGATTTCTACAATGTTCTGCACGTTCATATGACAGAAAATTTACAAACATATATGAACAACTCATCAGTCTGAGAGAAATAGGCTAAAGCTAATCACAACAGAACACAAAAACAATATGTACACAGATAAATAGCTAAATTTAGGTAACCAATAGGCACCCAACTACCCACTACCCAAACAAAAGCCAGAATCAAACATCAGTTACAGGTATACTTAGGTATGACCTACATTTTCCCAGGCTACTCATGTCTTGGTCAAAGAAAAATCTACCAAGACTGCTATTAGAAGCACATACTTCCATTTAATGTAAAAGTATCTTTTTGGGATGTGCATTACCAGAAAACCATGTTAAAACTTTACAAAAACTGCAACAAACATACAAACATATCTAACAATCAATTGTCATTCACCATGAGGAGACAAACAGCTCAAAAGCTAGATAATACCGGAAGTCCACAGTACATAAACATAAATAGGTCAAATAGCTTGAGTAACCAGAATGCATCAACTACACAAATCTGTGCCAATATTACAAGCCAAATATAGTTCTTTTTTTTATTTTCCTTAGAAAGAACCTACATTGTCCTATACAACATATTACTGGTGAAAGAGATCTCTACTAAAACATGTGCTGAGAGACCTGAAACATGTACATCCTTACTCATTAGGTACTTCTCGGGATGTGCCACTCATTCATATTGAGTACATGGAGACATAACCAGTTCAAAATGGCAAAACATGGTCTCTAATCAGCCAGTTACATAAATGGGGATCCCACATAAATGAACAGCTGCATTGATCAAAACAAAAGGCAATAGTCCTACAGTTCTAAATGTTCTGCAATATCAGGACAAAACATGGTGCAACATAGCAGTGCGCCAAATATAACAGTTGCAGGATTCTCATCGGCATTTCCAATTGAGACTTCTAAAGCAGCAGGAATAATAAGAATACACTCAATACAGAGAAGTTCCATAAAGCGTGATGTGTACCAGCACTTCTGGGTCGTCGGGCATGTCCTCCTCGACGCCGATGAGAGCAATGAGCTCGATCTCCCTCTCCTTCGGCGGGGGTGGGGGAGGCGGCGGCGGCGCCTCCTGAGGCTGCGACCGCTTCGCCGACGCCTGTCCGCGCCGTCCCTTGCGGAACCCGCGGATTCCAGCGAGGAACCCTGCGAACGGCGGCGGCGCCGCTATCGAGGGCTTGGGGGTGCCCGTGTGCCCGCGCCAGGAGAGCAGCGAGGCCGCGAGTGCAGCCCCGGCAGCGGGGGGCAGGGGCGGCGCTGTGGAGGCGGAACGGAGCAGCGCCGCGCCGGGGAAGGGCGGCGGTAGCGGGAGGTGGAGGTACGAGCGCGAGGCGAACGGGAGCGCGCGTGAGACGATCCGCGCCATGGCCGTGCCCCCGGTCGTGTGGCGGCGGGAGAGACGGAGGAGGATGGAAGAGGGTTTTGGATGGTTTGTTTGGCTCGTCCAGTTTTGATTCGTACGGAACATGTTTCCTCGGACCAGGGTTTGCTCCTACACCTTCACCTCTCTGAATTAGGGGGTGTTTAGTTTGCAAAAATTTTTGGATCAGGCTACTGTAGTTTTTTGTTTTATTTGGTAATTACTGTTCAATCATGGACTAATTAGGATTAAAAGATTCGTCTCGTGATTTCACGGTGAACTGTGCAATTAGTTTTTTGTTTCGTCTACATTTAATGCTTCAGGCATGTGTAGCAAGATTCGATGTGATGTTTTGGGTTGAAAATTTTTGAGAACTAAACACCCCTTATGAAATGGGATCTTCACTTTTACACTAGCTTGGGCGTTTGGAGTATATTCCAGTTTCAGTTGGAGATTGCGTCTTTGTTCTGCTCGCGTGCTCGCTTAGGCCTCGTTAGTTTCTACCGGATTGGCCCGTTCACAGGCCTATTTCGGGTGGATTGCTGCGCCCGTTTTCAATTCGGATGGGACTAAAATGTGCATTCGTTTTGGGCCGGCCTAGAATGAAAACTGGCTCGTAACGAAAACTAGTCTTTTCCTAGTTTCCATGGCCCGGAATAAAACCGGATCTCCTGCCATCCGGATCCAACTCGTTCCTGGGCTGGGAACGAGTGACAGGCACGGTTCCACTCGTTCCTGAGCCAGAAGAAATCTGCTCCGGTATTAGATTCTGAGCAAAGGAATACTCCCTCCGTCCCAAATTATAAGGCATTCCAAGAACCTTGAAGAGTCAAAACATCTCAAGTTTGACCAAATTTATATGATAAAATAATAACATTTATGATTCTAACTAAGTATTATTAGATTTTTCATCAATTATATTTTCATATTATACCTATTAGATGTCATGAATCTTTATAATTATCTATATAATGTTGGTCAAACTTGAGATGTTTTGATTCTCCAAGATTCTTAGAATGCCTTATAATTTAGGAGGGAGTATGTCCCCAAAAAGTGAACAACTGGGAAATCAGCAAAGAAACGAGGATGACAGATTCACAGTACACCGCCGCGCATCAAAGGGTGTGTTTACTTCGCGAAAAGTAGCTGAAAAGTTACTGTAGCATCTTTCGTTGTTATTTGACAAAATTTGTCCAATCATGGACTAACTAGACTCAAAAGATTCGTCCCGACATTTACAGACAAACCATGCAATTAGTTATCTTTTTTACCTACATTTAATGCTCCATGCATACATCGAAAGATTTGATGTGATAGGTGAAAGAGAAAATATTTTGGGTTGGGATGGGGAAGTGAACAAGGCCAAAGTAGAAAGAGAATAACGTCAGCAAATTTCGCGACAATTTCATGTACAGACAGAAGGATTTAAGTTGCAGGTAGTACAAATTTGTCAGTAATCAATCAAATTGAGGTCGATGCCGCCCCGCTGGCTGAAAAGACCTGTTTTTATTTCAAGTAAACAATGATGCAAATTGCAATGAATCACATGCTTTCGAGGAAAAACAAGGATATTTGACGCGTTCACAGCTCTACACTCTAAAAACTAGGGTACAACCCCTCTGGCTATGCACACAACTTTCTTCCCGATGGCACTTGCCATGGCTATAAACTCAGGCTTCTACAAATCCTATTTGGATGATTGCCAATCTAGAGATACACTCTTGATTCAACATGGAAAACTGGAGAAAGACACTACCTAGCAGGCGCGAACCTCAGTGAACCGGCTTGAAGCTGGTTCACAATTGCTGTTGTTAAGTTTCAGGGAGCCAAAGAGGCAGGACAATCTCCTCATGATGGGCCTGCGAGTGGCAACTACCAACGACACGGCTTCTTTCCTACTACCAATATAAGTATCATAGCCCTCAAGATCTGCTTCAGTTATGAGGACTGCATCGGTGCACCCAGTGGGGCTGGCTGGCTTAGATAGCATAATTTGACAAAGTGGTAAGCCACTATCTTCGCAGTCAAACTCCATCACGTGGTAATCATCATTTTCTGTGTTCGTACGGCGAGCTTCAATGGCTTCTAGGAAACAGCCCAGGTTTGTACTCCGTACGGGAAGTTGTCCAGTGGTGAGAGTTCCAAATGAGCTAACAGCCTGCAAAATTGTGTGAATTGTCATAAAGTGTCCTAACACCAGTAGTATTGTACTAATAACTTAGAATGCAATCACCAAAGACTCCATACATGCCACTGCGATGGTGCCAAAAGCACTCTAGGCCTAATGGATCGGACATGATCCAAAGCTGCTTCAGGGGTCATGTTCCTGTATTTAATCTGCAACACAAGGATTATCAGGAAATTAAACAGGAGCATGCATACTGAGTCCAAATACAAATGTAGTTCATCCTACCAAGTAGCACAATACAATAGTGGTGCTTCGTCCTCTTCCAGCTTTACAATGAACATACGTAGTACCGCCTTGTGATGCATTCCCTGAAAAGAAGGCAGCTATATATTGAATCTACCAATTTGAGAGCGTGTATTCAGAATTTCAAAAGGCAAAAAAAGTTTTTTTTGGCACATCCTAGTTTCTGGCAATGTATAATTGATTAAAAAAATCACATAGTACTAATTGTATAATTGATTTTGGGTTGAATGATTGAATAGCCTATCATTTTGTGTCATCTTTATTTTTTTAATACATGTACATAGTATATGCTATATATGCATAACTTTTTGGCAAAAATACCTATGAATTTAGCTGAGCCCACCCTGTCATAGATTGCTCTTTGACAGAAATCAAGAATTTAAATTATAGACGTGCTTTGATGAGTTATGATTCTAGTTTGTTTGAATGAGTGACAGACATTGTGTAATGGCTAGGCTCATTTCAATATTTTTCAATAGCAAATCTACAGTTATTTCACATAAATGTCATGCATGACGTCATATACAACGACATCTAACAGAACCTTAATCTGGAGGTTGGGATGGACTGTGCATTAAAAGATAGTGCTGCAGCTTCTTTGTAACCATACCTACCACATCAGAATCTAATTGGCAATACATACCTAATACCATAAACATTAGTTGACCAGTGATCAAAATAATAACCCGCTTTCCTTTCCTGAGTTAACTGCTACCTGCTTTGCTTCCCTAAGTTTGAGTCAACCACCACTAACTCTCATACCTATGATTCAATGGTTACTCTTTGGAAGAAAAAAAAATCCATAACGAAAAGGTACCGCGGACGCAAGGAAAAGAAAATCATAGAAAACTGATCAGAGCTGGGGTTATGTTTCAAAAAAAAAAGTATGAATTTGCTATCGTGTATTTTTTGTCCTTAAAAATAAGCAAGGAAGGGCAAGAACTTACGGTGGATGAAATCTATGGCTTGAGAAATATCCTCGAGTGAAGGTGCAAAGAGGTAATCTCTTGTTGGAATTACCAGGTGCTCAATCTCATTGGCCTGGTAAAAGAAAGCATGTGTTATTATTTGTACATGTTTTCTCATTGCATATGCACAACAGTTCAACTGAGTCCCCTGAACTCTGAACTAACATAATATAATGCAAAAGGATAGACTTGGCCAGTGCTGAATCTCAAAATAAGTAGATAATGGAGTCCAGGGTTCTAACATGGCAACTCTATCAAATTTTTAAAGCAAATGGAGTCACATAACTAGCATAAGATGGAATAGTTACCTGGTATAAAGATGTTGGGACAAGAGTTTCATAAGGTTCATTCAACGTTACAACCCCTTGAACTCCAAGCTGCTTCAATCGTGGAACATCACTTGGAAAAGGAACAGCGCCAAGCAAAATAAACTGGATGGAGATTGGAAAAAAGATTAGCCAGAGGCATTTCAGAGCGCACATTCTTCTGATGCATAATTAGAAATTTAGAATACTAGGTTGTGCGAAGACTGAATAAAAATGAAACAATTAATAACACCAGTCAAGGACTCAAGGTTTGCTACTCCTGTGAAGGCAGGGCTCCAGGTCCCTAGGATTGTGAATTTCTCATCCTCGGTGCTAAATGATATATATATATATATATATATATATATATATATATATATATATATATATATATATATATATATATATATATATATATATACACACACACATACAAAATACTAAAGGACGAGCTGAAACAAACATGCGCGTTGATGACAAGTACCCACAGTCTTCTCACAACTGGGTTAAAATTGGAACGTCCGAGAAAAGCAAGCACGAGAATAATCACTGCTCACAAGGGGGCAATGAGGTGATATATTTCATCACTGCTGAGTAGAAGTCACTCTTAAGCACAAACGAGCTTTGTTGGGCGATATATTTCCCTGCTGCTGAGTAAAAGTCACTCTTAAGCACAAACGAGGTTAACAAGGCAAAGTCAATCCCTGCGTAGAACTCAAATTTAGGCCACTAGCAAGTGCATAACTTCAGAGGAAAAAAAACTTGATAAAACACCCAACTATCCGAGCATCACAAATCCAACATTAACAGTACTGATCTCAGCCACAGGAATAAGTCAATAATAAATCAGAACGTACAATACCATCCAGAATACTACTAACCACAGAATCCACGGAGAACAAAAGCGAGGAAGGGCCAGTACCTGGTCGACGCGATCCCACCACCGGAAGTCCGCCTCGAACCGGTTGCGCAAGACGTTGTACAGCAGTGTCGGGTAGAACAGCACCCTCGCGCCGGCGCCGACGAGCGCGCGCTTCGCCTTAAGCCGTACGAGCTCGCCGCCACCGCTCGCCTGAACCTCCTCCTCCTGCTGCTCCTGCTGCCACGCCAGGCCCGCGTCACCGTCTCCCAATTCGCAGATCCTCATTTCCCACCACCACCACAACAGCTCGCGAATCCTCGCGCTGCCGAGACGCCTCCAGCGTCCTCCTCCGCTTCCGCAGCGAGCAGATCCGTGGAGGAACGGAAGAGGAGGGGAATCGATGGGATCGAGACAGTGGGTGGTAGCTTTGCTCGCGACCGTGGCCTGGGGACGCGAGAAATGGGACGAGTGATTTTTGTCTAAAACCCCACAGCAGCAGAATGCGGAAACAGGTGGCAACGGAGTGCTGAATCGGAAGGAAGCAGAGCTGGCTCTCGCTGGTTTTAGTTGGTGGCGGAAACGTGGGTGCGTTTCCTTCTCAGGTACCCGGGCATTTGCAGTTTTGCATAACCACTCCCCTTTTCTTGTTGTGTGGGGTAGGTGCAACAACAATTTCCCAATGTTTCTTTCATGCTCATGGTCCAGCGCCGATGCCTTTGTAAGGTCTCAATTTACAAGATGTGTGTTACAAGAAGGCAGTAGCTAAGGGCTTGTGCGATAGCCATTGTTGTTGATTGTTGTGGCTGTGGCTACACTCCCGTCCCACGAGGACTGTAGCAGCAGCAGAAACAGTTGTAGCTGTTACAGGAAACACGCCATAACGAACAAGACTACACCTAACCATAGAACGCGCGGCCTTCAGCAACACTGCCCAGAAGCATCACTTCCAAGCTTGCACGAAACACAATTTCGAACTATGGGGGGGTTATGGGCAGAAAAGTGCCTAATTAACAATCGCACGCGTCAATCACTTTCCGAGGGCAGAATTGTGAAACCGCCCGTTTATTGCCAAACCAAACACTTCGGATCGGATATCCATCGTGCCCTGAGACCTCAGGTCACCCCGGTCCAATCAGCGCCGTGTACGAGTATTCAGCATCCAATGAGCCGGCCCCCAGGGCAGACCAGCGCCGTCGAATCTGGATCGGTGGATCCGACGGCGCCAAATGACATGCCCACGCCACCAGCGCTCTGACAATCCCGCGCCGCGGATTCGAGCTCGAGCCCGGCGCGTGATTGGACCGCGGCGGGCAGCGGCGTCACGCGGGACGTACGCGCTCAACGGACCTGCCTGCCGCCCCCACGTGGAACCACCACCCATTCCTGGCGAAGCAGGGCAATGCTCCCGGCGGGCCCCGATGGGCGGTGTCGGTTGGACGCATCCCGTTGGTGGATAGGAGTGGAACAGTGGGGTGAGCCCACGGCGGCTGAGAGCCTCGGGACTCGGGAGTGATAATGGTTTGGTGGGCCCGAGAAGTTGAGTGAGCTTGCGCGCGGTATCTGAGGCCGCGACTATCCGTGGAAAGAAAATTGTTTGGGTGACGTCGCAAGGATGTCGGTTTTCGAATATTAATAAAAAAATAAATTATAAAATCCGTCAGAACCCGTCAGAAAACTGCGAGACGAATCTAATGGTACTAATTAATTTTTTATTGGCACATGTTGGTTACTGTAGTACTTGAGTTTTTTCATGGACTAATTAGATTTAAAAGATTTGTCTCGTGATTTTTTCAAAAATTGTATAATTAGTTTTTTTTCTATTTACATTTAGTACTCCGTGCACACGTTCAAACATTCGATGCAACCACCGGAGACAAAATTTACTCGGGTGCCGCCAGCCAGCGTCGGACTCGGACTCGCTCGACGGATCCAGTCCCCACATGCACTGGGCCACTAGTGCTCGCTGCTCGGAGTCTGGGAGTGACGGGTCACACGGGTGTAGTGACTGGAGTACTGGACAGTTCTTCTGTTGCTTCGGTCTCGCATCCGTGTGCTGCCTTTCAGTGCGCGAGTTTACTGAAAAAACAGATAAAATCCACGTAAAAAAGCAGATAGTAACTTTTGTTGTAGTCTCGAAAGGAAGGGAGTCTAGAGAAAAACAGAGCGTGCGCTGTCTGGGTCTGGGTGCGTCAGATGACGCCATGTACTGTACACGTTTTTGGATATGCATGAATCTAATGCGGCACTCAGATGATTAGACTATAATTAGAGCAGTGCTTACACTGTTACACAGGTACTCAGATAAAATCCAGTTTCAGCCGCCTCCATAATAGGGTGGTGCTTGGTTTATTCTGCACGGGGATCTTCAGCGGGCGTGGTGTGATCGCTGTCTTGGAATGGAACCAAAAGCTATCCGTGTGAACGCCCACCTCTGATCAGATTGGCCACGTATGATGCATTGATGCCCGGCGATCTTTTTCCTCGCCTGAGAGCGGAGTGGACGTTGGAGTGTGAAGCAGATGATGATGCATCGCCTTCGCGCGTCACGCTCAGCGCATCGCCAGCGTCACACATGACGATCGCAAGTTCGTGATTTTTCTGAACTGACCAGTGACCAGCCAGGGTGTTTTATCTGGTGACTAAAGTTTAGGAGGTATCACATGAAAATGTCGCATGAGGTATTCAGATACTAATAAAAAAACGAATTACAGAATCCGTCAGTAATCCGCGAGACGTAATTATTAAGTCTAATTAATATGTCATTAGCATATATTTACTGTAGCACCACATTGTCAAATCATGGACTAATTAGGCTTAACAAATTCGTCTCGCAAAATAGTTCCAACCTGTGCATTTAGTTTCGTAGATAGTCTATATTTAATAATCCATGCTTGTGTCCAAACAACCGATAAAGACAGTGACTAAAGTTTAGGAGGTGAACCAAACACCCCTGAGTTTGTCATGATGCTTGGTGCATGCAGCTTGCGGGAGCCAGCAATCTGGTCGTCATCGTCATACTTGTAGTAACACAGCTATGAGAAAAACAATTTAGACTCGCTTGGATTGGAGGATCCTCAAAGAAACTTCAAAGGAATGTGATTCCTATGTTTCGATGACATAACTCTCTGTTTGGATCACAGGAACAAGCTTGTCGTTTCTATAAAGAGGATAGTGTTCTTTCACAAAACACATGAATTAAAACATCCACTTCAACTTGAATTTTTCACGGAAGCCGAAGAAAATGTGCATGCTAAAGAAGAAATAGTGACGGTTGGTTCCTGCGTTCCAAACACTACTTCCTGCTACTTTTATGTGTTTTGCATTCCTTTGTTTTAATTTCTCAGGGCTTCCCTAATGCATCATGCTGGCATGCTGCCCCATCTCCCACGTCCTCACTAAGTTGACATGTCGCAAAAAAAAAAGGTCTCCTATAGAAAAAGTTATAGCTTGGTCTGACAAAGGAAGAAGGTAGCACTTGAGGAGCGTGTTGGGGGGCAAAGAAGCCACTCGACCGTCTCATTTTCTTAGCTGACAAAAAGCTATAACTTAGTGGATGGTGGGATAGAAAGCAAATAGAGGATGACTGTTTGCATTGGGAGACTCTACTGATACTGTTGTCCTCAACTCATGAATTACTACGTGAACCTACACTTTTTCTGGAGGCTAATATTTGCTACTGTCTCCATTGGACGTGCCCTTACTTTGTTCTTTGTTCTTGTTTTAATCGGGGCCTAATGTGTCAGCAATTGAAGACAGAAAATAGATATACTTTATGCAGATAGTACCATCAGTATTATTTTATGATTTGAAATTTTGAATCTAATTTCTGGTGGTTAAAGTATCGCTGCAGATGGGGAATGAGTGGCCACGGCTCGTGGCAGTTACAGTACAGAAAATGCCGAAGGCAAACAGGCATAGGCGAACCAGAAGCAAAAGAAAAAAAATGTCATTTCGCCGCGTATTTGTAATAGAAGTGTTTGATGGATATGGCCCATGACATTGCGTGTTTTGAGAACTGAGATGGCGTTTTCAAGAATACGGACGCACGTTATATTGGATGGCACTTTCATATACTCGTTTATATTTAGAAATATAAAACACGAAACCACGTGTTCCTCTACCTCTAGGCTCTAGTCGTGTCCTGCCAGCCACTAGTGGATGGATATTATTGCTTACTAATGCTTATCGCATCTCTATCTCCAGCCTTGTTTAGTTTCCGATTCCTCCCCAAATTTCACTACGTAAAAAGAAGATTTCTCATCACATCAAAATACCGGTAAATGCATGGAGTACTAAATGTAGATGAAATCAAAAACTAATTGCACAATTTTATTGTACTTTGCGAGACGAACATTTTGAGTTTAATTAATCAATATTTGGACAATTTTTTGCACTAAAAAACAAAACGCGCTACAGTGTTCCGACAGGAACACTGTAGCGCGCAATGCCGAATCGGGACGTCCGACTCGGAAACTAAACAAGGCCATAATATTTGGACAATTTTTTACACTAAAAAATAAAATGCGCTACAGTGTTCCGACAAAAACACTGTAGCGCGCAGGGCGTCCGACTCGGGAACTAAACAAGGCCTCCGTTCTCCAACTTTTCCCTTCCGGCGTGTACTCCATTGAGGCCTGCTCAGTGAAAGCTCAAGCAAACGTGGTCCACGAGCGACGAGCGTGGAACTCACCGACTGTAATGTCTACCAAGCAACGGTGAATAGACTTATTTTTCCAGAAGAGTTAAATGCACCGTAGGTCCATTAATTTTTGATGGTGTGTCATCCAGGTCCATCAACTTTCAAACTGTATTTTTAGGTCCATTAACTTTTGGTGGTATGTCATCCAGATCCATCAACTTTCAAATTGCATTTTTGGGTCCATTAACTTTTGATGGTGTGTTATCCAGGTCCCTCAACTTTTAAATTGTATTTTTTGATCCATTAACTTTTGATGGCGTGTCATCCAGGTCCATCAACTTTCAAATTGCATAAAGTAGCTGTACACATACGTCTGTACGTGGCAAGAAAAACATGCATGCAAACACTGTGTATACTGTACATGCATTGCATGCTGCTGTATGGATTTGAACTTTTTTTTGGTTCGGTTGCACATGAACCTAGCTTCAGTTCATTGTCTGGTGGTTGTAGCTTCAGTTCATTGCATGCTACTCGTACTATGTATTGTAGTGTTTTCTTTTCCTCCTCTTTTTTTTTGGATGGAATTTTGGGCTAACTGATGGATGGATGTGCGACACGTTAGGCGCGGCTGTGAGTTGACGGGGAGGGCCGTAGAGGGAAATAGGTGAACAGTGGCTGCAGCTGGATGGCTGCCGCGACGGTCTCGGCGTCGACCCGAACCGCGCGGACTGAGATCCCGTGCAGCTGCTACTGCGACTGCAACTTATGCAGTCGAACGTTTTCAGCCTTCCAAAGACCATCCAACGGCCTAAACAAAACAAGCAGTACTTCTTCTCTTTCTCCTCTGCTGCTGGTCTGTGTCTTGTTCAATCGACGAACCAAGCACGGTGGCCTCCACGGCGAACGGCATGGCGATGGCCCGTGGCCGGCTGCTCCGCAGCAAGGGCAAGGCCCCTGTCGTGCTCCCTTGTGAGCCACACGCCCTGGTTCATGGCCACCGCGAACACCACATTCCTCAGCTGCTGGCCGAACGCTGGCCATGGCCTCACGACGAGCGCGCTCCGGAGTAGGACACCGTGACGTTGCCACCGCCATGGTACTCGACGATGACCGTCTCGTTGCGGAACTTGTCCACGCGCATGGCAGCATCGAGCTGCTAGGAGAGGACCGAGGAAGAGGACCCGTGAGGGCGGTGGCCGGCGTAGATGTCGCGCATGGAGAGCCAGACAACCATGAGCCATGGGTGCTACCTTGGGGGCGGACTCGTCACAGCCCACAAGACCTGCTGTCGTTCAGGGACATGGGCGAGACGATGGTGCGCTGCCCCGGCATGCTCATGATCCAGGCGCTGGACATGCCGCTGACGGTGCAGGACAACAGCTTCGACTGGCTGGAGCCCAGGGCCCTGAGCCCCTGAGAGCGCTAGGCGAGAGCGCTAGGCGACGGCGTCTGCGTGCTCGGCTGGCCGACGCCAAGAGTCTTCTGCATAGGGCCACTGGTCAACGACGGCAACACAGGAAAGAGCGGAGAGAGGCACGAGTGCCTGGCGTGGCTGGACGCGCAGCTGAAGCGAAGCGTCGTGTTCCTCTGCTTCGGCAGCAAGGGCGCCTTCTCGGCCGCGCAGTTACAGGAGATCACCCTCCGATTGGAGAGCTCCGGCGCTTCTTGTGGGTGGTGAGGAGGACCCCTGGGGGTGGCGGCCGGTGGCGTTCATGTCGCGCATGTCGCGTTGATGACTTGATGCCGTATCGTGTCGACCAGACAGCCATGGGCGCTTCCGGAGTTCTGAACAACTGAAACAAGACAGACAGGCAGCGGAGGAAGAAGTTCTGTTTGTTTTGTTTGGGCCGTTGGATGATCTTTGGAAGGCTGAAAACATTCGACTGCATAAGTTGCGGTTGCAGTAGCAACTGCACGGGATCTCAGCTGTAACACCCCAGGTGTTTGTCATTCACTAAGCAATGGGTTTGAGCTCAAACATGATAGATTAAGTGGAGGTGAGCCTAATATAAACTTGGATGTTACTCCTTTGCTTTGCATATAGGATATTTTCAAGATATATGTTTGGGTGGTGTTATGGCAATATCTTCATATGTCTCACCTTAGTACCTATCTATATTGATCCCTGAAAAAGTTTCATGAAGTTTGGAATCAAAAAGTCACATGAAATGATAAGTTGTATGCTTGTTTGGATTATAACTGAAACATACTTCTGAAACCAGGAAACATGTTTTACATTCCATGTGAACTGGTGCTTATGCAACATACAGGTGCAACATGTGCAACACATCTAGGAAATATGTGGAACAACCTAGTAAAACATGTGTAGCATGTACCTTGCAACAACATTATGAAACAAGTGAAACGGAGCTTTGAAACAAGCATTGCAACTATAGTAATTTCTATGTTTCAGTGCATGTGAGGCCTACACTTTTATGCAACCTATGCACGGTGTGTATGTTTAGCCTCTACAATACCTTAACTACACTTAGGACACTTAATGAAATAATATTCATGTTGATCATTTTGTCTAAATGTGCTTCTAAGTGATGGTTAACCATGTATGGACCCTAAAACCCTTTTGTTTGACCATTTCAAAAGTGTGACCTAAAAGCTTTGTGTGACTGTGCACCCTTTTACAAAGTTGTAGAGAATTTTATAAGGAATAAACTTTGTTTAAGGGTCAAGTCATGAAAATATGTGGAACATGCTCAAAAAGGGCCCACAAGTCAAATTTAGGGTTGTTTCCCAACACTTAGCATATTCTAAGTCCCTAATCGGCAGCATCAAGTCAACATGTATGTGACATTTTATCTTCCAATTTCATATGGTAGCTCAATTAGGTTCCTTAATATGAGTTGTAGTACTTTTCATGATGGAAACAATGAATCAAGTGTCACTTAAAATGGAGCTTAGTTGGACCTTCAATAACAGTTTCCAAAACAGTAAAAAGTTGTTTTATCGCTAATTGACCTTGACATGTTGACATGCCGCGTTCTCGAAATTTTGTTAAACAACTTAACATGGTCCCAAAATAAAAGTTGGAGTGTATGTGGTGTAGTAGATCATGCAAAAAGTTGGCTTAAGTTTGACCTCATTTTGATCAGCAAAATTTATTTTCCTTATTGGTTAGTAATGTGTTAACATTGCTAACTTAGATGCTAATTATCTCCTAATCTACAGTGCTAATGATCTTGCACCCTAAATGAAAGTTGTGGAGCATCAGGAGAACAACAAAATTTGTTTAAGGAGTTGGAGCTGAATCTTCACGGAATATGCTCAAAAACGGCAACCGAGGTGCTCAGTCTTTCGCCCGCCACCTGTTCGGGAGAATGCCCACGTGTCCTCCATGCGCTAGCCGCGCCCCCACCATGGCCGAGCGTCGCTGCCACGTGCTCCTGCGCTGCTCTCTCTCCTTCTCACGCATGGGATGGCAGCGGGCACTTCCAGCTCCCTCACTTGCCTCTCCTTTCCTCGCCTGAGCTCCCCCTCACGCTGTGCTGCTGCTGCTCGCGGCCACGAACGACGTCGCCGCCGCGGCCTGCCATTGCCGAGCCGAGCCGAGCTCCGTGGCCGGCCGCCACCAAGCCTCCTACTGCCAAATCGACCCCCCGGTCTCCTTCCCCACCTCGCCCGGTCGCACCGCGCCTCCTCACCGCCTGTACCGTTGCCGTTCACACGCTGCCGCCGGAGCACCAGCCACCGGCGCCGCCTGCCTCCATGGCCAGCTGGCCGAGGGTCACCTCAGGCCAAACTGAGTAGTACCATGGATGCGCGCCGGCCCCCTGCTACTCCGCCTCCGCCCTTGCCGCCGGCGTTGCCCCTACCGGCCGGCCGAGCTGGCCTCGCCGCTGTCCTCTGCTTCCGGTGCCTGAGGATGAAGGAGGCCATCTCCTGTCTTCTGTCTCTCTCTCTCCGAGTGTATGGCAAGCGGGTCCAACCTAAAAGTGGGTCCCGTATGTCGGTTTAAGTAGTTGCAAGTTTGGGTGCACAGTCGGGTACGCCTAGCACGTCAAGGGTAAAGTGGTTTCCTGTGTTTCAGAATTTGTGCTAAATCTTCTAAAATTCATATCTCATGCTAGGTAATTCCAAAAATGGCAAATGGGGACTTTTTGGAAACCTTGAGAAGAGATCTAGGCAGTGGAGTCATAAAATGTTACATGTTTGTAGATGTTTTCTGATGTTTTTATTTAAGCTTTAAAAATGCTCTAAAATGCTTATAAACTTGACCAGAGCCATATCTGGAGTTTTAGAACCCCAAAAATAGTGATTCTTGCTTTGTTAATTTTGTGATGACATGTACTTGATAAGAAAAATATTAAACACACTAGTTGTTCACTGTTTTCTTAAGGTTTTGATTTGACCTTGATAAATATGGAAATCTACATTATATTGCTTGTCATTTTATATCTTGAGTTGTTTTGCTCCAAATGATGTGAAATTTTTATGGTAGTCTTTTCATGCTATGAATGTACTGTGGTATAAATTTCATGGTCATTGCTTACTGTATGATCAAGTTATTGATTTAACTTGCTTATGGCTTGATAAATAACTTGTAAATAATATATAATTGATAAAATGGAAAATATTGTTTCATTAGCTTAGTATAATGTTTATGTATCATAATGATTCATTCTAGGGCCATGTGTTCATAGAAAATATGGAGTTTTAGGTTTAACTTGCTCTCACATGATTTATTGTATTAGCCATTTGTCTTTTTCATAGAGGTTGATATACATGTCCAAATGGCTTGAAATTTGGACAGTAGACTTTTGGGAGCATTGATAGGTCACTGTAATTTTGGTATAATTTATTATGTATTTTTGATAGGTGTTCATAATTTCACCTAATTATCTAAATAAAGTAAGAAAATATATTTAAAGAATTTATTTAGGAATGGACACTATGTTTTATGGTGTTCATTAGTCATGTGTGAAATGTTGGTAAAGTTGATTTTGCATAATTATATGTTTGCAACATATGTTAATAATTATTTCTTACAATTACTAGTTTTTGGACAGTTCTGGGGGCAATGTAAATTACCCTATGATAATGATATTTTCTGAGAACCTTGTCTATAGAAAAGTTGTATATAATTCATGTATCTAGCTTGTGTTAAAATTTGGTGGCATTTGGTCAAGTAGTTTTTTAGTTATAGATGTTTAAAGTTAGGTCCTAGATTTTGTTGCTCTCTGTTTGGAGCAGACCAGATTCTGTAGTTTTATCTTTTCGACCTATTAAACTTGGAAATTAGGCTTAGTTAATATTAAATAAATTGTAGACAATTTCTTAAGCTTTCCAGAATGCCTTATTGCAAGTCATTTGGAGTTGTAGATCTCCAGTTATGATTAAATTACTTAGCTGTTGTTCTGATGCCCAGGAGGTGGCAATTTCTAATTCTAGTGCTTTGATTACTTTGTTTATTGCACTTCTATGTATTCTTACATATGCATTGTTGCACCTCATTTAGGTACGCTAGCTGAAACGTGTGAAAAACATGATGTGGAGCTGAACCTGAAGATGGTGTTGGCGAATCCATCTCGAAGATTGAAGGATCGAACAAGTGTTGGAATAGAGGATGCTCGCCAAGCGGGTTTTATCTGACATACTCTAACTTGAGTCGGATCCCAGGCAAGCCCCGGAGCATTATAAGCCTCCTACCTTCAAAGCAATTAATTCTATATATGTTATAAGTATTGTTGCATTAAGTGGTAGGAGTTGGTTGAAAACCTTGCTGCATTATATCACTCCTTGTCCAGATATATGAATCCTTAAATCCTACATAGACTAGGATCGAGTAGATGCTTAGCCCTGCTTTAAGCGGTAGAAGTCAGGTAATTTCCTGTCACCTGCGAGATGTAGGGATATTCATATATGGCACGGTTGGCTATATTTGCTATCGTGGAAATGAACCCGGTGTTAATAAAATGAAATGAGACCGGGCGGGATGACAATAGTGAAGCAACAAGGCATGGAGGTCTTGTGTGTGGATCTATCCTCGTCTGAGTCGTTTAAGGACCGATTCGTTGTACGTCCTTGAGTCATGTTGAACGCAGTCTAACACTTAGTTGGCAGGATAAGTCGTTCCGACCGCGAATCCGAGTAATACAGTTCAGGCCGGGAATCGATTGGTAGGTCACATCTTGGAGGAAAGTAACGGTTGTGCTTGGGGACATTAGCGTGAGACCAAGGGGGGGTTAGAGTCCCTAGCACCTGGCAGAGTGTCGTCCTTGGGGATACGGCATCAATCGAACCCGCGGCTTCTGAACTGTACCAAAGGTGACCTGAGCAGCCCTCGCCAGGTGTGACTCGGTGAGTGTTAGAAATACCCCTCCAGCTAGATAGGAATTCGATTCGAATCGCCGTCTCTCCCGGTTAGTGAGCACTTGACTTGAGCAGCGGAAACGTAGATTCAATTAAATTGAACTTATGGTTAATTGGATAACGATGGAAAGGTTGCCTCAATTTATACCTGCTATGGTTACTATTGTTTGCTCCTAATAAAGTGAGTGCTCTAGTACAGGTTCTAATATAGATGATAGGTTAATGATAATTAACTTGATGCTTAAGCATTAATGATTGATCATCTATATTAAGCTTTTATGCAAAATGTTGTCAAGCTAGCCCCACTTTATATCAGCCTTGCATGATCCTTGGTGTCACTTAATTTCTGGTTTTTGACGGGTAAGTCTAGCTAAGTACCTTCTCGTACTCAGGGTTTTATCCCCACTTGTTGCAGGTTGTGATGTATCTTGGCGACTGTAAGAGTTGGTTGGCTCCTGCCTTGTGGCAGAGTGTGATCATGGGCATGATCCTTCTTATTTACCTTATCTCTAATGCTTTTATTGGAAGTCGACCATGGTACTGGCATGTATTTAAAATAAGAATAATGTTAGTTTCAAATTACTTTGCTTCCGCTACTTTTCAATGTAAGTTGTAATAACTACGTTGAACTCCGATGTATATTGAATTACTTGTGAAATGGATGTAACATGTGACTTGTTATGTTGAATCACTACGATCTTGGCTTGTATGTTGGTTGGTTTGAAATCCCTCGTGATTTCATTGGACTACCGGAGTTATATGGGCTCAAGTGTGAGAATTTGATCACTTCGGTGATTGTTTTTATACTTGTGCTCTTATAATTTAGACGGTTCTGTTACATCAGTCACGGCGGCGATGTTGTCAAACACATCAACGAGGTAGCTGACGAGGAACCTTGCGCTGGCACGGCCGGGGAGGGACTAGCCAGCGTTGAGGCTTTGCGGCGGGGCACCGTCGAGGCCCTATGCCTCGAGCGCTTAGCATGCGCCGCCAGGAACCCCGCGACAGAGTCGGGCAACTGGCAAGTGCAGGGACCGGGGTGGCGCCTGCGGGCACGGTGCAGCAAGCAGGGGGCAGCGTGCCATGTCACACCATGGTATGGACCTGGATGACACGCCACCAAAAGTTAATGGATCCAAAAATGCAGTTTGAAAGTTGATGGACCTGGATGACACACCACCAAAAGTTAATGGACCTGAAAATACAGTTTGAAAGTTGATGGACCCGGATGACACACCACCAAAAGTTAATGGACCCAAAAATACAGTTTGAAAGTTAATGGACCTGAATGACATACCACCAAAAGTTAATGGACCTACGGTGCATTTAACTCTTTCCAGAATTAAGCAAGTGTTTTTCTTTATTATTTTACGGTGTTGCTCGCCTACGAACGTGAATAAAATAATAAAGAAAAAAACACTACCAAGCAACGGTGAATAGCCTTATTTTCCAGAATTAAGCAAATGTCTACCAACGAAGCAACCTTTTCGCTAAAAGAGCATCAAGCCATCAACTAAAGCATATGCCATATTAAAAAAAAAGGCACGTTCCACACTCACAAAAGAAAAAGAATAGTAGGCAAAAAAATGGATGTGGATGAGCAATTTTCTTGTGGCTTTTGGCTCACACAAACCCTATTTCATTAGCCATCCCTCTTTAGAGGCGTCGAGCTCAAGCAAAAGCTCACATGGCCTAATTCAAGGCAATTAAGTGATTGGATCCTGGACGAGATTTCAGCTTGCTCCCGAGGGAGAGCGAATTTTACTCACTCACGCTGGCAAGGTAAGCCTTGATCATCTAGGCTAGGCGAGGTTAGGCACTCAGGATAACGAGCAATCCACTATTTTTAGTGTTTGGACACCACGCAACCACAACACACCCATTTCGGATGTTTCTTTGCATTTTCCGTCTTTTTCTTTCCATTTCCTTCAATCATTTTTATTTTTAATTTTCTTCTTTTCTATTTATTCACTTTAATTAATTATTTCCTTCATTTTATTTTATTTGTATTTTTCTTTATTTATATGAGACGTTTTATGATATATTCTGGATTGTCCACATTTTTTAGATCTTTCATGATATGGTTCGGATTATTTTCCAGAGCATCCATGTTCTATGCATGATATATTTTGCAATGTTTCTGGTCTCTCGAGATGTTTGACGATGTATTCTATTAGGACCTCTAATGAAATATCTTCTTATCCCTTCTTGTAGCTTAAGATTAGGATATTATTCTTTTCCTATCAGCCGGATCAGTAGGAAGACCATCTAAATTAACATCTTTTGCTGATAGCATCAAAGAAGAATGAGCTGTAACATTGATGTTTGATGCACCACAATCTCAGTGAAGTCCCTTCATCACTAGATGGTGGTGGTAATTTTCTATTCAAAAACCGTTCTATCAAATCATACTTCCACTACCTGTACATTAATTAGTGTTAAATTCATACTTTTAACTTTTGCACATGTACTCTGAATAAAAAAGACCCCTCTGTCTCTGAATAAATAGATTCCTAGAGTTGTCTAAAGTCCAATTTTTAAAACTTTGACCGAATTTCTAAAACAAAAGTCAAGATTTATGATATTAAATTAGTATTATTAGATATACCATATAATATATTTTTATAGTATGCTCATTTTATATTATAGATATTGTTAATCTTTTCTATAAAGTTAGTCAAACTTATGATAGTTTCACTTGTATGGATTACATGAATTGATTTATTTGGAGATGGAGCGAGTAAACGAAGAACACTATTTTTCCTACCTGGAACCACCACCTGTCATCTTGGTCTTTAGGAAGTCTGGAAGATGAAGATTAAGGGCGTGTTTGGATAACTGGAGTTCAATTGCCTGGCTACGGAGGTGCCTGTACTCTGCCTGGAGTCTATTTTGGTTTGCACCCTGGCCGCCTGGCACAGGCAACTCCAGGCCTAGGAAATCGAGTGCCTGGCTCCAGAGCAGTGCACCTGCCTGGCTGCCTGGTGTAATCACGGTCTACCATCTGCTTTTCTGCTTGCTTTTATTTTTGATGGGATATGCAATAGAGTTATAACAAACAAAATTGGTTATTTTTAAATTTCGGGAACTATTCTCCTGTGACTTTTATTTCTATTTTATTATCTAGGTATAACAGGCATATGCACAAACGACAGTTATCTGCTGCAACAGTTCAAAAGATTTTAGCTAGATTAATTATTGTAAATATCTTAGGGTTCTAAAAATCAATAAATATAAATAATGCTAACAATGGCAATGGCAACACACGCCTATTCCTTTTTAGTATCCTTGTCTAATTTTTGTGAAAAATGTTATAATATTATTTCTATATATGTGCGTGCTTAATTATGTTAGGAATTAAAAAAAACTAACTAATTATCTCCCCATTAGACAAGAAAATGCATGTTATCTCTTTTGTTAGTCTTCTCAGGCATAGGCTTCCAAACAAACAGATCAACCCCTAACTTGGCATATTTCATTAGAATTTCCAAGCAACTTCTAGTCAACAATTTTTGCCACGCAAGTCGTCCAGGCCTCCCACCATATCAAAATCTTCACCAATGTTCTGTCTGTTACGTATCAACGTCTTTAACAAGGGATCAGATATCAAAACCTTCATACACCTGGGGAACCGGAGAATAGGGGGATGGATATACGGTTTATAGGATAGATAATAGATAAAGCCTTACCTGATGTCTGATGCTCTGATGGGTCTGGGCGATGGCTGTCGGCACTCGGCAGCTGCCGCGGTGCCGCCGATGCGGCGACGCCGACTCGCGACTCCTGTGCAGCCGTGCTGAGCGATGTGCGTTGCGTTGTTTCCACTGCTACTGAGCCGGCTCCCGTTGTGCGTCGTTTCGGATTCTACTGTGATTCTTCGTGGAGAAGGAAAGACAAGTACTCTACTCAGTTTTGGGCCACAAGTGTCTTTGGAATTTGGACGACCTGTAATGGGCTGATTTCAGGGAAGTAGTGATGTCACTAGATATGCTGGGCTGCTGTCATCAAGTACAAAATTGAGAAGGGTACTTGGGCCAGGCTAGAAGCCACTGCTGTCAGGTGACAGCATACCTTCTATACTGGATCCGCCCATTTGGAAGGGATATCTCTAAATTTTCTGCGTTATGTCTCCACTTATGACAAGATTACAAGGCCATCCTCAGCGGGAGTTTCATAGAGTTTCATGGGCATTAAATATGCTGACATGACACTGTATTGATGATAAGAGAGATAATGAAAGTTTTATGGGAGTAGAGAGAGTTTCATGGGGATAAAACTCTTCTGCACTGTTTCCAAAATACGAGTGGGTTGAAAACTGAGCCATAAAACCTCCACTGAGATTGACATCATTATCATTTACTCCATCCCCTAACATCAATCTAACTGATTTCATCCATCAATAATTGATTCCATGCGTCTATGACATATAAGGGAAACAAAAATACAATTCAATGGCAATGAAAATGAAGGGACTTAATTTCCAGTGGCATATAAGAAATGGTTATAAGTTTCAATGGCATTCCGCAATTTTTCTTGTAAACCTATGTAACACTCCGGTGTTACGCGAGCATTCTCATTTCAATCATAAGCATGACATTTCATATCATCCATAATCATATAGGTTAATATTATAACTGGAGTGAAATAAAAGCTTGAAAACCGGTACTCGTGAAGTAATATGTTAATGTGCTAATTACTTTTCATCAAAATTGTGCAACTACAAATTTTATATCACTTAGAATTAGAGGTCAAATTTTTGGAGCAACTAAATTACTCAAAGTTTTGTCAAAAACTTGTTTCAAAAATATTATTTAAAAATATTTAAAAATACTCCCTATTTTAGCTTTTATCCTACAATTCAAAATCTGTGGAGAATTTTTAGTTGGCCCCTTAATCAAAGTTGTAGAGAATTAAATTCTAAGCAACTTTTATTTTTGGGTCATTTCCAGAAAATGTCTTTTTCTTGTTCAAAATAGGGTTTGAAAACTGTATTTGAAATTGGTTTGAATTTAGAAATTTAAAAAATAAAATCCTAACCTAAACACGCCGCCGCCTCCCTTCTCGGCCCGCCCGCGAAGCGGCCCGGCCCAGTTGACCGCGCGCTCCGCTCGCCCGCCCGCCCGCGCGTCGTGTCCGCTCGCCCGCGCGCGCTGCGACACGCACGCGCCCGCGTAGGCACCGCGCGCCCCGTGGCCGGCATGCGCCGCTCGCCGTCGACAGCTGGCCGTCGGTGGCCCCCGCCAGCGCGCGTCTCGCTCTTCTAAGTCGCCTGCACTCCGCATCCACCCTCCCTCTCCGAATTTCTCCGCCTCGGCCTTCCTCCGCTCCGCACCGCGCGAGCACCGCACCACGCGAGCATCGCCACCGCCGCACCCGCCGACCAAATTGGCCGACGGTGAGCCGCCATAGCTCGCCTACTCGCGCACCCAACTCCGCCTCCTTCTCCGGCACCCCGTGCGCACCTCGTTGTCGTCACCCGAGCCAAGCAGGTGCGGATTCTGTAACACTCCGGTGTTGCGCAATGCATTTTTGCATGGCAATCATATTGCATAGCATTCATATCATTATAATCATGTATGATAATGGTATAATTTGATTAAAATAAAAGCTTAAACATGCTATATTTAATGAACTATAATAATATGATAATCACATTATATCAAAAGCCTTGCAACCATAATTCTTACATCACTTGGAACCTTAGTTCAAATTTTGGAGCTCAAATTTGGTCAAACACTTGTTCAAAAACAATTATGAAAAATATTCAAAAATATCTCCTATTTTAGCTTTTATTCTGCCATTCAAAATCTATTAAGAATTTTCAGTTGGCCCCTTAATCAAAGTTGTAGAGAATTTATTTCTGAGCAACTTTTATTTTTGGGTCAATTCCAGAAAATGTCTTCTTCTTGTTCAAAATGTAGTTTGAAGTTTGAATTGCATTTAAATTTGAATTTGGAAAATCAAAAAAAAAAAAACCGAATTTCGCCTTAGCAGGCCGCCGCCCCGGATTCGGCCCGCTGGCCGAATCGGCCCGCGCAGCTCTCCGCGCGCGCGCGCCCGCGCGACGCAGGCGGCCCGGCCCGCGACCACCCGGCCTCCCTCCTCCTCCCGCGCGCCGCGCACCTCGCTGGCCGCCGCGACAGAGCGCGCTCGCCGCGTGTCGGCCATGCGCTGTCGCCGCTCGCCGCGCGTCGTCCTCGCCCTGATCTCCCGCCAGCTCGAGCGCGCTCAAAACCGCCTGCCCGAGCCCTCCTCGCTCCCTCACTCCCACCCTCGCTCGCCAGCCGCTCCTTCTCTCCCAAACCGAGCGGGCGAACGGCTCACCGCCGCGAGCTCCGACTTCGCTCCCCCGTTCCGACGTCGGCCATCCACCACCGCCAAATCCATCTTGCACCGAGCTCCGCCCCATCCTCTCCTTCTCCGAACAAGCGTCGCCATCCCCTCCTTAGCCACGGTAGGGTTCAATTTCCGGCCGCCTCGCCGCGCCACCGCGACGGTGCCGCCGAGCCGTGCTCCGCCCACCGCCTCGCTCGTTCCTTCTCCCTCTTCCCAAGCCTCCCTCTCGAGTCCGCTAGCTCCTTGCGAACGTGGTGCGCGGGCTCGCTGGTCGTGGTTTGGCCGGAGCCGGCCGTTGGCCGCGACCGCCGCCGCGGCGTCGGGCCTGTGGACGCCGGCGACGCGACGCGCTCGGGTCCCCCCCCTCTCGGTGGGCTGGACCGCGCCTGCGGGCCGAGCCCCGAGCAGGCCGGCTCGGTCTTCTCCCCCGCGCGCGCAAGCTGGGCCGCGGCAGCCGTGGGCCGCTTGTTTTTCCCGGGCCGGCCCAGCGTCTTAAAAAGAAATCCATTTCCATTTTCTTTTTTTATTATTCTTGATGAAAAAGCACTTGGAAAATGATTTCTTGGTCATTTTAGCTCCAAAATTTGTGAAATAAATTTTTATATACTCATTTGAATCAGATCTACAATATAAAAATGTTGCATGTCAATATTTCATTACTTTTCTGTAGTGTTTTATTTAAGCCTTGAAATTGGTGTTTTCTTGAAAAATTGATAAGAAAATGTAGAAAAATCAGAAAAATGTAGTTCCAAGTTTATTAATCCTGTTATGCCATGTACTTGCTAGGGTAATTTTATTTCATGGTTGTTCTGTAGAAAAATGTATAGTTGCAGTTCAAATGCTTTCTATTACCAATAATTGTTATTTTTGTTATTTAAATAAATTTGAATAAAACATGCAAGTGATAATTTTTCCATTGTGTTTGTTTAGGTAGTAGATAGTAGAAAAATTCCTAAATCTGTTGTTTGATACTTTTCATAATGTAAAGTATTTTAAATATCTATTTGAGGCCATATTTTGTTATTTTTGTATAGTAAGTTCTAATTATCCAAATGCAGTAAAAATTTTATGTCAAGCTATTCTTGATAGTAGTAACCCACTGTAATTTTATGAGATTTTTCTGAGCTACTAAAATATGTGTTGCTGTTCAACCTTAGCACTAATTAGGGTTTCTATTTATTCTTTAATGCAAAAATAGTTAGTAAACTATACTTTGGTGTATCTTTGAAGCACCTTGGGTGTTCAAGTACTCTTGCATGGTGGAAAATAGTGGTGGTAGTTTCCGAGTACATGTTCTTGGATGATGTTGACTACCTTGTAGAAGAGTCATAAGTTCCACATAATCCGATGACATAATACATGCATTACACCGTATGCATTCCGCATCTTCATCATCTCATGTCACTTCTGCATTTCACCTATGCATGTTGCACTCATACTTCTGCATCATACAGGATCGCAGGAAGTGGTTCCGGCAGTAGTTCCCGAGGACGCAGAGGAGCAGCCCGAGGAGCCGGAGCCAGCAGAAATAGAAGAGGAGTCCGGTGAAGAGCTTCCGGAGTGCCCCGACCATCGTCCCAGTACCTTCGAGCGAGGCAAGCCCCGGAGCATTTCTCCCCCGGTTTGCAAATAATTATTTATTAATTTTACTTAATCTGATGCATTAAGTTTAGGAGTTGTTTGCAAACGTTGCTGCATTATACCTTGTTCCACCTTGTTTTACCCGATCCTTGTCACCCTGGTGTCCACGGTCAATACTTGCTTAGTTTGCTTAGACCGGTAGAAGTCGGGTGATTGCCTGTCATCCGCGAGCTATAGGGGATTACCTGGTTTTGTGAAAGAAATGTCATGTGAGAATAACTCAGTGTGGAATGAATGTGAGACCGGGCGGAAGCTTGCAGGGTTCTGGACTGTAGTGTCTTCCGTCTGTGTCGATTAAGGACCGTCCGATGTCGGGCCTCGGGTCATGTTGAACGCATGCCTCACATTTAGCTGGCCGGATAAAGTACCTTTCGACCGCGAAGCCGGGAGATTATTCGGGCCGAGTAGATTGCCCGCAACGCACTGTACCGGAGCAGTAGTGGCAGGAAACGGGGGCGCGATGATAAGGCCAAAGAGCAGTCGGGCGGCCCCCGGGTACATGTGGTTCCTGGCAAGCTCGCGACTTTACCTGAATGGTTGACTCGGTGACCAATACCTCACTTTAGCGGGTGAGTGAGGTTTGTGTGAGGAATAAATTACCAGCTGGTCAATAATCGATTCGAATCGCCATCGTTCACTGGATAGTGAGCACTTGACTTGAGTTACTTCATCGTAGTAATATGGATACAACACTTGGATAGTTATGAGAAAATGACATGGTAATTATTGTCAAATATCAATGGTAATCCTTGCTTGCTCAATTACATGGTTACTTTAGCTTAAGTGCAAACATAGTTGACAGGAGAATAAAGAATTAAAAGATGACATGCTTTTGTAAATGATTTGGTAAGCTAAAAATGCTTTTCTTGCAAATGAGTCAGCTACCCCACCAAAAAGCCTATCATGATCCTTGGAGTCTTTTTGTTTTGGTTCTGTCGGGTAAGTCTAGCTGAGTACCTTCTCGTACTCAGGGCTTTGTTCCCACTTGTTGCAGATGGACAGATGTACTATGGTTATTGTATCAACTGTCTCTACCCTGCGATGGGCGAAGCCTAGGACCATGGGCAATGGTCACTCACTACTCCTCGCCTGATGCTTTTGTGGGAGATGATCGCGAGCTGGCACTGTATTTTGGAAAAGATGTGTGTGTGTGTGTGCTTTGAACTAATGCTTCCGCTACTTTATTTGAAACTGGTTTGTAATAACTATGTTTAAACTCCGATGTATTTTGTGCCGCAAACTGCTGTGTAACTTATGAAGGTAATCGCTGAACTTATTACGATCTTGGCTGTGATGTGAAATGGTTTGAAATCCGTCGAGATTTCACGGACTACCGGGTTATACGAGCTTAAGTTTGGTAAATTGTCCGTCCGTTGGATGATTTTCTTACTTAATCTCGTATAATTGGGCGGTTCTGTTACAGCTGGCATCGGAGCATGGTTTAGCGTAATTACTGTTCATAAGTGTATTTAAACCAAAACCCTGCTTAAAAAGTGTGATTTTGAAACTAAACAAAAAAAAGTGTGCCAGTGGTCATATCCTGTATGCCCAGTTAAGGACTCTAGGTGGCTATTTAAGTACTAACTTGGGGTTCTGCACCATATTTCTTTTTCGTTGCTCATACGGCGTGCTATTGTATGAGTGCCACTTAATTGAGTGGTAATGTATGGATCAGTTACCTCTACGCTTCGGTAAGTGTGAGTTGTGAGAGCATGATCGGATACACCGCCGATCTAGGGAAAGTGCTTATATGATACTTGGATAATTACATGTTTTACACATGTTTTTATAAAAGTGTCGCATGTGTGGGTGTTCCGTCCGTTGAGGCGATGCCGTCAATAGGACGATGTGTTTGGGTAGTCACTACCGTTGTACACGCATCTGGGGATTCGTGTAGAGCGTGTAGATAGATTTACTGCTTTCATGCATTCATGGGGAATGGGCTGAAATGAGTTTTCTGCAGGTACATAACAGCGTATCGTGTAGACCGAATTAGTTACGTATATGAGAGATCGTTGTATGCCACCGAATTCACCGTTAGATGTTTTTTTTTCCTAAGTTTGTGAGAACGTAAGACTCGTGCATGCATCATATTGTTTGTGCATTCCATTCATGGCATGCATTCCTCCCCTTATAAAAGGATTATCCCATTTCGATAAAAGTGACCTCAACTAAAATATGTTCTCACCGGGTAATTTAAAACTTGTGCTACAGATGGCCCGCACGAAGCAGACTGCCCGCAAGTCCACTGGAGGAAGAGCACCCCGTCGTCAGCTAGCCCCGCGGGAGCACCGCAACACGGACACTTTTCTAAGCGAGTTTGGCATGCCCACCTTGCTTTGGAGAGTGCTCCATGATGTGGGGTACCCGGAGGGACAAGAGCCAGTTTACTCTTGGAGCGAGAGCCAGCTAGCTGAAGATGGACTTGCTGTGGTAGAGATCACCGTCCCTGCTCTTGGTGATGCGCCAGAATGGGATGGTTGGCATTTGGAGTTCGAAGGACGCACTCCAGTCGAGGGTGCAGAGGGCGCAGCTTTTCGCGTCATCCGAGACATCATGAGCAGATTTCCCAATGAGTTAGCAGCAGCTTTGGCCGGTACCTTCCCGAGAGATGATCCTCGCGACGCCATTTGGGTACAGCCGCAAGGAAGTGCCCTGGTTAGAGGCCCCAGTGAAGGACTGGCTAGCGACAATCACACCATGAGTGCCATGTATGCAGCCATCAGAGCATACCAAGGTCTGGAGAATACCTATTGGACCTTGACTGGCCTACGTGGTGATGATCGGCTTGAAGCAAGGAAGCAGAAGAAAAAGCAAGCGCGTGCTATAGCTAGCTTGCAGGAGCAGTTGGCCGACATGAGCTTGCAGCGGGACCGAGCTCTCGAGAGAGGCGAGAGTTCCATGCAGCAAGTACAGAGGCTGACTCAGGCCAACAGGAATGCAGATCGCCTGTTGGAGCAGCTAGTACAGGAAAGGAATGAAGCCTGGAACAAGAGAGACCTTCTGAGGCAGAGGGTCGAGGAGCTAGAAGAGTACAATGCCAACTTGCATGAAGAGTTCCATGCCCTCTACAACGGGATGGGCCCGTATGCTCCTCCGAACGCCGCTCAGATGGACCTCGACGACGACGTTGCAGCTGAGGGTAGCGATGGCGACGCCTCCGACATCGACGATGGCCCCGAGGAGTAGGATAGTGTCATGCGTTAGTAGCTAGGCGTGACGCGATGGCCTTCTTTTGGGTTCCATGTATCATGATGTATCCTGTTCGACCTTGAGACTGATGATCTTTGGAGTTTGGTTGTGTATGCGATACCCGAACGCATAAAAATCCAGTGTATGTATGCTGGCAACATGGTTGTATGGAACGCGATGTTGCTTTTAAAGTAACTTAATTGGTGCTGTTGTTCAATTGGAATGAAATTATTGCGCCTCTGTTTTCTTGTATGACTTGTTCTCTCCAATGAATTCAGTATGGCATGATTGTTCCTTCGGACATAATTTTACAACTTCACTCAATGGTGCTTGTTGCTGAAATATGCAGATGGCCAACACTCGTCGTGCTACGTACGAAGCCGCTGAGACTGGTGGCAACGGTGCAGGAGCTGGTGGAAGTGGTGCCAACAATGTCAACCACCAGGAACCACGTCCAGAACCACATTTGCCCCCTCCTCCGCCGCTTACCGCAGAAATGTTCTTCACACAGTTTCTTGGAAGTCAACGCAGTACTGAACAATCACAGAGGAATATGGAAGACTTTCTGCGTACCATCGCGGAAAATGTTCAAAGAGGAAATAATCAAGGTGGTGGCCAGGGAGTGAACCAGTACAGCAGTTTCAAGGATTTCATGGATACGAGGCCACCTATTTTCAAAGAAGCAGCAGAGCCACTTGATGCCGAAGAATGGATTAACACTATGGAAGATAAGTTCCGTGTGTTAAGGATGACCGAAGTTCTGAAAGTAGAGTATGCTGCACATCAGTTACAAGGACCAGCAGGAATGTGGTGGAAGCATCACCGCAGTACTTTTCCTCCTAATGCCCAGATCTCTTGGAGGGATTTCACTGAAGCTTTTAAGGGAGTTTATATTCCCCCAGGGTTGGTTGAGATGAAGCTTGGAGAGTTTTTAGCCTTGAATCAGGGTACCAAGACGGTGACACAGTATCTGCATGCCTTTAATAACTTGTGCCGCTATGCCCCAGACATGGTTGACACAGATGCAAAGAAGATTGCTAGTTTCAAGAGAGGGTTGAGTCCGAAGATGATGAAGCATGTGGGTACCAATACCCGCAACAGATTCAACGACTTTATCAGTGACTGTTTGAAGCAAGAGAAGAACAATAACGCTTACACCGCGTCCAAGAACCGCAAGAGAGTGTTCGAGTCAGGACCATCCCGGTCCAGAGTTGTCCCTGCCAACCGTTCATCTTATCGTCCGTCCGCACCTGGTGCGAGGTTCAGGCCGCCGCAGCATAAAACCCAGAATTACAAGGGGCCACAGAAACCGTACAAGATCGCAGTGCCGCCAACAAAGACCAGCGCAGCTGCAGAACAGAGCAACTCCAAGGGAGCTATAGGGTCTGCTGGTACAGTGAAAGGGCCCTGCTACAACTGTGGTCAGCCAGGCCACTTTTCCAAGTTCTGCCCTTATCCGCCTAAAAAGAAGCAACAGACTTACAATGCTCATGTACACCACACCGCCATTGATGAAGTTCCTGAGGGAGAGCCCGTAACTGCTGGTAAGTTTCTTGTGAACCATCACCCTGCAGTTGTTCTTTTTGATTCTGGATCTTCGCATTCTTTCATGAGTCAAGCATTTGCACGGAAGCATGAACAACTATGCACAGAATTGAGTTATGGTTATCGCATAAGTTCAGCAGGAGCTGATGTGTTAACCAATAAGATGGTTAGAGGGGCAACCCTTGAGTTAGGTAGTCGGAAGTTCCGAGTGAACCTGGTAGTTATGCCTGGACTAGTTTTGGATGTAATAATAGGAATGAACTGGATGAAAGACTGGGAAGCAGTCATAGATACAAGCAGTCGGATGCTTACCCTTAAAGATCCCCAGGCAGAGGGTACTTTTCAGGTACCATTGCCTAAAAGAACAGATCTTGTGAGTGTGACCTGTGCCATGGAAGTTGCTCCTATCCATCAGATCCCAGTAGTATGTGAGTTCCCGGATGTGTTTCCAGACGAGTTGCCTGGCCTTCCTCCAGACAGAGATGTTGAGTTTGGAATCGAGTTGATCCCCGGGACAGCTCCAATTTCGAGGAGACCTTATCGGATGCCTCCGGATGAGTTAGCTGAGTTGAAGAAACAGTTGGAAGAGTTGTTAAAAAAGGGGTTTATTCGCCCAAGTAAGTCTGAATGGGGATGTCCTGCCTTGTTTGTAAAGAAAAAGAAAGAGGGTACTCTCAGGATGTGTGTGGATTACCGACCTCTTAACGCTGTAACTATCAAGAATAAATATCCACTGCCTCATATTGATGTTCTGTTTGATCAGTTAGCTAAAGCCAGAGTGTTCTCCAAGATAGACTTAAGGTCTGGGTATCATCAGATAAAGATTAGACCTCAAGATGTTCCGAAAACCGCCTTTTCTACCAGATACGGGTTGTACGAGTATCTTGTTATGTCATTTGGACTAACAAATGCTCCTGCATATTTTATGTATCTGATGAATACGGTTTTCATGCCGGAGTTAGATAAGTTTGTAGTTGTCTTCATTGATGACATTCTAGTATACTCTGAAAACGAGAAAGAGCATGAAGAGCATCTGAGAATTGTCTTGACCAGGTTGAGGGATCATAAGTTATATGCTAAGTTCAGCAAATGTGAATTTTGGTTGAAGAAAGTTCCTTTCCTCGGTCATATCCTATCTGAGAATGGAGTTTCTGTAGATCCGAGTAAAGTGCAAGAGGTTATGGATTGGAAGACTCCAACCACAGTGTCAGAAGTCAGGAGTTTCCTAGGGTTAGCAGGTTACTATCGCCGTTTTATCCCAGACTTCTCGAAGATTGCCAAGCCTATGACAAGTCTGTTACAGAAAGATCACAAGTTTGCGTGGACAGAGGAGTGTGAGACAGCTTTCCATACCTTGCGGAAACTGTTGACCACTGCTCCAGTTCTTGCACAACCCGACATCGAGAAACCTTTTGATGTGTTCTGCGACGCATCAAAAACAGGATTAGGGTGTGTGCTAATGCAAGAAGGAAGAGTAATTGCTTATGCCTCCCGGCAGTTGAGAAAACATGAAATCAATTACCCGACACATGATCTTGAGCTTGCCGCTGTAGTGCATGCCTTAAAGATTTGGAGACACTATCTACTGGGTAACGTGTGCAACATTTTCACCGATCATAAGAGTCTCAAGTACATTTTCACCCAACCAGAATTGAACATGAGACAGCGGAGATGGTTAGAACTGATCAAAGACTACAACTTGAATGTACAGTATCACCCTGGGAAAGCCAATGTGGTAGCTGATGCTTTAAGCAGAAAATCACATTGTCTGAATGTGCAACCCTTGCTTGAAGATGGTTTCGAACTAATGCACCCTGCCGTGCTACAAAGTATTCAGGTCAGTTGTTCCTTGGAGAGTAAGATTATAGAAGGTCAGAAAACAGACAAGGGGATATTCCACATCAAAAAGAAGATTCAAGAAGAACCCTCGAAACACTTCAGGGTGGATGAGCAGGATGTGTTGTGGTTCGACAACCGTCTTGTTGTTCCAAAGGATAGAGAGCTTAAGAATAAAATTTTGGATGAAGCTCATCTCTCTAAGTTGTCTATTCATCCTGGCAGCAGTAAAATGTATCAAGAACTAAGACCTCGTTATTGGTGGACCAAAATGAAGAAGGAAATTGCAGCGTATGTAGCCAGATGTGACACATGTTGTAGAGTAAAAGCAATTCACATGAAGCCTGCCGGAATGCTACAACCTTTGTCAGTACCGAGTTGGAAGTGGGATGACATAAGTATGGATTTTATCACGGGTCTACCCACTACTCAAAAAGGTCACGATTCCATTTGGGTAATTGTGGATCGTCTTACTAAGACAGCCCACTTTTTGCCTGTCAAAACGGAATATAGACCACCTCAATATGCTGAGAAGTATATTGCAGAGATTGTGAGGTTGCATGGCATACCAAAGACTATAGTGTCTGACAGAGGGTCACAGTTCACTGCTCACTTTTGGGAGCACTTGCACAAAGGTTTGGGGACTAGTCTGATTCGTAGCACTGCCTATCATCCTCAAACAGATGGTCAAACTGAGAGAGTTAATGCTGTTCTAGAAGATATGTTAAGAGCCTGTGTGTTGTCTTCCAGAGGTTCATGGGAGTCATGGTTACCATTAGCAGAGTTCTCATACAATAACAGCTATCAAGAGAGTATCAAGATGGCACCTTTTGAGGCTCTGTATGGCCGAAAGTGTAGAACACCGTTAAACTGGATTGAGCCCGGAGAAAGAAGGTATTATGGTATTGACTTCGTAGAAGACGCCGAAAGGAAAGTTCATATCATCCAACAGAATATGAGAGCAGCCCAGTCACGTCAGAAAAGTTATGCAGATAAGAGAAGGAGACCGCTTGTGTTCGAAGTTGGTGACTATGTCTATCTAAAAGTTACGCCAATGAAAAAGAAAAGATTTGGTGTGCGCAGAAAGCTGGCCGCCAGATTTGTGGGACCTTATAAAATCCTGGAACGGAAGGGTCCTGTGGCTTACAAATTGGATTTACCAGAGTCAATGGGTGCTATATTCCCAGTTTTTCATGTATCACATCTCAAGAAATGTTTGCGCGTTCCAGAGGAAAGGATTGAACCTCGAGGCATAAAACTGAAGTCAGATCTGGTGTATCGTGAGCAGCCAGTTCGAGTTTTGGATACCAGGGAAAGGGCTACTCGAAACAGTGTGGTGAAAACATATAAGATACAATGGAGTCATCACGATGAAGGGGATGCATCTTGGGAAACGGGTGAATACTTAAAGAACGCTTATGAAGATTTTTATTATAAATGGTTCGTAACCCAAATCTCGGGACGAGATTTTTATAAGGGGGGAGGGCTGTAACACTCCGGTGTTGCGCAATGCATTTTTGCATGGCAATCATATTGCATAGCATTCATATCATTATAATCATGTATGATAATGGTATAATTTGATTAAAATAAAAGCTTAAACATGCTATATTTAATGAACTATAATAATATGATAATCACATTATATCAAAAGCCTTGCAACCATAATTCTTACATCACTTGGAACCTTAGTTCAAATTTTGGAGCTCAAATTTGGTCAAACACTTGTTCAAAAACAATTATGAAAAATATTCAAAAATATCTCCTATTTTAGCTTTTATTCTGCCATTCAAAATCTATTAAGAATTTTCAGTTGGCCCCTTAATCAAAGTTGTAGAGAATTTATTTCTGAGCAACTTTTATTTTTGGGTCAATTCCAGAAAATGTCTTCTTCTTGTTCAAAATGTAGTTTGAAGTTTGAATTGCATTTAAATTTGAATTTGGAAAATCAAAAAAAAAAAAAAACCGAATTTCGCCTTAGCAGGCCGCCGCCCCGGATTCGGCCCGCTGGCCGAATCGGCCCGCGCAGCTCTCCGCGCGCGCGCGCCCGCGCGACGCAGGCGGCCCGGCCCGCGACCACCCGGCCTCCCTCCTCCTCCCGCGCGCCGCGCACCTCGCTGGCCGCCGCGACAGAGCGCGCTCGCCGCGTGTCGGCCATGCGCTGTCGCCGCTCGCCGCGCGTCGTCCTCGCCCTGATCTCCCGCCAGCTCGAGCGCGCTCAAAACCGCCTGCCCGAGCCCTCCTCGCTCCCTCACTCCCACCCTCGCTCGCCAGCCGCTCCTTCTCTCCCAAACCGAGCGGGCGAACGGCTCACCGCCGCGAGCTCCGACTTCGCTCCCCCGTTCCGACGTCGGCCATCCACCACCGCCAAATCCATCTTGCACCGAGCTCCGCCCCATCCTCTCCTTCTCCGAACAAGCGTCGCCATCCCCTCCTTAGCCACGGTAGGGTTCAATTTCCGGCCGCCTCGCCGCGCCACCGCGACGGTGCCGCCGAGCCGTGCTCCGCCCACCGCCTCGCTCGTTCCTTCTCCCTCTTCCCAAGCCTCCCTCTCGAGTCCGCTAGCTCCTTGCGAACGTGGTGCGCGGGCTCGCTGGTCGTGGTTTGGCCGGAGCCGGCCGTTGGCCGCGACCGCCGCCGCGGCGTCGGGCCTGTGGACGCCGGCGACGCGACGCGCTCGGGTCCCCCCCCTCTCGGTGGGCTGGACCGCGCCTGCGGGCCGAGCCCCGAGCAGGCCGGCTCGGTCTTCTCCCCCGCGCGCGCAAGCTGGGCCGCGGCAGCCGTGGGCCGCTTGTTTTTCCCGGGCCGGCCCAGCGTCTTAAAAAGAAATCCATTTCCATTTTCTTTTTTTATTATTCTTGATGAAAAAGCACTTGGAAAATGATTTCTTGGTCATTTTAGCTCCAAAATTTGTGAAATAAATTTTTATATACTCATTTGAATCAGCTCTACAATATAAAAATGTTGCATGTCAATATTTCATTACTTTTCTGTAGTGTTTTATTTAAGCCTTGAAATTGGTGTTTTCTTGAAAAATTGATAAGAAAATGTAGAAAAATCAGAAAAATGTAGTTCCAAGTTTATTAATCCTGTTATGCCATGTACTTGCTAGGGTAATTTTATTTCATGGTTGTTCTGTAGAAAAATGTATAGTTGCAGTTCAAATGCTTTCTATTACCAATAATTGTTATTTTTGTTATTTAAATAAATTTGAATAAAACATGCAAGTGATAATTTTTCCATTGTGTTTGTTTAGGTAGTAGATAGTAGAAAAATTCCTAAATCTGTTGTTTGATACTTTTCATAATGTAAAGTATTTTAAATATCTATTTGAGGCCATATTTTGTTATTTTTGTATAGTAAGTTCTAATTATCCAAATGCAGTAAAAATTTTATGTCAAGCTATTCTTGATAGTAGTAACCCACTGTAATTTTATGAGATTTTTCTGAGCTACTAAAATATGTGTTGCTGTTCAACCTTAGCACTAATTAGGGTTTCTATTTATTCTTTAATGCAAAAATAGTTAGTAAACTATACTTTGGTGTATCTTTGAAGCACCTTGGGTGTTCAAGTACTCTTGCATGGTGGAAAATAGTGGTGGTAGTTTCCGAGTACATGTTCTTGGATGATGTTGACTACCTTGTAGAAGAGTCATAAGTTCCACATAATCCGATGACATAATACATGCATTACACCGTATGCATTCCGCATCTTCATCATCTCATGTCACTTCTGCATTTCACCTATGCATGTTGCACTCATACTTCTGCATCATACAGGATCGCAGGAAGTGGTTCCGGCAGTAGTTCCCGAGGACGCAGAGGAGCAGCCCGAGGAGCCGGAGCCAGCAGAAATAGAAGAGGAGTCCGGTGAAGAGCTTCCGGAGTGCCCCGACCATCGTCCCAGTACCTTCGAGCGAGGCAAGCCCCGGAGCATTTCTCCCCCGGTTTGCAAATAATTATTTATTAATTTTACTTAATCTGATGCATTAAGTTTAGGAGTTGTTTGCAAACGTTGCTGCATTATACCTTGTTCCACCTTGTTTTACCCGATCCTTGTCACCCTGGTGTCCACGGTCAATACTTGCTTAGTTTGCTTAGACCGGTAGAAGTCGGGTGATTGCCTGTCATCCGCGAGCTATAGGGGATTACCTGGTTTTGTGAAAGAAATGTCATGTGAGAATAACTCAGTGTGGAATGAATGTGAGACCGGGCGGAAGCTTGCAGGGTTCTGGACTGTAGTGTCTTCCGTCTGTGTCGATTAAGGACCGTCCGATGTCGGGCCTCGGGTCATGTTGAACGCATGCCTCACATTTAGCTGGCCGGATAAAGTACCTTTCGACCGCGAAGCCGGGAGATTATTCGGGCCGAGTAGATTGCCCGCAACGCACTGTACCGGAGCAGTAGTGGCAGGAAACGGGGGCGCGATGATAAGGCCAAAGAGCAGTCGGGCGGCCCCCGGGTACATGTGGTTCCTGGCAAGCTCGCGACTTTACCTGAATGGTTGACTCGGTGACCAATACCTCACTTTAGCGGGTGAGTGAGGTTTGTGTGAGGAATAAATTACCAGCTGGTCAATAATCGATTCGAATCGCCATCGTTCACTGGATAGTGAGCACTTGACTTGAGTTACTTCATCGTAGTAATATGGATACAACACTTGGATAGTTATGAGAAAATGACATGGTAATTATTGTCAAATATCAATGGTAATCCTTGCTTGCTCAATTACATGGTTACTTTAGCTTAAGTGCAAACATAGTTGACAGGAGAATAAAGAATTAAAAGATGACATGCTTTTGTAAATGATTTGGTAAGCTAAAAATGCTTTTCTTGCAAATGAGTCAGCTACCCCACCAAAAAGCCTATCATGATCCTTGGAGTCTTTTTGTTTTGGTTCTGTCGGGTAAGTCTAGCTGAGTACCTTCTCGTACTCAGGGCTTTGTTCCCACTTGTTGCAGATGGACAGATGTACTATGGTTATTGTATCAACTGTCTCTACCCTGCGATGGGCGAAGCCTAGGACCATGGGCAATGGTCACTCACTACTCCTCGCCTGATGCTTTTGTGGGAGATGATCGCGAGCTGGCACTGTATTTTGGAAAAGATGTGTGTGTGTGTGTGCTTTGAACTAATGCTTCCGCTACTTTATTTGAAACTGGTTTGTAATAACTATGTTTAAACTCCGATGTATTTTGTGCCGCAAACTGCTGTGTAACTTATGAAGGTAATCGCTGAACTTATTACGATCTTGGCTGTGATGTGAAATGGTTTGAAATCCGTCGAGATTTCACGGACTACCGGGTTATACGAGCTTAAGTTTGGTAAATTGTCCGTCCGTTGGATGATTTTCTTACTTAATCTCGTATAATTGGGCGGTTCTGTTACAGATTCCGTGCATCCGCCGCCGGCGGCCATGGCGCCACCGCGCGCGCGGCCTCCCGCGGGAGTGGTTCCCCGCTGTCTCTCTTGCTTCGCTATCACCGAAAACGGGTCCACCTACTCCCCGCGAATCTGTTGCTCGCCTTTCCGCACCCGGGCGTGGTCGGCAACGGCCACTGGACGGTCGCCGCGCGGCCGTGACGTCGCGGTCACCGGAGCCTCCGGCTTCTCCCCCCGGCCTCCTCGCGCGAGCGGCCTTGGGCCGAAGCCCAAGCCGGGCCGGCTCGCCTCTCTTCCCGCGCGCGCGCTCAGACCGAAAACGGCCACGGGCCGGTTGACTTCCACGGGCCGGCCCAGTATCAATAATGAAAATCGTTTTCTGTTTTCTTTTATTATTCAAAGGGAAAAATACTTTAGAAAATATTTTTGTATTCATTTCAGCTCTAAAAATTGTGAAATAAATTTGTATAGACTCATTGGAACCAGATCTACAATATAAAAATATTGCATGTCAATATTTCATTACTTTTCTGTATAGTTTTTATTTAATTATTGAAATTGTTGTTTTCTTGATAAATGCTTAATAAATCATAGAAAAATCAGAAAAATGTGATTCCAAGTTTGTTAATCTTTTTGTGCCATGTACTTGCTAGGAAAATTTTATATCATGCATGTTATGTAGAAAAATGTGTAGGTGTAGTTCAAATGCTTTCTATCACTAGTATTTGCTATTTTTGTTAATTAAATAAATGTGAATAAAACATGCAAATAATAATTTTTCTACGGTGATTATTTACTGTGTAGAAAGTAGAAAAATTATTAAATCTGTTGTTTGATACTTTTCATAATGCAAAGTTTTTTCATGCTTGTTTTTAGGCCTTAGCTTGTTATTTTTTTTATAGACAGTTCTAATAATCCAAATGCAATGAAAATTTTGTGGCATGCTAGAATTGATGTTAGTAATCCACTGTAATTTTCTAAGATTTTTATGTGCTACCAAAATATGTGTTGTTGTTCAAGCCTAGGGCTAACTAGGGTTTACATTCAATCTTTGATGCAAGATTAGTTAGTAAACTATGCTTTGGTGTATCTTTGAAGCATCTTCAGTGTCAAGGTGCCTTTGCATGATAGAGCATAGTGGTGGTAGTTTATGAGTGCATGTTCTTAGATGATGTTGACTACCTTGTAGAAGAAATGTATTCCTACTTTATGAAATAAAGTGAACCTAATTATCTGCATTTCATTCATCATGACCATTACATGTCATTTTCGCAATGCACCTAGGCATAAGCACTTATACGATTGCATCATACAGGATCGCAGGAAGTAACGTCGGTAGCAGTTCCCGAGGAGCCGGAACGGCAGCCCGAGGAGCAGGAAGTGCCCGAAGCCGACGAGGAGGTCGGTGAGGATCTTTCGGAGTGCCCAGACCACCGTCCGAGCTCTTTCGAGAGAGGCAAGCCCCGAAGCATTTCTCTCCCCCGGTTTGCAAATATTTTATGAATGTTTTACTTTAACTGCTGCATTAAGTTTAGGAGTTGTTTACAACCGTTGCTGCATTATACCTTGTTTACTCTGTTCTACCCTATCCTTGTCACCTTGTCATTCGCAGTCAAGTAATTGCTTAGCTTGCTTAGACCGGTAGAAGTCGGGTGATTTTCTGTCACCTGCGAGCTATAGGTGGTTACCTGGATCTGCTTGAGAAAAGAGGTCATCATGAAATAACTAAGTGTTAATGAGAAATTGAGACCGGACGAAAACTTGCAGGGTTTCGGACTGTAGTGTTTTCCGTCTGTGTCGATTAAGGACCGTCCGTTGTTGGGCCTCGGGTCATGTTGAACGCATGCCTCACATTTAGCTGGCCGGATAAAGTACCTTCCGACCACGAAACTGGGAGCTTATTCGGGCCGAGTGGATTGCCCGCAACGCACTGTACCGGAGCAGTAGTGGCAGGATACGAGGGCCCGATTATAAGGCCAAAGAGCAGTCGGGCGGCCCCCGGGTATATGTGGTTCCTAGCAAGCTCGCGATTTTACCTGAATGGTTGACTCGGTGACCAACACCTCACTTTAGCGGGTGAGTGAGGTTTGTGTGAGGAATAACTTACCAGCTGGTTAATAATCGATTCGAATCGCCATCGTTCACTGGATAGTGAGCACTTGACTTGAGCTACTTCATCGTAGTAATATTGATGGAACACTTGGACAGTTATATGAAATATGACATAATGGAAGTTGTTAATGATCATGGGTTATCATTACCTGTTTAATTATATGTTACTTTAGTACAGGTGCAAATGTAGTTGACAGGTATGCAAGTTGGTTTGAAATCCGTCGTGATTTCACGGACTACCGGGTTATACGGGCTTAAGTTTGCTAAATCGTCTGCTCGGTGGATGATTTTCTCACTTAATCTCGTATAATTGGTCGGTTCTGTTACAGCTGATATCGGAGCATGGTTTAGCGGGTTTACTGTTCACAAATGTATTTAAAACAAAATGTGTTTGAAAAACGTGATTTACAAACTAAGAGTGTGCGAGTGGTTATATCCTTTATGCCCAATAAGGACTCTAGGTGGCTTAATTAAGTACTGACTTGGGGGTTCTTGCACCATATTTCTCTTTCGTTGCTCATACGGCGTGCTATTGTATGAGTGCCACTTACTTGAGTGGTAATGTATGGATCAGTTGCCTCTACGCCTCGGTAAGTGTGAGATGTGAGAGCATGATCGGATACACCACCGATCTAGGGAGAGTGCTTGTATGATACTGGAGTACTTACATGTTTTACGTATATTTTTACAAAAGTGTCGCATGTGTGGTTGTTCTATCCGTTGAGGCGATGCCGTCAATAGGACGATGTTTTGGGTGGTTACTACCGTTGTACGCGTATCTGGGGATTCGTGTAGAGCGTGTAGATAGATTTACTGCTTTCATGCATGCATGGGGGAAATGGGCTGAAATGAATCTTCTGCAGGTACATAATAGTGTTTCTCGTGTAGAACGTATTAGTTACGTTTATGAGAGATCGCCTGCATGCCACTGAATTCATCGATAGATATCATTTATTTCTTAAGTTTGTGAGAACGTAAGAAACGTGCATGCATCATGTTGCTTGTGCATTTCATTCATGCCATGCATTCCTCCCCTTATAAATTGATTATCCCCTTTTGATAAAAATCGTACCAACTTAAAATATGTCCTTATCGGGTAATCAAAACTTTTGGTATAGATGGCCCGCACGAAGCAGACTGCCCACAAGTCCACAGGTGGAAGAGCACCTCGACGCCAGTTGGCCCCGCGGGAGCGCCGCAACACGGACACCTTTCTGAGCGAGTTTGGCATGCCAACTTTGCTTTGGAGAGTGCTCCATGATGTGGGGTACCCAGAGGGTCAAGAGCCGGTGTACTCCTGGAGTGAGAGCCAGTTAGCTGAGGATGGACTTGCGGTAGTGGAAATCACCGTCCCTGCTCTTGGTGATGCGCCAGAATGGGATGGTTGGCACTTGGAGTTTGAGGGACGTACTCCGGTTGAGGGTGCAGAGGGAGCAGCTTTCCGTGTCATCTGGGACATAATGAGCAGATTTCCCAATGAGCTGGCAGCAGCCTTGGCTGGCACTTTTCCGAGAGATGATCCTCGCGATGCTATTTGGGTACAGCCGCAAGGAAGTGCTTTAGTCAGATGCCCAAGCGAAGGACAGGCTTGCGACAACCACGCTATGAGTGTGATGTATGCAACTATCAGAGCATACCAGAGTCTGGAGTGCACTTATTAGACTTTGACTGGTTTGCGTGGTGATGATCGGCTCAAAGCAAGAAAACAAAAGAAGAAGCAGGCACGTGCTATCGCTAGTTTGCAGGAGCAGTTGGCTGACATGAGCTTGCAGCGAGACCAGGCTCTAGAGAGAGGTGATAGTTCTATACAGCGGGTGCATACGTTGACTCAGGCCAACAATAATGCAGACCGCATGATTGGACAGCTGGTTCAGGAAAGGAATGAAGCCTAGAACGAGAGGAACCTCCTGAGGCAGAGGGTCGAGGAGCTAGAGGAGTACAATGTCAACTTACATGAGGAGTTTCATGCGCTCTACAATGGGATTGGCCCGTATGCTTCTCCAGAAGCCGCCGGTATGGACGTCGACGACGATGAGGACGAGCCCGCAGTCGCACCTGCCGACGACGACGCTGCTAATGATGGTAGCAATGGTGACGTCTCCGACCCCGATGATGGCCCTAAGGAGTAGGCTAGTTGCTTTGTGTTAGCTGCTAGGCCCTGTCACGATGACCTTCTGTTGGCTTCATGTATCTTGATGTATCTCGTTTGAACCTTGAGACTTGGTAGAATGTTGGATCTTGGTTGTTCATGCAATACCTGAGCGCATAAAGTCCAGTGTGTGTACGCTGGCAACGTGGTTGTATTGGACGCGATGTTTGCATTTGAAGTAATTTAATTAGTGGTGTTGTTTTAATTGGAATGCGATTATTGTGCCTCTGTTTTGTTGTATGACTTTGTTCTCTCCAATGAGTTCAGTACGGCATAATTTCTCATTCACTCACAATTACTACAACTTCGCTTAATCATTACTTGTTGCTGAAATATACAGATGGCAAACACTCGACGCGCCACGTATGAGGCTGCTGAAACTGGTGGAAATGGTACCGGGGCAGGTGGGAGTGGTGCTAACAACGTCAACCATAACGAGCCACACCCGGAACCACATTTGCCGCCTCCGCCACCGCTCACTGCAGAGGTGTTCTTTGCACAGTTTCTGGGAAGTCAGCGCAATGCCGAGCAGTCACAGAAAAATATGGAAGATTTCCTGCGTACCATTGCCAACAACGTGCAACGTGGTAACAACCAAGGTGGTGGCAATGGAGTGAATTAGTACAACAATTTCAAGGATTTTATGGACACTAGGCCGCCAATTTTTAAGGAAGCAACCGAGCCACTTGACGCTAAAGAATGGATTAACACTATGGAAGATAAGTTCCGTGTGTTAAGACTGACAGAAGTACTGAAGACAGAGTATGCTGCACACCAGCTACAAGGACCAGCAGGGATGTGGTGGAAGCATCACCGTACCACCTTCCCTCCAAATGCTCAGATCTCATGGAGAGAGTTCACCGACGCCTTCCGTGGAGTTTATATTCCATCAGGGCTAGTTGTGATAAAATTGGGAGAGTTCTTGGCTTTAAATTAAGGCACCAAAACCGTAACACAGTATTTACATGCCTTCAACAACTTGTGTCGTTATGCTCCCGACATGGTTAACACAGATGCTAAGAAGATTGCTAGCTTCAAGAGAGGGTTAGGTCCGAAGATGATGAAGCATGTGGGTACCAATACCCGCGCCAGATTCAATGACTTCATCAGTGATTGTCTGAAACAAGAGAAGAACAACAACGCATACACAGCATCCAAGACTCGCAAGAGAGCCTTTGAGTCAGGACCATCACAGTCCAGAGTTATCACTGCTAATCGTTCAACCTATCGTCCGTCTACACCTGGTGCAAGGTTTAGGCCACCGCAGCATAAGACCCAGAACTATAAGGGACCGCAGAAGCCGTATAAGATGGCAGTGCCGCCAGCAAGAACAGCCGCAACCGCAGGACAAGGTAACTCGAAGGGAGCGAAAGGATCTGCCGGTACAGTAAAGGGACCTTGCTATAACTGTGATCAGCCAGACCACTTTTCCAAGTTCTATCCTTATCCACCCTGAAAGAAGCAACAGACTTATAATGCTTGAGTGCACCACACCACTGTGGAAGAGATTCCTGAGGGAAAGCCCGTAACTGCTGGTAAGATTCCTGTTAACCAAAACCCTGCAGTTGTTCTATTTGATTCTGGATCATCGCATTCTTTCATGAGTCAAGCATTTGCACGGAAGCATGAACAACTATGCATATAATTGAGTTATGGTTATCGCATAAGTTCAGCAGGGGCTGATGTGTTAACCAATAAGATGGTTAGAGGGGCAACCCTTGAGTTAGGTAGTCAAAAGTTTCGAGTTAACCTGATAGTCATGCCTGGACTAGTTTTGGATGTAATAATAGGAATGAACTGGATGGAAGAATGGGGAGCAGTTATAGATACAGGAAGTCGGGTACTTACCCTAAAGGATCCCCAGGGAGAGGGTACTTTTCAGGTACGATTGCCTAAAAGAACAGACCTTGTGAGTGTGACATGTGCTATGGAAGTCATTCCGATTCATCAGATTCCGGTCGTGTGTGAGTTTTCGGATGTGTTTCCAGATGAGTTACCTGGTCTTCCGCCGGATAGAGATGTGGAGTTTGGAATTGAGTTGATCCCCGGGACAGCTCCAATTTCCAGGAGACCTTATAGGATGCCTCCGGATGAGTTAGCTGAGTTGAAGAAGCAACTAGAGGAGTTGTTGAACAAGGGGTTTATCCGGCCAAGTAAGTCTGAATGGGGATGTCCTGCCTTGTTTGTGAAGAAAAAGAAAGAGGGTACTTTGAGGATGTGTGTGGATTATAGGCCTCTTAATGCTGTAACTATCAAAAATAAGTATCCTTTACCTCATATTGATGTTTTGTTCGATCAGTTAGCCAAAACCAGAGTGTTCTCCAAGATCGATTTAAGATCAGGTTATCATCAGATAAGGATTAGACCATAAGATATGCCGAAAACCGCTTTCTCTACCAGATACGGGTTGTACGAGTATCTTGTTATGTCATTTGGCTTAACAAATGCTCCTGCATACTTTATGTATCTGATGAATACAGTTTTTATGCCAGAGTTGGACAAGTTTGTGGTTGTGTTCATTGATGATATTCTAGTATACTCTGAGAATGAGAAAGATCATGAAGAGCATCTGAGAATCGTCTTAACCAGACTGAGAGATCATAAGTTGTATGCTAAGTTTAGCAAGTGTGAATTTTGGTTGAAGAAAGTTCCTTTCCTTGGTCACATTCTGTCGGAAAATGGAGTATCCGTAGACCCGAGTAAAGTGCAAGAGGTTATGGATTGGAAGACACCAATCACAGTCTCTGAAGTTAGAAGTTTCTTGGGTTTAGCTGGTTACTATCGTCGTTTTATACCAGATTTCTCGAATATTGCCAAGCCAATGATAAGTCTGCTACAGAAAGATCATAAGTTTGTATGGACACAGGAGTGTGAGATAGCTTTCCACACCTTGCGGAAACTGTTGACCATTGCTCCAGTTCTAGCGCAACCGGACATTGAGAAACCTTTTGATGTGTTTTGCAACGCATCAAAAATAAGATTAGGCTGTATTCTTATGCAAAAAGGAAGAGTCATTGCTTATGCCTCCCGACAGTTGAGAAAGCATGAGATCAACTATCCGACGCATAATCTTGAACTTGCTGCTGTAGTGCATGCCTTGAAAATTTGGAGACATTACTTACTTGGTAATGTGTGCAATATTTTCACCGATCACAAGAGTCTCAAGTACATCTTCACCCAACCTGAATTGAACATGAGACAGCGAAGATGGTTAGAATTGATCAAAGATTATAATTTGAATGTGCAATACCATCCTGGAAAGGCCAATGTAGTGGCAGATGCTTTGAGTAGAAAGTCACATTGCCTAAATGCGCAACCTTTGCTCGAAGATGGTTTTGATCTAATGCATCCTGCAGTGTTACACAGTATTAAGATTAGTTGTTCTTTGGAGAGTAAGATAATAGAAGGCCAGAAAACCGGCAAAGGGATATTCCATATCAAGGAAAAGATTAAAGAAGAACCATCCAAGTACTTTAGATTGGATGAACATGACATGCTATGGTTTGATGACCGTCTTGTTGTTCCTAAAGATGGAGAGCTTAAGAATAAACTTATGGATGAGGCTCACCTTTCAAAGTTATCTATCCATCCCGGAAGTAGCAAAATGTATCAAGAATTAAGACCTCGTTTTTGGTGGACCAAGATGAAGAAAGAGATTGCGGCATATGTAGCCAGATGTGACACATGCTGCAGGGTAAAGGCTATTCATATGAGACCTGCCGGGTTATTGCAACCTTTGTCTGTACCCAGTTGAAAGTGGGATGATATCAACATGGATTTCATTACAGGTTTGCCCACTACTCAGAAAGGACATGATTCAATTTGGGTAATCGTGGATCGTCTTACCAAGACAGCCCACTTTTTGCCTGTCAAGACAGATTATAGACCACCTCAATATGCCAAAAAGTATATTGCAGAGATTGTGAGATTGCATGGCATACCGAAGACGATAGTGTCTGACAGAGGGTCACAGTTCACTGCTCACTTTTGAGAGCACTTGCATAAAGGTTCGGGGACGAGTTTAATTCGTAGCACTGCCTATCATCCTCAAACAGATGGTCAGACTGAAAGAGTTAATGCTGTTTTAGAAGATATGTTAAGAGCTTGTGTGTTGTCTTCCAGAGGTTCATGGGAGTCATGGTTACCCTTAGCAGAGTTTGCGTATAATAATAGCTATCAAGAAAGTATCAAGATGGCACCTTTTAAGGCTCTGTATGGCCAAAAGTGTAGAACACCTTTAAATTGGATTGAGCCAGGGGAAAGAAGGTATTATGGTATTGACTTCGTGAAAGAAGCCGAAAAGAAAGTTCATATCATTCAGCAAAATATGAGAAAAGCTCAGTCACGTTAGAAAAGTTATGCGGATAAGAGGAGGAGACCACTTGTGTTCGAAGTTGGTGACTATGTTTATCTAAAAGTCACGCCCATGAAGAAGAAGCGGTTTGGAGTACGCAGAAAGCTTGTCGCCAGATTTGTAGGACCCTACAAAATCTTGGAAAGAAAGGGTCCAGTGGCTTACAAATTAGAATTACCTGAAGCAATGGGTGCTATATTCCCAGTTTTTCACGTATCACATCTCAAGAAATGTTTGCGCGTTCCAGAGGAAAGAATTGAACCTCGAGGCATAAAACTTAAGTCAGATCTGGTGTATCATGAGCAGCCAATTTGAGTTTTGGATTCTAAAGAAAGGGCTACTCGAAACAGTGTGGTGAAAACGTATAAAATACAATGGAGTCATCATGATGAAGGGGATGCATCTTGGGAAACGGGTGAATACCTACAAAAAGCATACGAAGATTTTTATAATAAATGGTTCGTAACCTAAATCTCGGGACGAGATTTTTATAAGGGGGAGGGCTGTAACACTCCGGTGTTACGCGAGCATTCTCATTTCAATCATAAGCATGGCATTTCATATCATCCATAATCATATAGGTTAATATTATAACTGGAGTGAAATAAAAGCTTGAAAACTGGTACTCGTGAAGTAATATGTTAATGTGCTAATTACTTTTCATCAAAATTGTGCAACTACAAATTTATATCACTTAGAATTAGAGGTCAAATTTTTGGAGCAACTAAATTACTCAAAGTTTTGTCAAAAACTTGTTTCAAAAATATTATTTAAAAATATTTAAAAATACTCCCTATTTTAGCTTTTATCCTACAATTCAAAATCTGTGGAGAATTTTTAGTTGGCCCCTTAATCAAAGTTGTAGAGAATTAAATTCTAAGCAACTTTTATTTTTGGGTCATTTCCAGAAAAGGTCTTTTTCTTGTTCAAAATAGGGTTTGAAAACTGTATTTGAAATTGGTTTGAATTTAGAAATTTGAAAAATAAAATCCTAACCTAAACAGGCCGCCGCCTCCCTTCTCGGCCCGCCCGCGAAGCGGCCCGGCCCAGTTGACCGCGCGCTCCTCGCGCGAGCGGCCTTGGGCCGAAGCCCAAGCCGGGCCGGCTCGCCTCTCTTCCCACGCGAGCGCTCAGGCCGAAAACGGCCATGGGCCGGTTGACTTCCACGGGCCGGCCCAGTATCAATAATGAAAATCGTTTTCTGTTTTCTTTTATTATTCAAAGGGAAAAATACTTTGGAAAATGTTTTTGTATTCATTTCAGCTCCAAAAATTATGAAATAAATTTCTATGGACTCATTGGAATCAGATCTACAATATAAAAATATTTCATGTCAATATTTCATTACTTTTCTGTAGAGTTTTTATTTAATTATTGAAATGGATGTTTTCTTGATAAATGCTTAGTAAATCATAGAAAAATCAGAAAAATGTGATTCTAAGTTTGTTAATCTTTTTGTGCCATGTACTTGCTAGAAAAATTTTATATCATGCCTGTTCTGTAGAAAAATGTGTAGGTGTAGTTCAAATGCTTTCTATCACTAGTATTTGGTATTTTTGTTAATTAAATAAATGTGAATAAAACATGCAAGTAATAATTTTTCTACAGTGATTATTTACTGTGTAGAAAGTAGGAAAATTGCTAAATCTGTTGTTTGATACTTTTCATAATGCAAAGTATTTTCATGCTCGTTTTTAGGCCTTAGCTTGTTATTTTTGTATAGACAGTTCTAATAATCCAAATGCAATGAAAATTTTGTGGCATGCTAGAATTGATGTTAGTAATCCACTATAATTTTCTAAGATTTTTTTGTGCTACCAAAATATGTGTTGCTGTTCAAGCCTAGGGCTAACTAGGGTTTACATTCAATCTTTGATGCAAGATTAGTTAGTAAACTATGCTTTGGTGTATCTTTGAAGCATCTTCAGTGTCAAGGTGCCTTTGCATGATAGAGCATAGTGGTGGTAGTTTGTGAGTGTATGTTCTTGGATGATGTTGACTACCTTGTAGAAGAAATGTATTCCTACGTTATGAAATAAAGTGAACCTAATTATCTGCATTTCATTCATCATGACCATTACATGTCATTTTCGCAATGCACCTAGGCATAAGCACTTGTACGATTGCATCATACAGGATCGCAGGAAGTAACGTTGGTAGCAGTTCCCGAGGAGCCGGAAGGGCAGCCCGAGGAGCAGAAAGTGCCCGAAGCCGACGAGGAGGTCGGTGAGGATCTTCCGGAGTGCCCAGACCACCGTCCGAGCTCTTTCGAGAGAGGCAAGCCCCAGAGCATTTCTCTCCTCCGATTTGCAAATATTTTATGAATGCTTTACTTTAAATGCTGCATTAAGTTTAGGAGTTGTTTGCAACCGTTGCTGCATTATACCTTGTTTACTCTGTTCTACCCTATCCTTGTCACCTTGTCATTCGCAGTCAAGTAATTGCTTAGCTTGCTTAGACCGGTAGAAGTCGGGTGATTTCCTGTCACCTGCGAGCTATAGGTGGTTACCTGGATCTGCTTGAGAAAAGAGGTCATCATGAAATAACTAAGTGTTAATGAGAAATTGAGACCGGACGGAAACTTGCAGGATTTCGGACTGTAGTGTTTTCCGTCTGTGTCGATTAAGGACCGTCCGTTGTTGGGCCTCGGGTCATGTTGAACGCATGCCTCACATTTAGCTGGCCGGATAAAGTACCTTCCGACCGCGAAACTGGGAGATTATTCGGGCCGAGTGGATTGCCCACAACGCACTGTACCGGAGCAGTAGTGGCAGGATACGGGGGCGCGATGATAAGGCCAAAGAGCAGTCGGGCGGCCCCCGGGTACATGTGGTTCCTGGCAAGCTCGCGATTTTACCTGAATGGTTGACTCGGTGACCAACACCTCACTTTAGCGGGTGAGTGAGGTTTGTGTGAGGAATAACTTACCAGCTGGTTAATAATCGATTCGAATCGCCATCGTTCACTGGATAGTGAGCACTTGACTTGAGCTACTTCATCGTAGTAATATTGATGGAACACTTGGACAGTTATATGAAATATGACATAATGGAAGTTGTTAATGATCATGGGTTATCATTACCTGTTTAATTATATGTTACTTTAGTACAGGTGCAAATGTAGTTGACAGGTTAATAAAGATTTAACTTGATGCAAAGCTTTTGTAAAGATTTTCTAAATACTAAAAATATCTTTTTGCAAATGAGTCAGCTACCCCACCAGACAGCCTGTCATGATTCCTTGGTGTCTTTTATTTCTGGTTTATGACGGGTAAGTATAGCTGAGTACCTTCTCATACTCAGGGCTTTGTTCCCACTTGTTGCAGATGGGCAGATGTATTACGGCTACTGTATCAACTGCCTCTATCCTGCAATGTGAGAAGCTTAGGACCATGGGCAATGGTCATTCACTACATCTCGTCTGATGCTTTTGATGGAAGATGACCCTGAACTGGCAATGTATTTTGAACTCTGTGTGCGTGTGTGATTTGAACTAAATGCTTCCGCTACTTTCATTCGAAACTGGTTTGTAATAACTATATTTAAACTCCGATGTATTTGTGCCGCGAACTTTTATGTAACTTGTGATGGTGACCGCTGAACTTATTACGATCTTGACTGGTATGCAAGTTGGTTTGAAATCAATCGTGATTTCACGGACTACCGGGTTATACGGGCTTAAGTTTGCTAAATCGTTTGCTCGGTGTATGATTTTCTCACTTAATCTCGTATAATTAGTCGGTTCTGTTACAACCTATACCATGGAACGACCGAACGAGTAGTGCCAAGCTGCCGCTGTTGACTTCACAATAAGGATGATGTCGTTTTAAAAAACTGTAGTTTTGTAAAACTGTGGTTTTATAAGCTAAAGAGGCGTAAAACCATGGTTTAAAAAAAGATGTCATGAGTGAAGTTTCTAAAACTCCAAAAAAAATCTTACAGTTTTGACAAAATCATGATTTTAGAGACTACATGGCCCTGTTCATCTGGCTTATAATCCGTCTTATTCAGCTTGTTTTTTCAGTCGGAACAGTATTTTTCTCTCACAAAAAATCAGCCAACAGTGTTTTTCAGCCGGCTTATAATTCCAGCCGAACGGCTCCAAGATTTGTTGCATCCAAACACTCAGTAACTTTTAAAAACCAAAATATTTTATAAAACCATAACATTTCTCTAATACTTGAAAAATACTAATATATATATATATATATATATATATATATATATATATATATATATATATATATATATATATAATCGTTTTTACGTATTTTCTTTACCTGATAACTAATAATGTTTACTTTTTGTCTCCTTTCATCGCTTAACCCTCTGATCCAGTTATTAGGTTCTGAAGAATTGTCTATGTGATCTGGTTTTGCATTTTTTGATCCATATACATCCTCGCGCCGAACATATGCTGTGTAACTGAAAAAATTGTTTTTATCAGAACCAGGACCTGTTGTTCTTTAATCCTTTTGGTGGAGCAGTTTGATTCCTCGAATATGGAACAGGCAAAAGTATTGCTTAAAACTGCAAAAGGCTGGTGGAAATGGACACGAGCACGATGACGATGTTGTGCACTTGTGCTGGCCGTCCTATGAGCAGCCGTGAAAAAGGACTCCGGGCCGGGGTCCCTCTTGAGTCTTAACCCATGTCGTTGTAGTACCTGGTTACGACGCAAAACAAGTGGCAACGATTGTGGCACTCTGATTCGCCTGAAGATATCTGTAATGGGAACGCATAGCTGGAAGTGATTCTGATGGCATTAACAGTACTAGCCGTCTAGGCGCTCTCATTAGTCACTACCATGACCTAGAAGGATGCGATGCCTCATGTCGCTCTCATTACCATGCAGGATGCCCCGTGCCTGATTCGTGCTTCTTCCGCAAACTTCGTCTCTGGTCCAGACGACTCCCTGCTTTTCCTGACCGCATGAAATGGACCTTCGTTGTCGTTGGCTACACATACAGGGACGTGGATTGTAGTAATACATTCCGAAGCATGTTTTGGGCTTCTGGCTACCGGGATTGGACCTGCTGGGACCCTGAACTTTGACTGTGGTCGCATGCTTCACACGGTTCGCGTTATCCATGCAACGATGCACCTGCGACTCTGCCAAATTGCCAATTGTTTACTTCTGATATGCTTTGTATTTCCCGGCGGCGTCGTACTCGCGCACGGTGGCCGGTGGGCGCGCACCGTCCATTTCTGAAAACGGAGTCGCGCAGTCATGTGCCTAGATGCGCGAGTGCCCGGCAACAACCGCCCAATCCACGCGACCGCTCGTGAACTCCAGCGCCGCCTGTTCCGTCTGAAACTCTGAGACATGTATGATGCGCCAGTCGGCTCGGCAGCAAGCATACCTGCAACCGGTGTTAGCGTACCGACTCTTATTTCATCCTATTAGCCTCATATATGTATGGTATTCTCAAAAAAAAAACACACGATAGATAGAGGAGTTATATCTCAGAGGTTTTGATTTCTATCTCTTTCATGTGACATCTATACTACCTTATATAGCTGACCATTGAAGATATTTTTAGAGATTTTTCTCTACGATAATGTTGGGAAACAGACGTCCCTATTCGTGGACCCCACGTTCAGAAGGATATCCTATTCGTTCCTACCTGCTCTCCTCCAATCCTGCATCTTATAAAAAAAACTCGCGCATCGCCGCGACTGCGCTCCTCCGCACGCCTTCCTCTCCACCGTTGCCGCGCCCGCACCGCCGCGGCGTGCTCCCCCACGCACTCACCCGACTATTGTTGTCGCCTCCACCACGGGCACCGCTTGACGGGGTCACCGCACACACCCTATCGATGGGGCAGCGCAGCCGTTGCCCGCTGCCATCCTCCTTTTCCACCGCGACTGCACAGCTGGATCCCGTTGTGCAATGCTCCGCCCGCTTGCCTGCTAGGTTTTGCTAAAAGCGCATCTTGTAAACATATGTTTTAAAGTGTTTCAGAGGTATATTGCTAGTGTTTCAAATGGATGTTGCAATAGTTGAACACGTATGTTGTAAAGGTCTGTTACCAATGTTTCATCTATATTTTTGGACGTATGATGCAGGTGTGTTTATCTGAATATTGCATATGTTTCATATATATGTTGCAAGTGTTTTATCTAGATGTTGCGTATGTTGTCATGGAACCATCCAAATTATAAGAGCACAAGTATAAAAACAATCACCGGAGTTATCAAATTCTCGCACTTGAGCCCATATAACTCTGATAGTCCATTGAAATCACGAGAGATTTCAAACCAACCAACGTACAAGTCAAGATCGTAGTGATTCAACAAAACAAGTCACATGTTACAACCATTTCACAAGTAATTCAATATACATCGGAGTTCAACATAGTTATTACAACTTAAGTTCAAAAGTAGTGGAAGCAAAGTAATTTGAAACTAACAACACCTTTATTTCCAATACATGCCAGTACCAAGGTCAACTTCTACAAAAATATTAGAGACAAGATAACTCAGAAGGATTATGTTCATGATCACACTCCATCACTATGGCAGGAGCCAACCAACTCTTGCAGTAAACATGATACATCACAATCTGCAACAAGTGGGAATAAACCCTGAGTACGAGAAGGTACTCAGCTAGACTTACCTGTCAGAAATCAGAAATAAAGTGACACCAAGGATCATGCAAGACTGATAATAAATGGGCTAGCTTGACAACATTTTGCATAAAAACTTAATATAGATAAGTAATCATTAATGCTTAAGCTTCAAGTTAATAATCATTAACCTATCATCTATATTAGCACCTGTACTAGAGCACTCACTTGATTAAGAGCAAACAATATTAACCATAGAAGGTATAAATTGAGACAACATTTAAATCATCATCCATTTAGCCATCCGTTCAATTAATTGTATGTTGCCGCTGCTCAAGTCAAGTGCTCACTAACCGGGAGCGACGGCGATTCGAATCGAATTCCTATCCAGCTGGAGGGGTGTTTCTAACACTCACCGCGCAGGCCCTCGCCAGGGTCGCATAAGTCATCTTTGGTACAATTCAGGAATCGCGGGTTCGACTGATGCCGCATCCCCAAGGGCAACACTCTGCCAGGTGATAAGGACTCTAACCTCCCTGGGTCCCAGGCCAATGTCCCCAAGCACATCCTTACTTCCTCCAAGATGCGACCTACCCTTCGATTCCCGGCCTGAACTGTATTACTCCGCTTCGCGGTCGGAACGACTTATCCGGCCAACTAAGTGTTAGACTGCGTTCAACATGACTCAAGGACGTACAGCGAATCGGTCCTTAAACGACTCAGACGGGGATATATCCACACCCAAGACCTCCATACCTTATTGCTTCACTATCGTCATCCCGCCCGGTCTCCTTTCATATTATTAGCACATGGTTCTTTTTCACGATAGCAAATATAGCCAACCGTGCCATATATGAATATCCCTACATCTCGCAGGTGACTGAGAATCACCTGACTTCTACCGCTTAAAGCCGTACTAAGCATCTACTTGATCCTGGTCTATGTAGGATTCAATGATTCATATATCTAGACAAGGAGTGGTATTGATGCGGCAAGGTTTTCACTCAACTCCTATACGTAATGCAACAATACATATAACACATATATAGTATTTGCATTGAAAAGTAAGGAGTCTTATAATGCTTCGGGGCTTGCCTGGGATCCGACTCAAATCAGTCAAGTTAGCTTGCACCGTCTTGCGGAACATCTCCACTCCATGTATGAACTTGAGGATTCTTCCATCTTCGGGATGGATCCACCAAACATTATCTTCTGGTTTGCTCCACATCACGTCCTTCACGTGTTTCAGCTAGCGTACATGAATGAAGTGCAACAATGCATATGTATGAATGCGTAGAAGTGCAATAAACAAGGTAATCAAACAAGCACACCAAAGTTCACATAGACACCTAAAGCTAATCAACTTAATCATCACTAAGGCATAACATAGAAGAGGGCAAGCACATCAATCAAGACACAAGTCTCATAAGATCATAGGGTCCAACCCAAGTACCAACAACGATATGAGTCACACTTTAACACACAAGCATGACAAAGTGAATCAAAGCAATAAAACTAGAATCTGTCACTTTCTGTACATCAGAACAGTAGCTGAGTAATTTAATCATAACTGGAGATCTACTAATCCAAATGATATGAAATAAGACATTATAGAAAGCTTATTAAATTCTCTACATTTTATTTATATTCATCATAGCATGATTCTAAAGTTTACTAGGCCGAAAAGATAAAATTAAAGAATCTGGTCTCCTCCAAACACAGAGCAACCAAATCTGGGACCTGACTTTCAACATCTATAACTCATAACTACTTTAATGAGTTATCTATAACTTTGTTAAAAACAACTTTACCAGCAAACATTATTAACATGGGATAATTTACATTGCCCCCAGAACTGTCCAGAAACTAATAATTGTAAGAAATAATTATTAACTTACATTACAAACATGTAATTGGACCAAGACAATTTTACCAATATTTCACACATGACTAATGAATATCAGAAAACATAGTGTCACCATTTAAATGAATTCTTTTAATACATTTCTTAATTTATCTAGATAATTAGGTGAAATTATGAACACATATTAAAAGTGCATAATAAATTCTACTAAAATTACAGTGACCTATATATGCTCCCAATAGACTACTGTATAATTTTTAGATCATTTGCATGAGTAAAACAACCTTTATGAAAAAGACAAGTTGCTTAAGCTAAATAACACTAGAGAGCAAGTTAAACTCATGTCTCACTCATCCAGCATCCAATGCTCACGAAATTTTAACCAAAGTTCACTCATACCATCAGTAGACTACCATAAAATTTTCACATCAATTGGAGCACCAAAACTCTAGATACAAAAATAACAAGAAACCCAATGTAGATTTGCTCATTTATCAAGATTAAATCAAAACTCTACAAAAACCGTACACAACTAGTAGGTTTAATATTTTTATTAGTTATTACATGTTATCAAAAGATTTAACAGAATAAGAACCACTATTTTTGGATATCTAAAACTCCAGATCTTGCTCTGGTCAAGTTTAAAGGTATTTTTAGAGCTTTTTTCCAACTTAAATCAAAACATCAGAAAACTTCTGCAAACATGTAACATTTTATGATTCTACTGCATAGAGATTTTCTTAAGGTTTCCAAAAAGTCCACATTTACTATTTTTGGAGTTTCCTAGCATGAGATATGGATTTTAAAAGATTTAACATGAAATCTGAAATTCAAAATCAGCATTACCCAAACCTACTTAATTTGCTAGGTGCACCGGATTACACACCCAAACCAGCCACTACTTAAACCGACACGTGGGACCCGCTGTCTAGTCGGGCTCGCTTGCCATACAAAGAGAGAGAGACACGGAGGGAGACGCGGTCTTCTTCTTCCGGTCGGCAGAGCAGGGGAGGGAGGCCGGACTCGCGGCTCCAGCGAGGGGGTCGCCGACGGCGGTGGCTAAGGACGGCACGAGCACCATGGGGTCTCTGTGCCCTTGCTGGTGCCCCTGGCTTGGCCCAAGGAGGCGGCGGCGATGGTAGCGGCCCGGTGGCAGCGGCCTCCGGTGACGGCCAAGGCCGGGAAAGAAGCGTTGCGCGTGCGGCATGGCATGGCGAAGGTGGTGGTTGCACGCGAGGAGGCTCGGAGGTTGGAGAACGACGGCGGCGGCTCGGAGCTTGGCCGTGGCGGCCATGGTGAGCCGGCTCAGGGCAGCGGCGCTCCGGCTACGAGCAAGACGTCCAAGGTGCGCGCACGGGAGGGAGAAGGGGTTGGCGAAGATGGTGGCGCACGCAGCTGCAGCCGCGGTGGCTTGAAGTGTCGGGAACAACAGCGGCGGCGCAAGCTCTGCTCGCTCGTCCATGGCGGCCGCGACCACGAGCAGCAATAGCGCGAGAGGGAGAGCGAGAGGGAGTGGAGGAGGATGGGGAGGAGTTCGGGGGTCCGCGCTGGAAGAGGCCGAGGCGCCGGGACGCGCGGCAACAAGGCCAGGCGCGGGCTCGCGCATGGTGGCCACGTCGGGAGCACGTGTCGCCCAAAGGGGCAATTCTTCGAACAGGTCATGGGCGCGGTCTAGCTTGTCTTGGAGGCCATTTTTGGGCTAGCTACAGGCCGAACTGGATCATGGGCCCAAAACAAAGTTTGCTCTACTACTAATGCTCTACAATTTTGGTTAAGGGTGCATAGCCATTAGGTCTCTAGATTAGGAGATAATTAACTCCAAAGTTGACACTATCAGCGATTTAACTATAACTAGAGTAGGGCTTGGTTTTCTTGGATTTTGAAGGGCCAAACTCGATCAAATTGATTCCAACCTTTTGCATACTCTCCACAAGAGAGTTATCTCCAACTTTTACTTTTAGATTAATTCAAGTTGCTCAACAAAATTTGGAGAACACGACGTGCCAATTCAACCCAAAAGACAAGAATTTCAGACTTAGAATTCCAAGTGTTGAAAAATGTAGAACATTCAAACTTCAAGCCTCTGTTTGACAAACTTAAAGATAGATTTAGACCTAGGTCTTTAAACAAAGGTTGTAGCACATAAACTAAACTACATCTTTTATTAAAGAGTCATGGACTGGTTCTGCTAGGTTAGGAAGATACAAAACTCCCAACTAGGGTACTTGAAACTAAAACACAGTTTTGATTCAGAAGATTTTCTGGGCTCTGAAAAACAACAGTTGATCCAATCTTGTGAGCTCTATTTGACTAGGTTAGAGGCCAAACTAGCTCTTGACCATTAAACAAAGTTTGTTCCACACAAGATGAACTACAACTTTTCTTTAAGGTCAAACCTCATAACTGGTATAGAAGTTAAACTTTCACTTTGGTCAAAGTAGCAACTCGATAAAGCCGAAACTAGGGTTTTAGGCCAATCGGGACATTTTCTTGACATTTGCTCAACATGAACCCTTCATGACTTTTGTTGTAGAGTTCATCTAGAGTCATTTGGGTAAGTTTATAAGGTTTGATTGATGATCTATAATTCCATTCACTTAATGGTGCAATTCCAAACACTTAGTAAAATCATTCCAACAAGGATATAACTTATCATTTCATGTGACTTTTTGATTCCAAACTTCATGAAACTTTTCCAGGGATCAATATAGATAGGTACTAAGGTGAGACATATGAAGATATTACAATAACATCATCCAAGCATATATCTTGAAAATGGCCTATATGTAAAGCAATGGTGCAACATCCAAGTTTAGGTTAGGCTCATGTTTATAGATTCGGCTTTGACATCTTCATCACCACCTAACTTGCCATGTTTGAGCTCAAACTCATTTCTTGACTAGTGACAAACATCTGGGGTGTTACATATGTTTGCAATGGTTTTTAAGTGTTTTCAAGTGTTTTTACAAATATTTCAGAAGCATGTTTCAAGTGCTTCATCTATCTTATTTTGTATATTGCAAATGTTGCATCTAAATGCTTTAAAAGTAGATCAAGCGAGCGCAGTGAATCTCCATCTGATCGGTGGGGATCAGATTTCTAGCGGTGTTTCTCGACTCCACGGTGGTTAATGGTGGCGGACGGCGGGCAGACCACGCGCCTACAAAAGTGGTCAGCAGCGGCTTGAGATAGCTCTCGGACTGGTGCCTTCGGTGACGTGGGCCCTGTGTGGGCATGTGAAATGGCGCGAGAAGCAGACTGCGGGCGCGGGCGCGGGTGCCCGGACGACCCGTCTATCCGACGTTCGGGCACTAATATTACCGATTGCATTTCTTCCTGTGATATTGAATTGATTTCTACTAAACTTCTATATGATTAATTAAAAATCCTGTTTTCCAAACATATTTGAATAGTAAAATTAGGTCTTCATTTTTTTGACCTCGCATTGTTCTCTCTCTGTTTTTTAGCGAGGCGCATTGTTCACTGATGCATATGTTTGGTGAACTACTCTTATTTCCTTTTTTTTCTTTTGTTTTCTCGTTCCAAATAGACTGTCACGTGCGGCGTGCCGCCCGTTCTAAATGTTTTTCATCAAAATTAAACCTTTGCACTAAATTAAGGAAGTGGATCCAAGGACCTTTGTGCCCTTCAGATATTATTAAGTATAGGAGTACGTAAAAACGGAAATAAATATATGTATGTATAGAAGTTCCAAAACAACTTGTACTTGGGAATCATATGGAGTATTTTGAATAGAATATATCGAGCTCGCAGCTCAGGCAATATGGTTTTCCACCCGGAGAACAAGAATCTGATGTTGTCTTCTTCTCTTTTTAACAACGCGTTACCACGAGAACCACATACGATTTAAAATAAAATTAGACTTTATACTTATTTATTTACGTAAAGAGACAAATTATTATAAATAAATGGTTATTGTATGGTATGACACGTTAACGTAGACAACTAAATATGTACGGGATGATGTGAATAACTTAAATAAAGAGATAACTATCATAATTATACGTGTTAATGGGCTAATAATGTGGATAGCTTGCATGAAGAGATAGACACGCTAGTGGACACAAATAACATGAATGAAGAAATAATTATCATAATTGCACGTGCTAATAAGTTGCTAATGTGGATACATTGTATGGAGAGATAGACACACTAGTGATTTTTTTTAAATATAAGATATGTTGATATAGATTTGATCCATTAACCTATCAGAAAGAAATGATAAAACACAACAAATGCCAGTTATATTTAGTGAGACCCTCTATAGATGACATACGCACAGGAGAATTCGCTTAAGTTAGCTACCTAAGACTGTCCGCACTCGTGGTACTTTAAATTTATCCTCTAAAATGTCTAGTCATCAAGATTCTCTCCTCTATACTTAATTCTCCCGCACCCATCCATCATCTAATCATCATCTATACACTGTGGGGCCCACTTGTCACTTTATCTAAATATATCCATGTGACATCTTGTTTTGAAGAATTTATTGAAACGAATTTAATGGTGTAAACGGAATTTATTTTGATTTTTTAGTTTGTGAGTTATAACATTTTTTGTCACTTGAAATAGTATGGCCCGCTGCTACAGCTCTTCCCTCTCTCTCCTTTGTCTCCGGCTGCCTCGCGCGTGAAGCTGCACGGTGGATACGGGACGTCCTGTACCACGCTGCGAATAGCGGATGCACGCTCGTAGCGGACGACTTACAGAACCTGGTGTGGCCTTTTTCTTAGGGTAAAGGATGTCATGGATGAGGTAGCGGATGGGATCCATATCCAGTGCGGACAGCCTAATCATCCATCTATTTGAAGGCTATATACATATTTGCACCTGGTTTAGATGGCTAGAAATTTGAATCTGGACTACTGTAGCACTTTCGTTTGTATTTAGTAATTAGTGTCCAATCATGGACTAATTAGGCTCAAAAGATTCGTCTCGCAAATTACAGCCAAACTGTGCAATTAGTTATTTTTTACCTACATTTAGTGCTTTGCATGCGTCTAAAGATTCAATGGCACGAAGAGAGCGAAATTTTTTTTAACTTTAGCCCTCAACTAAACAAGGCCCTGTACAAAATCCAAAAACTAGTCAACCTTATAAACAATCATCCGAAGAAGAAACCACAGAAAGACTCAGTCAACCTTATAAACAATCATCCGAAGAAGAAACCACAGAAAGACTCACCTCCTACGAGGCCGCCACTTTCATCATCAGCAACGCCGGCGGCACCGTCACGGCGTCACCCATCCTCTCGCGGACTGCGGACAGCAGAAACCATCACATGAAACCGGAAACCACCCTTCCCTCCAGAAATCGAGACCATTCTCCCCTTTCCCCTTCTCGACGCTTCGCCCCTCGCCGACTATTTTAAACCCACGCTTCTTCCCCGTCGGCTTCCAGAGAGGAAATCATTCTTTTTCACCCCGCGGGAGATCCACGCATCTACAGCCGAGCAGCGGAGCTCGATCGCGAGGCTTCTAGAGAGTTGGGGAGAGTTCTGAGTTCTCCAATGGCGTCGTCCCACATCATCCTGCCCAAGGAGGAGGAGGAGGAGGCGGCGGCGGTGGCGGAGGCCGGGTTGGGCGTGGCGGTGGAGGCGGACCACGACTCCCCGGCGCAGCGGCCGTACCAGGAGCAGGCGCCCGGGAAGGCGGCGCTGCCGTTCTCGGCAACGTGCGTCCGGATCTCCCGCGACTCGTACCCGAACCTCCGCGCGCTGCGGAACGCGTCCACCATGGCACTCCACGATGATGACGCCGCCTTCGTCAAGATCGAGGAGGGCGACTACGGATACGTGCTCGACGACGTCCCGCATCTCACCGACTACCTCCCGGACCTCCCCGTGAGCGCCGCAAACTCCCCCCCCCCCCCCCCCCCCCCCCCCCCCCCCCCCCCCCCCCCCCCCCCCCCGGTGCTCTCTGGTTGCCCCGTTGCCCGATCTGTGGTTCCTCGGTGGAAAATGCTAGTAATATTATGAATTACAATGATGGAATTGGGGATCGTTTTGGGCTCGAAGATGTGGATTAAGAGTCAGTTTCGGTACCATTTTAAAGAAGTCGTGAAGTTTCTGTGTTACAACTTACGGGGCGGTGGTTTTATTTGAGGATGTTTGGGGATTGGTCGAGGCGCGAGCTGCAGTTTTAAATAATTCTATGATGTGGCAGTTTCGTGACTCTTGTCAGGCATCAGCGTGCAGACAGCTCGTTAGCTGGGGTACCACTATGATCCAACAAAAATGTAATATTACTCGTCTCCTATCGAAGTTGAGACTGTCGTGTGGATCTCATGTCTCCTTGCGTCTATGACTTTGTGCTTTTGTTATTAGGTTCTTTTGTTAGATTTCTTGTTTTTATGCTTCTGGAAGGAATTGCTTGTACTAGTCGGCAACCTGTCGAATTACTTATATTAGTTGGCAACCTGTCCTTGCTGATGTCAATCATCTACATGTCAAATTCACAGGAAACATGGCATTTCACCTGTTTACTTGTCTATTTTTGGTTAAGTTCAAGTTAAAATGAAGTTGTTTTCGAGGTGACATCATAAGGGTTAATCTAATAGTCTCCCTGTTTAATTTTCATGGCAGACTTTTCCTAATCCTTTGCAAGATCATCCGGCGTATTCAACTGTCAAGTGAGGATTTCTTTCTATTTGACTTTTCTGCTTCTTTCTGATAACCTCTAATCACTCTAGTTGTGCAATCTGTCAAACTGAACTTTCTATGCACACATTCACCAGGCAATATTTTGTCAATGCAGACGATACAGTCCCTGAAAAGGTAAATAATATCAGATGTGATTGTTCCGAATGTCAATGTTGTTTGTTTGAGTGGCGATTGGTAAATTGACATGTTTTTTGTGCTACCACAGGTGGTTGTTCAGAAGAACAGTCCACGAGGAGTTCACTTCCGTCGTGCTGGACCTCGTCAGAGGGTATGACACCTTCGACACAGTTATACACCTATACCATTTGTGAGCAATGCATTATTTTCATATAGTATAACATAAATATTCAACCCTCAGGTGTATTTTGAGTCAGAAGAAGTGAAAGCTTGCATTGTAACCTGTGGAGGCCTTTGCCCTGGGCTCAATACTGTCATCAGAGAGTTGGTGTGTGGCTTGTCCCACATGTACAACGTTAGCAATGTCTTTGGAATACAGGTTTGATTCGTTCCAGATTACCTATATCGATGCTGGATGATATAATGCGTTACTATTCTTTCCGCACAGTCAACTGGTCCTTTCTTTCTTTCTTTCTCTTTTGAGGGAAAAAGATGTTGAGTCTTGATATTTGGCATGTAAAACTCTTGCAATAAATAAATATGAAATTTGCAAATTTAAAGTCAGTTAAGAATTCATTTTGGTTGCATTGTGATGAAATAATTGCAGGTTCTGGAATCTTCAGATTTTATTGTCTCATGTAGGAGCACAATTTTTGTGATGCACATTACCAATTGTTACGAACTTTGTGCCAGCTAGTGGTTTTGCCATGACAATGTATGCATCATGATTGCAGTGAATTAGTGCAATCAAACTTCAATCCTATTTGTAGTCTATCCATGAAATGTCTCTGTCATCACGTAACATGTTGTGAGCAATTTTGCAGAATGGGTACAAGGGGTTCTATTCGAGCAATTATCTTCCCATGACACCAAAGAGTGTGAATGATATCCACAAACGAGGTGGTACAGTTCTTGGAACATCACGAGGTGGCCATGATACCAAAAAGATCGTTGACAACATTCAAGATCGTGGAATTAATCAGGTATGTGCATGCTGATTAGTGTTTCTTTGCATAACCCTTATTTTGGAGGCTGAGTAAATGTTCTTCTTTACCACATCTAGGTGTACATTATAGGAGGAGATGGAACTCAGAAGGGTGCATATGAGATTTACAAGGTAATCATTCTCATGAGGAAGGTAATCATTCAGAAGGGCAGACCTGGTGCAGTTGGTGAGTGCTAGCTCGCCGAGTCACCAGGTCCTGGGTTCGAAGCCGTCTCTCTGCAGAATTTCTGCGGGGGTAAGACTTTGCTTCGGTTATTCCCTTCCCCAGACCCCACTCGTGTGGGAGCCTCTGGCACTGGGTCTGCCCTTTTTATGTCTGTCATACGTGCTTCAGAACTTCAGATACTGTCAAACCACGTCATCTGCGCGTTTCTGTGATGTCTGTTCAAGTGCACTCAAGCAGTAGGGATTTTGGATGTGCTCAATTTATGTATATGTATAGTTAAATGTTTTTATAGACAAATACTGCGAAGAATTGTAATCCAGAAGTTAGTTTTTTTTAATTACGCTGTATTTTAAAATTACTGCAGGAAATTCGGAGACGTGGTCTACAAGTAGCTGTTGCTGGTATTCCCAAGACTATTGATAATGATATAGCGGTAATTTTTGGCTACTTGTTCCTTTTTCAGCTTGCTAGATGCTTTTGCTGCATACCTCTTGATTTGAAAGACTGTACTGCAGAGACCTGGAGTGTGCTGATTATTTGTTTATACATTGTTAGGTTATAGACAAGTCATTTGGTTTTGATACTGCTGTAGAAGAAGCTCAGCGTGCCATCAATGCAGCTCATGTGGAAGCTTCAAGTGCTGAAAATGGGATAGGGTTAGTGAAGCTTATGGGTCGTTATAGTGGTTAGTTTTCCTGCCTACAAACTGAAGAATGTTCACCCTTTGTCAAAGCGTAGTAGTTTTTTTTTCGTTTTAACTCTTTCATTGTGTTGTCCTTACTGTGATACTTCCTTTATGATGCAGGGTTTATTGCCATGTATGCTACTCTTGCAAGCAGAGATGTGGTGAGTTAATGGCTTCTATTTATGCCTCAACTAATCCAGTCAATATTCTCTAGTTTCTTCATGTGTCCTATTTTACATATTTGGCCCTGTTGCCCTTTTGAATTATGACACTTTGTAAATATAGCCACTTAATATTCATAATCTTCTTTGAAGATGGAGCTAATTATTTATTCACGTCCATCTTATGTAGGACTGCTGCTTGATTCCTGAGTCACCCTTTTATTTGGAAGGGGAGGGTGGACTATTCGAGTATATAGATAGGAGGTTGAAGGAGAACAACCACATGGTTATTGTTGTGGCGGAGGGAGCTGGACAGGATCTTATTGCTCAAAGTATACCTGCTGCAGATCAGCAAGATGCATCTGGAAATAAACTTCTTCTTGATGTTGGTCTCTGGTTGACTCACAAGATTAAGGTACATTCCTATTAGCCCATTTTCATCACTATACTCCATCTTGATTCCACCTTCTGTAACTATCGTTGCTTGAAATGGCAGTTTGACATGCACTTTGTGCGCATCTTTCTAATTTTCACTAAAACCACAACAATGTACACATGGCTGTGACATGTCTTGGGTTTGATACAAGTCTAAGGCCAGTAAAATGAAACTGCTGATAGTTTTAGCAACTTAATGCCCAAGGAAAAAAATTGTGTGATTTTGCATTGGGTTTGAAACGAGACACTGATTAGTGTTTCTGTGGAGTTGCTCCAAAGTTTCTCTGAACAATTCTTTGCTGTTGTATTATTGCTTTATAGGATTATTGCAAGAGCAAGAAGATGGAGATGACTATTAAATACATAGGTAATCATCTTCTGTTTACTTTGTCAACAGTGTTAGTTTGTAATTTATAGCGTGTCAAGGAATCTGACGAAGTGCCTGCCCCCTTTTTTTTTATGTAGATCCAACTTACATGATCCGTGCTATTCCAAGCAATGCATCAGACAATGTCTATTGCACACTGCTCGCACATAGTGCCATTCATGGTGCAATGGCAGGATACAGCTTTACAGTCGGAATGGTTAATGGCAGGCATGCATATATACCATTTCATGTGAGTATAACTTTCTGCATCCCTTTCATAAACAGGGATAATATTAGTATGCCCCTTTCTGCCGGTTTTTTCATTCCCGGAACATGCAGGAGAGCTTTATATCATTTCATTGCGAAGAAAGGAAAATGCAAGGGAAAGGGAGCAAGCTCCCAAACCCCGACACACCCTTATAACACACCCTTTAATGGAAATTACAAGGTTTCACCACGCACACAAACATGCGACCAGAAGTACCCAAGGACAGTAGCTACATGTGATCCTTAGATGCCTGAACTTTTCGGTACATTTTGACAATCTTGCTCGCTGCATACCCGAAAAGAAATGAATTCAACTCAGTGTAGTGCTGAACAAGTCTTGTGCTCGATTGAACAAGCACATAAGGAGTAGCAATCGCATTGCACTGCACTAGGTTTGAATTTGCAGAGCACCTTGTAGACATTGAAGCTTAACTAGAATTTCTTTTGTATATCTGCTTCCAAAGAGAGTTGCGATATGTCTTCTGGCAGGAAAGAGAGTTGCTTCCATATGGGACAGACAAAATTCTTCCCTGTCTCTCGTAATGTTACTTTTGCAATCTACATGACTAAATTTATCCTGACCACAGAGGGTAACATCTACAAGGAACAAGGTGAGGATAACTGACAGGATGTGGGCGAGGTTGCTGTCTTCAACCAACCAGCCGAGTTTCCTGAGCCAGAAGGACATCGATGCGGCCAGAGAAGCCGATAAGGTGGCCAACCACATGAAGAGCGGAGAGAACGCGAAGAACCAATCTGCACCAGTGTTGGCAAATGGTGAGAAATAGTATGGTTTCGGTTCTTTGTTGTGTACAGTAGCGCTGCTGCAAACTGGCTGAGGTCAGTAGGCCAAAACTGCGAATTCGATGAGTTTTGCTTCCATTTTGCATCCGAACAGAATTCACGTAATAAATAAAAGCTTCATAGTGTGTATTTGCGTTAGTAAACATATACTAGTGCTCAGCAATTTGTTTGTGTTGGTCGTATGTGCCGGACTGCCGGCCTCCATCCGCTGCCGTTGCGGTTCATCTGAAGCAAGGCAGTGGCCACAACAGATACTCTGGTGTGAGCGGCAGCTCTTCTACTAGAATTTTTTTTCCTGTGACCGTGTCTCCGGCGTGACGATACCACGGGAGGTTACTCTTTCCGCTGCTCAATGTATCGTCCCGTGTCCCACCAAACTAGCCGTCCGTCCATGGACCATGATCCTCTTTGTTCATGTTGGCCTCAAGCTGTCTCTTATTTTCGTCCCACTGCTCTGCACGTCGATGGTTGCGGTTGGTCAGCAGGTTTCCATGCCCATTTCTTCCCTGATGCCTGATGGGCCTACGTTTTTGCATGGGGAGAAGGCACCGACGGCGTCGAAGCTCAACCCGCCGCGCCGACACCACCACAGCAGCCGGCAACCGATGTTCCTGTGCCACAAATTGCTAGACCGGACGTCGACAACGCGAGGGTACCTGACTCCGGCAACGCGGACGACGCCGTTCCAGCTGCAGGTGGTCAGGAGGAGCAGGTGAAGCAAGACGCAGAAACCGCGGAGACCGACGTTGCAGGTGGAACCCTGACGCAGGCGGAGGTGAAGCCGACGCCCGGAACAAACGCCTCGTGGTCGTGGCCCGCGACACCACCGGACACGCCAGAGCGCGACGACGTGGCGCCGGCGCCTCGAACCGAACACGCACAGGCGGCCGAGACAGAGCCGGACGTCGACACCGCGAAGCCCGAAGGCTGCACCACGCCGCCGCCGGTGCACGAGTCGGAGGGGTCCGACACGCAGAGCGCGGACGGCCGCGGGAGCCCAATGCACGGGATGCAGGCGGGTGCGAGCGTGAAGCGGGACGTGGCTGCCTCCAAGTCGAGGCTGTTCGCGTTCCGGTCCTTCACGCGGGACAAGAAGGTGATCAAGTCCGCTGGGGCCGCAGACACGGCATCTCCAGATAGACAGAAGGCGGGGGAGGCGGGCGCGGAGAACAAAGAGAAGGGCAAGGAGAGGCGGAAGAGATTCTGGAAGTGATCGAGGTGGCGTGCTAGTTTTTGCCATGCACATCGCGCCGGGCTCGGGCACGTGGCACGTCACACAACGATGGCTGTAGAATGCATTGTGGCGGTGCAGTTTAACCTTTTAGTATTTAGCACCATGTAAGTATCATGATATAGGTATATAACATGAATTTAATGTTTCTCTTTTCATGTAATATATAATTTGTCAACAGTTGAGGTTACGAGCACGATGTTGGTGCCATATTGTTGTTATATAGGAATGGCTTTATCCTTTTGGACATCATTTTCTTTTCAGTCTCTTTTTTTTTAACGAATTCGTCGTCTGGAAAAAGTTTCCAAAATTAGTTTGATAGCAGTACGTTGATGAAAGAAATAGGTTAATCCCATAGCCTGCCATTTAAATTCTAGTGTAAGAACAGAAATGCCCTGCAATTTAAAATCTAGAGTAGAAATCAGAAATGGTTACATCCCACCAATCTCTCGGGGTTCTATGAAAAGATTGAATATCAGACCATGCTAAGATAGGTTTATGTTTATCATTTCATTATACGATTCAAATTCTGCAATATTCCTAGTATTTACCATGCTGAAGGTTCAGCGCTTTTGTAACTGGTTGCCAATTTCGGCGGCACACTGTACAATAGAGGCAACAAATTACATGACTTACTTGCATTGTTGGGAACTGTGATACAAAAGAAAAAAAATGAGGCGTTCTATTCTATCAGAGGAACGTTTAGAAGGCTTTATTCACAGTGCACAACTTTGCATCAACTAATAGATGCAATCATTCAACAAAGTTGCAACACATTACACATCAAAGGCAAAGGTGACAACTATTTTGCAATACTTGTACTCATATCACTAGTGCCGAGTTGTGTAGGTGCAGAACTATATATACTCCCTTCACCCTACAATATGCTACATTCATCAAACATTTAAAAATAGTACCCAAATAAGAGTTTTTGAGGAATAAAAGATAGTTTTGCATTAAATAGTAGCACAAATTTGGTAGTTATTAATGTCGATACTTGTCATTTATCAACCAAATTCTATTGACCATGCTAATGATAGCGTCTGATTAGGAAAAATAAAGTAAGGATATATATATGTCTTTTGTATTCTCTCTTATTTATTCTAAAATCTCTAGAATACACTACAGGGTATGGTCCAAGAAATCAGATATTGCAACTCTACAAGAGCAATAGAGCATGGATAGGAGAAAGACATGTTCACTCAAGGCAAAGTAGAACTTCTTGATGAAAGATCACTAGATGTCTCCAAACTGCTGATGCTAGAAATCTCTGCTCCACCAACACCATTGGTTCCTGTGGACAACGGAAAGCCAGAACTGCCGAGGCCTGATCCATCGAGCATAGTTGGACCCAAGTACCATGGAGCAGCTGAGGCTTTCTCCTCAGATCCGCTACTCATTTGCCCAACAATCCCGATATCTGAATGATGGACCTTCTTTGCTGCATATAACGATGAACACTCATAAGCTATAAGAATAAGAACATTCATAAGCTACTGTACCGAGTGTAATCTAGCCTTCTGTTGCCTTGGAAACTTATTACTGCTTAATTGTATAAGGCATCTTTTTATATATGTAAAAGAATACACAAAGTAGAATCTTGAAATATGCTCCGCATCATTCCTACTAATAGAGAAACTATAACTCTGCATGTGCTGAACTGGGACTGCAACTCATGATATATAGTTTGCAATTTTCGTATGTACAGAGCAGGAACTATAACTCATGCATGATACATGCATAAAGCTAATAAAGTTTCTGTGAAAGCAGAAATGCAGAGGGCCCACCAAATACATGCATATAAAAGAAAATGGGTTATAGAAGTACATACGGGCAGTTATATTCAGATCAATCAGGCCACGACTCAAAGAATCAGCCCATATGCCAGACTTGACCTGAAAGGCTCCTTTCTTCACATCTGTTTTTGATGCTGACATAGAGGCCGGCTCCGGCTTTGTGGGTGATTTGTTCAAGGATTTGATAGCAGTTGCTTTAGGCAATTCCGTATGTGAAGGTACCAAAATTCAGCTCCTCTAAAGGGCTATGATCGGAACTTTTGACACTTACAGGAGGATCATATCTTGGTTCATTAAGACCTGAACCTGTATTTGAAGAGAATACATCAGAGTCAGATCCATCAAGATTCCTCACTGTAATTGCAGCAAAAGGATCAAAATCTGCAGCAATGGAATGCTGGTGAATGGGGTTTTTAGATTTGCCTGGGGTGTCACGCGCTGAGAACTCTGTGTCTGAAGGGAATGATGTTGCAAAGGATGGTTGGAAGGGATCGAAAACAGAGGCTGAAGAATGTGCAAGGCAAGATGGATTATGCTCTGAGGATTTATTACTTCCGCATCCTGAGAATTCTGTATCTGAATTAATGGAATCAGCAAATGATGATCTACCCGCAAATAGATCAATAATGTCCTGTGATGACATCCGTGAAGCAGCAGTTAGGAAACTGATGTTAACATAGTAAGCAATTGTAATCATCAAGTGTTTCATTAATGAAGTTTGTAAAGTGTTGAGTGTTGACCACATAGTCAATATAAATTAGGATATATTCTTCATTTGCCGTGAGCAGATTCTGTTCTTGTGTCACTGAAAAAGTGGGTCCTCATAAGTTACGTCTTTCAGTGTGATATTCATTTGCCATGAGAAGATTTTCAGCCTGTTTGTCTGTGATTTTTTTCGGCTGCAGCTGCATGCTGAATCAGTTTGCTGTTTGCAGCTGCAAAAGGCTGCAGCAAGCGCACCCTTTTGTATCATATTTGTGTAGGGTACAGCATAAACAATTGCAAGATATGTAAAATGAAGTGAATTATTAAAAAGGTATCACTAGATACTAGACTAGGGTAAACCTGTGCGTGAGAACCAGTTGCTGGAGTAGCAGAATGGAAATCTGCATTAGCAAATAAATCAACTTCTGGCACAGAAGCAGTTCCAGCACGTGGCAGAGCTCTTGAAGTAGATGCAGTGGTGTCCACAGGGTCATCCATTAAACTTGGTCCAAAGAGATCCATATGATTAGAGCTCACATTAGCTCTCCCTGATGCATTTTAAAGGTAGAGATAAGTATAATGTCTGACAACAAAACGATAGATGTGGTCAAATTGAAATAAATCCATACAAAAATCTTTGTGCCTTAGCTCATTATACTAAATAACCAGAAGAATTCTGACGCAAGCTTCAGTACATACATAGCAAAATAACAATGGCTACCAACACAAAGCAACCATTCTAATACAACAATCACACCAGAATGTTCCACATAAGTAGAGGAATACAAACCAGATGTGGAAGGTCCTCGAGGGTTGAAGTCGTCGTCATCGTCTTTATTTGCTTTCTGTGAAATTGATCCTCCAGATGTGGAATGAAGATTTGACGATGATTTCTGGTGTGATGTTGGAGAATCTTGATTTCTACAACATACCACACATCATTCAGGGTGACATGCATCACAATGAAAACAATTATCTAAGAAATGGTCGCTGAAGGGATTCTGAAGTAAATAGTTACCTCCTTTGACGCCGTTCTCCCTTTATTGGCTTATAGTTAGTTGCACTGTTTGTGTTTTTTCTCGACATTTGTCTAGTACTTCTAAAATTTGAAATTGTTTCTTTACTTTGGTTACTCCATTCCTTGCCTCTGTAGCAATTACTGGATGTGTCAGCTTCTTTTGAACTCTGTGTGCTCCCATAGTGACTACCAGATGAGTAGCTGTTATTGCCAGATGCTGCGCTTGACTTGTACGTTATTCCAGTTGATGACAAACCAAAGTACCTATATGTATGATCCATGTAAAGATGAGATTTCTGCAAAGAATACCATGCTGCATCAGTAAGTAGGATATGAATGACTCACTTATCCCTCGTAGCAGCAGCCTTCTCTCTGATTTGCTGAAGTTTATCCCTATCATCCACAGTAGCTAGAACATTTTCAGCCTTCTTTCGCACGTTGAGCCCAACATCTTTTCCATTAGGCTCCACATACTCGAAACTTGTAAGTTTCTTTCCGAAAGGCAAACATCAGAAGAGATCAGGTGTTATACGCAGTGAAATTTGAATTGAACAAGCTGATGACACATACCGCAATCTGTGAGCTATTGTCAATAATTTCGTCGACAACACGTTCAGTTCCATTAGCCAGAAGATACTCAATCACAGCCAATGCCTGTAAGCGATATAAAGCAAGCAGAAGTCATGCATAGAGAAACAATCTAAACACTGTATTCATCAACAACTAACTCCATATTATCATTTCCCTCTAAAAAAACTGACCTTAGACACATGGCGCCAATTTGCACCCATGTTCCCCAGCCGTTGCCACAACACATTCATGATCATTGCACATTCACCACTGCAGAAAAAAAATGATAATACAACGATAAAAAGAATTATAATAAATTTAAGAACAAGTGAGGTGAGGAGAAACTGAGATTTGGCACCCACTATCTTTTGGTGGCCCGGGCAATGTCAGCCAAGTCGGAGCCGTGAGGACCCCACGGCTCGTCGCTGGTGGCATCTAGAACCTGCAGTCGAGAAGAAACCCTCGTGATCGAATTCTAAACAAATCTAAGAACCCAAAACCCTCGTGATCGAATTCTAAACAAATCTAATAACCCAAAACATCGATGCACCACGAAACATCTGGGTATCAAAGCAAGACCGAGTGCGGATTCCAATAGAAGAAAACCACAACCTTCTGCTCGATTTCCGGCACCTTGAGCACCTTGAGGTTCACCTCCCTCTTTCTGCGTATAAAATAAAAGGAAAAAAATAAAAGGGTAAAGGAAGAGCTAGCTGTTCACCAAAAGTCCTTATCTTTTTTAAAAGAAAAAAGAAAAGAAGAAATGAGAAGAAAAAACGCGGCTCTTACATCTCTCGGACGGTCTGATCGATCACCTTCATGAAATCCATGGCGGCGAGAGGAGGGATGATCGCGGGCTCGACTCCGGCTGCTTATCCCTTCGTCCTCTGGGGTTCCTGGAGGGAGGATGCGCGAACGATTTTCCTTCCTCTGTCCTCTCTCTCTTTCTCGAGACGACAACGCGGCGTGGCGACCCGGGGAAACGAAAGAGGAAACGGTGGCGCCGCGGAGGAGCGGAATGGTAGCGCACACGCGCAGTTCCATTGGCGGACCTGCGGCGCGGCTGCCACGTGTGTCCTGCAGGAGGGACTCCGGTCCGGCTCGGCTGCTCCTCGTCAAGGTTGGACTTGTCTCGGGCCCCTGGATCTTTCTTGCGAGCTTTCCGGCCGTGGGCTTGTCGAGGTTGGACATATTGGACCATCATCAAATGGGCCGTGGGGTGGTTTCAGTTTCTCAATTTGGAAAAAGTCTACTTTTCATCCCCCAACTTTCACGAAAGTCCGTTTTTCCTCCCTCAACTCCAAAACCGGGCAAATCACCTCCCTCAACTTTTCAAACCGTGCATTTTACCTCCCTGGAGCGGTTTCGAAGGCGGTTTTGCTACAGTAAACGGCGGTTTTGCTACAGTGAGGCGGTTTTGTCTTTTTCTTTTTTTATTTATTTCGGCTGAATCTTTGAAAAATCATATTAAATCACAGAAAAAACATAAAATGGAAAATCCAATTTTGTTGCACTCCACATGAGTAGATCTACACAGTGAACATATAATATGGTATCCTTTAGTACAAAGTTTTTGCTATGAAGGTTTTGCCTTTTTCTTTTTTATTTATTTCGGCTAAATCTTTGAAAAATCATAGTAAATTACAGAAAAATCATAAAATGGAAAATCTAATTTTGTTGGACTCCACATGAGCATATCTATACAGTGAACATATAATATGGTATGCTTTAGTACAAAATTTTTGCTACCAAGGTTTTGTCTTTTTCTTTTTTATTTATTTGGCTGAATTTTTGAAAAATCATAGTAAATCACAGAAAAATCATAAAATAGAAAGTCTAATTTTTTTGGACTCCACATGAGTAGATCTACACAGTGAACATATAATACAGTATTCTTTAGTCCAACAAAATAATTATAGAAGCTGCAGCTATGAATTATTTCAATTAATTACAGAAAAGCATAGATCTAAAGCTACAATAAAAATTTTGTACTAAAGCATACCATATTATATGTTCACTGTGTAGATATGCTCATGTGGAGTCCAACAAAATTAGATTTTCCATTTTATGATTTTTCTGTAATTTACTATGATTTTTCAAAGATTTAGCCGAAATAAATAAAAAATAAAAAGGCAAAACCTTCCTAGCAAAAACTTTGTACTAAAGGATATCATATTATATGTTCACTGTGTAGATATACTCATGTGGAGTGCAACAAAATTGGATTTTCCATTTTATGATTTTTCTGTGATTTAATATGATTTTTCAAAGATTCAGCCGAAATAAATAAAAAAAGAAAAAGACAAAACCGCCTCACTGTAGCAAAACCACCGTTTACTGTAGCAAAACCGCCTTCGAAACCGCTCTAGGGAGGTAAAATGCACGGTTTGAAAAGTTGAGGGAGGTGATTTGCCCGGTTTTGGAGTTGAGGGAGGAAAAGCGGACTTTCGTGAAAGTTGGGGGATGAAAAGTAGACTTTTTCCTCTGAATTTGCTATACGGGAATGGGACAATCTGCGGTCCTGCCGAACAGGCATGGTGTGCATCGTCCGACGACCTTGTGAGTTGTGAGACACGTGCTTCAGCCCTCGGCCCTCCAATTTTATTGGGCTTCCTCTGGCGTGGGCTCTGCATTAGATTCCCGCTAAAGCCAATGTGGCCCACGACAGCCCAACTAAAACAACCTTTTGCGAAGAGAAGGGAAAAAAAAAACAAGAAGAAGCGACACCGACCGACAGACGTGCGGTGCAGCGGTCGCTCCTCCATCCACGCAGCTCGTACGCGTATTTCTTGGTAAGACATTGCCATCTGCCACCGGTTCTCCATCATGTGGCTGCCGCTCCGAATTATTGCGACCGCGTCAAGGCGATCCACCACCGATCCTGATCGACGCGCGAGGGATGGGGATCTATGCAAATCTCAATGATATGTGCCCGCCCAGCCTTTTCACAAAACGGAGGGTGGGAATAATTGAGCGCAGGATGCATGCAATTCATCACGAATAAAAATTAGCACCGCTAATCATTGTACTTGTGCCCGCCCAACGCAACGCCTGTACAGTCTCTTATTAAGCATACAGTGAACTTAATCCTTATACAGAGACTTGCAGTGCAAGGGCAGCAACTGACCACTGGCCTGCTCCAAAAGGAGTGAGGAGGCATAGCTAGATTGTTTACTCTTTTTTTTAGATAATGAGCAAGATTGTTTACTGGACGGGAGTATTTATCAGAGAATGCCAGGAACAAAACTTTCTGTGTACTCTTTCACTGGGAAAAAGAGGATTCATTTACTTATCTCCTGAAAGAATGCAAAATTTATTCCACCGGGAACAAGAATTGCCTCAGGGACGGGTAACAAAAAGAAAGAAAGAAAGAATCATGTAAAAGAGATAATTACATGTAAAGAATGACCAAAAAGAATGTTAATGATCTTGTACCGAATATGTTCACAAATCTCTTCGGCTTCTCCAGCTTGCTTGGCTCAACTCGTCGCTACAATCCCGGCTGCCGAATTCCCTCAGCTGGAACAATCTAATCTCCTCGGATTGTGGCTCTAAGAATACCTCGCTGCGTCCGGGTTGAAGGCCATTGTTCAAATTAGAGTCTGCTAAACTATCTAGTGCTCTAACCACCTGGGAGATGAGACACGGTCACATTTTGATCCTTTGTTGTCAGTCATTCAGGAATACGGGAAAAAGGTGTTGCAAACTATGTTACCTGCCCCATCCGTGGCCTCATCGCTGCAGAATGACGAATGCATGCAGCTGCAGCTCCTATCATATGAAACATCTCGTTTTCATCAAACCTGTTTTCCATCCTAGGGTCAGGAAGGTCCCCAAACTCCCGATGCTCAATTGCCTTCATCAGAAGAGGGCGAGCCTGAAAATATTCCAACATGCATAAGGTTTTGAGTTAAGATCATAATAGCAGTAAGCCTGTCGAAGTCCAAATGCTTAAGCTCACACAATGAAAAATAGAAAATGTGCGCACACATACACAGAGCCAAATATAGCCCCATGGTATATGTTACAACTGATCTCACTGATTGGATATGGCATTCACATTCTTCATTGTAAAAGACATAGAAACTTTCTATTCTAACTATATCAAACAACTATGGATTAGCATCACTAGCGCTCACGTCGGAGTCAAGCTTGAGGGCTTGTTGAGCTAGTAGAGTAGCAGTGATCCTTGGACACACCACATAGAGGAAAAATTCTTGCGTCTCCCCTTGTGGTTTGCATATCTACACTTGTGCTCTTTAGGAATGTGATCAGATCAATTAGGTGTCATTTGTGTAATGTGTCAGCTCCTTTCATGATTGCAACAGTTATAACTGGTGTTTTGCTTTGGTCCTGCATCAAGCTGCTTGAGTCATTGCTAAGTTCCCATCTGAGCTTCTTTCATGCTGAACCACAGTATGAAGACTGCAATAAATAAGTCCCTAGCACTCTAGCCACTTTTTGCGTGCCACTCTGGAAGAATAATCTGGTTTGCTCACTTTATAAAAGGTACAGTTCCTAGAACTTTTAGCAACTGGGTTCCCTCCAGATCACTCTTGGTTGACATGCAATGCAAATGGGACCAGCGGAAGGATTAAACATATTATGGATAACAACCAGAAGCAATGCCCAATTGCCCATGTCATGGAGAAATACAATGGCCGTTCAGCTTTTAAGGGAAAAGAATAAACTAGTGAAAGCATCAGCAGAGAATTAGCTACTGCAAGATAGAACTCAAATTTTGAGGCATTCCACTTCCACATCAACTAAATGGATATTTATCGACAGCCTGTGGAACAGGAAATGAACAGTTGAAGCTTGAAGAAGTCTAGACACATCCATTGGTGTATCACAAAATGATCATGTTATTTATTAGTGGATCTCAATCTCATGACTATGGTTACTGGTTAAAAATCATAAAATCTACGCATACTTTAGAACCTAACATTAGTGACATGCAGTAAGTCCAACTATTATATAAAATGAACTCACCCATTCGACCAGACTTTCATCTCCCAATGGCTGAGAAGCATCAACAGGTTTTCTTCCTGTAATAAGCTCCAAAAGAACAACTCCAAAAGAATATACATCAGACTTTGCTGTTAACTTGCCTGACAATGCATACTCTGGAGCCAAATACCTGGAGAGGATATATATCATATTAGTTATGTAAACTAAACAAGATATTGGGCATAGATTAGCCAATAAACTCTGAAAACTGCAAGATGGTGTGGATTTGCTTCATTACTTACCCAAATGTCCCCATGACACGTGTGGTAACATGTGTATTGGAATCGGCAGCTAACCTTGCAAGTCCAAAATCAGAAACCTGGAAAGTTTCCATAGAATATAACAAATTTAGACAATAATTATGATCACAATAGCATACCAAAATATTGACCTCTAGACTTAAATAGAAAATCACATCATACCTGAGCTTCAAAGTTGTTATCCAACAAAATATTGGATGATTTAATATCTCTATGAATGATACGTGGATGACCTAATGAACAAAAACAGCAAATACTAAGAAAACTATCCAACATTAGGGGATCACTGAAGAAATAGTTTAGTAAAAATATTACAATCTTCATGGAGGTAACCAATCCCTCGGGCTGCTCCAGCTGCAATCTTAACCCTTGTCCGCCAATCCAGTGATGCTTCACTTACTGCAGTTTTCAGAGGTCAAGTTAATGATCATATAAGTGATGAATAGTTAGAGTGTTCTAATGAAGCTGGCATTAAATAAATGTTAGAAAATATTATTAACTGAAAGAAAATTGTCCTCACCATGGAGGTGGTAATAAAGTGTGTTGTTGGGAACAAAATCATAAACAAGCATTCGCTGGCCCTCCGCAGTGCAATAGCCTACTAGAGAAACCAAATGCCTATGATGTACTCTGCTGATAGTATCGACCTCAGCCCTGAACTCACGCTCCCCTTGCCCATTCCCAATCTTGAGCTTCTTGACAGCGACTGGGCGACCATCTGGCAAAATGCCCTTGAACACACACCCAAATCCACCTTCGCCCAAAAGGTTCTCTTCTGCAAAGTCATCTGTGATAGCTGCCAAATTCTCTGGTGTGAACAGCATATGGGAATACCCAATCCCAGAGTCGGCTGGGGAGTATGGAAAACCATGACTCCCAGTGCTGTACCTCATGAAAGGATACCCTGGCGATCTCAAGTAGAACCCATCTGCCCAGCACAAACAATTAGCACCAGCTTGATGTCTAAAATTGGGGAATGCCTTAAAAACAACACCAGTGTTTATGCTCTTACCTGAAGCTAGTGACGATCCAGCCGAAGATGGGATGTGGTTGGGCGGTGGTGGTGGAGCTGGTTGCTGTGTAGGCAGCGTCGCCGGGGGCTCTATGCGCCGGCGCTTTTTCTTGACGAACCAAATGGTGGCGCCAATAAAGCTGAGCATAGCGAGACCGGCCAGTGCTACAATGGTGGTGGCCGCTTCCCTCGATATCTCGATGTTCTTGCCGCTGCCACTAGCTGCATGTGTCGAGTTCGAATGCGACTTCGTGGGCGAGTGCGGCGTGTAATGCGACTTGCGGTGATAGTGCGGAGGCGGCGGAGGGGCGATTCTTGGCGGGGGAGGCGAATAGGCAGCAACACGAGCGGGAGCTGGAGCTTGTGCAGCTGGAGCAGGCGACGGCGATGGTGAGTTGGATGGAGCCGGCGATGGCGGCGAGACGGTGGGAGGCGGAGGCGGAGGAAGGGACGGCGGTGGCGGTGATGGGTATACACGGGGCTGAACGCGCGGCTGGTCCGTCGCCTGCGGGGGCGGCGGGGCTTGAGGCGGTGACGGGGTTGGATATGGTAGCGGTGACGGTGGAAGCGACGGAGGAGGAGCGTCTAGCGGAGGAGGCGACAATGCCGGCGGCGGCGACGGCGGCAATGGTGCAGGAGGCGGCGGCGATGGCTCCGGTAAAGGGGACACCGGAGGTGGGCTACTTACCGGCGGGGGCGACGTCGCCGGAGGCGAAGAATGGTATGACACGGAGACCGGCGGAGCGGAGGCAGATGACGAGTACGGGCAAGCCGGCGGCCGCGGGGCCGGCTGCGCCTGCGGCTGCCCGTAGTCCCCCTGCGGCGTGACGTACGCCGCCTGCCGCCGCTGCTGCTGCTGCGGGGGCAGGAAGGGATCCACGGAGCCGTAGCCCATCGGCACCGCCGCGCGCAACAGCCTCCACAGCAGCAGTGAGCCGTGCCCGCGCAGGCAGGGGATCTGCAGCGCCGCGCCGTCGGCCAGATCTCCCGCCCGCCGGGCGCAGTCGGCAGCTCAGCGGACTGCGCGCGACTGATGAGCACGCGGTGCCCCCTCCAGAGTCTCGCGGCAGCGACACCGGCGCGTCAAGATCCAGGCCTCCCCAAGCGAGCAGCGTCGGCGGCGCGCGCCAGATCACGCCGCGCTGGACCGAGGCTGCCCGCCCGCCAATGGGCGCAGCGCCACCAAACGAAGCACGCGGCAGCTACGGCCGTCCAGAGACGCCAAGATCCGAGCCTCCCGCGGCGGCGGCGAGCCCTCCTGCCCAATGTAGCGCAATGCGCGGCTGGCTCAGCTGTCTCCCTCAGCGCCTTCGCCGAGCTCGCCTCTTGCCTCCCCTGTCCGCCTGCCTGCCTTGGTGTCCGCGGCTGGACAGTAGAGAGAGGAGTATAGTTTTCTGTCTCTCTCCTTTTTCCGAAGAAAAAACAAGGCCTTTTTTTTCCTCTTTGGTGTGTGCGAGACTTGGAGAGGGGTTGGTGCGAAGTCTATGGGGGATAGCTGGACGGAGAGGAGCGAGAGCAGTACAGCTACAGAGGGCATCGGGAGTTGGGGGGAGAGGCGAGGGGAAAACGCTAAAAAACACCGGTGGTATTGGTATTTCTCGTGCATGTTGTCGCTAGTGGGTCCGCACCGGCCTCGCGGTCGCGGCTCGGCGTCCCGGCCCGCGGTGCGGGGTGGTGGTGGAAACTGGAAACCACGGGAGCAAGCGCACGGGCACGAACGAAGTCCCCTCGTCACCCAACCGCCGTGTTGACGGCGGCGCGCGGACTGTTTCGGGGCAAACGAGACTAACAAATTGTGGGTTTGTTTGATTGCGCGCGGGAGCTCAAGGCTCAAGCTCATCCATCCTGTAGTGCTGTGGGTTCGTAGTTTACGGCGTACGATGTGAGGGTAACGCTGGCTGGATTATAGCGGGCTACGTGTAGTATATTTATATTTTTATATAAAAAATGGTCTGCCATTGCAGCGTTTCCGTGAGGTACCTTCAGATTTTATTTATTTATTTGCTTTTTATTTTTATGGACGGAATGGATTAGTGGGGACGATGTTAGAGCGTGTTTGTTTAAACCCTCGTCGAGGAAGCTGCTTCAGATGTCTCCTGGTGTTGATGCTTGGGCAAGTGAGTTCCTTAGGATGAAACCATGAAGGTCTTAAAAGACGACATATAATGTTATTGTCAAATGTGCTAGTATATTTTTATCTGTCAAATGTGCTATTATTGGTCTAAATTTATCTTTTAATAACTCATCGATATATCTTTCTATTGTTGTCTTTGATCCACCTACACATACCGCCAATAGGTACCATTCTAGGAGCCTTGATTATTCCACCAGATCATCACTTCCTCTTCATCCACTACTTGCTCTTCCCATTTTATCATGGCACTCCCACCATTGGTCAATTACCTTGATCCTGTCCTCCCCTGACCCCTTCCCCCTTTATCCCTCCTCCTCCTAGCGCCCTAATCCTAGCCTCATCCACTGCTTGCACCCACCGTTCATGGCCACAGTGAGACTTCATCACCTTACTGCCCTATATACAAGATGCCAACCATTAACACATCTTTTTGTGCGCTGTATGTACGATGAGTCTCACCGTCTAGTTGTAACCTAACAACTAGCAGGTTTGCTTCTTAGACGACAATGGGTTTAGGAGGGGTCCTGCATTTACGAAAAACGCGTGAACCATTGTGGCATAGCCTTTGTCACTCAGGTGCAGTGTTTTTGTTGTGGACTAGGTGTAGTAAAAACATGTGGACATGGGGTCCATAGTTTTGCTTATTGTTATTGTATTTACTTTGGTGTGAGCTAGTGATCGCGACATGACACTACTACAAAAAAATCTTTTACGAAGCGTTTTGAAATGGACCTCGGAGGCGGGCAGAAATTCCAATCGCCTCGATTAATGCCTAGGATTAACCGAGATGGTCGTTTTTTATTAACCGAGACAGTTCTCAAAATCGATTAACTGAGGCGGACACCTTAAAATGTCCGCCTCGGTTAATATCGATTAACCGAGGCAATTGTTCTAACGCAAATGCCTCGGTTAATATATCCACAGAGACGGGCACACTATAAGGACCGCCTCGGAAAATACTGGCCAAGCTAGGAGCCCAGACAGCCCATCTCGATCCATCTAGGCCCATCTAGGCCCATCTCGATCCATCTAGAGACAAATTTATGATTTTTTTTGTCTGAATCAGAGTCAGGAATTTATGAAGACCATTGATTTTTTATGGTAATTTTACCAGTTAAGTTAGTTAACAGGTTACCTGAATCAGAGTATTTTATTTTCTCGACACGAAAACTCTTAAATAGCTAACATACTTCAGTTCTATTTAGTGTTTGGCACCTTTTTTCTCTTAATCAAGCCTCAGGTTGACAACATCACACCTCGGTCAGTTCCCATGGTTGGCCGATGCAAATCGTCTACTATTTTTTTATTGACAATCATGGGGTGTCATCGTTGCCATTGTGGGACCCTGTCATTCACCAGATCCAGCCCAGCGCCGTCCCTGAGGTGAGCAATCAGAAATTAGCTTCTTGTGGTTCAATGTCGTGTGAGAGAATCTAGGAGTTTGTGTTGTATTGATGTCTTGTCAATGATGCTTTTTATAATCGGTTGCCTTGCTTTGTTTGATTTGAACCATGTATGCAGAATTCTGATTCCATCAAGTTCTATCATTTTGCTTGATTTTATCTTGATATAAATACTAGTTGATCCTTCAGTTGTTCCCAATGGTTTATATGTTCCTTTTCCTCATTTGTTTGTGGATGAAACTAAGACCTTGTTTGTTAAAAAAAATCTAGATGCTTATTATTTGACTCATTACTACAGGTCTTTGTTGCTGCAGAGTTTTACTATTTTTCACCCTTCTTGCGGTCTGAAATTGATTTAGTCTTGCTAATCTATTCTTCAAAAGAGCTTGTGAAACCAAATATGTGAATGATATCAGAACTTAGTAAATGACTATTTTCATATTAGTTAACTATTTTTAATTTGATTTTAGTAATCATACATGAAACTGTATGAAAATGCATGGTTACTTATGTAAATTATAGTAATTTACTATAATGAATATACAAATTATAGTGAAAGTTCATGTTGTAATTTACTATAATGAATATACAGATTATAGTAAAAGCACGGTCTCGAGCCATTTGAATATTGTAACTGTATATTATGGTAAATTGGACATGTCCTTATAGTGATTGATTGACGCCATATTATGGTAATTTCCATTCTCACTTATAGCCTCAAGACATTTGAATATCATAACTACTTTATAGCAAATTAGCCATGTTGCTATAGTGATTGATGCCAAATTTTGGTAACTCCCACTCTCTGTATCATCTTGCATCATTCTAATATTGTAACTACTTCATGGTAAATTAGTCCTGTTGTTGTAGAGATTGCCGCAAAATTTTGGTAATTTCCATTCTCGTTATCATCTCGAGCCGACAATCTGATTTCCACTGTTTGGTTATTCGATTAGGATTAAAATATTCCTCTTACCGATATGTATGTACAAATGACATATATAGGAATTTGAATGCTAGTTATAGGACAAGACACGAATTGTCCATGTGTTCATGGCTATTAAACTATATTTTTCATGTGTCTCCGCTTGATTTTGGCAGCTGCAGATCAAACAAGTCTGATGGTGTTGGACACAATTTTCTGCATGTGTACCACGTGGCAAGAACAAAATTGAGACAAGAATTTTCTGCATGTGTGACACGCTTCTAAAAAGATAGTGGTTGTGTTGTGCCAGAGGAATGTGCAAGTGAAGCAAATATCATTTTTAATATTTTTTCTCTCATATTGGTTGGATTACTTGCATGGAAGGCATATATATGTAGTACCAAGTAGTGCCATGATATACTGTAGCTACCAAAATGATACTGTCAACTGTAACTGAGCTGATTAGAGAAATGAGATTGTCTCAGTTTTAATATCTTCTCGCCCTGATTATCATTTTTAGCCAATCAAAATATTGTAACCATCTTACGATAATTCCGCCAAGGGTAATAGTGACTAGTTATTCGAAATTGTTTGACATCAAATTGTGGTAATTTCCTATCATAATTGTCAAAATTGGCCGCGACATTATAGTAATTAGTTACCCAAAATCACGATTATCATCTTGAGCCATGTATTATCGTAACTTATCTTTCATATTATAGTCAATTACAATTGAGTTATACTACATGTGAATACGCAATGTAGTAAAATGTCTATACATGTACACAGCTTCAGATGAAATTGTTGTAGCTCGCCATTCTAATTATTGTTTTGACACATTTAGAACTAGGTGAATTCCCCGCGCGTTGCTGCAGGAATGCAAGAGTAATTTGAATTGAGTTAGGAGAAATAGGATGTAGAAGGAATCTCGTTGGTGTATAATACATAAGTATATATGCGATATAAGCAGAGAACAGATTTAGTTTTTTTTTGTTAAAGGTTAACTAAAGACAACAAAAACCATATCAAAGAAAACACGGTCACTAACCTATAGGATCGACCAGTACATGAGACTAATCTCATCCACCCTCACCCCTCACCCCTACTATACCTGAGGGTCATCCCCCTCCCAAAAGTTCTAGGAGTTTTTCTTCACAAAATCATGCATGTTTCGGAGAACCACATATAATCCATGTGATATGTAGTTTTGCTAGGTTTTTACTTAGAAACGGGCTTTTGCTTAGAAACAGTTATCAAAGAAAACACGGTCACTAACCTATAGGATCGGCCAGTATGGGAGGCTAATCTCATCCACCAGAACCCCTCACCCCTACTATACCTGAGGGTCATCCCCCTCCTAAAAGTTCTAGGAGTTTTCCTTCACAAAATCATGCATGTTTCGGAGGACCACATGTAATCCATGTGATATATAGTTTTGCTAGATTTTTCTTAGAAACAGGTTTTTGCTTAGAAACGGTTATCAAAGAAAACACAGTCACTAACCTATAGGATCGGCCAATACGGGAGGCTAACCTCATCCACCCTCACCCCTCACCCCTACTATACCTGAGGCCTGAGGGCCATCCCCCTCCCAAAAGTTCTAGGAGTTTTCCTTCACAAAACCATGCATGTTTCGGAGGACCACATGTAATCCATGTGATATGCAGTTTTGCTAGGTTTTTGCTTGGAAACGACAATTTTGCTAGGTTTTTCTTAGGAACGGCCGTTTAAATGTTTGCAAAAAAGTTATCGAAATATATCCATGTGGGGTCTTGTTTTGAAGAGTTTATTGCGAGGAACACCATGGTGCAATTGGATTTTAATTATGATACTTGGTTTAGGTGCTACGACTTTTTTCTATTTCAAAAGAAATAGCTAGTGGAAAATAAATAAGGCTTAGTAGGCGGATGATGTCACTTAGTGGGCGGATGACATCATTTTGCTGATGTGGTCCAATGAGAAGCCAGAGAAATAGGCTAGTGGGTCTTTGCTTTATAGGAGGTATAAATTCTCGTAACTACTTACTGTATATTCGTCTGATCGTTACAGTAACTCAGCTCATGCACTTACGTCAAAACTACTCAGCTCGTGCCAAATTATGGTAACTAGGAAATCAAATCGTATGGCTAATGATATTATATACCATAATTAAATAGTGCATGCATGCTGCAGCGCTGGTCGCCTACATGCACAGCTTAATTTTGGCAACCATTACTCGCAGCGCAGACGATGGATCCCATTAAGGCCTTGTTTCATGCCACTCAAATTCCAATTTTTTACATTCTCTTTCCGTCACATCGAATCTTTGACACATGCATGGAGCATTAAATATAGATAAAAAATAACTAATTGCACAATTTGGTTGTAAATCACGAGACAAATTTTTTGAGTCAAATTAGTCCATGATTGGACAGTAATTGTCAAATACAAACAAAAGTGCTACAGTAGCCAAATTCTAATTTTTTTTGCATCCAAACACCCCCTAATTATGTTAACCATCGGCTGGCTCACGCTTGCGTTTTTAATGGTAGTCCAGCCGGCTCGTTCGCTTCTGGCTCGCGTGAATTAATTCGGATGACCGCTACCAGCCTGGCACACACCAGCGCTCGATGGATCAGGATCAACGCAGCACGGTGTGGTCGGTCAGCCCGGCTGCAGAACAAGGTATTCTCACCTGTTCGTTTCGCTGGTTTACTGTGCTGAAAGTACTGTTCGCTGGTTTATTATAAGAGAAAAACACTGTTAGATTGCTGCTGATTCTGCTGATAAGTCCAAACGAACAGGGCGTCTATAGCCAGCTACAGAGCAGTGCACTTCACCAATCCCGCCCACTCCCTCACGCCGCTCACACACGAGCGCGTGACTCCGGCACCCCTCACTCCCTCCCTCACCGACGCCCCTCCATCCCTCATCGGCACCCCTCCCCCTCTCCCTCACCGCCCCTCCCTCACCAGCGCCCCTTCCTGTAACACCCCAGGTGTTTATCACCAATTAAGCAGTGGGTTTGAGCTCAAACATGATAGATTAAGCGGAATGACGATGTCAAGGTCAACCTATAGAGATGAGCCTAACCTAAACATTGGATGTGCACCTTGCTTATGCTGCCCATCTAAAATACATATTGAATAATGTTGCTTATACTTCTTTTAGGTGTCTCAGATACATCTCTATAGTGAGCACTGGAAAAGTTTGTGAAGTTTGGAATCAAAAAGTCACATGAAATGATAAGGCAAAGTCTTGTTTGAATTATAACTGAAACCTACCCTGAAACACTGAAACATGTTTTATAATTCAAGAGTGACTTTGATAGCAACTTGAGCTCGTGCAACATACCAATGCCACATATGCAACACATCTATGAAACATGTGGAACACCATAGTGAAACATTGGGAAGCATGTACATTGCAACAACAAATTGAAACAACTAAAACAAGGTGGTGAAACAATTGATGCATTGTATTGTTTCATTGTTTTCTAGCTTGTGATGCTTGTACACTAATGTAAACCCTAAGTAAAGTGGTTGGTTATCCTCTAAACAACCTTAGTTACACTTAGGACGACTTTTGGAACAGTGTTCATGTAGACAAAAGTGGCAATTTAAGCCTCCAATTGATAGTTTGACTTGTTCCTCCATCTAGACCCCTTTTATTTGACTGTTTAAAAAGTGCTTGCTACAGATCTTGCATGTCAGTGCAACCTTTAGCAAAATTGTAGAAAATTTTATAAGGAACAAAAGTTGTAAAGGTGACAAATCTTGAAAAGGTGCACAACATGTTCAAAAATGTCCAACAACCCAGAAATTCCCTGCTGTTAGCCATCCTGAAAAATTCTAAGTGTTGGGGTCGAATTTCAGTTTCATGTGTACTACTTTGGAGCACTGTATCTCTCAAACTAAGCAAAACCAGCTCAAGCTTGTATTGGCAACTTTGTAGATCTCATGTAGCTCTACACTTTTGTCAATTGCTCCTCGAGCTAAATCAAAACGGTTTGAGAGCTATAGGAACGAGAAGGGGGCAGTTTCAGTCGGATGGAGAAGGACTGCATCGTTCTTCAGTTTGAATGGAGCTGAGCTCTAGGCCGACCGGTTTCAGGCCGCTTGCGTCGCGTGGCGGCTGTACATCGACGGGAGGCCGCGGTGTCGAGCCTAGAAGCCTTCAAGGCGACACCAACCCACTGCCTCGGCCCTCACTCTCTTCTTCCCCTCCTGCTCTCTCCCAAGGCGGAAAACAGAGCGCCGAACGCCGTCGTGAGCCTCGCCGCCATCGTGTTCACACCTCACCGCGTCGTAGCCCACCAAACCTTGCACCCAGCTCCGCATTGCTTCGCTTTGCACTATCATCATGTTGGTTTGGTTGTTGAGTTGAGGTATAGGGTGTGTTGCCCGGTTTCCTTTCCGCCGGAGCTCGGTCACCATGGCCGGAGCTCAAGCTTCCTCGTGGTAGACCCTCACCGGAGCCGTTTCCCTCCCTTCTCGATCTTGTCTCGGGGTCCCCATAGCGTGTAGCTGTTGTAACCCTAGTGAATCCAAGCTCTACCGAGCTCATTCCGTCAGAACGGGCCCTGACACCGTGCACGCCCGCCATTGCCGCCCAAGAGCTCGAGTCCGATCTCTTCATGCCCATGCATTCTTTGGTCAATTCGATCTATGTCTAGGGTTTCTAGGTTAGTCTTCTTGTTGTGTGCTTAATGGAACCGCCAGCCGGAGTTTCACCGGAGCGGAACGCTGCGGCCCCGCCGCCGTCGGCACTGCCCCCCCATGAAGCCGCCCGCGCACGTGGTCAGCTGGCCACCGACCACCTCGGCCCGTACTGCGGACGCCTATGGACGCGCCTCGCCGCCCTGGAGCTTTTCCACCACTTCCCCGTGGCCGCCGATGACCTCACCGGCCGGAGATGGCCGGCGGCAAACCTCCTCTGCCTCCTCTGTTTCCGGTGAACGGAGGAAGCCGACGCCTCTCTTTTTCTCTGTATCGCGGTGTATGACAAGCGGGCTCGGCTGAATAGCGGGTCCCACCTGTCGGTTATGAAGTGACGGATCTGGGGTGTGTTTTCGGGTGGAGCTAGCAAATTAAGTTAGGGTTGTTCTAATTCTGTTTTTGAATTTCAGAAAATTTGTGAATCTTATAAAAATCATATCTCATGCTAGGTAATTCCAAAAATAGCAAAAGTGGACTTTTTGGAAACCTTGAGAAGAGATCTATGCAGTGGAGTCACAATATGCTAGATGTTTGTAGATGTTTTCTAATGTTTTTATTTAAGCTTTAAAAATGCTCTAAAATACGTATAAACTTGACCAGAGCCATATCTTGAGTTTTAGAACTCCAAAAATAGTGATTCTTGTTTTGTTAATTTTGTGATGACATGTACTTGCTAGGAAAAATATTAAACACACTAGTTGTTCACTGTTTTCTTAAGGTTTTGATTTGACCTTAATAAATAAGGAAATCTACATTATATTGCTTGTCATTTTTATATCTTGGGTTGGGTTGATCCAATTGATGTGAAATTTTTATGGTGGTCTCTCCATGCTATGAATGTACTGTGGTATAAATTTCATGGTCATTGCATACTGTATGATCAAGTTATTGATTTAACTTGTTTATGGCTTGATAAATAGCTTGTAAACAATATATAATTGATAAAATAGAAAATGTTGTTCCATTAGCTTATTATGATGTTTATATATCATATTAGTTCATGCTAGGGCCTTGTGTTCATGGAAAATATGGAGTTTTAAGTTTAACTTGCTCTCACATGATTATTGCAATAGCTATTTGTCTTTTTCATAGAGGTTTATATACTTGTCCAAATGGCTTGAAATTTAGACAGTAGACTTTTGGGAACATTAGTAGGACACTGTAAATTTGGTAGAATTTATTGTGCACTTTTGATATGTGTTCATAATTCCACCTAATTATCTAAATAGATTAAGAAAATACATTAAAAGAATTTATTTAGAAATAGACACTATGTTCTCTGGTGTTCATTAGTCATGTGTGACATGTTGGTAAAGTTGGTTTTATCCAATTATATGTTTGCAACATAAGTTAATAATTATTTCTTGCAGATGAGGTTTCTGGACAGATCTGGAAACTTAGCAAAGTTCTTCATGATAATGTGCTTTGTTGTGAAACTTATTTATACAAAAGTTGTAGATAATTTATGTATCTAGATGCTGTTAAAATTTGGTGGCATTTGACCATGTGGTTTAGGAGTTATAGCTGTTTAAAGTTGGAGTACAGAATTGCTTGCTCTCTGTCTTGTTAGATCAGTTGCTGTGTTTATGTAAATTCGACATGTTAAACTTTGGAATTATGCTGTGATGTTTATAAATGAAATGTAGAGAATTTCATAAGCTTTCTGTAATATCTTATTTCATATCATTTGGATTTGTATATCTCCAGATATGATTGATTTACTGAGCTACTGTATGTATGTCCAGAAAGTGACAGATTTTAGTTGTAGTGCTTTGATTAACTTTGCCATGCTAGTGTGTTGAAGTGTGACTCATACCTTTGAAAGTACTTGGGTTAGTACCATGTGATCTTGAGGCTTGTGTCTTGCTTGATGTGCTTGTCATCTTCTATGTTATGTCCTAATGTGGATTAAGTTAATTAGCTCTAGGTGTTTATGAGAACTTTGGTATGCTTGTTTGATTACTCTGTTTATTGCACTTCTATGCATTCACACATGTGCATGGTTGCATCTTATATAGGTACGCTAGCAGAAACATGTGAAGGATGTGGCGTTGGAGCCAAACCCGAAGACGATGTTTGGTGGATCCATCCCGAAGATAGAAGGATCGGGCAAGTGCTAGATGGGAGGATGCTCGCCAAGTGAATTCATCTAACATACTCTAACTTGAGTCGGATCCTAGGCAGGCCCCGGAGCATTATAAGCCTCCTATCTTCAAAGCAATTAATTCTATATATGTTATACGTATTGTTGCATTAAGTGGTAGGAGTTGGTTGGAAACCCTTGCTGCATTATATCATTCCTTGTCCAGATATATGAATCCTTGAATCCTACATAGATTAGGATCGAGTAGATGCTTAGCTCTGCTTTAAGCGGTAGAAGTCAGGTGATTTCCTGTCACCTGCGAGATATTGGGATATTCATATATGGCACGGTTGGCTATATTGCTATCGTGGAATGGAACCATGTGTTAATAAAATGAAATAAGACCGGGCGGGATGACGATAGTGAAGCAACAAGGCATGGAGGTCTTGGGTGTGAATCTATCCCCGTCTGAGTCGTTTAAGGACCGATTCGCTGTACGTCCTTGAGTCATGTTGAACGCAGTCTAACACTTAGTTGACCGGATAAGTCGTTCCGACCTCGAAGCCGAGTAATGTGATTCAGGCCGGGAATCGAATGGTAGGTTGCTTCTTGGAGGAGAGAAAGGATGTGCTTGGGGACATTGACGTGAGACCAAGGGAGGGGGTTAGAGTCCCTATCACCTGGCAGAGTGTCGCCCTTGGGGTCGCGACATCATTCGGACCCGCGATTCCTGAATCATATGAAAAGGTGGCCTGTGCGACCCTGGCAGGGGTCTGCACGGTGAGTGTTAGAAATACCCCTCCAGCTGGATAGGAATTCGATTCGAATCGCCGTCGCTCCCGGTTAGTGAGCACTTGACTTGAGCAGCGGCAATGTAGATTCCATTAAATTGAACGGATGGTTAATTGGATAACGATGGAAGAGTTGCCTCAATTTATACCTGCTATGGTTAATATTATTTGCTCCTAATAAAGTGAGTGCTCTAGTACAGGTTCTAATATAGATGATAGGTTAATGATAATTAACTTGATGCTTAAGCATTAATGATTGATCATCTATATTAAGCTTTTATGCAAAATATTGTCAAGCTAGCCCACTTTATATCAGTCTTGCATGATCCTTGGTGTTACCTTATTTCTGGTTTCTGACGGGTAAGTCTAGCTGAGTATCTTCTCGTACTCAGGGTTTTATCCCCACTTGTTGCAGGTTATGATGCATCATGGCGACTGCAAGAGTTGGTTGGCTCCTACCGTAGAGGCGGAGTGTGATCACGGGCATGATCCTTCTTATTTACCTTATCTCTAATGCTTTTGTTGGAAGTCGACCGTGGTACTGGCATGTATTTGAAATAAGATTAATGTTAGTTTCAAATTACTTTGCTTCCGCTACTTTTGAACTTAAGTTGTAATAACTATGTTGAACTCCGATGTATATTGATTTACTTGTGAAATGGTTGTAACATGTGACTTGTTATGTTGAATCACTACGATCTTGGCTTGTACGTTGGTTGGTTTGAAATCCCTCGTGATTTCACTGGACTACCGGAGTTATATGGGCTCAAGTGCGAGAATTTGATCACTTCGGTGATTGTTTTTGTACTTGTGCTCTTATAATTTGGACGGTTCTGTTACAGCTGGTATCGGAGCAAGATTCAACATTAAACTTATCGTATGTGTATTTAAAATAAAGGTTTTGTTTTATAAAATCAGTTTTATCAACTTATAGCTATATATAGGTTTGTGAAATCTGAATTCTAAACCTAGTATGCCAGTGGTCAATTTCCTTATGCCCATATAAGGATTATTAGGTGGCTTATATAAGTACTAACTTGGGGGTTTTTAATTTTGCATCTATGCCCAGGCCAAGGTATGTATGTGTGATGACTCTTCCACACTATGCTACCCGGTGTGTCAGATTAGAGGTAGCCTTCATATATGAAATAACCATATATGTTGCTAGTTTACTTTTATGCAACGTCGCACCTACGCTCAGGTAAGTGTGAGTTGTGAGAGCATGACCGTACAAACTGCGGTCTAGGGGAGAGCTAGTTTGGTTACTGGATTATTTACATGTTACACACATGTATATATGAAGGTACTTAATTATGGGTGATTAATGATTCGGGTAGTCTTGGTGCTACATGTACGTATACAGGGGTATATGTATATGGGAGTACTTAGAATTTTACTTCTTTGTTTTCATTGTGTGCTATATTGGAAAATGTTGGGCTGCAATGAAACTTTTATACAGGTACGCTAACCATGAATACGTAAGTCGAATGTAGCTGACGACTAGCTATATATCGAAAGAGTGCGTGTTATGCCACCGACATAGAACGTGATCGCCACCTTAGGTTGGCAATCTTGTGAGGACGAATAGGACGAAGCATGCATCATCATGTTGTTGCTTAATACATAACTATGCTCCTCTCACCCTTGTTCTAGAGTAAGTAACTTGTGATCGATGTGTTACGCTATCTTCCTTGTGTGGAGTAAAACAATAATGCATTGTTCCATGTTGCTTGAGAAAAGTGTGTGCTTAGTCTTGTTAGAAATAATTGTGGTTACCTGCTGGAACCTATAGATGTCCTCTAGTTTAGCCAAGTGGTGAATATGCTGTCATACAAGTTTTTTTGAAAATGTTTTAGACCTCACTTAAGTAAATTGGATTCTCATGAATGAATTAAATTGGTGTTGGTCTGAGGTAACAAAATTTAAAGCTACTAGAATAACATGTTTGTACGCTCTCTTGTTAAGTAGAACAAAGGCAAGCTTTGTTTTGCTTGTCGAACGTTGGCTGCTAGAATAGTTTCAGTTGTAGTGATGCTTTCATGGTCATAATGGTGTTTTCTGTAGTTATGGAGAATACCAAAGTTGTAGCTGACTTACTTGTCTAGCTTGTCCTAAAATTTCATGACACTAAGCCTTATGGTTTGGGAGTTATGAATTTTAGAAGTTTACTAACAGGTTTTGCTTATGCCCTGAATAGCTCTGAATGCTTGGTTTGTTTGACATATGTGCTTGTGGAATCATGTCTTGGAGATAATATAAGAAGTATATTACTTTTTCTAAGCTTTCCAAAATGTCCTATAGCACTAATTGTGATGGTATAAATCTCTAGTTATGAGCTTGCAAAGTGGAATGACAGAATCTGTCCAAATCTGGGCAGAGACGTCTTCCTTGTCTTGTTTGGCCTTGTTAGCTATAAAATCATCTTAATATGATAATAGGAAAGTTATGGAAAACTTAATAAGCTTTACATCAAGTTAAGGATCAGCCTTGTTGGTGTAACGGAATCGTCCAAATTATAAAAGCACAAGTACAAAAACAATCACCGAAATGATCAAATTCTCGCACTTGAGCCCATATAACTCCGATAGTCCAATAAAATCACGAGGGATTTCAAACCAACCAACTTACAAGCCAAGATCGTAGTGATTCAACATAACAAGTCACATGTTACAACTATTTCATAAGTAATTAAATATACATCGGAGTTCAACAAAGTTATTACAACTTAAGTTCAAAAGTAGCGGAAGCCAAGTAATTTGAAACTAACATTATTCTTATTTCAAATACATGCCAGTACCATGGTCGACTTCCAACAAAAGCATTAGAGATAAGGTCAATAAGAAGGATCATGCCCATGATCACACTCCGCCACTAAGGCAGGAGTCAACCAACTCTTGCAGCCGCCATGATACATCACAACCTGCAACAAGTGGGGATAAAACCCTGAGTACAAGAAGGTACTCAGCTAGACTTACCCGTCAGAAACCAGAAATAAGGTGACACCAAGGATTATGCAAGGCTGATATAAAGTGGGGCTAGCTTGACAACATTTTGCATAAAAGCTTAATATAGATGATCAATCATTAATGCTTAAGCATCAAGTTAATTATTATTAACCTATCATCTATATTAGAACCTGTACTAGAGCACTCACTTTATTAGGAGCAAACAATATTAACCATAGCAGGTATAAATTGAGGCAACCTTTCCATCGTGATCCAATTAACCATCCGTTCAATTTAATGGAATCTACGTTGCCGCTGCTCAAGTCAAGTGCTCACTAACCGGGAGCGACGGTGATTCGAATCGAATTCCTATCCAGCTGGAGGGGTATTTCTAACACTCACCGCGCAGGCCCCTGCCAGGGTCGCACAAGCCACCTTTTCATATGATTCAGGAATCGCGGGTCCGAATAATGTCGCGACCCCAAGGGCGACACTCTGCCAGGTGATAGGGACTCTAACCCCCCCTTGGTCTCACGCCAATGTCCCCAAGCACATCCTTTCTCTCCTCCAAGAAGCAACCTACCATTCGATTCCCGGTCTGAATCACATTACTCGGCTTCGCGGTCGGAACGACTTATCCGGCCAACTAAGTGTTAGACTGCGTTCAACATGACTCAATGACGTACAGCGAATCGGTCCTTAAACGACTCAGGCGGGGATAGATTCACACCCAAGACCTCCATGCCTTGTTGCTTCACTATCGTCATCCCGCCCGGTCTCATTTCATTTTATTAACACATGGTTCCATTCCACGATAGCAAATATAGCCAACCGTGCCATATATGAATATCCCTACATCTCGCAGGTGACAGGAAATCACCTGACTTCTACCGCTTAAAGCAGGGATAAGCATCTACTCGATCCTAGTCTATGTAGGATTCAGGGATTCATATATCTGGACAAGGAATGATATAATGCAGCAAGGGTTTCCAACCAACTCCTATCACTTAATGCAACAATACTTATAACATATATAGAATTAATTGCTTTAAAGATAGGAGGCTTATAATGCTCCGGGGCTTGCCTGGGATCCGACTCAAGTTAGAGTATGTCAGATGAATTCACTTGGCGAGCATCCTCCCATCTAGCACTTGCCCGATCCTTCTATCTTCGGGATGGATCCACCAAACACCGTCTTCGGGTTTTGCTCCACATCAGGTCCTTCACGTGCTTCAGCTAGCGTACCTAAATGAGGTGCAACCATGCACATGTGTGAATGCATAGAAGTGCAATGAACAGAGTAATCAAACAAGCATACCAAAGTTCTCATAAACACCTAGGGCTAATTAACTTAATCCACATTAGGGCATAACATAGAAGATGGCAATCACATCAAGTAAGACACAAGCCTCAAGATCACAGGGTACTAACCAAAGTACTTTTAAAGGTATGAGTCACACTTCAACACATTAGCATGGCAAAGTTAATCAAAGCACTACAACTAAAATCTGTCACTTTCTGGACATACATACAGTAGCTCCATAAATTAATCATAACTGGAGATCCCTAAATCCAAATGACTTGCAAGAAGACATTATGGAAAGCTTATGAAATTCTATACATTTCATTTAATATCATCTCAACATGATTCCCAAGTTATCATGACCAAACATGCCAATCTTTAACGTCTGCACAGAAGGTAATTAAAATCTGACAGTAGACTTATTAAGCATGCAACTCTTAAACTATCAGACCTGGGATCATGAAAATTTAACACAAGCAAGATAAGATAATTATCTACAACTTTTGTATTTACCAAAATCACAGTAAACATCATTTACACCATGAAACTAGTTGCACGAATAACACCACACATGCAGCCCAACAGCAGTGGTAAAATTATAGACAGAAAACTGATAGAAACTTCAGATAAGCATAAATGGAGTTCTAGACCTCCAACAAACATGATTCTCAACTTTATGGAAAGCTTATAAAGTTACCTACAACTTTCTTGTAATCATCTTAAGATGATTCTACAGTTAACATGGTCAATTAATTAAATAATTGCATCTCTGTCCAAAATATGGACAGAATCTGATATGCCACTTTAAACCGTTATAACTTGAGTTTCACAAATCCAATAATTATGGTTCTGGACTTTTTAGAAAGATTAACAAGTTGCGAACAATTTTGTTATAAACATCTAGAGCTAATTGTGCTACTAACTAGGTCACACATTATAAACAAGGCAACCCTGTCTGGGTTTGGACAGAAACAGCTACAGCACTTTAGACTACTATAGTTAAACATATACTTAACCAAAAATTGTGCTCTTTAGCTTTTTGAAAAGCTTAAGAAAATTACTACAAATCATTTATTGTCATCAAGGCATAATTCATAACTTAACTAAGCCAAATAATGCATATATGCAGAACTGTCCAGAATAGAAGCAAAGCAGCATATAGCATTTGTTATTTTTATAGCTCCTAAACTATCAAGCCTAAAATCTTGAAATTTTTACTAGACATCATACATCACAAGAGTAACACGTCACAAAAATTTCACTTCATTTGGAGTTATATATTTACAGTTATTAAAAATAACAGATCCAACTAGCATTCAAAACCTAGTTGCATAAATCTATTTTTACAGCTAAAACTTTAAACTAAAACATGCCATATTATAGATCCAATGCATAGAAAATTTCACAAGGATTCCAAAAAGTCCTCATTTGCTATTTTACGATTTTTCTATCATTTACTATGTATTTTCAAAGTTCAGCCATTTGAATGCAATACTAATTCCGAAAAAGAAAAAAAAGAAAATATTATGCAGAGTGAACACAAAACTTTCCACAAATCATGTAAGCCCCTATATGTAAATCCTTTGTCTCTAGCACTTTTGCAAAGTGAACACAACAAAGAGTTTCTGCCTCGCTAGATGGTCCTTCTTCCTCACAGCGACGGAAAACAGCTAAGGGGATGGAGGAGGCCGGCTTGATTCCGGTGAGATAGCGGCCCAGGACGACGAAGGAGCAGATGGCAGCCAACAGCAGCGGCAGGAGGGAGGAGGAGAGGGGTGGCTGGTGTTGGAAGAGGAGGGGCAAAGGAGGGGCGACGGCAACAGCGAGCTCCAGCCCGACTCGGCCATGGCTTCGGGCACGAGAGAGCGAGAGAGAAATAGACCGAGGAAAAGAGGAGAAGTGAGCGAGTGAAGGGTCAGGCTCGATCCCCTTTTTCTCCCCCTCGACACAGAGCAGCCCGGGGAGGTGGCGCTCATGCACGGGCACGGAGGCCACACGGCGCTCGGTCCTTTCCGATGTCGGCCACCAAGTTTCAGCGCCTCCAAAACTGCCATCCAAAAGCGACGTATTTACGAGTCTGCCACTCTTCTAATCTCACCTCTATCTCTTAAACCAGATGACAATTCGACCAACAAATTATACCGCTGCGTAGGGCTATGAGAGTACTACAACATTGCTTATAGGAGCTCAGTCAAATTCCACTGGTTTGCGAGATATTAATTCCCACCATAGGGTTGCACAGGAGGAGTCAAAATTGCACTGTGATCAGCTTGACAGCACTTCGGGGTGGGATCGGGACGCGGTCCAAAAATAAAGTTTGTTGCATACAAACTAAACTCCAATTTTCATTAAAGGTCAAACTTCATATCTCGAACAAAAATAGTAGTTTCACTTCGGTCAACACCGCGTCGGAAGAAACCCTAGTTTTGAGGTTCGGGACCGATTTGCGGCATCTTCTTGTCACTTGTTCCACATGAGCCTTTCATAAGTGTTGTTGTAGGGTTCAATTGGAGTTGTTTGGTCAAGGTTGCAAGACTTGGTTGATGACATATGTTCTCATTCTCTAAACAAAACAATCCAAGCAAGATATGACTCATTCCTTCAAAATTTCCAACTCTACTATGACTTATCATTTCATTTGACTTCTTGATTCCAAACTTCAAGAAACTTTTCCAGGGATCAATATAGATAGTTATTGAGGTGAGACATGTGAAGATACTTTGATAGCAACACCCAAGCATATATCTTTTAATTGAGCCTATATGTAAGCGAGGGTGCAACATCCAAATTTAGATTAGGGTTTATTTCCATAGGTTTGGCTTTGGCATCGTCATCTCAACTAATTTATCATGTTTGAGCTCAAACCCACTGCCTAATTGGTGATAAACACCTGGGGTGTTACAGCCCTCCCCCCTTAAAAGAATCGCGTCCCGAGATTCGGAATGGAAGATCTTTTAAGGAAGAGAGACACGTTATCTAGTTCCCAACATTTGCTATAGCATTCAACTATAAAGCTTCAACATCGGCGAACAATTTGGCCACAGGCACTTTCTGTTACTTACTCTTTATGGTAAAATCTGTCTGAAGAATTTCCTTCATTGACTTCCATGAAACATTGTTACTTTGGGAGGAATCCAAGATAGCACGTACTGCACTCTCAGTGTACGGAGATCATTTGGTCCATGAGTGAACCACTCACAAGGATCTGACTCTTTAGTGAACACAGCATAGTCCGTATGAACTTTACATCAAACCAAAGTCTTCAGAAGTATACTCGTTGAAATGACTCTATATCCACATGGTTTTGAAAAGCAGTTCTCTTACCAAAATGGCTTGAGTACAACCTTCCAAAAGGGTGAGATCATAGATGACAAACATTCTCTGAGGCTATAGGATACTGACTAACCAATAGACAGGGTCTAGGTTGGTCGTAAATGTTCAAACATTCCGATATCAACTAATGGAAAACTACTTGAGGTTCCATGTGTGCAGTTCTCTTTCTCTGATGACAACACTATATTATCTGAGTTTATCGATGGGTTATTGAATGTGATAGCTGACTCTGTCGGCTTCGTATTTCTGCCAACAGTTATCTTAAAGATTCTTTTATCCAAGGATAACAGTTATCTGGGTTGAATCAGATGCAACCTCATGGGTAAGAACACTTTTAAGATAACAAAGATCAGTGAGTATTATCAATTATTGCCAAAGAAAGATGTAGCGAGGCCTTAAGGACAACAAAAGTTATAAATATTCACTAAACCGCGGGGCGTAGTCTACCACCAAGCGATTGAGTAAAATTTTCCTTGGTGACTTAGTTGCACTGTAAGTTGAGTTGACTTGCAATGTAGCAACTTTGTCAGGCCAACTTTCACCTTGAGGCTTCCCTTTTAGGATCAAACAACAGCTCTAAGATAGGAATCTGTTGTTTGACACTTCTTAGATTGCTTTCAAATATTCCTCAATACTTTGTCCAATAGTTATGGACAAATCGTTTGTGGCACCTAAGAGCACAAGGATGTTGATCAAAACTAGGGCATGCATTTCTCTAATTCTTCACCGTGGCTGATTGAACACCTTGCACTATTTGTGTGATTGTCCAAGACGGAATTGACTTGATCACAATGGCTCTAGAAGATAGAGTATCTCTCAAGTTGTTGGCTAGTTGATTAACTTCTTATTGGTTATTGCTCTGTAAGACATAGCCTTCGTAGCTACCAAAGAGTCGTTACCTAGCTAGAGATTAACCTTCCTATTGGTAACTAATCAGTTGTTTCTCAACACTAAAAAGTTCCAAATCTTCATTCTTAATCACCATAATTGTGGTTAATACAACACAGATGGTTGCTATCGAAGTCAGCAGATAAGGAGTCTCACCAGAGATGGCTGATCTCAACGGTAAGGTTATTATGCATACAAAGGTTAAGACTTGCGTAATGTGACAATCGGTTCTTATCCAACAGGTGACTTGTCCAACATTAAATGTTGTGTGTCCTTTTTATCCAACAGAGATGAGATACTTTACTCACTAGATGGTGGTTGTCAATATAGGGACAACTAAGCAAAGTCACTTGTCTACCACCTATTGCAGTCTGTTAATGTTTATGTCGGTGACCGGTTCTTCAAAGGTTATCCTCTTAGCAACTTCAGGAGGAAGTTTTACTACTTTTGGTTCAATATAAGGGTCTTTCGATAAGATATGGAAAAACAATCAAGGAAGGAGGTCACGTGAAAATCACATCAGTGTTGTTCTGCAATGGATTACGATTAGAAACCATGATACCAGCGCGTGCCGAGCAGTACAACCTTGTGTGTGCACCCACAAGAGGCTCTCGGTTTCGTCGCGGCACCATTAGTTGCTACTCACAACACCATTACTGAACATGCACCCGATGAGGAATTTCAAATGGCATAGATTGGGTTGTCAAGGTAGATGAATGAATTTGCAAGCACACGATTTAGAGGCCCTAGCAGAGAGACGTTGCGTCACACTAGCTAACCTTTGGGAGAGGTAACCAGAAGGTCCAACCTAGATTTGGGTACGGTCTCCACAACTGGCAATGTACGAACCATGGTCAAAGGCTAGCGTTGATGAAAGTTAACTTGGTGGGTCAGTCAATAAAGGTCTTCACAAAAAGGGTTGGAAAACACCCACGGCTCATGCAAACATATAGGAGAACTAAACTTTGGTCTTTCGGTCAAGCAAAGGCATGGATACAAGCACTCAAGGCAAGCAACCATGTCTACCGGCTCAGGCTCCTAAGATAGAGAACCTAATGGAAGACAACAACCATACAATTACATACGTGAACGTTGTTCTAGGATAAAGCTATGTGACCCTCGTATGCTCACCGAGGACAAACGAGGTGACAACTAGGGCACTACCAAGATAACAAGCATACATACAACATCACAATCAAGCAATTATTTGAGAAAATTCAAACAATGGGCTTAAGCAACCAATATAAAGCACCAGGCTCACCCAAAATAAGCATTTATCTCAAGCATGAACTAACTACAAGTTTAGTCCAAACAAACGTTAGTTAAAGAGGCCAACTTAGCATGTGCCCAGAATCTGGACAGCAGCACAGTGGTTACTTGTTTCAACTATAACTGAGGTTGTAGACATCCCACAAAGATGATCCTAGACTTTATAGAAAGTTTAGGAAGATGACTAGACTTTAGTTATTCATACCAATAGCTAATTCATAGATTAACATGGTCAAACATGCTGATGTTTCAGATCTATACCATTATGGACAGAAAACTGACAAGAACTTCAAAAATGCAAAACTGGAGTTTTAGGGACACAACAAGGCTAATCCTTAACTTTGTGTAAAGCTTATTAAGTTGTCTATAACTTTCTTATTATCATATTAAGATGATTCTATATCTAACAAGGCCAAACAAGACAAAGAAGACATCTCTGCCCAGATTTGGACAGATTCTGTCATTCCACTTTATAAGCTCATAAGTAGAGATTTAGACCACCCCAATTGGTGCTATATGACAATTTGGAAAGCTTAGAAAAAGTACTACACTTCTTCTATTATCTCCAAGACATGATTCCTTATGCACATAGGTCAAACAAACCAAACATACAGATCTGTTCTGAACATGAGCAGATTTTGACAACAACTTCTAAAATTTATAACTCCCAAACCATAAGGCCTAGGGTCTTGAAATTTTAGAACAAGCTATATAATTAAGTTAGCTACAACTTTGGTATTCTCTATAACTACAGAAAACACCATTATGATTATAAAAGCATCACTACAACAGAAACAGTTCTAGCAGCCAACGTTTAATAAGCAAAACAAAGCTTGCCTTTGTTCTACTTAACAAGAAACACACAAACATATTATTCTAGCAGCTCTAAACATTATTACCTTAGACCAACACCAATTTAATTCATTTTTGAGAATCCATAATTATTTAAGTGAGGTCTAAAGCATTGGCAAACGCTTGGGTGAACAACATATCCACCACTTGGCTAAGCTAGAGGATATCTCTAAGTTCAAGCATGTAGCCACACTTATTTCTAGTAAGGCTAAGCACATATTTTTCTCAAGCAACATGGAACAAGGCATTTTTGTTTTACTTCACTCAAGAAAGATAGTGTAACACATTGATCACAAGTTACACACTATAGAACAAGGGTGAGAAGAGTATAGCCATGCATAAAGCAACAATCATGAAGATGCATGCTTCGTCCTATTCGTCCTCACAAGATTGCCAACCTAAGGTGGCGATCACGTTCTATGTCGGTGGCATAACACGCACTCTTTCGATATATAGCTAGTCGTCAGCTACATTCGACTTACGCATTCGTGGTTAGCGTACCTGCAGAAAAGTTTCATTGCAGCCCAACATTTCCCAATATAGCACACAATGAAAGCAGAGAAGTAAAAATTCTAAGTACTTCCATGTACATATACCCCCGTATATATACATGTAGCACCAAAACTACCCGAATCATTCGATCACCCACAATTAAGTACCTTCATATATACATGTGTATAACATGTAAATAATCCAGTAACCAAAACTAGCTCTCCCCTAGACCGAGGGTTGTACGGTCATGCTCTCACAACTCACACTTACCTGAGCGTAGGTGCGACGTTGCATAAAAGTAAACTAGCAACATATATGGCTATTTCATATATGAAGGCTACCTCTACTCTGACACACCGGGTAGCATAGTGTGGGAGAGTCATCACACATACATACCTTGGCAAGGGCGTAGATGCATAAATGAAAAACCCCCAAGTTAGTACTTATATAAGCCACCTAATAATCCTTATATGGGCGTAAGGAAATTGATCACTGGCATACTTAGATTTAGAATTCAGTTTTCACAAACCTATATATAGCTATAAGTTGATAAAACTGATTTTATAAAACAAAACCTTTGTTTTAAATACACATACGACAAGTTTAATGTTGAATCTTGCTCTGATACCAGCTGTAACAGAACCGTCCAAATTATAAGAGCACAAGTACAAAAACAATCACCGAAATGATCAAATTCTCGCACTTGAGCCCATATAACTCCGGTAGTCCAATAAAATCACGAGGGATTTCAAACCAACCAACATACAAGCCAAGATCGTAGTGATTCAACATAACAAGTCACATGTTACAACCATTTCATAAGTAATTAAATATACATCGGAATTCAACAAAGTTATTACAACTTAAGTTCAAAAGTAGCGGAAGCCAAGTAATTTGAAACTAACATTATTCTTATTTCAAATACATGCCAGTACCATGGTCGACTTCCAACAAAAGCATTAGAGATAAGGTCAATAAGAAGGATCATGCCCATGATCACACTCCGCCACTAAGGCAGGAGTCAACCAACTCTTGCAGCCGCCATGATACATCACAACCTGCAACAAGTGGGGATAAAACCCTGAGTACAAGAAGGTACTCAGCTAGACTTACCCGTCAGAAACCAGAAATAAGGTGACACCAAGGATTATGCAAGGCTGATATAAAGTGGGGCTAGCTTGACAACATTTTGCATAAAAGCTTAATATAGATGATCAATCATTAATGCTTAAGCATCAAGTTAATTATTATTAACCTATCATCTATATTAGAACCTGTACTAGAGCACTCACTTTATTAGGAGCAAACAATATTAACCATAGCAGGTATAAATTGAGGCAACCTTTCCATCGTGATCCAATTAACCATCCGTTCAATTTAATGGAATCTACGTTGCCGCTGCTCAAGTCAAGTGCTCACTAACCGGGAGCGACGGCGATTCGAATCGAATTCCTATCCAGCTGGAGGGGTATTTCTAACACTCACCGCGCAGGCCCCTGCCAGGGTCGCACAAGCCACCTTTTCATATGATTCAGGAATCGCGGGTCCAAATAATGTCGCGACCCCAAGGGCGACACTCTGCCAGGTGATAGGGACTCTAACCCCCCCTTGGTCTCACGCCAATGTCCCCAAGCACATCCTTTCTCTCCTCCAAGAAGCAACCTACCATTCGATTCCCGGCCTGAATCACATTACTCGGCTTCGCGGTCGGAACGACTTATCCGGCCAACTAAGTGTTAGACTGCGTTCAACATGACTCAAGGACGTACAGCGAATCGGTCCTTAAATGACTCAGGCGGGGATAGATTCACACCCAAGACCTCCATGCCTTGTTGCTTCACTATCGTCATCCCGCCCGGTCTCATTTCATTTTATTAACACATGGTTCCATTCCACGATAGCAAATATAGCCAACCGTGCCATATATGAATATCCCTACATCTCGCAGGTGACAGGAAATCACCTGACTTCTACCGCTTAAAGCAGGGATAAGCATCTACTCGATCCTAGTCTATGTAGGATTCAGGGATTCATATATCTGGACAAGGAATGATATAATGCAGCAAGGGTTTCCAACCAACTCCTATCACTTAATGCAACAATACTTATAACATATATAGAATTAATTGCTTTAAAGATAGGAGGCTTATAATGCTCCGGGGCTTGCCTGGGATCCGACTCAAGTTAGAGTATGTCAGATGAATTCACTTGGCGAGCATCCTCCCATCTAGCACTTGCCCGATCCTTCTATCTTCGGGATGGATCCACCAAACACCGTCTTCGGGTTTTGCTCCACATCAGGTCCTTCACGTGCTTCAGCTAGCGTACCTAAATGAGGTGCAACCATGCACATGTGTGAATGCATAGAAGTGCAATGAACAGAGTAATCAAACAAGCATACCAAAGTTCTCATAAACACCTAGGGCTAATTAACTTAATCCACATTAGGGCATAACATAGAAGATGGCAATCACATCAAGTAAGACACAAGCCTCAAGATCACAGGGTACTAACCAAAGTACTTTTAAAGGTATGAGTCACACTTCAACACATTAGCATGGCAAAGTTAATCAAAGCACTACAACTAAAATCTGTCACTTTCTGGACATACATACAGTAGCTCCATAAATTAATCATAACTGGAGATCCCTAAATCCAAATGACTTGCAAGAAGACATTATGGAAAGCTTATGAAATTCTATACATTTCATTTAATATCATATCAACATGATTCCCAAGTTATCATGACCAAACATGCCAATCTTTAACGTCTGCACAGAAGGTAATTAAAATCTGACAGTAGACTTATTAAGCATGCAACTCTTAAACTATCAGACCTGGGATCATGAAAATTTAACACAAGCAAGATAAGATAATTATCTACAACTTTTGTATTTACCAAAATCACAGTAAACATCATTTACACCATGAAACTAGTTGCACGAATAACACCACACATGCAGCCCAACAGCAGTGGTAAAATTATAGACAGAAAACTGATAGAAACTTCAGAGAAGCATAAATGGAGTTCTAGACCTCCAACAAACATGATTCTCAACTTTATGGAAAGCTTATAAAGTTACCTACAACTTTCTTGTAATCATCTTAAGATGATTCTACAGTTAACATGGTCAATTAATTAAATAATTGCATCTCTGTCCAAAATATGGACAGAATCTGATATGCCACTTTAAACCGTTATAACTTGAGTTTCACAAATCCAATAATTATGGTTCTGGACTTTTTAGAAAGATTAACAAGTTGCGAACAATTTTGTTATAAACATCTAGAGCTAATTGTGCTACTAACTAGGTCACACATTATAAACAAGGCAACCCTGTCTGGGTTTGGACAGAAACAGCTACAGCACTTTAGACTACTATAGTTAAACATATACTTAACCAAAAATTGTGCTCTTTAGCTTTTTGAAAAGCTTAAGAAAATTACTACAAATCATTTATTGTCATCAAGGCATAATTCATAACTTAACTAAGCCAAATAATGCATATATGCAGAACTGTCCAGAATAGAAGCAAAGCAGCATATAGCATTTGTTATTTTTATAGCTCCTAAACTATCAAGCCTAAAATCTTGAAATTTTTACTAGACATCATACATCACAAGAGTAACACGTCACAAAAATTTCACTTCATTTGGAGTTATATATTTACAGTTATTAAAAATAACAGATCCAACTAGCATTCAAAACCTAGTTGCATAAATCTATTTTTACAGCTAAAACTTTAAACTAAAACATGCCATATTATAGATCCAATGCATAGAAAATTTCACAAGGATTCCAAAAAGTCCTCATTTGCTATTTTACGATTTTTCTATCATTTACTATGTATTTTCAAAGTTCAGCCATTTGAATGCAATACTAATTCCGAAAAAGAAAAAAAAGAAAATATTATGCAGAGTGAACACAAAACTTTCCACAAATCATGTAAGCCCCTATATGTAAATCCTTTGTCTCTAGCACTTTTGCAAAGTGAACACAACAAAGAGTTTCTGCCTCGCTAGATGGTCCTTCTTCCTCACAGCGACGGAAAACAGCGAAGGGGATGGAGGAGGCCGGCTTGATTCCGGTGAGATAGCGGCCCAGGACGACGAAGGAGCAGATGGCAGCCAACAGCAGCGGCAGGAGGGAGGAGGAGAGGGGTGGCTGGTGTTGGAAGAGGAGGGGCAAAGGAGGGGCGACGGCAACAGCGAGCTCCAGCCCGACTCGGCCATGGCTTCGGGCACGAGAGAGCGAGAGAGAAATAGACCGAGGAAAAGAGGAGAAGTGAGCGAGTGAAGGGTCAGGCTCGATCCCCTTTTTCTCCCCCTCGACACAGAGCAGCCCGGGGAGGTGGCGCTCATGCACGGGCACGGAGGCCACACGGCGCTCGGTCCTTTCCGATGTCGGCCACCAAGTTTCAGCGCCTCCAAAACTGCCATCCAAAAGCGACGTATTTACGAGTCTGCCACTCTTCTAATCTCACCTCTATCTCTTAAACCAGATGACAATTCGACCAACAAATTATACCGCTGCGTAGGGCTATGAGAGTACTACAACATTGCTTATAGGAGCTCAGTCAAATTCCACTGGTTTGCGAGATATTAATTCCCACCATAGGGTTGCACAGGAGGAGTCAAAATTGCACTGTGATCAGCTTGACAGCACTTCGGGGTGGGATCGGGACGCGGTCCAAAAATAAAGTTTGTTGCATACAAACTAAACTCCAATTTTCATTAAAGGTCAAACTTCATATCTCGAACAAAAATAGTAGTTTCACTTCGGTCAACACCGCGTCGGAAGAAACCCTAGTTTTGAGGTTCGGGACCGATTTGCGGCATCTTCTTGTCACTTGTTCCACATGAGCCTTTCATAAGTGTTGTTGTAGGGTTCAATTGGAGTTGTTTGGTCAAGGTTGCAAGACTTGGTTGATGACATATGTTCTCATTCTCTAAATAAAACAATCCAAGCAAGATATGACTCATTCCTTCAAAATTTCCAACTCTACTATGACTTATCATTTCATTTGACTTCTTGATTCCAAACTTCAAGAAACTTTTCCAGGGATCAATATAGATAGTTATTGAGGTGAGACATGTGAAGATACTTTGATAGCAACACCCAAGCATATATCTTTTAATTGAGCCTATATGTAAGCGAGGGTGCAACATCCAAATTTAGATTAGGGTTTATTTCCATAGGTTTGGCTTTGGCATCGTCATCTCAACTAATTTATCATGTTTGAGCTCAAACCCACTGCCTAATTGGTGATAAACACCTGGGGTGTTACAGTTGGGTCCCTAGAACTCCAGTTACACATTTTTGAAGTTTATGTTAGTTTTCTGTCCATATTGGTACAGATCTAAAACATTAGCAATTTTGGTTATATTAATCTATGAATTAGCTGTTGGTATGAATAACTAAAATGTAGTCATCTTCCTAAGCTTTCTAAAAAGTCTAGGATCACCTTTGTGGGAGGTCTACAACCTTAGTTATGGTCGAAACAAGTGACTACTGCGTTGCTGTCCAGATTCTAGGCACATGCTAAGTTGGCTTCCTTAGCTAACGTTTGTTTGGACTAAACTTGTAGTTAGTTGCTTGAGTTCGTTTGTGTAAGCTTCTTCATGTGTTGCTTGAAGTTATGATGCATGTATGTATGTTTGTTAGTTAATTAGTGCCATAGTTGTCACTTTGTTTGTCTTCGGGGAGTATACAAGTATCGAATAGCTTTATCTTAGAGTAATACTCGAGTTACGCGAAACGATCTCTTAGTGTCGTCTCCAATTAGGTTCTTCACCTAGGAGCCTGAGCTTGTAGCCATGGTTGATTGCCTTGAATGTTTGTATCCATGCCTTTGCTTGACCGAAAGCCCAAAGTTTAGTTCTCCTATATGTTTTATAAACCGTGGATGTTTTGCAAACCTTTTTGTGAAGACCCTTATCGACTGACCAACCAAGTTAACTCTCATCAACGTTAGCCTTTGACCATGGTTCGTACGTTGCCAATTATGGAGACCGTACCCAAATCCATGTCAGACCTTCTGGTTACCTCTCCTAAAGGTTAGCTAGTGTGATGCAACGTCTCTCTGCTATGGCCTCTAAATCGTATGCTTGCAAATTCGTGCATCTACCTTATCAACTCAATCTATGACTACATATCGGTTTTCGCCTTGAAATTTGCTTAATTCGTCTCTAACCTTCCCATGTCTCAAGATGTTTATCAGCCTTGATCCCTTGATCCTGCCCAACATGGTCGGGTCTCATGTTAACTAATTGTCTAGTAGTTTCCTTGGTCGACGCAAGGCATGCGGGGAATTTAAGCAAGAATCTCATGCTTAGTTGTCTCTAGCAATTAAGCTATGTTCTGGTGATATGTGTTGATCTTTGGATCACCTCCTTGTCGATTCTAAACCTTGTAACTACCTTTGCTCACTATCCCTCCTTGTATGGTACTTGTTTGGACCACCAATCTGTGCCATTTGAAATTCCTCATCGGGTGTATGTTCAGTAATGGTGTTATGAGTAGCAACTAATGGTGCCGCGACGAAACCGAGAGCCTCCTGTGGGTGCACACACAAGGTTGTGCTGCTCGGCACGCACTGGTATCATGGTTTCTAATCATAATCCATTGCAGAACAACACTGATGTGATTTTTACGTGACCTTCTTCCTTGGTTGTTTTCCCATATCTTATCGAAAGACCCTTATATTGAACCAAAAGTAGTAAAACTTCCTCCTGAAGTTACTAAGAGGATAACCTTTGAAGAACAGGTTACTGACATAAACATTAATAAACTGCAATAGGTGGTAGACAAGTGACTCTACTTAGTTGTCCTAGTATTGACGAGCGTCATCGAGTGAGCAACGTATCTCATTCCTATTGGATAAAAAGGACACACAACACTTAAGTAGACAAGTCATCCGTTGGATAAGACTCGATCGTTACAATATGCAAGTTTTAACCGTTGTATGCATAATGGCCATACCGTCGAAATCAACCATCTCTGGTGTGACTTCTTATCTGCTGACTTCGATGGCAGCCATTTGCTTTGTATCAACCACAATTATTGTGATCAAGTCAATTTCATCTTGGACAATCACACAGATAGTGTAAGGTGTTCTATCAGTTAAAGTGAAGAATTAGAGAAAGTATACCCTAGTTTCAATTAGTATCCTTGTGCCCATAGGTGCCACAAACGGTTTGTTCATAACTCTATTGGATGCAGTATTGAGGAATATTCCTAAATGGTTCCTTATTCTCGTACATGTCCTCCAGGCGGAGTATGCATGTTGCCTTGTAAAAAGTAACCCGCAAGTTCAAAGTGTGTGCATCATCGGATTGGTGTATAAATTAATGGTCGAGATCTACTACTGGATGGCCCTTTTGAGGTCTCACAGATACTAGTTTACACTCTTTCATTTGCTTTTGCTTTCTCGTATCCCCAATGTACGAGCAGCCTTGGTTTCTGCAAATCAATTTATACCATCGTAAATCAAAAGCAATTTGAGAAGTGTCAAACAACAAATTCCTATCTTAGCGCTGCTGTTTGATCCTAAAAAGGAAGCCTCAAGGTGAAAGTTGGCCTGACAAAGTTGCTACGCTGCAAGTCAACTCAACTTACAGTGCAACTAAGTCACCAAGGAAAATTTTACTCAATCGCTTGGTGGTAGACTACTCCCTGCGGTTTAGTAAATATTTACAACTTTTGTTGTCCTTAAGGCCTCGCTACATCTTTCTTTGGGAATTATTTTCCAATGATGACATACTTTGGTACCTTATAAATGTTTTTACCCAAGAGGTTTCATCTGATTCAACCTAGATAACTGTTGCCTTTGGATAAGAGAATCTTCTTAGGTGACATTTGGCAGAAATACGAAGCCGACAAAGTCAGCTATCACATTCACTAATCCCTTAAATAGACTCAGATAATACAGTGTTGTCATCAGAGAAAGAGAACTGCACACATATAACCTCAAGTAGTTTTCCATTAGTTGGTGTCTAAATGAATGAACATTTATGACCAACATAGACCCTGTCTATTGGTTAGTCAGTATTCGATAGCCTCAGAGTATATCTGTCGTCTATGATCTCACCCCTTTTGGAAGGTTGCGCTCAAGCCATTTTGGTAGAGGGCTACTTTTCAAACTTTGTGAACATAGAGTCATTTCAACGAGTATACTTCTGAAGATTTTGGTCTAGTGTAAAGTTCATATGGCCTATGTTGTGTCCATTAAAGAATCAGACACTTGTGAATAATTCGCTCATGGAATAAATGATCTCCATACTTTGAGAATGCCGTATTGTGCTATCTTGGATTCCTCCCAAAGCAATAATGCTTCATGAAAGCCAATGAAGGAAATTCTTCAGATGAATCTTACCATGAGGAGTAAGTATCTAAAAGTGCCTTTGGCCAAATTAGTTCCACCAATGTCAAAGCTTTGTAGCCGAATGCTATAGCAGATGTTGGGAACTAGATAACGTGTCTCTCTTCCTTAAAAGATCTTCCATTCCGAATCTCGAGACGCGATTCTTTTAAGGGGGGAGGGCTATAACACCCTAGGTGTTTATCACCAATTAAGCAGTGGGTTTGAGCTCAAACATGATAGATTAAGCGGAATGACGATGTCAAGGTCAACCTATAGAGATGAGCCTAACCTAAACATTGGATGTGCACCTTGCTTATGCTGCCCATCTAAAATACATATTGAATAATGTTGCTTATACTTCTTTTAGGTGTCTCAGATACATCTCTATAGTGAGCACTGGAAAAGTTTGTGAAGTTTGGAATCAAAAAGTCACATGAAATGATAAGGCAAAGTCTTGTTTGAATTATAACTGAAACCTACCCTGAAACACTGAAACATGTTTTATAATTCAAGAGTGACTTTGATAGCAACTTGAGTTCGTGCAACATACCAATGCCACATATGCAACACATCTATGAAACATGTGGAACACCATAGTGAAACATTGGGAAGCATGTACATTGCAACAACAAATTGAAACAACTAAAACAAGGTGGTGAAACAATTGATGCATTGTATTGTTTCATTGTTTTCTAGCTTGTGATGCTTGTACACTAATGTAAACCCTAAGTAAAGTGGTTGGTTATCCTCTAAACAACCTTAGTTACACTTAGGACGACTTTTGGAACAGTGTTCATGTAGACAAAAGTGGCAATTTAAGCCTCCAATTGATAGTTTGACTTGTTCCTCCATCTAGACCCCTTTTATTTGACTGTTTAAAAAGTGCTTGCTACAGATCTTGCATGTCAGTGCAACCTTTAGCAAAATTGTAGAAAATTTTATAAGGAACAAAAGTTGTAAAGGTGACAAATCTTGAAAAGGTGCACAACATGTTCAAAAATGTCCAACAACCCAGAAATTCCCTGCTGTTAGCCATCCTGAAAAATTCTAAGTGTTGGGGTCGAATTTCAGTTTCATGTGTACTACTTTGGAGCACTGTATCTCTCAAACTAAGCAGAACCAGCTCAAGCTTGTATTGGCAACTTTGTAGATCTCATGTAGCTCTACACTTTTGTCAATTGCTCCTCGAGCTAAATCAAAACGGTTTGAGAGCTATAGGAACGAGAAGGGGGCAGTTTCAGTCGGATGGAGAAGGACTGCATCGTTCTTCAGTTTGAATGGAGCTGAGCTCTAGGCCGACCGGTTTCAGGCCGCTTGCGCCGTGTGGCAGCTGTACATCGACGAGAGGCCGCGGTGTCGAGCCTGGAAGCCTTCAAGGCGACACCAACCCACTGCCTCGGCCCTCACTCTCTTCTTCCCCTCCTGCTCTCTCCCAAGGCGGAAAACAGAGCGCCGAACGCCGTCGTGAGCCTCGCCGCCATCATGTTCACACCTCACCGCGTCGTAGCCCACCAAACCTTGCACCCAGCTCCGCATTGCTTCGCTGTGCACTATCATCATGTTGGTTTGGTTGTTGAGTTGAGGTATAGGGTGTGTTGGCCGGTTTCCTTTCCGCCGGAGCTCGGTCACCATGGCCGGAGCTCAAGCTTCCTCATGGTAGACCCTCACCGGAGCCGTTTCCCTCCCTTCTCGATCTTGTCTCGGGGTCCCCATAGCGTGTAGCTGCTGTAACCCTAGTGAATCCAAGCTCTACCGAGCTCATTCCGTCAGAACGGGCCCTGACACCGTGCACGCCCGCCATTGCCGCCCAAGAGCTCGAGTCCAATCTCTTCATGCCCATGCATTCTTTGGTCAATTCGATCTATGTCTAGGGTTTCTAGGTTAGTCTTCTTGTTGTGTGCTTAATGGAACCGCCAGCCGGAGTTTCACCGGAGCGGAACGCTGCGGCCCCGCCGCCGTCGGCACTGCCCCCCATGGAGCCGCCCGCGCACGTGGTCAGCTGGCCACCGACCACCTCGGCCCGTACTGCGGACGCCTATGGACGTGCCTCACCGCCCTGGAGCTTTTCCACCACTTCCCCGCGGCCGTCGATGACCTCACCGGCCGGAGATGGCCGGCGGCAAACCTCCTCTGCCTCCTCTGTTTCCGGTGAACGGAGGAAGCCGACGCCTCTCTTTTTCTCTGTATCGCGGTGTATGACAAGCGGGCCCGGCTGAACAGCGGGTCCCGCCTGTCGGTTATGAAGTGACGGATCTGGGGTGTGTTTTCGGGTGGAGCTAGCAAATTAAGTTAGGGTTGTTCTAATTCTGTTTTTGAATTTCAGAAAATTTGTGAATCTTATAAAAATCATATCTCATGCTAGGTAATTCCAAAAATAGCAAAAGTGGACTTTTTGGAAACCTTGAGAAGAGATCTATGCAGTGGAGTCACAATATGCTAGATGTTTGTAGATGTTTTCTGATGTTTTTATTTAAGCTTTAAAAATGCTCTAAAATACGTATAAACTTGACCAGAGCCATATCTTGAGTTTTAGAACTCCAAAAATGGTGATTCTTGTTTTGTTAATTTTGTGATGACATGTACTTGCTAGGAAAAATATTAAACACACTAGTTGTTCATTGTTTTCTTAAGGTTTTGATTTGACCTTGATAAATAAGGAAATCTACATTATATTGCTTGTCATTTTTATATCTTGGGTTGGGTTGATCCAATTGATGTGAAATTTTTATGGTGGTCTCTCCATGCTATGAATGTACTGTGGTATAAATTTCATGGTCATTGCATACTGTATGATCAAGTTATTGATTTAACTTGTTTATGGCTTGATAAATAGCTTGTAAACAATATATAATTGATAAAATAGAAAATGTTGTTCCATTAGCTTATTATGATGTTTATATATCATATTGGTTCATGCTAGGGCCTTGTGTTCATGGAAAATATGGAGTTTTAAGTTTAACTTGCTCTCACATGATTATTGCAATAGCTATTTGTCTTTTTCATAGAGGTTTATATACTTGTCCAAATGGCTTGAAATTTAGACAATAGACTTTTGGGAACATTAGTAGGACACTGTAAATTTGGTAGAATTTATTGTGCACTTTTGATATGTGTTCATAATTCCACCTAATTATCTAAATAGATTAAGAAAATGCATTAAAAGAATTTATTTAGAAATGGACACTATGTTCTCTGGTGTTCATTAGTCATGTGTGACATGTTGGTAAAGTTGGTTTTATCCAATTATATGTTTGCAATATAAGTTAATAATTATTTCTTGCAGATGAGGTTTCTGGACAGATCTGGAAACTTGGCAAAGTTCTTCATGATAATGTGCTTTGTTGTGAAACTTATTTATACAAAAGTTGTAGATAATTTATGTATCTAGATGCTGTTAAAATTTGGTGGCATTTGACCATGTGGTTTAGGAGTTATAGCTGTTTAAAGTTGGAGTACAGAATTGCTTGCTCTCTGTCTTGTTAGATCAGTTGCTGTGTTTATGTAAATTCGACATGTTAAACTTTGGAATCATGCTGTGATGTTTATAAATGAAATGTAGAGAATTTCATAAGCTTTCTGTAATGTCTTATTTCATATCATTTGGATTTGTATATCTCCAGATATGATTGATTTACTGAGCTACTGTATGTATGTCCAGAAAGTGACAGATTTTAGTTGTAGTGCTTTGATTAACTTTGCCATGCTAGTGTGTTGAAGTGTGACTCATACCTTTGAAAGTACTTGGGTTAGTACCATGTGATCTTGAGGCTTGTGTCTTGCTTGATGTGCTTGCCATCTTCTATGTTATGCCCTAATGTGGAATAAGTTAATTAGCTTTAGGTGTTTATGAGAACTTTGGTATGCTTGTTTGATTACTCTGTTTATTGCACTTCTATGCATTCACACATGTGCATGGTTGCATCTCATATAGGTACGCTAGCAGAAATGTGTGAAGGATGTGGCGTTGGAGCCAAACCCGAAGACGATGTTTGGTGGATCCATCCCGAAGATAGAAGGATTGGGCAAGTGCTAGATGGGAGGATGCTCGCCAAGTGAATTCATCTGACATACTCTAACTTGAGTCGGATCCCAGGCAGGCCCCGGAGCATTATAAGCCTCCTATCTTCAAAGCAATTAATTCTATATATGTTATACGTATTGTTGCATTAAGTGGTAGGAGTTGGTTGGAAACCCTTGCTGCATTATATCATTCCTTGTCCAGATATATGAATCCTTGAATCCTACATAGATTAGGATCGAGTAGATGCTTAGCTCTGCTTTAAGCGGTAGAAGTCAGGTGATTTCCTGTCACCTGCTAGATATAGGGATATTCATATATGGCACGGTTGGCTATATTGCTATCGTGGAATGGAACCATGTGTTAATAAAATGAAATGAGACCAGGCGGGATGACGATAGTGAAGCAACAAGGCATGGAGGTCTTGGGTGTGAATCTATCCCTGTCTGAGTCGTTTAAGGACCGATTCGTTGTACGTCCTTGAGTCATGTTGAACGCAGTCTAACACTTAGTTGGCCGGATAAGTCGTTCTGACCGCGAAGCCGAGTAATGTGATTCAGGCTGGGAATCGAATGGTAGGTTGCTTCTTGGAGGAGAGAAAGGATGTGCTTGGGGACATTGGCGTGAGACTAAGGGGGGTGTGGGGGGGATAGACCCCGTATACCCTCATAGGTAGTCTCGGGCTGCTCGGCAAGACGGCCCAGACCAGGCGAAGCCCAGCTTGCTGCCAACCAGGCTGGTGGGCTGGATATCAAGACGGAGGTGTGGTCCGTAACCGACCTCAATTCGGATCACGTACAAGGAAGCTTGTCCCGCAAGTAGTCTTTATCGGTTAGGATAGCTCGAGTCCTCCTAGGATACGACTTGGTGTAATCGACCTCTGTAACCCTGGCGGCTGACTATATAAAGCAGCCAGGGACCCCCCTAGAACGCATCTAATCTTCAACTCAATCAGCCCTAGATCGGTCCTCAGATCTACGAGCTGAGCACCTCATTGTATTTCGATACTTGAGAACACAGATAACACGAGAAGCAGGACGTAGGGTATTACGCTTCCGAGCGGCCTGAACCTGGGTAAATCTTTTGTCTGGGTTGTCGTCTTGCTCCTCAACATCCAGATCACGGTCTAAACGTAACCCTTGCCGAAACTCTACTACCGTGGGGCATCCCGTGGTAGACTGAAGATTATCCGTAATCAACAGTGGCGCGCCAGGTAGGGGTTGGTGTTTTAGATCTTGAGGCGATCCAGATGGTTTCCTTCCCCGCTTCCATGGATTTCCAAGCCGGCTACACGCTCACCGTCGGATCCTTCACCTGGACCACGAGCGTAGCTACGGCCCTCACGTCCTCGGGAGCGTCCAGGATGGTCCTAGCACCACCTGTTGTTCAGCCGGTCACAGCACCTCTTGCTGCACCTTCGGTCACAGCGCCAAGGTCATCGCCGTTGGTCCCAGCACCAGTTGCGCAAGATTCCGTGTTGCCCTCAGCGGCCACGGAGAGGATGGCCGCCCAGGCCCCCCGGAGACAGCTTCCTCTTTACCAGAGGAGGCACATTGACAACTCAGATCTGATTGAGCTAATCGACCGACAGGGTTGTGGTTTGGTGGAGATGTTGGATCTAGTCGAGACTGCTCGCAACCAGCTTCACCAAGAGCCAGATTTCTCTGGCTTCACCCCTGTCCGACCACAACAGCGCAGCCATGTCCGCCGAGCACGCACTGCAGATCCAGTTAACGGCCCTCGTTGGTTAGATCCCAACCAGCGCCGAGCACCCGCTGCAAGAAACCCACCCTCCCTCTTTCCAACAAGATCCCAGGGGGTGGTCTGCCAGCGCAGATCGGGTCGCCTACTGCCTCGGTACGACTCATCCGTGTGCAGCATGCAAGCCCCACGGCCCGTGCTGCTGCACGAGTTCATCGAAGCACGACGCCCAAGTCTCGCTCCTCGCCGACAACGACATCGCAGAGCACATAGACCGCAGACCACAACGGCTCCGGCCAATGCATCTACAACGCCTACGGTCAACCGAACAGTCCTTCCCTTCGGGATGGACAACGCAGCCGAAACGTACTCCCGCAGTACTCAGCGTCATCACGCCGGACTACTACGCGCGGACCACGTCCCGGTAGATCCAATGCACGTCATCAACATGGTTGAGTTACGGACTCTAGTTCATCCACATCCCGCGAGCACAGAACGTGGGAGCCAACGAGTTGTCCAAGCTAGGCTTGACCCGTGCTAAGTTACCTCCCGAGGTATTTGTTCAAGACCTCTTAAAGCCTTCGATCTCAGATCAGGCTGACCAGACTACGAAACCTGATGCCACGGCGTCAGATCTAGTCGCACTGCTCAGTAACAATACGAAGGACAATGAGTCGCCAGGTCAGCAGGAAGCTAATGAAGGTACAGAGCTACCCGACCAGGTAGTGCCTCCCCAGCCAGATTGGAGAGAGCCCTTCATCAAATACCTAAATGAACACCTAGTTCCGGAAGACAAGATTGCTGCCCAGCAATTGGTCCGTAGAGCCAAGCTTTATGCCATGGTCAACGGTGAACTAATGCGAAAAGGACCCAGGTCCATCATTTACCAAAAGTGCATTACCCAGAAAGAGGGCCTCGAGCTCTTGAAAGAGATCCATGAGGGTATGTGCGGTAACCATGCAGCTTCTCGGACGCTGGTCGGCAAAGCTTACCGAGCAGGTTTCTACTGGCCTACAGCTGTTACTGACGCCGAAGATTATGTGCGGCGATGCGCAAACTGTCAAATGTTTGCTAAGCAGATCCATGTCCCAGCACATGATTTGCAAACCATTCCAGTTGCTTGGCCCTTCTCGTGCTGGGGACTGGATATGATCGGTCCTTTCAAAAAAGCACCCTGCGGCTATGCTTCTGTTTACGTGCTCATCGACAAGTTCTCCAAGTGGATAGAGTACAAACCAGTCAAGCAAGCCACCGCTGAGAAGGCCGTACAATTTCGAGACGAGGTTATCCATAGGTTTGGCATCCCAAACTCTATAATCACCGATCTGGGGTCACAATTCACAAGCGATGCTTTCTTCAACTTTTGCGAAGACAACTGCATCAAAGTTAAGTACGTCTCCATCGCTCACCCCAGAGCAAACGGTCAAGTAGAACGAGCAAATGGAATGATCCTCGACGCTCTCAAGAAGCGAGTCTACCAGGCGGACAAGGTTCTCAAACCTGGTCGGTGGCTCCAGGAGCTCCCTGCTGTGGTCTGGGGACTACGCACCCAACCCAGTCGAAATACCGGAGTATCACCATATTTCATGGTATACGGCTCCGAGGCTGTTCTACCAGCTGAAGTCACATTCAGATCACCACGAGTCGCCTACTACAACGAAGACGTTTCCAACTCTGCCAGGGATGTCGACATCATCGCTAAAGAAGAATAGGCATTGGATTCGTGTGTTCGGACCGCCAAGTACTTAGCGGCCGTACGTCGCTACTATAATCGCAACGTCCGAGGATGCTTGTTCGTGGTCGTTGATCTCGTGCTCCGTCGAATTCAAAAGACCGATGGCCTCCATAAACTATCACCAAGGTGGGAAGGACCGTTCAGGGTAAAGGCCATCACACGCCCAACATCCTATCGGTTGGAGACATTAGAAGGTGTTGAAGAGCCTAATTCATGGCACATAGAGCTGCTCATACGCTACCACGTGTAAATCCTAAGATATGTATTTCATCACCTCTAATTTATTTCTTTATATAATGGAAGTTTTCGTCTCTCTCTGCTTTCCAGTTGCAATCTTCTTTAAAAGGGTTTTGTACAAACCTTGCATACATGCACCCTGCATATGTCACATCCAAACTTTATTCTTGCTCGCCGAGAACGACTTGACAAGACACCACGTCTCGGTCCTCTGTCGATGTGCTACAGCTCCGCGCTACTCAGCACTAGGAGATCCGATGGTTGTCCTCTAACGGTACTTAGGATCGTACCTAGTGATCCTGGCGCATCGCGCTGTTCACTAGTGCGTCCCTGGGTCACCTAACTGAGCTAGTCGCTTCGAGAGCAAGGATAAAACTTGGATGTCGACACATACTTTCAAAATAAACTTTATGTGTTTAGTTATGCATAAAGTAAAACTTAGAAACGGCAAAATACTTATCACACGCTTAAGTAAACGCCTGAAATATACATTGCCATAATGAGTTTCTGAGCACCTCGTGCTCTGTTTAACTCCTAAACATATTGTTCATACATAATGTTTCTACATGGCTGCCTACTGACCACCGTCTGTCGTTACAGGATCTTCGATCAGCACCATGTCTTCTACCAAGGCTGCGGCGGTAGGAGCAGAGGAGGCCCGGAGCTCTTCAGCAGCGTCGTGTCCAGCTCCGGAGCGATCCCAAGGGACACGACGGTAGGATCCACTTCCCTATAACGGGAACGGACTACGGCCACGGACCACATCGACCACCAGACCACGTCGCAATGATGATCGCCGCGAAGAACGGCGCTACGACAACCGCGACCACCGTCAGAATAGGCCAAAAAGCTCGAGGACCGGACAACTTCATCGCCATCGACCAGATTTCTATCCAAAGATAAGTACACTTCTAATATTTATATTTAACACAATTTTCATTACGACGTTTCTCCACAACGTCCTCGTCATGATTATTCTTCAAATAACGTTTGTCCATGTATACAATCTTAAGTATAACATACAGCTATACTTAATGCAAATCCTCGACCAGTCATGTTGACGCTCGACGTTTCTAGAAAAGGCTCTGTCTCCGGCTCCTCCCTACACGTGCACGAGCGTCTACCCTCTGCGTTATGGGTGGTCGGCAGCGGCTCCTTAGCGACGCTTTGTTCTTCCTACACGTGCACGGGCTCCGCGTCCCGCGTTATGGTTAACAGGCTAGCTAGGGTTGGAGGCTCAGCTACATACTAACTGGTCGGACGATTTATATTAAGTATAAACACAAACTTCACATTAACACTGATGTTTACAAAGCACCAACTGCTTTATCACATCATGCTCATTTGCAAATGACTGCTGAGCGTCATACGCTATTTCTTCACCGCTGATTTTTTCTCCATAATTTATTATTTTATATATCATGTACTACCATTCTACATATTTATATTGCAGTAATTCCGAGCTATCTAGCAAGTCACGCTGAGCCACAAGCGAGCCACGTCAAGCCATCTCTCGAACATCGCAACACGCCGATTACTCCTACCGGTCGTCAATAAAGCTAAGTATTATTTTTAATTGAAAATTTCTTCGATCATCGTACACCTCCGCCGACCACCCTAAGGGTGCGCTCCGCGTCGAATTTTCTCCATACATACAATCCAAAACATGTATAAGTTTTTACGGTTCGCCGATACGTTTTCCTTCCTGCTTGAGAATCCCAGAGCCGGCACTGTCTCCGGCTCCACCCCACGCATGCATGAGAGTCCGCCCTCTGTGCTACAGGTAGTCGGTAGTCGCTCCCTGGTAACACTGACACTCTACGCGCGGCAGCGTTCCGTACCTCGCGCTACAAGATGTTGGTTAGCCCAGGGCTGGCGTATTCTCCAGGACAGGTTAATACATCGCGCTACGTCGCTACATAACAAAAAATGGCTAAAAACAGTTAATGCTATTTTTCGAATATTACACCAAGTATAATTCATCGCCAACCAAATACCAAGTGTTTACTTCACCTCCTATAGAGAGGTCAATATATTTCGTACATCATCATGTACTACCGTTCTCCGTGTTTATTTTTCAGGAACATAGTTCGTTCAACGAGCTCATGCTTCGGGGCTCGCCAAGACCACTACGGTGCTCAAGGACTTTGGCCAGACCACCCTTGTGCTCGGGGACTCGCCAGACCACTCCGTGCTCTGGGACTTCTGGTCAGACCACTCAGTGCTCGGGGACTGCCTCGATCACTCTCCGACCACGACTCGGGGACTTCGTCGCTCGCGCCTCGACTGCTCTCCGACCACGGCTTGGGGATTTCGTCGCTTGCGCCTCGACCAGTGCTCGGGGACTGCCTCGATCACTCTCCGACCACGACTCGGGGACTTCGTCGCTCGCGCCTCGACTGCTCTCTGACCATATGGCTCAGGGACTTCATTGCTCGCTCCTCGACCTACGCTCGGGGACTTCGTCGATCACTCTCTGACCACGACTCGGGGACTTCGTCGCTCGCGCCTCGACTGCTCTCCGACCACGGCTCAGGGACTTCGTCGCTTGCGCCTCGACCAGTGCTCGGGGACTGCCTCGATCACTCTCCGACCACGACTCGGGGACTTCGTCGCTCGCGCCTCGACTGCTCTTCGACCACGGCTTGGGGATTTCGTCGCTCGCTCCTCGACCTGTGCTTGGGGGCTGCCTCAACCACTCTCCGACCACGGCTCGAGGACTTTACGTCTCAACTACATGTGACTGGCAACTCGCATACAGTTTGTAACACTTCAAGTGTTTAGTCCTTAATTGCATTGCATTTGCATGGCATAGGCATAAGCATGCATCATTCATGTTTGTTATTTTATGTGATGCAACACATGTGATTATTTTAGGGTTTGTTTGATTTATTTCATGAAGTACTTGATAGTTGGTGTAACAAAAAGGTAAGGTAGCCAATCATGACCTTCAACACCTTAGTTATACTTAGGGTAACATTTGGAACAAGGTTCATGTTGACCAAAATTACTAAATTGCCCTCCAAGAGAAGTTTGACCACCCTTTGACCCTAGAAGGCCCTAGTTTGACCAATTAAAAAGTCTAATTTAGAGACCTTGCATGGAAGAGCACCCTTAAGCAAAGTTGTAGAGAATTTCATGAGGAACAAAAGTTCTAATGTGGCCATCTCATGAAAATGACCAGAGCATGCTCAAAAATGGCCCACAAGTCAGCTTGAGTGGGAATCAACACTTAGAAAAATTCTAAGTCTGGAAATTGGACTTTTCAGTTTCACTGTACCTCACTTTAGCAACTTGTAACTCACCAACTAGGCCAAACCAGTCTTTGAGCCAATTGACAAAGTTGTTGTCCACACATAGCTCTACAACTTTGTCAATATCATCATCACCTGGTTCTCAATAGTTTAGGAGATATAATGTCTTGAAGTTAGGGTTTCAGTCGGCATAGTGACTGAAACTAAGTTTCAGTTTCATCAAGCACCACTTTGGAGCTCTGTAGTTTCAAATCTAGGCCGAACCAGCCCAAACTCCAATTGACAAACTTGTAGACCTCATGTAGCTCTACAAAATTGGTGTAATCATCTTCGACTAACTTGAGCTGGTTTAGGAGATATTCTTCGTTGAAATCACGCTGTCAGTCATCGAATGACAGTCTTCATTCAGTCGAACCCGACTTCGTTGTCTGTCGTGGCCGACCGGAGGCAGGGCCGCGGCGACGCGTGGGGGCTCGGTGGCGGCCATGCGCCGGCCGTGGTCCCACTGGTCAGTCCACCGAACCTACAAGGTCGCCACGCCGCACCAGAGCTGCCCCAGTTCCTCTCCCTCCCTCATTCGGCTTCGACACAAAGAAAACTGAGCCGCCATTGCCGCCCCTCTCCGGTGAGCTCGTGCCCGCTCACCACCGCATCGCTGTCCACCAGACCTCGCCACTCCCTCCGCCTCACCACCCTCCATCTCCCTGACCCACCGAAGCCAGCAATTTGACTCAAGGTGAGCCGCATTGCTTTCTTCCCCGCCTCCGAGAGGTCGCCGGAGCCCGCCATGGGACCTCACCGTGGTCGGGGTGCTTCGGGTCTCTCTCCACCCTCCCTTCCTAGCAAAATGGATCCGCCTAGCTTCGGTGAAGCTCGTACCGAGCCTAGACCGCACCGTGTATCCTCACCGGCGACGGTGCGCCGCCACCGGACATCACCGGCCGCCGCTCGCGGTGACAAGCCCCTTCCACCCCATCCCCATCCGTTCCACGAGCACCAATCGACGCACCGGGTGACGGAGAACACGAGGCGGTGTCCGATTGGCCGAGCGAGCCCTTCTCCGGCGAGCTCGAGCTCGTCGGAGCTCGCGGGTCTCCGCCTCCCCGGTCTCCGGTCGCTGACCGCGGGGGCCCGCCTGTCAGTGTCGCGCGCGGGCGGGAGCGCTGAGCGGGCCGCGCGCGCGCGAGTGTGGGCCGAGTTTTCCGGGCCGGCCCAGTTCATCTGAAACGAAATTCATTTTTATTATTTTGTCACTGATTTTTGTACAAGTTGGAAAAATATAGATCTAGGGTTTTAATGATCCAAAAATCATGAGATAAATTTTATTAGGGTCCACATGATGTGTAGTATTTTAGAAAAATATAAATCTGGAATGTGATGTTTAATTTTTAGGAGAATTTAATAGATCCTTTAAATGTGTTTTGGAATGCATGCAAATTTGTTAAATTTATAACTTGAGCTGTAGTGTTCCATAAATCATAAAATTTGATGGGTAGGTTACTCTATGCTAGTCCTAGCTCTGGTAAAAATTTGGGCATCAGTGCTTAAGTACTTTTCAAGTTATAATGCTATCTTGTTATTTTAGGAAATGCTTAAAGGAATTTTAGTAATTTTTCTACATGTGCAATGTTCTTATAAATTTTTGGAGAATGTCTTGGTATCTTAAAGTGTCTAAGAAAAATATGAAATCTGTTGTTTGACACTTTTCAATAGGGTTTCTTATTTATACAAAAATCAGCCTTATTAGCTTGTGAATTTTGTGTAGGGAGTTCCTGTGAATAAATTTAGTTCAAATTTTTACAGCAGTCTCTTTTTGGGTCAAAGAGTCCTCTGTAATTTTTGTAGAATTTTGGGAGCAGTCTACATATATGTTTAAAATTCCACTTAATTACTTAAGTAAATTAAGAAATGGGTTTAAATAAATGTTCTAGGTGGGCACACCTTACTTTCTGGTGTCTTTGTGATATTTGTGAACTTGTAGTAGCATTAGTTTGGTTTTAGAGACTGTTTGCCACATCAATAAATATTTAACCTTTGTAATTTAGGTTTTCTGGACAGCTAAGTAGTAATTCTAAATTTGGCTTTGATAAAATTGGTTGCTGGACAACCTGTAAATACCAAAGTTGGAGTAAACTTGATGAACTAGCTTGTGTTAAAATTTGGAAGCATTTGGCTTAGTAGTTTGAGAGTTACTGTTGTTTAAAGTGGCAGTTCAAAATCTGCTACTCTCTGTTTTGGAGAGGACAGATTCTGGAACTTGTGAAGTTTGACATGGAAAACTTAGGAGTTTGGAGTTGAGGTCTGAAAATGAATTGTAGTACATTTCTTAGGCTTTCCAGATTGTCTTAGATCATATCTTTTGGAATTATAAATCTCCAGTTGTGATAAAAACAAGTAGCTGCTGTCCAGAATGCTTACTGTGGTGTTTTGCTGATTGTTATGGTGAGATATCCTAAGACATGCTACTTTTGTAATTGTTAGGTGTTAGGACCTTAACTGAGGATGAGCAACTTTATCTTAGGTTAAGTAGCTTAGGTAAGTACTTCTCCACCGGAGAAGAGATTTGCACGTACTAATAAAGTAACTTGATTAGATTATTGTTTTTATTTCTGAAATGCATTTCATTCCGAGCATGTTGCACCCATTTATGCATCCATTGTATTTATTGTGCATTCATGCAATAGGTGTACCGGAGGGGGTAACTCTCCTCGAATTCGAGCCTGTGATTCCGGAGGAGGACCAGGAGCAGCAGGAGCCCGAGGATCCAGCAGGCGAAGGAGTGCCCGCAGACGACCTTCCTGAGTGCCCTGACCACCGGCCTTCAACTTTTCAGAAAGGCAAGCCCCGGTGCATGCTGAACCTACTGATTTATAAATTAATCTTGCGTACTTTTAATTGTTTACTGCATTAAGTTGTAGGAGTTATATGAAAACACTTGTTGCATTATACCTGTCCTTGTCCAGATATCGTACTTAATCCTATTTTAGGTTTAGGCACGTGTCAATGCTTAGCCCTGCTTAGTACGGTAGAAGTCGGGTGATTTCCGGTCATCCGCGAGATGTAGGAAGGAGTCACGAGTGGCTTTATGGCTATCGTGGATGGAACCATGCTTAAAACTGAAATTGAGACCGGGCGGGAGTTCGATAGTACAGCCGCAAGACACTTCACGTCTTGGGTGTGGAGCTATGCCCGCCTGAGTCGTTTAAGGACCGATTCGTTGTACGTCCTTGAGTCATGTTGAACGCAGTCTAACACTTAGTTGGCCGGATAAGTCGTTCCGACCGCGAAGCCGAGTAATGTGGTTCAGGCCGGGAATCGAATGGTAGGTTGCTTCTTGGAGGAGAGAAAGGATGTGCTTGGGGACATTGGCGTGAGACCAAGGGGGGGTTAGAGTCCCTATCACCTGGCAGAGTGTCGCCCTTGGGGTCGCGACATCATTCGGACCCGCGATTCCTGAATCATATGAAAAGGTGGCTTGTGCGACCCTGGCAGGGGCCTGCGCGGTGAGTGTTAGAAATACCCCTCCAGCTGGATAGGAATTCGATTCGAATCGCCGTCGCTCCCGGTTAGTGAGCACTTGACTTGAGCAGCGGCAACGTAGACCTCATTAAATGAACTGGTGGTTAAGGGAATGATACAATGTTGCCACAATGATATACCTGCTATGGATATAATAATCATGTTGTTTGATTATAATCAAGTGTATGTTTAGTACAGGTGCTAAGATAGATGACAGGTAAATGCTAAAAATAACTGCTAGTACAGGTTATAAGAGTTTCAACTACTTATGCCTTTATGCAAAATGTGGTGTCAGCTAGCCTCTTGTGTAAGCCTTGCATAATCCTTGGTGTCACTTTATTTCTGGTTTTCGACGGGTAAGTCTAGCTGAGTACATTCCGGTACTCAGGGTTTATTCCCTCCTGTTGCAGATGACATGCTTTATCAGGGATTCTGCAAGACGTGTCTCCACCCTGCGGGTGACGATGACTAGATCACAAGGGCGTGATCGTCTTTATGTACTTTCCTCATGCTTTTGCGGGTTGTCGATCATCCAGACTGGCAGTATTTAATTAACTAGTGTGTGTTATGCTTCCGCTACTTTCAAACTTGGTTTGTAATATTTGCTACTCCGTGGTGTAAACTTATTTCTGGACTACTTGTGAAATGTATCGTATGATGTTGTATGTTGAATGATGCGATCCTGGTTGTAAGCAGTTTGGTTTGAGATCCTTCGTGATTTCGATTGACTACCGGGATTATATGGGCTCAAGTTTGAAAATTTGAGCGCTTCGGTGCTTGTTTTCGTACTTATGCTCTTATAATTTGGTCGGTTCTGTTACACAGTTGGGATATTTTTTTCTCATTTGGACCTTGCTACAAGGCTCATACCTCGCCTTCCAGCAAGCTCGGGGACTACATCGGTACGATGCACCTGCCGATGCATCTCGTATCGCCTGTATGACGATTGGATTCTCAACTTAACTGGGAATTCTTTTTAGACCCTGACACCACGTGCCTACGTCACCTACTACCAGGCTCGGGGACTAAGTGGGCACACTTCACCTCGCGGTGAATGTGCTTATTTTTCGACCTCTACGCCTCTGATGATCAAGGACGCTACGCTTCAAGACGCACTTACGTTTTTTTCAGAAATACAAGTGGGCACACTTCCCGGGACGGAAATCTTTTTCTTTCTTCTTAAGAGCACCATACATTCTTCGGACAACCTACTTCTCCGGCGACAACGGTGGTCGGAGATGTCAAGAACTCAAGCCTCACTATTCGGAGAAGGTTAAAATGGCGTGTCGCATCAGAATACATGGCGCTCGGGGACTAGCTGTGGGGGGATAGACCCCGTATACCCTCATAGGTAGTCTCGGGCTGCTCGGCAAGACGGCCCAGACCAGGCGAAGCCCAGCTTGCTGCCAACCAGGCTGGTGGGCTGGATATCAAGACGGAGGTGTGGTCCGTAACCGACCTCAATTCGGATCACGTACAAGGAAGCTTGTCCCGCAAGTAGTCTTTATCGGTTAGGATAGCTCGAGTCCTCCTAGGATACGACTTGGTGTAACCGACCTCTGTAACCCTGGCGGCTGACTATATAAAGCAGTCAGGGACCCCCTAGAACGCATCTAATCTTCAACTCAATCAGCCCTAGATCGGTCCTCAGATCTACGAGCTGAGCACCTCATTGTATTCCGATACTTGAGAACACAGATAACACGAGAAGCAGAACGTAGGGTATTACGCTTCCGAGCGGCCTGAACCTAGGTAAATCTTTTGTCTGGGTTGTCGTCTTGCTCCTCAACATCCAGATCGCGGTCTAAACGTAACCCTTGCCGAAACTCTACTACCGTGGGGCATCCCGTGGTAGACTGAAGATTATCCGTAATCAACAGGGGGTTAGAGTCCCTATCACCTGGCAGAGTGTCGCCCTTGGGGTCGCGACATCATTCGGACTCGTGATTACTGAATCATATGAAAAGGTGGCCTCTTTGCTATCTCGCGCACGGATCCAGAAGTAGGAGCACGGAGGTGGATCATGGAGGTGGATCCCAGCGGCTACCACCAGATCCGGCGGCGATGTGCCCCTACGGCTCCTCCCCCAACCGCTGGCGCTCCTTCCTCAGCGGCGTCCAGATCCGGTCGCGCCCTTCCCCCCCAACTGCAGGCGACGGCGTCCAGATCCAGCGGCGGCGGGAGGGGCCTCTCCGGCGGCGGATCCAGAAGGCGTGGGGCGGATCCAGAGGGCTCCCCTGGCGGCTGTGGCACGTAGGGGCTGCGGCGCCATGTAGGGGTGGCGACGTGAGGCCCAGATCCAGGCCCGGTTAGGGCTGGGTATGAGCTTTCTTCTTTTTTTGTTTTTTATTTTATTAACTAAGGTGGACATCGAACCGTCTCGGAAAAGGTTTAATTAACCGTGACCTTTGATCCAAGGCGGTTGGTCAAAATGCCTCACTTAAGCTGTTTTGCCCGCCTCGGTTAATCTTTTGTGTAGTAGTGTGAGTTTACGTAGAATAAAAATGAACATGTTTTATGATTTTAGCGCTCCTCAACAAAACTCCAACACAACATTAAAAACATATTCTGCTCTAGATTTTTTTTTAAAAAACGATGTTCAAGATTGATCTAGTCATTCCTTTTAAACAAAAATGTATGTGTCTGAGCTAGCTTTTTTTTTAAAAAATGATAAATACTAGGGTGTTTAGTTAAGTAACTATCATTCCATAGCTATGGTGTGATAGCACAACTAATTTGTACAATAATTCTCTTTGTTTTTACTAAGTTGTCATCAAGCATCGGGAGAACACATTTTTCACGATATTAGTATATTGAGGATATCAAGAATGTGGATATTGTAATTTTAATATTCTCACTCTCTAACTCTTAGTAATAAATTACCTATCCACGTGGCGTTATGAATGGGGATCACACAGTATTTGGACCAGCGGTACGAGTCTTCAGTCTTTTTGGCCGTTTGGCGTGTGACGTGCTACCTGCCCATGCAGTAAGGTTTGGGCTGAAATGGACGTACGGACTAAAGTCTAAACGTACCGAAATCCAAAGAAGAAACCCATCCACCGGATATTCCTCCTTTCCCGCCGTGTACCGTATCGAAATGACATTGACACACCGCACCGTGTCATTCTTCCCCTGACACGGCGCCATAGACGTAGCAGTATCTGCTTGGAGCCGCTCGTATCCTACTGATAAGCGGCAACGTGCAAACCAATCTATATGTATAACTGTACAAACTTCTAATCTGGCCTAAATTGTTTAAAAGAAGCTAATCCAATTATTTAGTGGATCAAGTCGCCCGGCAGCTATCATCGAAATTAAAAAGGATTTATATGAAGTCGTGCCTCGGTATAAAGATTTTCTAGATATAGTTTTACAGTCATAACCGAAGCCTTTTTTTGAGCCGGCGACATTAACACGCGCTCTAGCATCCTTTTATTTGTTTCTGACTTATGCAGTCAGATTAAATATAATTCAAACCATGGTTGTCGCGCTCCGCCCGCACCACTCAATTTGTCATAAGACACATTATACATTTTTAGTGCTTTTTTAAAAGTGCATATATATATATGCCACTGGTTTTTGTTCAGCAAAAAAGCATTCATCATCGGTGCATTCTGGGCCAAAGGACCGCATATCGTCCATTGTCCACACTGCTTCTTCTTCCTCCTCATCCTCCTCCTACTACTGCTACTGCTGCTACGTAAGAGAATACCCCCATCTATATACATACCTATATTTATATCTATATCTCTATATGTTTTATATTTTGAAAATTTCCACTAGCATTCTATTTTACATGTAAAGTGTCGACATCAGTATCCACTAACACATGCCACCAACCTATGCAATTATATCTTCATTCAAGCCATCCATGTCCAACCACATCATTTAATAACATGTATTTGTTGTCCATATCATAGTGCTAAAAATCATCCACTAACATGTACTTATAATATTATAATATTTATTTGCTCATATAAGGCCAGTCTCAGTGGGAGTTTTACTAGAGTTTCATTTGCATTTAATAGCCTGCCACATATGCATTTTTGATGACATGTCAACATTTTAATGAAGAGAGAGAAGAATTGAGTTTTATGGGATGAAACTCTCTTGGCACAGTTACCAACTCTCTATGAGTCATAGAATTAAATGTCTATGAAACTATGGAGTGAAACTTTCCATTGAGAGTGGGTGTTTCATCCGAGTTTCATTTCATTCTATATGACATGGCAGTCTTGGAAACAACGAAATGAAACTCTCCACTGAGACTGGCCTAAGGGCACTCACAATGTAGACTCTATCATAAAGTCTAAAGCTATTTATTACCTCGAATATTGTGAACTTAGAGTCTAAATAAGACTTGGAGTCTAGTTTTTTTCTCCCTCTTTCTTCAATAAATATGTTGTTACATCAGCAAAATACCATAAATAAGGTGTAATAAATAGTATTGGACTCTATAATAGAGTCTTACATTGTGAGTGCCCTAGCTAAATGTAAGTAGTATAATTTCACATACGATTCCCATAGCAAGGCTCAGGGCATTCTTGTAGTAACTCTGAAACTCATGCCCTCGTTCCTGTATCGTCAAGACTCAATAGGCCTTACGTCATTTCTTAGCATAAAAATAAAACAGCATACATACCGAGCTGATTGAATACTTTGTCCACATTTTATTTGCTAACCCCAACAGCATATGAACCACCATATGCTAGCACGCACGGACGAGGAATGCAAAGCTGCAGGTGCAAAGCACGTACCCGGAATTGAAAGGGAATAATGAATAGACAGCGAGCAGAACAAAGGAGAAAACAAAAGCACGCATGGCAGGGCGCGCAGCGGGCTGCCGCGTAGGCAGGCAGGCCCCCCCCGCCCCCCCGTGGCCGCGCGCTAGACAAATGAACCGCCCGCCCGGCCCGGCCGGTGGAGCCCAAGTGGCGCCGACTCGGTCGACGGCTGCTGCTGCGGCCATCGAGCGATCTGGTTGTGTGCGGCGGCGCTGCGGTACCGAGCGCGGCAGCGCCCCCTCGCCATTTTGTCGAGCAAAAAGGGAAGGGTGGTGACGCGTGTATGTGTATCGGCAGCGGAGGGCGAGAGAGTGCCTGCCAGGACGGGGACGGGGACGGGGACGGAACGGCCTCGACCGCACCAAGAAAACCGCGTCCCCGCGGGACAAGCTGCCGAGGAGACCGGAAGCTCGTGGCTCGTCTCCGACCCATTTCTGGTTCTGGGCGTGGCCCCGCCAGCGCGCCGCGGGCCGCGCGCGGTTGCTACTTGCTAGCCAGATGAGCTGACCACCGCCGGCATGGCCGGGCTTGGAGCTGGAGGCAAATCCGCTAATATGCGGTCAACTCCCCCAGCCATCCGTGTATCCGACCATCCATTTCGTTGGTAAGGTGAAAGTGAGGACGTCAGGCTCAGCGCTGAGGCAGGTTGTCGCCTGCGCCCTGCCTCTGCCGGTCCATTCCATGGGATTCTTTGCCCGCTCCATGTTCTCCCCACGCGTACGTACGATGCAAATATCTTTTTTTTCCTCTCGGATGCCATCAGCTCCACTGGCTTGCTTGCGTAAGACTGACTGCTACAGAGGATGCAAATGGCAACCCAAATGCAAAATAGGTGAGGCACGGTGTTTTGCATACTGAAAACTCGCTCCAACAAAAAAACGCAAACAGAGAACCCATTTTGGGTTTGAGGCGTGCGGCAACGTAAAAAATCGTCGTCTCCCACCGCGACGCATTCCTCTGGCGACCGAAGTGGTGGACCCGCGACAGGGCGCGGCCGGCGAGGCGAGGCGAGCCTGCAGCGGCGAACGGACGGGGCGGTCAGGCTCGCCCGCGGTGGCTCCGTGGCGGGGCGAGGCGGGCCTGTGACGGGGAGCCGCCGGAGGGGCCGCAACGGGGAGCCGGCGGCGGGGCAAAGTGGATCCACGGCAGCGCGAGGCGGCAGCGCGGCGGGGCGAGGCGGACGGTAGCACGAGGTGGATCCGCGGTGGCGCGAGGCGGGAACACGGCGGGGCGAGGAGGACGGCGGCGCTCCGCCGAGAGAGAGTGCGGTCGGGAGGAGGCAGTTTGGGTATCGGGGCTCCGTTGGAGAGGATAAGGTTTTGGGTGTTTGACCCAGGGCCTGCTTAGATGCAAAAAATTTGGTAAAATGGACACTGTAGCGTTTTCGTTGTTATTTGATAATTAGTGTCCAATCATAGTCTAATTAGGCTTAAAAGATTCGTCTCGTAGATTTCGTCTAAACTGTGTAATTAGTTTTATTTTTTATTTATATTTAATGCTTCATGCATGCGTCCAAAGATTCGATGTGACGGGAAATGTGAAAAATTTTGCAAAATTCTTGGGGAACTAAACTGGGCCCATTTACTATGCGTACCCAAATGTTAGAATGGGTCTCTAGTTTGGTTCTGGTTGTTGGAGCTGGACAAGTGTACGTAGCGGTAGTACAGACAGTAGTACTGCTGCTCTACTGCCACTAGCATGCATATCTAATTGTCAACCAAAGTACTAGACCTTGTTTCTTCTCAACCTTTCCTAGCTTCTCGTTTTGTTCTTGGTCAATTAAAACGAAGGCCTACTGTTCCATTCTTTCTCGCGAATGAAAACTAAGGCTGCGTTTAGTTGCCAAAAATTCGGTAAAATGACATTGTAGCCATTTTTGTTGTTATTTGATAATTAGTGTCCAATTATAATTTAATTAGACTTAAAAGATTTGTCTCGTCTATTTCGTCTAAACTGTGTAATTAGTTTTATTTTTTATCTATATTTAATGCTTCATGCACGTGTCTAAAGATTCGATGTGACGAAAAATCTGAAAATTTTTGCAAGATTTCTTGGGAACTAAACAGCCCCTAAAAAAAAGCTTGCTGCAAGTTGTTGATGACCATGACCCCCCTGTTTCGCAATGCCAAACAGGTGTAACGCGAACACATGACAGATGCGTCATGTGCGTGTGCCCGTACACCGTCCAATCCGTCAATTGTTGAATTAGAATTTAGATTAATAGGATCTTTATCTTAGACTAGACATGATCACTAACTCATCTTAATGCGAAAACTAACATTAGATATTAACCAGAGTCGGAAGATGTCATCTGTGCTAGTGTACTTGATGTGATGAAGTTGATGTAGATGAAGTAGATCTTAGTCTTCACCAGATCGGGGCTTGATGCTCCTAGTTGGCGAAGAACGTGATGAAGATCTAGCAATACCTGGATGGACGTGGGTAGACGGCCTTCCTGAACCCTCCAGCGCCTAAGTGATCGGTTATGTGAAAAGTCATATGGAAGAGATCGTTATGACGCCAGAGGCGTCTCTCTTATTTATAATCACGCTGTGGGCCAGGGGTCGAACCCTTGGAATTCTAAGGGTTGCCGCCGATCACGGCAGTTATTATTTAGTTGGAAATAAATGATGAGTGGGTGGACCATTAAGCTTAACGCTTAATTAATCTTGTAATTAAGTTCGGCATTAGCAGAACCGATCACATTCCAACATTCTCCCACTTGATCGAACGGCTAATGCAATTATGCAACTAATGTTCGCCTTACACTTATGTTCGCACTCAGTACTATAGCAAGACCAGACCAATGCGTCGTCAGCAGCATTAAACGCCACTGGGACCCCATTACCCATAGCTCACTGTAATGCCTTGTTAGAACGCTTATTACTTATTGAGAGTACATGACCCTATTAACAGATATCAAGTCAGAGACTCTAAACTAAAAAACCCAAATATATTTACGCGCTCATAAATGGGATAAGTATTAAGCCTCAAATAATCAAACATGCTAGCATTAACTTAGTTCTTGTTTTTTTCTTAAGCTTAATAACTTGATTCTGGGTTCTTTCTTTCACAACATTTTAATCAATGTGCTTGGCATCAGCATTTGATGTCTGTCGTTACTCGAAATAATACTGCAACTCAACTGTAGACTTATAGCAGTATGTTAATACTTAATTTTGGGATAATATCTCTTAAGCCTCATGGCCTGTCATATTCATGTCACTAATTGAGCTCATTTTAATACTAATTATATTTGGAACTTTCAATAAATTTGTCCTTTTCTACAAGAGTAGGTATAATCTAATTGTGCACTTTCTTATATCTACTCAAGAGAATTGGTAATTGAATAATTCTTAATTCTTATAGGTGACATGATAATTCTTTTGGTGCCTCATCAATAACTTAAAAATTCTGCAGCACCTTCCAGTGGACCTATTCTGGATTTTTTTTGCCAAGTATCCCAATGCCAAGTCTAGACTAGTATTGACTTGAGCATTCTTGAAGTTAATGACAGTCGAAGCATATGGAACGTCTTCCTCTTCAACTGTTACTAACCTTTTTTTTAGAATGTTTAGAATAATTAAACTTAATGCATTATACAATCTGTATTATGTGAATAGACAGGCATGGCATTTCAAACTCTATCACTTATGCATATAGTTGATATGCTTTTCATGATAATCCTAGTACTCATTTGGTCCTGTAATGTGTATCTTAATAGCCAAAAACTCAGAGGCTTCATCAAAATACATCATATTAAAAAAAATTAGGTGAGTAGAAAACTCTTATGTGACATTCCTATTGCCACGTAACTCAACTTCACCCATGTAGAGTATTAGGATAATAACCTTTTCCACCCTTTTTTAAAAAAAACATAATGTCCACTTAATGAAATTCTAAACCATAGTGGGCTATGTTCTTAGTTTAAATCTTTTAAAACTCCCTTTGAAGTCACACTTAGAATTGTAAACCCTTTTCATAGTCTACTGGTTTGACTTCATCAGGAAACTTATTAACACCCACACTTTATATATACTTATGGACCTAATCTCATAAAATTGCTTAGTTTAGAATAACAAAATTTCTCTTCTGATGTGATCATCATGGATCACAAGCAGTGTAATAACAACAGAGGTTTACTTATGTGCCTAATTATCAATTAATGGTTGCTACATATATCTGTTGTGGCACACTAATTGACTCGTGAAAATCCATAATAGAAATTGTAGTAATTTAAATAGAGGTATACTAATGACTTATGGCACAAACTGAGATATTTATGTCTTCTTGAGTCATTGATACAGAGAACTAAGCCTGTATCTCTCTAAGATTTAATCTTCCTCCATTATGAACTCCCACTGGCTCCCACTGATTTTTGCATTCTCTAGGAACACGTTCATTACATTTTAACTTAGCGAAATAGTTATAACAGTAGAAACACAATCCCTTGGATTTTGCTCCCACTGATTTCTGTGTTCTCCAGAAACATAATCAGGGTGTCATGTGGACAGCTCATTTACTTAGAATCTCATTTCTTATCCTTAGCTAGACCGTACTTATGTCTTGCTGAGGTTTTGCCCAATAAAACTTTTATGGTCAAATATTCATCAATCAGCGTTGGCCAGAATGACAAATATAAGGCATATAAGTCTCCCAAAACAAGCTCTATGAACTAGTCTAATCAGCGTTGGCCAGAATAAACTAGAACAAGAAACTTGGTGGACATGCAAACACTAATCAGCGTTGGCCAGAAATAGCAAAAGCAAGCCATACTTCAATTAGAGACTCATGTTGGGTTAAGGGACAAAATTAGTATGTTTTTTTAATTTCATTTCTCAAGTCCCATGCTTTATAGTCTTATTTGAATATAGCATCTCTTTCCTAATGAGACAGTCTATTCTTCCCTTCGAAATGTGGCTTAAACTGTAGTGACACAATTTTGACAAGGTCTCATCGTCTTGAGTAATGATTAACTTAAAGATAAAACTGACATAAAGAAAACCCATATTACAGGAAATGCATCTCTTTGCCAACTAATAAGATAAATCATGATGGAATAAATTTGCATTTGTTCAAAATACAAAGTATCTCAAACTAAGATGACTTAGCATCATTAAGTACTAAATTTAGAACAAATCTAATGTGAAGCTCCAAAGCTCGACTTCATCTTTATTCCATTAATGGCTTCATAGACTTTGCTCCCCTTGCTCCCCTAGTTTGGCAAGACCTGAGGAGAAGTTAAGATATGCATTATTGCAATCCACCATATGTTGGGAAAATATCTTAAGTAAATTTATGAGACAACTTAGTTACCTGTCTTTCGAAGCCATGCTTATACTTATCATCAATTTGGTAACTTGCAAAATTTACAGACTATTGAAAACTTATCATTTTGAGCATGTTTGTTATAGTTTTAAGGCATAGAATTCATAAGGCAATTTAACATAAACTCATCAGACAAATCTAATCCAAGTGCCTTTAACTCATAAGCCATATCAAACAAGCTCTTAATGTGGTTACCCAGACCACTTATCCCATCATAACGGGAATTAAGTAAGATATCAAAAAGAAAAACCTTTCTAAAGTGTACTCTTATGAAGTTGTGAAGCTCCTTAACACTTAATTTCCTGTTATTTTCATTAGAAAGGAATCTCCTAATCATGTTAACTGAGAGCGACCATTGTATAATCATTTTGGCAATCCCATCGGATTTCTGCCATTTTTCTAATTTTGGGATGTGCTCCTTCGTCCTCTCAGCATAGTACACACAAATAGGAGAAGGAGTACGTGGTTTTTCCTCATAAAGCACATAATCAAGGTCCAGCTCCTTGAGAATGGCAAGCACCTGATTGTTCCAAGTAGGAAAATTAGTGCAACTTAGGGGTTCTATTTTACTTATATAGTCTGCATAATTTACTGAGAAAAGAAGAAAAAATAATGTCCCAATTAGTAAGCTGTATATAAGATGTACTTAAAGCATAAAGTTAAAACAACGTTGGTCAGTATTAACAATATGCTTAAGGATTTTAATTTGCATCACCGTTGGGCAGAAAACAAACAAAAAACCGTCTTAAATAACTCATAGTTAAAATCAACGTTGGTCAGAAATTAACTATGAGTAATCTCCAGTTAAACTTCTCGTTGGTTCCATTCAACCAGAGACCATCTTATTATACAGTGGTGGATATATATGTATATATATATACAAATACTTATAACTGAATGCAAAATATTGCAAAGCTTTATCTTAGAGCATCAATATAAATCATAATAATGCTCAAGAAAAAAATATAGAATTAATACTAGAACTAAAATAAAAATTTAGACTTAGAACTTATTCAAATAGTGCATAAAAGTTAAATTGCACTAAAGAAAAGAAAATGTCTTATCTTAAACTTAATCCCCAAAACATGCTTAGAATAACCTAAAGATTACTAAACAATAAGGGTACTTAAATTTTATATGAAATGAGAATATATATCATTATGAGGGCATTAAACTTAAAGCAATAAATAAGTCACTGATAATAAAAAATTAAGCTAAAGAACTAAACAAAAAGCTCAAAAACTTAAATAAAATACTTAGTAAGGCTCAGATAGAAAAAAAAATAAACCAAAACTAAATCCTGGAAAGATCAAAACTTAAATCGGCTCTTAAAGGAGATGGGTTCGACAGCAGCCTACAGCTGTATGCCATGCGCGTGGCCTTGTCAAGGCTCATGCGTCTCTCCCCTTAGGCCCATCAGTGGCCCAAATGAGAAAACCCTGATGCCTGATGAATATCAGCCGTTGATTTCAGATAAAATCCAGCCTCAGTCACTCCCTCTCCCCTGCTTACAGCCGCACTCCAGGCAAAAGCACAGCGCCTCACGCGGCCAGGAACTGGAGCCGTCGGCAGCTCGGCGCTCGACTCGCCGATGCACGCGGGCGGCAGAGCCGGCGCGGCTCCGTCGAGCCCCGCAGCCTGGTGGCTCATGGTGGTGACGAGCGGGTGGCGTAGCTGGAAGCGGCGATGGCCACACTTAAGCTCTCGGTGGCGGCCCGAGCCTTGCGCGAGATGCACGCACGCCGGCAGCGGCGGCCGGTCGGCTCCTGATGCGCGCACGGCGGCAGCGGCGACGACCGGCTGGCACCTGACGCGCACGGGACGGTGGCCCCTAAGCACGCACGCAGCGAGGGACCAACCGGTGGCTGCTGCTGCTCGTTGCGCTCGGCAGCGGCTGGGCTTATGGCCGCCGGTGAGATTTCTTATGTTGTCTTAGGGTTAGGGATTTGGGGAATTTTTATTATGACTGCTGATTTGATTCAATCCCCTCCTTCTAAATGCTTAGCTCGGTTTGATATGGTGTGAATTACCCTCAGTTGCAGAACTTAAACTTAATCCGAGCCTTAATCAGGGAATAGAAAACTTAATCCTAATTACTTAGGTTAAACATGAGGTTAAACTTAGATCTCATCTCTAATTCCTTACTGATAATCAAGATTCGATCTAAATTTTGGGTTGCTTGAACATGCATCATAAAACAAGAACCGATCTGAAAAAGAACTTAAACTAATCATACTTAGATAAAAGCATATACGTTAAAACTATTGCATCTTAATGTTAACAGTTGAACAGCTAAGCATAGACATGCATATATGACCAAATCCGTCTTAGATATGATTACCTCTAATCATGTGAAAACTTGATCTAATTCTTAGGGCCAAAATTAGACATCCTTATCCATGAAAATAAGAACTGAATCATGCATCTTAGGCTTAACAAAAAAAGGGGAAAAACAGGCATGCAGAACAGATCGTAGTAATAGATTTAATCTTAGAAAAAAATTGCCCCTTAAACCCGATGAATAAATCTAAACGGATCTGTTCCAAGTGCTGATCCCATCTAAACTTGCTTATTTGATCTAATCCTGTGTTAATGTCCAACTTAAATATAATAGATTAAAACTGAACGGATCTTAACAGAGGCATAACTTAAATTTACTCTGGCCTAGGATCATGTTAGTACTAAGCAGGCTCTTTGATACCAATTGTTGAATTAGAATTTAGATTAATAGGATCTTTATCTTAGACTAGACATGATCACTAACTCATCTTAATGCGGAAACTAACATTAGATACTAACCAGAGTCGGAAGATGTCATCTGTGCTAGTGTACTTGATGTGATGAAGTTGATGTAGATGAAGTAGATCTTAGTCTTCACCAGATCGGGGCTTGATGCTTCTAGTTGGCGAAGAACGTGATGAAGATCTAGCAATACCTGGATGGACGTGGGTAGACGGCCTTCCTGAACCCTCCAGCGTCTAAGTGATCGGTTATGTGAAAAGTCATATGGAAGAGATCGTTATGACGCCAGAGGCGTCTCTCTTATTTATAATCACGCTGTGGGCCAGGGGGTCGAACCCTTGGAATTCTAAGGGTTGCCACCGATCACGGCAGTTATTATTTAGTTGGAAATAAATGATGAGTGGGTGGACCATTAAGCTTAACGCTTAATTAATCTTGTAATTAAGTTCGGCATTAGCAGAACCGTTCACATTCCAACAGCCCATTCTCATGTTGCCAGTTCCCAACCGAACTGAGCCGGCGAATTTATCAGGCGAGCACCGAGCCACCGACAGCAGCTGGCCCGTTCGTGCCGATCGGGGGTGGTGGACAATGTTATCCGCAAAGAAAGAACAAGGCGGAAGGCACCTCGGACGTACCGTGCGTGAGACGTTTACGTGCGAAGGGCTTCTACTTCTGGTACTAGTACTGTGCCGGCCACCAGGCGATAACGAACGAAAGCGACTTGTTCCGGTCGACGGAGGAGAGGCAGAGGCAGAGGTCAAAGACAGGGCCGAGCAGGGCCCCGCCCGTGTCATTTGGGCAGCGTGCATGCGCGGCTGTGGAAATTAAGGCCCTGCTTAGATCCTAAAATTTTTTAGAAAAAAATTTCTGTAGCACTTTTATTGTTATTTGGTAAAAAATTATCTAATTATAGATAACTAGGTTCAAAAGATTCGTCTCGATATTTACAGATAAACTGTGTAATTAGTAATTTTTTTACCTACATTTAATATCATCCAAAGATTTGATGTGACGGATATTGTGTAAAATTTTTTTGGTTTTTTTTTACTAAACAGGGCCTTAAAAAAATGCGAGTTCAGTCCAGGCCACATCGAGTACAGCATTCGAGTTCATGTGTGCAGACGAGGTTGATCAATCGGCCCACCCCTCCCCTGTGTTGGCACGCGAGTCAACAGTTCGGCACTTTTTTCTGCAGCTCTGGACAGGGGAGCCGAGCACGCTGATGCCGCAGTGATGCGGTGGAAGGCTGCGAGGGGACTGGAAGAGAGTGTCTGTGAGCGCTAGTATTCGGTCATCTTTTTCACACCACCACTCCAGGACCAGGTCAGGCCATGAAATCTGCTTAATTAAACTAGTGACCGCATGTACCGCACTCGTGATGTCGTGCGACCTGGAACTCGAGCTGCCAGCCTGGACTCTGGAGGCACTTGCGCGCCGAAGTCGTCCTCGGCTCGGCTCGGCTCGGCTCGGCTCCACGCTGCACCTTGCATGCGTGCGCGCTGACCTGGTGGACGGAACATGTTTGTGTTTGAAATACAGAAACTCACGAGCAGAGGCAGCTAGATGGCTAGATCCAGCCGCCGACTTATGCTTCATGGGAGTACAGAGTAACACATAGAACGTACGAGTATACAGTATCGTCGATGGTTTTTTTCGCAAAAAAAAAGTATCCTCGATGGTTGCAGGCTTGTATGAAGTACGAGTCAGGGGTGTTTAGTTTCTCCTGAAAATATTATCTCATCGTATCGGATGTTTGGACACATGTATGGAGTATTAAATGTAAAAAAAACAACTAATTACACATATTATGATAAATTTGCGAGGCGAATTTTTTTAAGTCTAATTAATCCATGATTTGACAATATCGTACTACAGCAAACATGTGCTAATGATAGAACGAGTTATATAATTAGTTTCAACTTTTTCTATATCACATAAAACATGTAACGTGACACCCCTCGTGACTGCAACTGAAACCAGCAGGTCTGCCAGGTCAAGTACTCAAGTCAGACCAGGCAGCTAGCAAACCCTGTCGCGGCAGCGGCAAACTGGCGGAGCACAAGAGTGGGCCGGTCGAAGGCTGGCGGGCCACTGGGCTTTTCTGCGTGGTCCAGACAGAACGCGCATGCTCCAGGCCCAACCTAAAAGCCTTCAACTCGAGATTTTAGCCCAAGAAGAAACGAACTACACGATTGCTAACTACCGCGAGATCCCCTATCTAACTGAAAATAAAAACAGTACTGCGAGATAAGCAAATCGACGCTCCCAGCGTCCGGACGCCCCTCGGGGCCCTATGATTAACCTCCTAGCAACCGTTCGATCCCGACCAAGCAACGTAACCATTTGATACGAGCGAACCAATCCGGAGGAGTGTCTGCCCACGCCCGTCGCGGCGGCCCGTTCCCCGTTCCCCACCGCAACCCATTCCCCTACCACGACCCCTATCCCAGGAGCACAAAACACTTTCAAGTGCAACATCGCAAAAATATGTAACTATGTAGTGCAACATCAGGATATAAATACTGCAACATCACAAAACTATATAGTGCAACATCGAAAAATACGTACTGCAACATAGGAAATTATATAATGCAACATTGAAAATTTTGCACCGCAACATCTGAAACAGTAGTATTGCAACATTGCAAAATCAACCATGAAACATGAAAATAGAAACATCTCAAAAATCACCTTTTAGTGCTGCAACATTTGAAAAAAAGGTAATTTTAACAATTAAAATCCCTTATTGCAACAATCCCAACATTAGAACTCCCTTTCTGCAACACATGAGATTACCTATTGCAACATATGAAAATCATCTGCTGCAACATCTAAAACCCCCCTTGCAACACGGAGAAACAACAACAAAAAAAAGGCGCACAAACAGCAAGGAGATTGGTTCACGGTGCAAGTTGCTCCAGCCCCTAGCCCATCAGCCTCTAGCCACCGTTGCGTCCCTTAGATCTAGAGAAGGAGAGGGAGGAGGAGGAGAAGGGCTCAGATCCAGAGGAGGAACGACCTACCTCGTCGGTGCCGCCGCTGCCGTCCTCGTCTCCGGTGGGGGGAGCGGGAGCCGGGACGCTGGGGAGCGCAGGTCGCGGAGGGGAGAGATAGAGGGAGGGAGCGCGCGGGCGGAGTGGCAGTGAGCTAGGCGCAGGTGCGGCGTCCGTCTCGGGGTGCTAGCAGGCTCGGAGCACGGCACGACGCGGGCAACATCGAGCGGGTGGGCGGAGCGGGGCGGTCGCGGGATGAGTGTGAGGGACGTGGGGGAGCAGGGTGGTCGTGGGATGGGAGTGGAGGGTCACGGGCCACGTCCGGACATGAGTTTGGAGACAGACGTTTTCGTAGAATCATTAGACCACTTGTGCTTTGAATTTCTATTACAAGTTTTGTGGTGACGGACATAAATGCGGTACCATATATACAGGCATGAACGAAAACATATTTTAGAATGTCCCACTCATGATTATATTAGTCGGTCCAAAGTAATCGGTATAGTATATAAAAATAATAAAAAATATCATCTATCTGATGTTGGCTACACGCATACAAAATTTGTTTTTTTTTTGAAATCTAGAATAACAAAAAACGTAGATACGATGCCTCTATCTTGTCTTATCATAAAAATGAGGTTCAATACTTCAATTCACATAGGCGGAAACTTATGTAAAGATCGGGAGTTTGTCTATTGCTCACCATATTGGCCCAAATGTGACCGAAATTTTTGGTCACTATAATTCTTAGTCCTATCTCATTGTTACCTTCCTCGTTTGTTCCTCCCCTAGGCCTCTTTCTCATTCTCACCCTATGTAGGTTCTGATGCCCCGATGCCTGACCAAGGCACCATGGTACCTTGAATTCGGGTTAGCAGCTTAACACGAAGTTACAACTCTCATTTGACATCCCACCTTTACATTATCCATCTTTTTTCTATCACATCGCCTTATCCGTTAGGTACCTCCAGGATAAACCGAACATATTTTCGTTGCCCCTTTCTTTTAATGTTTTTCATTTATAGCCCAACATATTTTCGTTGGCCTTACTTTTTTTTATCAAATCCTCAAAACCCACTCAAATCTCTAACCATATTTTTGAGATCACTAAATAAAATTATAGATTTAACCCATAGGAAGAGGCTAATCTTTATGCGCTAGATCTCATTACGTTTTAGAGACATGAGAAAAAAAAGCAATCAAGGTGAGTGATGGAGGAGAAACACCTGAATAACTAAGAGTAGTGTTTGGCTAAACAAATTTACTCAGGTTTAGTTGCTTAAAATACTGATTAGCCATTGGTCACCAACTTACTTTAAATTTAAATTTAAGATTTGGCGATTTGGTACCTACGTGAGGTCATTGGCTTAAAAGAATTGCTAAGTGACGAGCGTGATGACGACCCACGTGCTATAGTTGAATGAGTCTACTCTACTAATGCACCGACTTTTCTTTGCTAAATTCACCAAAAAAAACCCTCCCCCGCTGAGATATCACCTCTTCATACACCCCAAAAAATATACCCAGAAAAATCACATCTTTTGAACGAACCATCCAGATTCTATTCTAAGCCTTCTCTCTTCTTGCTCAGTCAAATCGAACGGCCAGGATTAAGTGTATCAACCTCCTCAGTCCTCATCCCTCTCCCCCGCCCGCGCCCCCGCCCGTCGCGCCTAGCAGTCGCAGCCACGGTTCGATCCTCGTCCTCAGCTCTTTTTTTCTTTTTCCAGTCCATTTTTCGCTCGAGCAACCGCATAATCCTCTCCCCCATGCGCCGACTCATCTTCCAGATCGGCATCGGGACACCGCAAGAGCGGAGGCCGCTAGCCGCAGATGCTGGGTTGCCGATCGCAGGGGCTAGGAAGACACGCGTGGCCACGGCGCGGAGTCGCCAGTCGCCGACGCAGAGGCCATGCGGGTCTCCCCAGGCTCGTAACCCTAGCTCCGGCCGCCGCCGGCGCGGCCGCGATGGCTGCTGCTGCGCCGCTCTGGCGAGGACGAGGCAGGGCGATGCCTTCGCGCCCCTGGAGGATGCGGGCTCCGCCACTCGCGGGCGCCAGGCCGCGGGAGCCAGCGGCGGCGGCGGATGCAGCGTCCGCAGGTCGAGGAGCCTGAGCCGGTTCCTGCAGCCGTCGCCATCGCTCTCTCCGTCAGGGCATCCGTCCCTCTCCAACTCGTGCGCAGGCCCCTCTCCAAATCATAGTCGCTGCTCTCGGCATCCCATCAACCACACCCTCCGCCGTCGCTGCCACCTGCAACATGGCGAGGCAAGGTGAGAAATGTGTTTGAGTTCTGATTCAATTCTGATTTCCCCTTCGCAGATCCCGACCTTCCAGGTGCATGATTCACAATGTTTGATGTTGGAATCTGCCAATGTGAATGCCATAATTTCTGCCCGTGTGCTCATGACAACTGAGATCCATGGACCCATCCAAGGATTTGGCCGCCTACGACTAAGACAGCGTGGCCTGGAAGGAGAGGATGGAGAGCTCGAAGCAGAAGCAGGAAAGCCTGCAGCATGTCAGGAGCGAGGGTGGCAGTGATTGGGATGGCAACGATGCAGAACTGCCACTGTATGTGCTGTGCTCATCCACACTTGTATTGGCTATTAGTAGTTCCTACCTGCTTTGATTACTTTCCTTTGGGTGCTGAGTGCTGACGGTGCGCTACAGCCTGTATGCTTATTACTGAAGTTAGCTGATGTGTGATTTCAGCTGCTTGTACTAGATATCTAATGCGCTACAAGAGTGCAATGTGCAGCTGGAGAATTATGATCCAAACACAAGGCACTGCTTGTGTGGACTGGTACGACGGACTAACTAAATATTTGAATATTTTTCTACATCACTGATCTTCTAATTGTTCTCTTTTTTATGCCTCTTTTACACTCTGAATACTATTGTAGGATGTGGACCTAATAATGCTCGCTTTGGCATCTCATGAACTTCACTTTTTGATTTTGTGTGAGGTCTGTTAACCCATCCTCGCTTTGGCATCTCATGACCTAATATGATTTGGCATATATAGTTTGCCTACTCGTTTCCTTTTTGGTAAAAAGAACTTCTGTTATACTGAACCTATGGCTTATTTTAACCCTTGACTGCTATGATGCCTTCAGGACATTCTTGGAACACACTGAACTTCCTGAACAAGAGGACCCTGAAGGAAACCTTCTTCAACAACTACGAACCACGCACTTACCTGTGCAGTGTCGTTGAGCTATACATGAAAAAGGTAAATGCAAAGTGATATTCCTTCGGGAGGCTTGTTACTTGAGCTTTGCTGAAATTGCTAGGCTCCCAAACATTAGCTTGCTCTTGCTACAACTCTGCTCACTCTAAATAATTTTGAATAGTTACCGCCCTCTGGAATCAGGGTGAGTTTTGTTTTGTGTGAAATAATTTTCAATTTCTCTTTTGTGTGTCTAGAAAGCTGCCATAAATAAAATGGGTAAAAAGGCATCTCAAGAATTCCTCGCTGAACACAGTTTGCATTTTGTATTTTTCTCATGCTTTTATCCCAATCGTCATTGCTAGAAATATTGATTCACATCTTCTATTTTGTCTAAATCTAGATTGCTGGTATTGCCCTTCTTGTTGTACTTGTAATTTTAGGAAGTACATATGCAAATGGATTCCCCGTACTCTCCTGTTTCTTCCAGGTTGTCAAATGCATTGTTTTTTCTTCACTCCAGTTACTGTGGTGCTAAGAGTAGCTAATTATAAATTTATTAATATACCACCTCTGGCGCCTATGGCAAGTGGCGTCCATATCGGATATAAGCCAGTTAGCTACTCTGATCAGTTCTTTTTTTATCTTCAAATGAACTCAGGTAGTATGATTCTATTGACCGTATCTTAGCTAAATTCTCATATGAGCTTTAGCAATATCATAGGAAGAAGGAAGACTTAAGAAGGATGAAGAGGAAACGGTGGCAAATCACCACTGATAGAGCATTGCTGAGCCTGTTGCACACCTGATGGATACACGAGGTCTATGCTCAGCCACGATCCTTGGCAATGGAACTCTTTCGCTTGTATAGATCAGGTATTTGTTGTCTCAACTTCACTGAGGAAGGAATTCTTTGTAGATATTTTGAAGAGCCGTGCAAATGAATGTTTGGACAACTTCCTTGGAGATCTCGAAGGCCTACTTAAGGTCTTAGGCAGATTGTAAATTAGATGGTTGAGGCGAGACATAACTTTATTATGCCTTGTTATGCATAAGTGTTTTCCAAATTATATACATGGTCATATACAATTGTGTGAAAGTTGAACTATAAAAAATATCGTAGTTTGGTTATTTTCAAGTGCATCCTTGAAATGAAGCCGTGGCGTTAGCACGGACACTATACTTAAGTGTTAGTGGGCGAAGTAGCACCGAACCGTTAGAACCACATAGGAAGGTGGCGGTAGTAGCTAGCGTGGGAAAATGGGGCGAGTCGTTAGGGCTCAAGGAGGGGTTGTAGTGGAAGAGTGCTTGGACAGAGGGTGAGAAAAGATAGCATCGTGACTCTTATTGCACACGCATTTGCCGGTAAGATTAGCAGTGAATATAGTCCATCACTAGCCATGCAAGGAAACTAATTGAAATGATGAACTAATCGGAGGAATTTATGGTTATTCATACAAGAAAACAGAGAGATTAAGAAACTGACAAGCAACAAAAGAAGAGATATTCATGAGAAAAAAAGAAAAAAAGTTAAACAAGCTATGCAAGGAAATTAATCAGTTAGAAGAGTTTAAATAGAAACCGTGCGTTGAGAATGCGAAGCGGCGCACGAGCGCTGGTAGCGGACATGCTACGATGAAACAAAAATATAACTCTCTATGTAGAGGAAAGGAAGGATTAATGAAGAACAAAATGAAACAAAGAGACGAGAGAGATGGGGCACATAGATTAGACAGAACTATCAAAGAAAATCTCAGCAACTGAAAAGGAGATTTCCGTTTTTAATAAAAACTAAGAAAACAATATATATCTTCCCCTCAGGAGCCAGGTTATGTATACTCCTATTTGATTGCCATTAGTCACATTACAGATTGCTTTATTACTGGACATCACTACTGAGGCGCACCAATACACCACTGCTATTCGAAATAGCGAGGATGAATTGAATTCTCCCTTCTTCCCCCACTTTAGAGCATTTTCAACAGCTTGGAAAAAAATCACTTGGTAAATCTTGAGTTTTAGCAAGTTGCTAATTTATTTGGCAAGTAAAAAAAGACAAATCTCTAACAACTCCTTAAAACTCACTTGCCAAAATAAAGAAGCCCGCTAATGAATGAAGAGACCCGCTAAACGAACGAAGAGGCCCGCTAAGCGAACGAAGAGGCCCGCTAAATGAACGAAGAGCCCCGCTAGCGAACGAAGAACCCGTTAACTTTTCTCGTCACAATGGTGGCCCGCGCTCGTCGCCGGCGCCTCACCGGCGGCCGCGGCACCTCCTCCCCCCGCCAGCGAGGAACAGCAGCATCGGCGGCGGTCCTCCTCGCTCCGGCCAGCCCCGAGGCCGTCCCGGAGCGTCGCCGAGGCCGCCCGGGAGGCTTCTCCTTCCGCGCAGTGGCCCTGAGATCGGGATAGCAAGTCCTTTCCGTCCGTGTATTCTTCTGCGCGCGAGGCCGGTGAATAGCAAGTGCAGATAAATAGCAAGTTGGTTTGAGCAGTGGTTAAAGAAGGAATTTTATGTTTTGCCAAAGATATAAGAATAGCAACGTGTTTTAATCGTTGGAGATGCTCGCCGCGTCTCATCCCACTCCCTAGACTCCTAGTCGAAAACCCTCCCCCTCGCCCCGATTGATCGCCTGAACAGAAGCCTCCCCTGCCCCACCCGCCCGGCGGCGCGGCAATGTCCGCGCCGAGCGGTGGGATCATCATCGATTGGCGACAGACGATGCCCCCCGATTCCCCGGCGGTGGAGTTGGAGGTCGTCGGCTCACCCTCTCCGTCCGTCACGCCATGTCCCGCGGCGGCGGCGCGCGGCGACGCCGACGCCGACAGCGACCATGGCGGAGGCACGGCGGAATTCTCGTACTTGAATGATCAACAGTTACAGGTCCGTATTAGCCGATGCGAAGGGATGGCGACGCAGGGTATACTCCAGAGGACGCCGGATGGTGGCGAGAAGATGCAGGCACGCGTCCTCCGGATGAAGAAGGAGCTGGAACGACGGAGGGCCAGGCAGTGGAAGGTGAGGAAAATGTGGACTTTGCGTAATAGTTTCGGGTTCGATTCAGTGTTTTTTCCCCCTTTCTGGTTTTGGGTTCGATTGATATCAGGCTTACTGACAGTGGTTTGCTTCAGTGTTTTTCCCCCTTTCTGTTTTGGGTTCGGTTGATATCAGGCTTACGGACAGTTGGGTTAGTGATTGGGCTGCATGCATCATCTGTTAGGGTGTCTCAAGGATTTCACAGATGTTGGGGTTTAGTGTAAGGTTTTGGATAAATGTGTTTTTCGTTGCTTTCAGCGAGCAATTGAAATTACATCTGTAATTGGAATCATCCTAGGAGAATCGAGGTGTCTTTTTCATTGAGAAGAAATAGCCATCCAAATTGTTGTTGGAGAGTTCAACCTGAATACACATTTTACTCAGCAAATGGACTAGGTTCAGTTCCTCAGTGGATAAATTGAGATGTTTGCTTGTATCTGATAAACGAAAGTATAATAGAATTTGGCTTATGTCATTGAGAGATTGAAAGATCCAAATGATAATATCATGGATTAGCAATAAAAGATTAAGTGGATATGTAAGCATCTTTCCCGTGATGATCAGAATGGCTAACATGAGTAAATAAAAAAGAGTACCTTGAGATCACATATTGCTGTTTTCTGGGCTTGCATCAAGTACATTTGTATTTTTACCTTGTTTCATTTCTCCCATGTAGCAACCTTACGTTTCCTTTTAATCATGTTAGGATGACACGGTTTTGAGACAGGCAGTGCAAGCTAAGTGTACTGGTGGCAGCAGGGGCGAAATCTTCGACTTCAGTAAGATTTATGCATTTATTTGTTCGTTATGGTCCGTTTCTTCTTTAGGCCCTGTTGGTTATTTTCTGTTTCCTTTTTAGGCCTTATTGGTTATGTTCCTTATTTGCAATTGCTTGTCATTAGTAAGGTCGCGAAAGAGCCTCTAGCTGAGTTGGCTAGGTGGCTTGAGTAGCACTCCTCATGTCCTAAGTTCGATTCCTCGTGGGAGCGAATTTCAGGCGGGCTGCTGAGGTTAAAAAATTCCGCTCGTCTGTCCCATGCCAAAGCTTAGGTCTAAGGCCGGCCCAGTCTCACATGGGCAACGATGCTGCTTTTTTTTTTCTCGAACTACACAGGAGAGCTGTCATTTCATTAAGGTAGATAAAAACTAGTACACAAGTCTGGCAAGAACCTTCCCGAGTACACCCCCCCAACCCACACACGCACACACATAGAACTAGGTTACAGCCGCGCCAAGTACTAAAAAACAAACAACCAGAACCTCTACGGGGCTTAAACTCCAGAGGTCGCCAGGAGATCACGGATCTTAGAGGCACTCGCCATACACCACAAACCACATTCCGTGTTAACAGCCCTAAATACCTCCTGCACATTTGACCTCAGCTTCTCAAATACACATGCATTACGGTGTTTCCAGATCTCCTAAGCCACCGGGGTTATCAGGGAATTGAGACCCTTCCGCAAGTCTTTTGGAACAGCCGAACTTGCTTTCTTCCACAAACCAGAGGAACGGGACTCTACGCCTCCTGGTGCCAAGTTAAATAGGCCTAGGTGCTGAAGAATCATGACCCAGACTTGACGAGTGAAAACACATCCAACCAGCAAATGGTGAATCAACTCCTCGGCCTGATCACAGAAAGGACAAGCCTCCGGGTGGGGCAGGCCTCGCTTTGCTAGGCGATCAGCTGTCCAGCACCGGTTGTGAAACACCAGCCATAAAAACTTGCATTGTGGGGGTGCCCAGCTTTTCCAACTCCTTCTCCAGGAACCAAACTTAATGGTTCCAAATAAGAATGCAGCATTGTCCGATTTACTGCTATATAAACCAGATTGTGTAAACTTCCATTTAAGTTGATCTGGCACGTCCTGCTGCAATGTCAATCCATCCACTAAATCCCAGATCTGTAGCTATTCAAGAACCTTCACAGTAAGAGCCCCTTTGATATCCGCCACCCATTTTTGATTCAGGAGTGCTTGAGCCACCGTCCTCCTCTTAGCAGTTTGCTTATGGACTGATTTCACTAAATTAGGGGCTATCTCAGCTATGGTGCGCCCATCCAACCAACGATCTTTCCAAAACAGAATTTTCTCGCCATTTCCCACAATGGCATCTACTGCAACATTAAACAGAGGTTGGGCATTTTGAGGGATTTGAATTGGGAGTCCTGCCCAAGGCCTAGAGGGGTCTGTTTTATTGGCCCACAGCCATCTGATCCTTAAAGCCCAGCCAAGGAGTATGAGGTTATGGATCCCAAGGCCGCTGTGTATGGGTGGGGCAGGGGATTCAGGGGTTTTCTTGAACTGCGTGAGAAGGTTATCTTCTATATTATTAGGTATAATGCCCAGGGGAGCTGTCTCCCCCCCCCTCCCCCGTCCCCGCGACAGGTTGAGTTTTTTTGGTTATTAGTAAGGTCAGATGGAGGCGATTTTCTTATTACGACAATTGATGGAGAGATATAGGGAGCAGAAGAAGGACTTGCACATGGTTTTTATTGACCTCAAGAAGGCATATGACAAAGTACCGAGAAATGTCATGTGGTGGGCTTTGGAAAAGCACAAAGTTCCAACTAAGTACGTTACCCTCATCAAGGATATGTACAGGGATGTGGTGACGTTTGTCCGAACATGTGATGGCGACACCAGTGACTTTCCAATTAAAATAGGACTGCATCAGGGGTCAGCTTTGAGCCCTTATTTATTTGCTTTGGTGATGGATGAGGTCACAAGGGACATGCAAGGTGATATCCTTTAGTGTATGCTCTTTGCTGATGATGTGGTGCTAGTTGACGACAGTAGGACAGGGGTTAATAGGAAGTTAGAACTATGGAGGTACACGTTAGAGTCGAAAAGGTTCAGACTTAGTAGGACCAAGACCGAGTACATGAGGTGCGATTTCAGCGCGACTAGGCATGAGGAGGGAGACGTTAGCCTCGATGGGCAAGTAGTGGCCAAGAAGGATACTTTTCGGTATTTAGGATCGATGCTACAAAAGGATGGCGACATTGATGAAGATGTTAGGCATAGAATTTCAGCCGGCTGGTTGAAATGACGTCAAGCTTCTGGCGTCCTCTGTGATAAAAGAGTGCCTCAGAAGCTGAAAGGTAAGTTCTATAGGACGGCGATTCGCCCGGCGATGTTATACGGTGCTGAGTGTTGGCCTACAAAAAGGCGACATGTCCAACAATTGAGTGTAGCAGAGATGTGTATGTTGCGTTGGTGTTGTGGGCACACAAGGAGGGATAGAGTCCGGAACGACTATATTCGGGATATGGTTGGGGTGGCACCAATTGAGGAGAAATTGATTCAACATCGGTTGAGATGGTTTGGACATGTTCAACGGAGGCCTCCTGAGGCGCCGGTGCGTAGTGGGGTTCTAAAGCGGGCCGATAAGGTAAAGAGCGGTAGAGGTTGACCTAAACTAACTTGGGACGAGTCAGAGACCTTAAGGAGTGTAATATCTCTAAGGATTTAGCTATGGACAGGAGCGCTTGGAGACTGGCAATCAACGTGCCTGAACCGTGACCTCTTTCTTCTTGTGCCATTCATGTCCCTTTATGGGTCTCCCTGTTTATCGTCTCTTTTGGGTTTCGTCTCTAGCCTACCCCAACTTGCTTGGGACAAAAAGGCTATGTTGTTGTTGTTGTTGTAGTAAGGTCAGATGGATATACAGTTTCTGTCATTGGTTTATGTGGTCTCAAATGCTTTAGTGTTGTTAGGATGACAGGAGCATCCAACATTGTTTATCTCTACTGCAGTCATGGTTAAGGTAGAAGGAGGCATAGAAATCCATTATTATCAACAGGGCACTGTACTTCCATTTTCTATGTGATTTTGGCTTTTGCTTTGATTTTAACAATCTTAGATCCTGACATCTGAAAGGTAGAAACTGAATGCATTACATATGCTCCTTTTTAATCCCTATACAATAACCATGCAGAAATGTATCCCAGTCCTATTTGATGCACAGTACTCTAGTGTGATCATTTGGCACCTGCTGATGGGGTAGCTAACTGAACATTGGGTGTCATGCCAGGCTAAGTGAGGCACCTCTCAGATAAGCCCAATCCTCAAGGATAGCAAAATAGACGTCGGGCTTAGTAGAAATGATCACCTCATTATAGCCTACTGGAATGGCACTGTAGATTACCAACTGGAATGTGCATGAGATTTATATCTTCCTACACTTCATTTCAGGGGATGGAATGCCATGTTTGTGTCTTTGTAAAAAGTCAACAACCTACCTGCTGCCTGCTGGATAACCGTGACTTGATAAACTTTTAGATCTCCTTTGTCATGACAGATCATAAGTTCAATAGAACTGTACTAACTTATACATCTGCCTGCAGCATGTTACTAAGAATCTATGTTGAGTATTTCATCTGATCTGTAAGGATTACTACTTATTTGTTAGGTCTTATGGTGTTGTCAAATGAATGCATTCCAGCCTTGGCTACTCCGTCATCTTCCTTTTTGTTGCCTCCTGCCTTAAGGAAGTTTGTTCTTGTGCAATCAGTCACACTGGTGGCCGTTTTGCAGAGTCTGATGATGAAACCATGGACAGTACAGCTAGCAAATACTATCCAAACTCAAGTTGTACTACATCTACAAAGACCTATACCCAGGTGTGCCTTTATGACTCTGCAGGTTTTTAATGATATGTTGATATGTTTTTCAGATATTCTCCTTCCTTAAGATTTACCTTTCTACAGATTTTGTGACTACCTTTCCTGATTGTATGTAGGTTAAGGGAGCTGCATATAAAGAACGAAGTTCTTTAAGCCATGCCAAATGTGCTTATGCAAAGAATGGTGGTCAAATATCAAAAGAGTCGTTGAGTCCTCAACTAAAAGCTTGCGCTCATCTTCCAAAGAGCCGCACCATAAATGAACTGGAGAATAGCACTGTCGATAAACGCATCAATGCTACCTTTGGTAGTAACAGGAGGTAATGCGTTTTCCTTGATCCACTTGATTTTGTATTTCACATTTTGCAGTTTTATATCGAGAGCTATGTTCTTGTGTATCAATCTGTCTGTTTGCAAGCTGTAGATGTTTTACTTTACACTTGATGTTTAATTGTATAGTATTTGCTTCACTGTTTTGTGCTCTTTTACATCTCTCCTTGAAATGTTTCTTTCCCTTTTTTAATTCTGATTGTTCATGTTTCCCCATCTTAGTATATCTTATTTTTGAGGTCTGTTTTCCATCTATATAGTAGTAAGATCACTGAAATTGAATCACTGTATCCCCATCTTAGTATATCTTCTTTCATATTCAATAAACCGTCTGAGCCTGAATAGAAACAAATTTTGGTTTGAATCTCAACTTTGGTTTGTTTCCATGTCTATTTTTTCTACTTTGATTTTGTAAATAAGGAGACCTTTTGTGTCAGTTTTCCAAAGGTTCCTGTGATCTCAGATTTAATACTACCATTCATCTCATTCAATGTTTCAAATAGCAGGCTAAGACATTTAGCGGCGGACTCCTCCAAAACCTATAAAAAGCTATAGCGGGAGTTATTTCATTTAGCATTTTTTGTAAAAACATGAAAAGTCTTAATTAATTATACGCGGAAACATTTAACTAACGGAAATTTCATGAACACAAATACTAATATACATGTACAGGCTCTAGGAGAATATGTCTCCATGTCCATTTAACATTCACTAAATCCATCAACATACTCACGGCTACATTCAACATGAACATTCAATATTCAATAGTTCAGTTTTATTATAGCGCCTCTTGGTCAACACTTTGGATTAGCCTGATGGATTCGTGACCCTACTACACCCTCAATTTTTCTGTCTCTTGTTGGGTTTCATCTCTAGTCTATGTCTATCTCGACTTGCTTGGGGCAGAAGCATGTTCTTTTTTTTGTTTTCATTGTTATATGAATAATGAAGTTGCATCTTGATTTGCCATGTCATGGTGGAAGTAGCACCTTCATAAAACCAGTGTGTTCTCTGACAAAAAGATTCTGATTTGCAGGTCGAACCTTGCCAAAAATAAGCCCTCGCCTTCTTTGAAGATTAAAAGGGTGGGTAACCATACATTTTATGGGTAGCTATACATTTTCCACTTACCATGTTTCTTAATATTTGCTCCTGGTGAATCAGTTGTATGAACAATATTTCCTACATTGCCTTAGAGAGCTAGCATTAAGGTCCAATCCTTTTACTGCAAATGCACTTTGGTTATTTTCCATCCACTAGTATTGGTTTTCAACAAAAAAATGCAATGATATAAAACCCCAGATTTACTTGAAATAAGAAAAAAAAATCAAAACACGAAGAAAAGCATACATATTTGAATTGTGATGTTTAATGCACCAATTCATTCACTCTTGTTTATTGGTTAATAATTGATGCTTCATTGATATTATCAAAAAAAAAACTACTACTACTATTTGTGCAACTTCAGTTGTCTTGTCTGTTTCAGGATGTAGTTCTCTTGGATGACGATGATGATACAGAGCCTGCTAGATCAGCTGATGTTCAGATATCTAATAAGTGGTAACCCAGCAGACATCTCTACCTGTTTAAGATTTGTTTAAATAGTTATAATTTAAGATGACGAGCAATTATAGATAGTGTTTTATTGCTGAAATTTCACTTGTGTAGTGATGAGTCAAAGATCCACTATCCTTCAAGGTTGGAATTGTTCTTTGTCATTGAGGTACATGTACATAGGGAGATTACCTCCGTCCAATCTGATATCCTTATACTTGTCAACAGCACTGATCCAGAAGCGGTTGAACTGAGCTACTCTGACATGAAATGTCTTGAACCAGAAGAATATTTAAAATCACCTGTTATAAATTTTTGTCTTCAGTAAGTAATCTTTTCCACTTTCTGTACTCTCTCTTTTGTCTCCCACTTTCTTCTGGAGATTTCTTACAGCCTGTGGAATGCAAGAATTTAGATGCCACCTGATTGGGTCTAAGCATCATTTTAAAAGCAAAGTATATTCATTTTGTCACTCATCTTCTGTTGGGAATAATTGGTAGCCTCAAACTGTTTGATAAGTTGTTGAAGTTCAATAACTGAGATGCTATGTGGAAGATGTTTGTGACTTTATGACATATCACAAATTTACTAGAGCTGTCCCTTCTATGGTTTATAAACATCCAGGAATGTCTTCCATGTAGGTTTTAATAAATGATATCTATATACTCCATCCTGACTATGGCTATGTCAGGTACCTCAAGAAATCAAGACCTCCCAGGGATTTATACATGTTTAACACCTATTTTTACAGCAAACTTGAAGAAGCACTATCCACACCGGTATGGTTACTGTGTTTCAATGCTATCATGACTCTGTTCAAATTAAAGAAATACCATGAGCTTGATACTGTGCACTGTTTTGCATGAGTTGGCTTAATGTGGAAGTTCCACTGTACCCGCAGAATAAACACTTATCACTTTCTTGATGAGTTGCAACTGTAGTCATGACTCTGTTCAAATTAAAGAAATACCATGAGCTTGATACTGTGCACTGTTTTGCATGAGTTGGCTTAATGTGGAAGTTCCACTGTACCCGCAGAATAAACACTTATCACTTTCTTGATGAGTTGCAACTGTAGTCTAGCGTCACATTTTTAATGCGGCATGTCATCCAATTCAGGTTTAACCATACTACCATTTTGTCCGTATTAATACAAGTAAAATGTTGACTAGATGAAATTGGTTCATGGTGTGGAGAAGCTACCTGGGCTAGGCAGCATTCCCAGGTGTCTGATTTTGGACGCCTTGGGCCAGGATCATCTGTGCACAGAGTCGAGATAACTTTTCCTGTACTCAATTTCCGAGTCGAGTACAATGTTCCTAGCACACATTTCCTCCGAACTATATATATACCTCAATAATCCTTAGTAACTTTGATGATGAATACACAAATTGCAAACATCGATAGCTTCAAATTCCTTTAATCTTGAGAGCAGGAAATCTACAGTTTACCAAAAAAAACGTTCACCCTGTTCGCTTGAGCTTATCAGCGCTTATTTAGCAGTGTTTTTCTCTCACAAGAAATCAGCATCAGCCAGAATCCATCTGTTAGAAGAGTCAAGGGCCTTAGCCCGTTAGGGTTAATTAGTCGCTTGCTTAGGGGTCAAGTAAGCCTTGCTTGTAAGTCAAGAAATCCTCTCTATATAAGGAGAGCAGATGTATCAATCTAATCAAGCAAGAGATTAGAAGGAAAAACCTTCTCTCTTGCCGGCCGTGGGCGAAGCCCCGTGGCCGGCGTTCCCAGCGCCCCTCACAGCCCTAGCCGCCGGTCCTCCGTCTCTCTCTCACGTGAACAGTACCGTGAGGTACTGTAGCGACGCCGTTCCTCTCTCGCGTGAACAGTACCGCGGTACTATAGCGCGGGTACTGTAGCTCTGCCGCCGCTCCCCTCTCTTCCTCCTCGATCCTCTCGATCACAACAGCGTCCATAACAATCTGGTATCGGAGATGTCAGGTTCCGATGAGCCGCTGTGGGATCAAATCGTCAAGGCGCTGGCCGACATCAACACACAGCAGGCGTATCACAACTCATGGTTGGCCGCCATGGAGAGCCGTCAAGCGGTGTTTGCGCGTCAGGTGTCGGCGGCGGTGCGGCTGCAGGCGGCGGCGCGTGGCCTCCTGGCGCGCCGGCGAGTGCGGCGGCTATGCGATCTGCAGCTAATTCAGCCCTGCACCCCGTCGCAGTTCCTCCAAGCTGTGCTTCGCCGCGCGAAGGCAGACACCGCACAACAGATCAAGCAGCGAAAGGACATCGCAGCACAGCCGATGCTTATTCATCAAGTGTCGGCTGTGGTGCGGTTACAGGCTACAGCACGTGGACTCCTGGCGCGACGGCAGGCGCGGGAGATGCGTGGGTTGCAGCTGGTGCCTGTGCCCCGTGCCCCTTTGCTTTGCCACCAGGCTGCGCTTCGCCACATGGAAGGCCTCGATCTCGTCCGCTGCGTCATGGAGATCGAGCGTGGCATCGCCACCTCGGGTGGCGAACTCGGCGTCTACAGCGCCGGCGTTTGGTGACGTGGGTGTGTGGCCACTCATAGGCGGACCTTAATTAGCGCTGTCGTACTCCGGCACCGGCCGCCGCGAGGACGTCTCCGCTGGTCGCTATCGCGACTAATTCCTGGTGGCTATACCCGTGCACCCCTCTCGTTCCGGTGGGCTCCATGGGATCCAGGTGGCTACACACGTGCAGGTTCATCACGCGGAGGGTGTCTGTCGTATCTTCAGGAGTCAAAAATAAAGAGTCGTAGTTTATTTCAGGTCAATAAAATAAGCCGAGATGTAAAAAGCTTGTTTTTAAGTGATAGGTTTGTGTCGAGTCGAGTTAGGTTACAGCTCGAGGACGAGCTGCATGTCCAGGTAGGGTGTAGTGTTAGAAGAGTCAAGGGCCTATTGGGCCTTAGCCCGTTAGGGTTAATTAGTCGCTTGCTTAGGGGTCAAGTAAGCCTTGCTTGTAAGTCAAGAAATCCTCTCTATATAAGGAGAGCAGATGTATCAATCTAATCAAGCAAGAGATTAGAAGGAAAAACCTTCTCTCTTGCCGGCCGTGGGCGAAGCCCCGCGGCCGGCGTTCCCAGCGCCCCTCACAGCCCTAGCCGCCGGTCCTCCGTCTCTCTCTCACGTGAACAGTACCCGTGGTACTGTAGCGGCGGGTACTGTAGCTCCGCTGCTGCTCCCCTCAATCCTCCCAATCGCAACGACGTCCATAACACCATCCAGCGAACAGGGTGGTTGTATGTCTTTTTCTTTGGAAAACAGAGCCTACTTTTTGCTCTTATATTTATTTCATTGTTGTCTAGTACCTTTTGCAAATTGGTCTAATCATTCCCTCAATAGGGTGACCATGACTCAAAATTCAGCAAGTTACGGAGATGGTGGAGAAGTGTAGATATTTTTAAGAAAGCATACATAATTTTGCCGATTAACGAATCGTAAGTTGCTTCTTCTCTGGATAATACTTCAATACTAAATGGTAAACATTTACTTATTGGCAAGAAAGGATTACCTTTCTAAATAGTCGATGGAGTCTGGTTGACAGTGAGGCAACAGTATTCTTGTATAACATGTCATGTATATAATGGATATATCACATTATGATCATGCAAATTAGGATGCACTGGAGCTTGATCATTGTTTGCATGCCTACAAAAGAGGCAGATTCTGGGCCAATAATGCTTCACTTGGACTCTCTTGGTATTCACTCCAGTCAAAAGCTTTTTGACATTGTTAGGAGGTATGTACATCACCAGTGTTACAATGCTAAGAGTTTGGTTTTGAGCCCAGTCTCGCTGCAACTTTCATGAGTTCCGAATTCCAATACTATCACAGGTATATTCAAGCTGAATGGCGGCACCTACAGATGGATTCTTCTTATGATATTCCATTTTCAGGGAGGATATGGAAGCATCTTTCAAGAAATATTAATGGGGAAAAGGTTGAGGTAAGAAGCCTGGAATTCTAACCATAGTTTTCTAAATACTTGTTAAAATGACTTTGCAGCAGCTCTTTTTCCTTTTAGTTTTCTTCTTTGACGTATTTTTTTTTTCTAATGCCACCTATTTTCACATGCAGGTGCCACGTCAGCGTAACGATTATGATTGTGGCCTCTTTATGCTTTACTATATTGACAGGTTTATTCAAGAGGCACCAGAGAGGTTGACAAAAGAGGGCCTTGGCATGGTACAAATCGCATTGCTCCATTATTTTTGTTCTCTTATAATGCTGACTCCTAACTACTGACGCACAATATCTGGTTCTTAGTTTGGACGCAGATGGTTCGACCATAAAAAAGCTTCAGCGCTTCGGGAAGGGATACGACAATTACTGTTTGATCTATTTGATAGTGCTCTAGACGACGATGGACCATCTGAGTCGGAGCCAGAGCTTCATCCAGGTGAAGACAAGGACATTCGGATGACCTGAGCCTGCTGTTCCACAGTTATGCCGCTTTGATTGGATATGTAACCTCGACAGAGGAAATGTCCCGTTGGTTACACACTTTCGTTTACACCCTCGTTCACTCAAGTGAAGTTTGGCGGTGGAGGAAATGTCCCGTTGGTTACACACTTCTGTTAACACCCTCGTTCACTCCAAGTGAACTTTCGTGGTGGAAATGTACAGTTCAAGATTATGTATGGCGATAATGCTGTGGGTGTGCGCCCGTTTCGTGCAGACACGCGTTGGTGCGCATCGACGCTTGGCAACACTACCATCCCATCCGCACGGAAATACAACAACAACATAGCCTTTTGTCCCAAGCAAGTTGGGGTAGGCTAGAGATGAAACCCAAAAGAGACGAGAAACAGGGAGATGAAACCCATCCGCACGGAAATAAAAATAAAAAATCACCGTTCTCACCTTGAATTGTTGTTGTTTCCTATCTATTGTTAAACCAACTCTTTGTGTCCGCATCGCCACGGCTTGCTTCACCGTGACTGCGTTGTCACGACTGCCGTAGCCGCAATGCAGTGACGTGCTACACTGAGCTCAGTGTCGCCACCAACTTTCTTGTCTCCCCACCGTCACTCGGCACTCGCCGCCGAGTTCTTCGAGCCAACACGGCGTGGTTCACGATGACTGCTCTGGCGCGGTGTTCTTCATCATGCTCAGCCGTTTGCCTGCCACCATCCTTCCTCTCTACTGCACCCGAGCGTCGCTCGCTGGCTACCACACTTCCCCACCAGGTTGGCCTTGGCTGCCAACTTCCCCACCAGGTTGGCCTTGGCTGCCGGTGGCACCATGTTTTGTTTCAGTTGTGTTTCAGAAGTTGTTTCCTAGTGTTTCATCTGTATGTTGCGTATGTTGTAATAGCTATATACGTATGCTGCAAGTATATGTTTCAAGTGTTTTAGTTATTTCATACGTATGTTTTACGCGTTTCATTTATATGTTTCATGTGTTTTATCTGTATGTTTTATTTATTTCATCTTGATGTTGCAAAAAGGATCTGATGTTGCATATGTTGTAATGGTTACACACGTATATTTCAAGTGAATGTTCCATATGTTTCATCTGTTTTAGGCGTGTGTTGCAAATGCATGTTTTAATGTTTCAGCTGTTTCAGACGCATGTTTCATGTGTTTCATCTAAATGTTGTAATGATTATACAAGCATGTTTCAATAGTATACTGTATAAGTTGCAACGGTCGGATGGATGTTGCCGAGGAAATGAGACATTAAGACGGGGGAAGGGACGCGACCGAGACAAAGCGCGGCAGAGGACGGGGGCACGACGGGGATGGCACCGTGGCGAGGGGAGGAGCACGGCGTGGCGGGGGAAGGAGCGCGGTGAGCTTGACGCCGGGGGCGCAACCAGGATGAGGATTGAGTTACGGATGGTCAGACGCGGTCACTGGCGCGGGATCGGTTGCGGGCAGCCGGACGCAATTCACCGGCGCGAGATCTGATGCGAGCGCGGGGGGTGTCGGATGCGAAGCGGTTGCAGGCGTCGGAACTACGTTTGGACGCAGGTCTCGGGCTAGATGTCTGGGCACTGGCTGTTACATATGATATAAATATCTAGTAATCTGCGATCAAGCATTTCAGTTGACTGCTGCTTGTTAAGAGCACAAAGAAAATAAACTTAATTATAATTTAGAATGCATCGCTTGAACCGCATTTTGTGCACGAACAGGTAAATATCATTCTCACGATGCTCCGGATAGCAAATCTTTGATACTAGTCATGTTGATGTCATATTAGAATCCCATGGCCTTAGCAGCCATGTTCCCGTTCCCATCCCCGTTCTTGGAACGGGAACGAGAACTTGGGTATCATTTTATAATGTGGGAACGGAAACGTAGACATTCCCGGAACATGGAACATGGAACGGGAACAAGGAATACAAATATTTCAAGGGATCGATATCATAGAATTAAGACAATTGGCACATGAGACCATAAGTTTTTGGTCGCAAATTTTAGTACAGATTCCAAAAAGCAAAAGTCCAAGGGTGTACTCCGAAAGGCAGGTAAAAGTGTTATTGGAATCCTCGAGTACAAAGGTGAAAAAACTGGCTCTTGTGACGGATACACCATTCCTGTTATAGAGGTGTAGCAAATCCTGTGGAAACAAACAACAAACAACATAGATAAGAACAACAAAGCAGGCAAATGAGGTGAACAGGAACTTTGTGATAGATACAAAGAAAACAGTGAAAGGGTAGCGCTTGCTGAAAATGCCAATCATATGCACAAACATAAAAATTCATAAATTACCAAGGCAATCAATATAACTTGCGCCTGTAAAGATAGGCTTATTTAGAAGTAGATAGAAGAATGGAATCATTTGGCAAGAAAAAATAACTTCACTGAGTGATCCAGACACGAATAAGGAACTGTCTACCAACAATTTGGCACAAAAGTGTTGTAGACACCTTAAATGCCCCTTGAGTACAGTACATATATGTATTGTTGTTTTTCAAGATCTCAGAAACAATCTTAAATAAAACAGAGAAAACGATCAGATGGGGCATGTGACAACACATGAACAGCAATTGTAAAAAAAGGGTAAAGTCTTAAAGATGTCAACAGATGCTTGCCGATTCAAGAAACATCAAGAAAAATGTATTTGGCTAAAAAACTATTCTAATAAAAGACGTAGCAACAATCTGTACTTAGTCAAATGATGATGGCATGATGCTAAATTAGTAGACACCATAAGCAGTAACTTGCGGTCAGTAAGACAAGCGAATCCTAACCATTGTGGCGATAATATTTTTTAGGAAATGACAAACATACAGAGCACTAAGAGAAGAATGAAAAATACATCAAAGTTCTTCGATCCGATCCACCAAAGATGCCACTATTAAAGAGGCAGAAAATCAAGGCCATTTTGATCCAATTTTAGACACTGGCACACATATAGCACTAGCCAGTAGCCTACCTTAATACAATACTTCTAATTCAGGCATACATTCAAATTTGAACTTTTGAAGTGTCCTTGGTTTCTAGCCTATCCTCAACAACCATCCCAAATGGGCCTAAAGGAGTGTAATGAAGCCGAAGTACTCACATAGCAGAACTATGTTCAATATTTATAACAAACATCAAACTGAAGAGAAGATCGAATCAATCAGATTCTGATCTGATACAGTACAGTCAATTCATTCTATGTAATATAGTAAGTCTCAATGGCATGCATCATTCACGGAATCACGGCACCGAAATGGAGCGAACGGATTAATAAATCACTTACCTTCGGAGAGCCAGCCCCAAGAGCCAGGCTTAAGCCCGAGCATGGAGGTGAGCAGCGCCGACGCGGTGGCGTTGTGCATCGGCATCAGCGAACCCTGCACGCCGCCAAGCGCCGCAACCGGCACCCTGCACCACCGAATCTGAGCCAAGGAGAAGAACAAAAAAAAATGCTCCGCTAGAGAATCAGAGGCTCCAGGCTACCTCGAGATCGCGAGGCGCCGGCGAGAGGCGCACGGCAGGGACGCGGCCGCCAGCTCCGGAGAGCGAGCCGCCGCCTGGCGGGAGAGCGTTGCAGAGATAGTAGGCGGGGAACCGGAGCGCAGCGCCGCGAGGGCTCGCCGCACGCCGCCAGCCGCGGCCGCCATCGACGGGTTCCGTTGTCCTCTAAAACCCTTGTTGGGCTGTTTGCAGATTTGCGAGGACGCCGAGGGGCTCGGTGGACCAGGTCTATAACACAGGCCCCACAAGGCCGTCTGCAGGTTGCAAAGCAACTGACAGTGGGTTGGCATTAGAGTTGAAAAATCATCAAATGTGCTCAAAGTTGATTGTGTTTTTAGACGCAATTGGGCCTTAGTACCCGGCAGCATAGTATCAAGTTTTGGACGTGCACATTAAGGTGACATTCGAAACTTGAGATTTCCATGGAAATCCAAGCAAAATTCATATACGCAAGGCAACGGTAAAACTCATGATGTGGTTGGTCGTGTTTCTATGGTAAGCCTGGCTAAAAATATAACTCAGGCTATCTTAAGCCTGTCCATGTCAACACAATCTAGTCGTGTTTGGTTATCATGTGCGCTAAGCCTGCATTGGCTAGTTCTTGTTTTTTTTGCCTGGATTACTTGGTCCTATTTACCTCTTCTTTGGCATGGTGACCTTACCTCCGCTACCTTCGTCGTCTCTGCTCGTCATCGTCGCCATACCCCTATGACTGCAAGTACGAACACCAGATAACAAATCGGCTTGCATCTCCATGGTACAGACAAATGCAACAAGTTCCATTGATCTACACCTACGAACACCGGATAACAAATCGGCTTGCATCTCCATGGTGCAGACAAATGCAACAAGTCGCACTGATCTTTGGGTGCAGAGCAACATTATAAAATGCAAAAAACTAGAACCAATGGGAAAAAGTAAATCCACACGCAAAATCAATCCATCAGAACAAGCTAAACGATATTAAACAGCCCAGAATACTTGACTTCCCGATCATCTCTAGTAGCAGATTTCTTTAGAAACTCGACTCCAGAGTCCAGAGCCAAAGAAAGCCCAATCCCGAGATGAAGCCAAACAGGTACAAGGACAAGATTTTGCTAGCTATAAGCAATGGATACAGAATGCAGTCAGAAAGCTTTGTAGTCAAGCTGAATCAAAGTTTACATGCCAGGGGACCACAACCCAATTACATTCTACTGTTTTATTTTGGTGGCAAGTAACAAATCAGAGACAACAGTCGTTAAAGCAAAAACTCAGGCTTAACGTATGAACTGCAAAATAGAACACTAGAGGGGCTTAGGGCCTGTTTGTCCCTGATGACATCATACATCATGTCCCTGACATGAAACTATCAGCTAACTAAATGTTAGATAGGCATCAGCCTACCTTCAGCATATAAACAACCTATTGCGGTCTTGCGCCAATCAAAATTGACTAAGATGTGGACTTCTTCATCTTGTTTACCAGTAGTCTTTGCAAGAGCACACACCATTTTCAAAGTGGTGGAACCTCTTTGCATCCCTTGCAATGATCTGGCGGCCAACAAGTTTCGAGATTATCTTGAAAGCCGTGTGACAGTCTCCACAGGACCGAAGATTCTTTATAACTCGAATAGGTGAGCGGGGAGCACTTGTTATAAGACCGTAACTGATAGCCAGCCTCTCACTGTGAGCCAGTAAAGCATCCTCTTTGGTTTCTTGATCAACATCATGAAGAACAAATCGAGTGTCAGCAATATACCCAGCTTCTTTCATGTGAGCCAACAAGTACCTCAGCTCTTCATAGATCTTAGGAGTGTCAGGGTGGGATCGGTCTCCAGCTCTGTATTCATGGACCTTGCTTCGAGCTTCAGCAACAGTTGCCTTTTTCCTTTCCTTTTCCTTTGCAAGGTCTGAAGCATCGACAGGGAAAAGACCCATTTTAGACTGTTCATTCAGCCTAGAAGAATCCAAGCGCTCTATAATTTGAGCACAACGATCTCCAAGCTCTAAAAAGCCATTAAGTCGACACATGTTCATCAAATTTTCCCATACCTCAATGCTTGGTTCCACAGGCATCTGTTCCACAAATTCATAGGCTTCAGCAATGTAGCCAGACTGTCCAAGCATACTAATAATGCTTGCATAATGTTCCATAGTGGGATGTATGCCAAAATCTTTCTGCATGGATTCAAAATGCAACATTCCTTCATTAACAGATCCCAAAATTCCACAGGCCAGGAAAACATGTCTGAACATGCCAAGATCTGGCTTACCCCCTGTCTGCTTAAACTGATCGAAAAAATCTATTGCTTCTTCACCAAGGGCATTATGCACAAAACCTGAGATCATAGTGTTCCAAGAAGTCAAATTATGATGATCCATAGAACTGAAAAGCTTCTTTGCATCTTCCATTGAACCACATTTAGCATACATCTTTAGAATTTTGTTTTGAAAATCTGTATCAACAACAAGTGATGATTCAGAAATTTGACTATGTATTAATCTTGCTTCTGAGAGCGCAATTGCATCACCACATGCTTGCATCACTCTGAAGTACTGAGGAGCATGTAGCACAATTCTGTTTTCCTTTAGCATAGCCAGAACTTCCAAAGCTTCTTTTACATTGCCATCTTCACAAAACTTCTCCAGTTCTTCAACAGTACCTTTGTGTTTGCCGCTGGCTTTAGGTACTTCATAAGGCGATCCAACATTTGAAGGGTTGCCCTGTAGTGACTGGTGATATTTGTCATCTTCATAAGGTGCACTGTTTAAGTGGTTCCCAAATGATCCAGCAGATTGCACATGTGAATGTTTTTCTTGATGAACTCCATGAGAGAGGCGTTGTGCATCTGTATTTAGGTACATGGAATATCCTTGAGAAGTACTATGTGTATCAGCCTGCATAGTGAAATGAGGGCTTTGATACGCTTGCGAAGCATTATATCCAAAATTACTACTGTTGCCTTGCTGAAACCCTGCAACATGCTCCTTATGGAAATGAGTTGGATTTACATACTGAGAGGGATGATTCCCCGATCTATCTGGATAACTTCCCCCAGATCTATGATCAACATATTGCTGTTTCTGAACTCGCTGGTTATTTCCAATTCGGTTTGGACATGCTTGTCCTGAAGGACCATATCCGTACTGCCCATAATTAGCTCCTTCTCCTTCATAAATCTTCTGGTTACTTTGGGAGTTGTATCCAGAGCTATATGTACTATTAGCTTCTGTGCCATTGTACTGTTGACGATCATTAGGAAAATACCCATCATGGCCTTGCTGGCTGTATGCACCACTACCTCTGTAAGGTTGCGATGCATTATATCCAGATGTCTCATTATTCGCTCTTGTACCAGTATACGGCTGATGACTGTTTCGAAAGCCATATGATCCACCACTTCTGTAATGTTGCTCAGAACTACCACCAACATCCACACCCCTATTTTTGTGAATACCTGTTGTGGAACCAGCTGAAGGAACATCTCTCTGAAGTTGGAGGTTAGAGCTGTTTGAAAGGGAGTCAGCGTAGCTACCTGCTTTGTTTTGTCCCCACTCACGCTGATAGTCTTCATCAGTCCGTTCAGATGCAAAGCTGCCAGCCCCTCGATTTGGAACCCAAGACTGGAGACAAACTCTTTCAGCTGGAAGTCTGCAACATATAAGAACCATGCATTTAGGATGACCTTGAATTGGAAATTTTCAGTTGCAATGTCAGTAGTAACAGGTAAGTGTTTTTTTTTCCTTTTGAAAAGACCGCATCTGGATCAGATAAGTAGTGAAACTACATATTTTTAGGACTACAAGTAACAAGCCACGTTCTAATGAACAGAAAACACGAATTAGAATTACTATGCGTCTATGCCAAGGACCAAGGTGTCATTTCATGTTCTAATCAGGCAATGAATAGAAACATCCTTCCCCGAACAATTGGCTACTTTTTTTAAAAGTTATATTCTGTTCCGTTCTAAGCAATAGATGAACAGTTACAGAGAACCAAATCGCTAGAGAAGATCTCCCGACTCTAGTCTAGAAAAAGAAAAGATTAGCAACAAGGAATAGCATCGCGTCATATGAATCAACGAGACACCACCGGGGTAGTGGTACAGTACCTGAGCGGCAAATCCACGCGCCCGTAGAGGGGCGCTGGCGCGGACGCCGCCGCGATGGCGCCGCGAGGGGAGAACCGGGCGGCTAAGAGCGCCCTGCGCGCTCCAACCATGGCAGCCATCTCCCACCCTCTCCCTCTGTACCTCTCTCGGCGCTCGCCTCCTCCCCTTTCTCGTCGTCGCTAAAACCCTCGCGAAGGCGAAGAAGCGGCGGTTGCCCCCGGCCGCCAAGCAGAAGCGCTGCCTGCGGTCGGCCGTGCGTCGCGTGGCTGTGGAATGGGTTGCTGCGGTGCCGTCGTGGGTTTGGTGTGGCAATCGGGCTGGGTAACATAGCTCTGGTCAGTGACTGGGCCGGCTCAATGAATCATTGGTTGGGCTCACCCGTCTCGCGGCATTCCTCGCAAGATTGCTCCACTTCGGGCCCATCATCACAATACCGAAGCAGCCGAGAGCCGGACCCCGCAGATGCCGCTACACAGAGCTCGCAGCCGAAGCCGCAGGCCGCAGCACTCGAGAGCGCAGCCAAGCGGCGGCGCCGCGCCTCCGGCTCCGTCCCAGGCCGCTGCGTCCATGGACCCCTCCCCGCAGTCGGCGCCTCCCACCGGGGACGACCCGGCAGCGGCGGCGGATCCCGAGCTCCCGAGGCTCACGGTGACGCAGGTGGAGCAGATGAAGGTGGAGGCCAGGGTTGGCGACATCTACCGCGCCCTCTTCGGGGCCGCGCCCAATGCGAAATCCATCATGTGAGCATCCACGAGCGCACGCTAGTTTTCTCACTTCTATTTAGGAGATAGAGATATCCCCAACTGACGGCAGTGCTAGGCGGATCTCGACGCGTGGGTTTAGTTTGGATATTGGAGAATTTGACAGGCTGTAGCTTGAAAAATGGCTAGTCCTCTGATAACTTTACCTGTAGCACCAGATAGTTCAGTGCAGGGTTCCTGATTTGGTGCTTACAGAAGCTTAATACTGCTATTTATTTGTTGTTGGATAGCTTATTATACACAAACACTTGAATCGGAGTTGACATTAGGGTGTCCACTGCTTCCTCATCATAGGCTTTTGTTGTCGAGTTGTTTTCTGTGCAGGCTAGAGCTGTGGCGTGATCAACATATCGAGTATCTGACGCGTGGGCTGAGGCATCTCGGGCCGGCCTTTCATGTTCTAGATGCCAAGTAATGATTGTGCATGGTTAAGTTATCTTTAGAATATGCTATTTGATTGTGACACTAATGCATATTTGTTCTGGTATTGTTTTTCATTGGTTTCAGTCGCCCTTGGCTGTGCTACTGGATGGTTCATCCACTTGCTTTGCTGGATGAAGCACTTGATGATGATCTTGAGGATGATATCATAGACTTCTTGGCTCGATGCCAGGATAAAGATGGTGGATATAGTGGTGGACCTGGACAGGTTGCTCCCATCCCAAAACCTTTTGAGCCCCACACTTTTGAGCTAGATATTATCTTTGATTTTGCTATTCGCATCGATTTTTTTAAATCAAATTTTAGATTTATGCAGTGCATGCATTAGTCTTGGATATGTCCAATGATACACTGAGGACATATATGTTTGTTGATGCAATCACATTAAAGCCCCCTTTAGCTCACCTGGTTGTAATGGTAACATTTTTAATTGATATTAGCATGTCCATGTAACAAACAAAATACCTGCTGGTGACGGTGGATACTATGCTTTGGATTTGTATACTCAAGGTTATCTTTTTTGATAGCAAACTTACATTATTGGGTGCTTTCATATAGCCTTCTCATTCAATTAGCATAAGTTTTTAACCAGGAATCTTGTTTGTTATGATTTATAAAGTTTGTTTGAGTTCATTTATGTTGAGTCATTCAAGAGGGTAAATTATAGATTTTTTTGGACATTCTTTTGTCCACATCCTTTGCAGTTGCCTCACCTAGCTACGACTTATGCTGCTGTAAATACACTTGTGACAATAGGGAGTGAAAGAGCACTGTCATCAATCAATAGGTAAATCTTATGGTTGCTCTAAAACAAGATCTGCTTTACATGAGTCATTTTGTTAATTACATTTACCTTGTTGGTCAGGGGCAACTTGTACAAGTTTATGCTTCGGATGAAAGATGTATCGGGTGCTTTCAGGTACGCAGGCTATCAGCATGGATAATGTACAGAGACCACTTTCTCATTTGTAGCTCCTTCTGAGGTGATGCCTGCTACTCATTTTTCCTTTGCCCTAGAATGCATGATGGAGGTGAAATTGATGTCCGTGCTTCCTACACCGCTATATCGGTGAGTTTCTTTTGGTTCTTCATGATTTTTCTGCAGTTACTTGATATTTCCTGATGTTGACCTTAGGTTGCCAGCCTTGTGAATATTCTTGATGTTGAACTGGCAAAAGGCGTTGGCGACTACATAGCAAGGTTTTGTTTGTGTTATATAAATGCATTTTTTTTTCAGTTGCAAAATTGTTGCTTGGTCACAGTTCATTTCTAGAATGTTGCTCAATTGATATACTATATGACTGCAGATGTCAAACTTATGAAGGTGGTATTGCTGGGGAGCCTTATGCTGAAGCACATGGTGGGTATGTTTCTGAGGATTTCTGTAAAGTTCCAAATTTATATGTTAAGAACATTAACAAAAGTTGCTTTCATAAGGTATACGTTCTGTGGATTGGCTGCTTTGATCCTGCTTAATGAGGCAGAGAAAGTTGACTTGCCTAGCTTGATCGTAAGACAACCTCTTCCTCCCTTAGTTTATTTAATTTACTTCTATAATTGTGATGAGTTTTTGTGTATTAGATCATTAAGTTGTTCTTTTAGGTCCTCGGTGAAAGTGCATGACAAGTAGTTGATACTTGCGTGTTTGGCTGATGCAACATTTGTTTTTATTGCAATACCATTTGGCATTGTTGCTGACATCTTCACCATTTAGAGCTGGGTGGCTTTCCGTCAAGGAGTGGAATGCGGATTTCAAGGACGAACTAATAAATTGGTTGACGGTTGCTACTCCTTTTGGCAGGTAATTGTAACATCTGTCTACTGTTATCTTTGCCACATGTTGTGCTCCATGTAACAGAAATCTATTGTGTGACCAGGGAGCTGCCATTGCTTTAACACAAAAGTTAATTACGGTTGTTGATAAGCAATTGAAGTCCTTGTATTCCTGCAAAAGGCCATCTGGAGAGGATGCCTGCAGCACCAGTTCATATGGGTGCACTGCGAAAAAGTCTTCCTCTGGTAAGAATCAGGACCATCCATATTTTTCTTATGAAATGAACATTATTTCTCCATTTTTGTTTGTGATAAATCTGAAAGAAGTTTTGTAAAATTTTAAAACAAAAATAGAACCGGTTCAAGATAGATGTAAATTGTAACTGATTGGAACTTCTTTGTTCCTCGTACCATGCAGCAATGCACTGATAACTTAAGAGGCCAGTTTTGCTGTATATTTGTTAGTAGGTGGGTGAGGAAACAGTATCGATCATCAAATTTTAAAACTTTGATCTGCTTAGTGGCGACCTAATGTCATTCATCATACTGTTCATACTTTTGGTGCATTTTGTGTGCAATTTATAACGCCCCATAAGATCATGACCTGAACTGAGCTAATGTACTGATTTACAGTGTGTGTGTGGGGGGGGGGGGGGGGGGGGGGGGGGGGGTTGGGTTTTGATTTATGTCAACATACTCATGTGTTTTGCTTGTTCTCCTGAAGCTGTGGATTATGCAAAGTTTGGATTTGATTTTATACAACGGAGCAATCAAATTGGCCCACTCTTCCATAACATTGCCCTGCAACAATACATCCTACTTTGTTCTCAGGTGAGATAGCCTTAAATACAATATCATATTCATATGCAGAGTTTTATCACCAGAATGTGAAATTCTGCAATGCCATCTTATTATAGTTGTTACCACCCTCTGTCCAAAATTATGGGTCGTTTTGGCTTTTCTAGTGCATAGCTTTTGCTATGCACCTAGATATATAATGTCTAGATACATAACAAAAGTTATGTACCTAAAAATGCCAAAACGACATATTGGAACGGGGGGAGTATTTGTTGAAAGAGTTGAGATCTCAGATAAGTTAAGATTACAATCGCTTCTGTAACTCAGGTACTAGAGGGAGGCTTGAGGGATAAGCCTGGAAAGAACAGAGATCACTATCATTCATGCTACTGCCTCAGTGGCCTCTCAGTTAGCCAGTACAGTGCCATGACTGATACGGATTCGTGCCCATTACCTAAGCATGTGCTTGGACCGTACTCCAATTTGCTGGAGCCAATCCATCCACTCTACAATGTTGTCCTGGATAAATACCATACAGCCTATGAGTTCTTTTCAAAAGAGATCTAATGTTAGAACCTAAGAACAATTGGAGGGAGTTGTGTGGGATTGTATTATTTGCATGATAACGGTAACTTTTAATTTACATACCTTAGTCGTGTTATACCAGGGTATTTGTCAGGTGCATTGCATGGATAAATCTCTCTTGGTTGTGATGGCCGCGTCTCGAATTATGTTACTGGTATTTATTATCTCTACTATAAATGCAACAAAAGTGCAGCGTTAGATGCAGCATAGTTTTTGTATGTATTACTGTTATGACGGTACTAAATTGGTTAGCTAAATGCATGATTGGATGGTACCTGAACCAGCTGGGCGTTGCTTGTAGGCAGGTAATAAGCCAAGCAAAGCCTTTGCTACAAGATAAGTGAGCCATAGTGGATGCGACCAGAGCATGTTCCCTCGTGCCCTCCTCGACAGTCTGCAGCAGCGCGGTTCCTAGTCTCGTTACTCAACTACTAGCAAATCGTTAGCAACAATTACATGTACGCTTTCAAGAATGGAACTTATAATTTGCTCCTCTTCCTGAACACACAAATGACCCAGGGAACACACAAATGACCCAGCGCAACTAGCTCATGGGCGGCTTGATTACAATCTCGGCCAACAAGCACTCAAAGCCAACAAGCACTCGAAAGGCCTTTGAACTAGCTCATGAGTGTCTTTATCTCAGCTATCAAAAGACCCACCACAGATCATCAAAATCGTCAGTCACGTCGCATCTGTCTCAACGATTAGGCGCTCAATACCCCTGTTCGCTTGAACTGCTTACCAGTCATGGCACAGTATTTTTTTCTCACAATAAAACAATATCAATTGGCTTATCAGCTGTAAAAACCATCAGCCGAACAGCAAAAGGCTGTTTCCCGCATTGGACATTGGTTGAAGTTCTCAGGGACGCGGCTACCAACCTGACGTTTTACGAACCCGTCTATGATTGTGCATGTTGTGTGTCTTATGCAAACTGAACATTTCATAAAAGACAAGTATGCTTTAATAACTTAATTTTTTAATTTTTCAGACGGCAAATGATCAAAGAACTAACGCAATATTGCGTGCACGCGAGTATCTAGCTTTTTTAATTTCTTTATTAGTCACGAATATTTTTTGTAAATAGTTTGTTTGTTTCTTTGATTCTAATTTCTCTCTCTCCATCCGCCTCAGGTACTCCCTCCGTATCGGATTTAGAAGTCGTTTAGGACAGCGACACGGTCTCCAAAACACAACTTTGACCTCTTGTTTTTATAAAAAATATCTATAGAAAAGTGATATATGTATACTTTTATGAAAGTATTTTTCAAGACAAATCTATTCATATAATTTTTACATTTGCAAACTCAATAACTTAAAAGTTATTGATGATTTATATTCCCAATGTTTGACTTAAACCTTGTCCAAAACGACTTCTAAATCTGATACGGAGGGAGTACATCCATTAGCTCGGACTCCCTCTATCCCTCTTTGTGCGTTGTTCTAGAGAGCTGGTAGATGTCCAGGTTCACTTCGTATTCAATGCACCTGTACACCATTTATGTCTAGGTTCACGTACTTTTTCACTGCACGTACGAGCTAAAACGACTAACATACGGGGACGGAGGGAGTATTCTATAACTATCATCAATCAATGTCTTGACTATCTTGTGGCCGTGCAATTTTCTACTGAGACTAAATCAATGTGGCTCAGTTTTCTCTTGGTGAGCTTCATTTGTCGAGAAAACTACTATCAAGTCTCTTACAAATTGTTAAGTTTCTTGGCCCTCTTATAAATTTAATTTTTCTGATCATCTTTTATCTTCTCTTGTAAATTCATAGTTGCCTTTTTCTACCTTAAACCATCACCGGATTGTCTAATCCCGCCTGTATTCACCTCTACCTCAAGATGGCAACGGGTACATACCCGACGGGTAGTGTCCACCCGTACCCGTACCCGTACCCGCAAAACTTTACCCGTCGGGTTACCCGTACCCGCATGCGGGTAAAAAAATAGTTCCATACCCGTACCCGCCGGGTAATTCTCACCCGACGGGTAACTCGTACCCGATAGCATACCCGAAAATTACCTAAAAATATCAAATAGTCACATACAAAAATAAATCATTCTAAGCTTCCAACAAGTTACAAACATGCTAACAAATATTATTAGCATCATTACAACAAAGGCAATCTACTAGAAATATAGTGGATGTCTCATTGAGCCAAATTCATGACTTATATGCGCTAAAATAACTGAGGTTGACTAGTTATTTTTGCGGGTATGTCTTACCCGCGGGTATGCGGGGATGGGTAGTATACACCCGCACCCGTACCCGCATACCCGATGGGTATAGGATTTTGTCCAATAACGTACCCACGGGTAGAAAATTCATTCCATACCCGTCTCTTTATCGGGTAATACCCGTCGGGTACTCGGGTTTCGGGTACCCGTTGCCATCTCTACCTCTACCTCTAGTAGCCACTAGCTAGACGTGTCATCAGAGCAACATCCTTCTGCATCTCAAACCTTTTTAGCCATACTATGGATCCACCAGTATAATGCCAATGAGTCGCTGATCTCAAATATGCTAGGCTATCCGCACTCATGGACCTCTATATTCATCCTCTATACGTCGTAGTCAGCAAGATTCTCTCATCTATACTTAATTCTTCCGCACCCATCCATCCTCTATATCATCCTCTATTTACTCTATCCACTGTGGGACCTACTTGTCACTTTATCTAAATATATCCATGTGTGATCTAGTTTTAAAGGATTTATTGAGACGAATTTAATGGTGCAATCGAAATTTAATTTGGATTTTTGGTTTGTGAGTTATAGCATTTTTTTCTTTGTTTAGCCAGTGGGGTCCGCCACTGCACACTATAGAGTAAGCACTGTGCTACTCTAAATATAGAGTAAGAGAAAGGATAGAGTATCGTTTTAGAGTACTCAGTGCAGCAGTTTGTACTCTATATTCATACTCTAAAGCTTTAGAGTATCCCTTTAGAGTACCCACTGCGGGTCATGTTGTGGTCTACTTGTGACTCGTGAGTTGTGACCAACTTCTCGGGGAAAAAAACAATATGTACCACTAGCCAATGTCTCAACATAAGCATGGGAGAATCAATAGACAAATTGCATGTAAGATCAAAAGTCGATATATATTTTTTGTTTTGTTGTAATCTCGGTCATCAAACTCATCTCTTTGATAGGTCACCACAATAAAAGCCTAGAAATGTAAGCCACAATCTTTGGAGTCAACACATGCTTGTCTGTTCCCCTGCACCGACATTGATAGTGATGTTAAGACTCGGCTAGGAACACATGGGTTGAAGGAGCGCGTTGATAAGTTTAGGGCTATGACGTAAATTTAGATAGTTTGGTCATCCTAAAATTCAAAATACATATATCTTTTGATTAATAATCTTATAATTTCTAAATTGTATCGACCATAATCCATATAAATACGCCAATGCTATGATTAGGGCGTCCGGTCAGCATGTGCATCTAGACGCGCCCCGTTCCTAGGCCTGCTCAGCGAATCAGGCCCAACAGCAATCGGTCTGCTTCCCTCTATCCTCTCTCCTTAATCTCTACACTGCGACATAACTCCCACTGACGGAAATTCCCACTCGCTTTGCTCATCGCGGCCCACGCATCGGGCGCCCGCCCCATTGAAAGGTCTTGATGGCTAGAGGGGGGGTGAATAGCCTATTAAAATTTTCTACAAAGACAAGCTAAACAAGTTTATCAATAAAACAAATAGCGAGAAGCGAGTTTTGCTTTAGCCTACGGGGTGTTTGCAAGCCACCTAACCAATTCACAATTCTAGTAATTGCACTCAACCGCACAAGTCAAACCGAGAAGGAAACTACAACTAGCAAGCTACACAAAGAAGCTACTCTAGCAAAGCTAACTAGCTAGCAAAGATAACTAAGAAAGTAATGTGGAGTTGAGTTAGGAGGGTATCACCGAGGGGCGAAGTATTGAGCCAACCAATATGATCAACAATGAATACCAAGATAACCGAACACCGGGATCAATCAATCACAATATGAAAGTGATGACACGAAGATTTATCCCGAGGTTCACGTGCTTGCCGGCACGCTAGTCCCCGTTGTGTCCCTCTTCACCACGTGGTTCGGTGGCTAATCGGTCACACACCGAGCCTCTCAAAAGGCGCCACAAGAACCTACCAAATGGCAAAAGGTTGCAATGACACGAGCAATATACTAATGTTGCCTTTGGCGCTTCGCCGAGGTAGGCACAAACCCCTCACAGTCACCGGAGGTGGCCAAGAACAAACACCAACTCTTGCCAACGCCTCCAAGCTGCTCCAAGCCGTCTAGGTGGCGGCAACCACCAAGAGAAACAAGAATCCCGCAGCAAATCAACCACCAAGTGCCAACTAGATGCTATCTCACAATGCAAATGCACTTGGATCACTCAATCTCACTTTGAATATGCAAAGAAGCAAGAGAGATGAGTGGGAGGGGAGTTGCTTAGCTCAAAGTGCTCACAAGTATGTCAAAATGTTCGAGAGAGGGAGCCTTGAGCCGGCCAACGAGTATTTATAGACGTACCCCTTTGAATATAGCCGTTAGAAACTTAAACAGCCGAAATCGGGCTGACCGGACGCGCTAGTCCAACTGACCGGACGCGCCGGTCGCCCAACGGCTAACTCGTGAAGTACTGACCGGACGCGCTGGTCCAAACGACCGGACGCGCTGGTCGCCCAACGGCTAACTGCGAAGCAACGACCGGACGCGCTGGTCCAACTGACCGGACGCGCCGGGAACGACCGGACGCGCTGGTCCCGTGAAGGACCGGACGCGCTGGTCGCCTGAGCAGCGCTCAACGAAGCGGTGACCAGACGCGCTGAAGCAAATGACCGGACGCGACAGTGACAGCGTCCGGTTAGAGTCCAGTAAGCTCCCTGAACGACCGGACGCGTCCGATCATCAGTGACCGGACGCGCCTCGCGTCCGATCATCGAACTGAAAAACGCGCAGACACTGAACACTGACCGGACGCGTCCGGTCATGCAAGGACCGCGTCCGGTTCAGCGTCCGGTCACCTCTGTGACCTCCGTTCGCCTCCGTTTCTTTTCTGGATTTCCGGCGTAGTGGAAAATAGTCGTTTCAACTTCTCGAAAATGCCTGAATCCCGCCTGAGCAGCGCTCAACGAAGCAGTGACCGGACGCGCTGAAGCAAATGACCGGACGCGACAGTGACAGCGTCCGGTTAGAGTCCAGTAAGCTCCCTAAACGACCGGACACGTCCGATCATCAGTGACCGGACGCGCCTCGCGTCCGATCATCGAACTGAAAAACGCGCAGACACTGAACACTGACCGGACGCGTCCGGTCATGCAAGGACCGCGTCCGGTTCAGCGTCCGGTCACCTCTATGACCTCCGTTCGCCTCCGTTTCTTTTCCGGATTTCCGGCGTAGTGGAAAATAGTTGTTTCAACTTCTCGAAAACGCCTGAATCCCGCCTCGCAAGCTCGGCGGGAGGGAGAGAGAGACCCAAACCCTCTCTACCGCTTAAACTCCACCGCCATCGCAAATGTGCTAACACCACCAAGTGATCTTCATCATGTGTGAGTGTGTTAGCATTTTCACAATCATTTTTTGAGGCGATATTAGTTCTATCCAAATGCATATGATCATGAAATGCACATCTAGAGGCACTTAGGAGTTCAATAGCCGTGTCATTCCCCTCTTTATAGTACGGCTATCTATCCTATAATGTAACCACACCCACTAGGTGTCTTGGTTACTAAAACACAACCCTTAAGCATATACCTTTGCCTTGATCACGTAGGGTTGCGTCCAAATCCAAGTGTGGCCATCATGATCACCATGTCCATCTTGCCACCAACCTTGGAATGTACTAATCCTCATATGCTACATACAACTTAGGCATAGGATTAGTACTTAGGCATTGTCACTAATTACCAACACCAAACATAGGACTTTCACCCATCCCTCTTCGTGTCGCATCTGCCGCCATGCCGCGCCCACTCCTCCTCAGAACCTCATCGACACTGGCATGGTTGACAAGTCAGACGTCTTTGGCGGGGCGGGGGACGACAATGACGACCTCCTCCGGATGCTCATCAACGTGGACCTCCCTAGTGGGAACCTCAACCTCGGCGTGTGGAACCTCATGGCCGTCGTGGCGCTCTCATTCGCCGGTGTGCCCACGCTTGTCCCTAGTTTGGTTTTGGCTAATTGATGAAACCTAGGACTAACATTTATATCTAAGTGGATGATTTAGATAAATGTGGTCATTGAATATGAGACATGACATTGACTCATGTGACCAAGTTGGTGAAGACCAAGATGAGGCTTGGCTCAATGGACCGGTTGTGAAGGTGAAGGGCAAGTCGAGGCTTCGAAGCGAAGGACCATGCGATGGTGAAGCTTGAGCAAGACTTGGCGCCGATGGACCGATGCAACGGTGAAGGGCAAGTGAAGTCAAAGTAAATGGATCGAGACGGACATGTGATGATACGAAGTGGATCATATCATTTGGAGAAACAAAATAGGCTCAAGGCAAAGGTATAACCAAAGGGCTATTTTGCTTCGCACTCAAGACACCATAGAGGGTGTGAGTGGTTTAGGGTCGATAGCCGAACTATTAAGAGGGAAAGTCTTATCGGTTATTCGATGCACGGGTGCCACTAGGTGAATTCATGAAGTGCATTGTATGTAGGGCCTAGTGAGCTAACTGAAAAACCTTTGAAAATAATTAAGAAAAAGCTAACACACAAGCACATGGAGATGTACACTTGATGGTGTTGACACATTTGCAAAGGTGGTGTTGGTCGCGCTGTGGTTTGTGAGTAGAGAGGGGTTTGGGTTCCTCTCTTCCTCCCGCCGAGCGTGTGAGTGCGGGATTCAGGCGATTTCGGGGAAATAAAATGCCTATTTTCCACTACGCCGGAAGTCGAAAACGGAGGCGAACGGAGGTCACAGAGGTGACCGGACGCTGCACCGGACACGGTCACGATTTGACCGGACGCGTTCGGTCTGTACAGTGCAGCAGTCAGGCACGTGGGCTAGGGTTTGCAACCGGCGCGTCCGGTCACTCGCGGGACCGGCGCGTCCGGTCAGGCGCCCTGAGGGAACTGTAGTTCGCAAGGTCGATCGGACGCGGTGCGCGTCCGGTCACACATGATCGAACGCGTCCGGTCGTCGAGGGAGCTTACTGGACTCCAACCGGACGCTGGCACTGTCGCGTCCGGTCGTTTTCTGGAGCGCGTCCGGTCGATGCTTCGTGGGCGCGGGTGCTGTGCGCATCGGCGCGTCCGGTTGGTTGAGCAGCGCGTCCGGTCATAGCGTTTGACCGTTGGCGCGTAGTGACCGTTGGAGGATCTGGCGGTCGTGTTTGAATCTGGATGGACACATGGACGGTGCAGGGGGATCAGACGCGGTTGAGTGCGTCCGGTCAGTTTCGACCGGCGCGTCCGGTCGTCCCGAAAAAACGGTCAGTGGAGTGGCAACGGCTCTATTTGTATGAGATGCTTATAAATACTCGTTGGCCGGCCCTTAGGGAGGTCTCTTGGCATTTCTAACACTCTTGTGCATCCTTTGAGCTAAAGCTTCTCCTCCCACTCATCTCTCTTGCTTGATTGCAAATCAAAAGTGAGATTGAGTGATCCCAAAGTGCATTGCATAGCTTGAGGGCATCTAGTGGCACTCGTGGGTGGTTTAGCCGGTGGATTTCTTGTTACTCTTGGAGAGTACCGCTCCTAACTGGCTTGGAGATTGTTGGAGGCGTTGGCAAGAGAAGGTGATTATTCTTGTCCACCTCCGGTTGATTGTGAGAGGTTCTTGTGCTTTCCTCGGTGGGACGCCAAAAGCAACTCTGGTGGAATGCGCGTGTCGTTGAGTTACCTCACTTGAGAGTGGTGTCTTGCGGTGCCTTGCGGGGCGTGCCTTGAGGGGCAAGTGACTTGAGGGTCACACCGGGAAACCATCTAAGTGTTGGTCGACACAACCGGTGACGTAGCTTGTCGGTGCACAAGTGAACACCGGGTGAACAAAATATTATGTCTCTTGTCTCCCGGTGATTGGTCTTCATATTGTGTTGTTGTCAATATTGATTGATTGTATATCATCTTGGTGATTGGCAACATCTTCACTCCACCGTCGGTATAAGAATCACAATCCTCTCTCTTGCACTTATTTTTACTAAGATTATCTTATGTAGCTCTAGTGGTAGCTTTACTAGTAGTGTTGTTAGCTTGTTCTCTAGTGTAAAATTAGCGACATAGCTCTTGTGTGAACTAGAGATCTTAATCTACTAGACTTGTGGATAGGAGGCTTGCATCACAACCTTTGACTAAGCAAAACTCGCTTTACGCCGTTTGTTATTCTAACAAGTTTGCTTAGTGATATTTGTAGAATTTTTTATAGACTATTCACCCCCCTCTAGCCATCTAGGACCTTACAATGCTGCTCGAGTACCTCATCCAAGTAGCATTATGACATTGCGCTGCGTATGATGCAAACTTACATTTCAAGTGTTTCAGATGTTTCACCTAGATGTTGCAAGTGTTTCATCTTGATGTTGCAAAAGTATATCATGATGTTGCACATGTTGCAATTGCTATACACGTCTGTTTCAAGTGTATGTTCTAAATGTTTCATCTGTTTTTTCACATGTTCATTGCAAGTGTTTCATCTGGATGTTGTATATGTTTCACACGTATGTTGCAATTATTTTATCTGAATATTGCATATGTTTGCAATGGTTTTTCAAAAGTTTTCATATGCTTTTGCAAGTGTTTCATACGCTTGTTGTAATTGTTTCAGCTGTTTCATACGAATGTTGCAAGTTTTTCATCTGGATGTTTCAAAAGTAGATTGGGATGCTGCACATTTCAAAGTGACTCACCTGTCACAATCGCCTGCTGCAGCTGCTTGGACGCCGTGCATGAGCGTGGGGGGAGCGGAGGCATAGAGCGATGTTCGACAAGGGGTGCGGGAAGCGAAGGACGATGGCGGCAGGGAGCACAGTCCCTGCGTGGCATGCGGGTGCGGCAAGCGGGAGGAGGCGCGGGCAGACAGAGGCGCGAAGGGACGCAGTTTCCTGGGAGCGGCAGACGCCGGCATCCGGCACAGAAACGGACTGCAGCCACGGGCATCCGGAAGCGAGCCTCCGGACGTCCGGACGTGGGCGTCCGTCTGAAGCGTGTGGGCGCTAGTAGTGCCGATATATATAAATAAGAGTAACTTCAAATTTGATTTCCAGACGGAAAAGGAAAGGATCAAAGAACTCCCATGCAAGAGCATTACAATCCACGCAGCAAACATGTGTACAAGTTGTACGCTTTAACCTTAAGCTAATATATCTGGATAACTAAAACCGAATATATATTTAATATTTGTATGCAGAAGACCACGCACGTACGAAGCGGATGAGGTTAGACTACCCGCACTCATGGACCTCTATATTCATTCTCTATACGTCCTAGTCAGCAAGATTCTCTCCTCTATACTCAATTCTTCCGCACCCATCCATCCTCTATCCACTCTATCCACTGTGGGACCCACTTGTCACTTTATCTAAATATATCCATGTGTGATCTAGTTTTGAAGGATTTATTGAGACGAATTTAATGGTGCAATCAAAATTTAATTTGAATTTTTGGTTTGTGAGTTATAGCATTTTTTTCTTTGTTTAGCTAGTGGGGCCATCACTATAGAGTATAGAGTAAGCACTGTACCACTTTAAATATAAAGTGAGAGAAAGAATAGAGTATCGTTTTAGAATAACAAGTGCAACAATTTTTACTCTAGGCCTTGTTTAGTTTTCCTCAAAATTCTAAGTTTTTTCACTCTCTCCATCACATCAATTTTTAGCCGCTTGCATGGAGTATTTAATATAGGTAAAAAAATAACTAATTACACAGTTTAGTTGGAAATCACGAGATGAATCTTTCAAGCCTAGTTGGTTCACGATTAGACAATATTTATCAAATAAGACGAAAGTAGTACTATTTATTAGTTTGAATTTTTTTCAATCTAAACACCTATATTCATAGGGTAAAATTTTAGAGCAGCCCCTGCAGGCAGTCTGAGGGGTTGCTGCGAGCCTGCAACGACGAAAACACAGCCCTGCGTTCCCGGCTTCCCCAGGAAAAGCAATCGGCAAAGGCTGCTCACGGCTCACGGGCTACGGAACTGTCCCGTCGCACGACTGCCAACTTGCCATGCCTTTTTTAGACGTCTTCGAAATTCTAAATCTTTACTTTTCGTCCTATCACATCAAATTTTTAAACACATATATAAAATATTAAATATAAAAAAAAATAACTAATTATATAGTTTGGTAGTAAATCACGAGATGAATCTTTTAAGCTAAATTAGTTTATGATTGGACACTTATTGTCAAATACAAACGAAAGTGTTACGGTAGACAAATTCTAAAACTTTTTCCATCTAAACACCCCCATAATCTTCGATTAATAAGCGCGTTAAGTAACACCGTAAGTCTGCCACAGATACTACCCGTTAATGGTTTTTTATAGTAAAACCTCCGTCTTTCGATGAGTCAGTTCCAGACTCGAATATATCTATATTCCATGACTAATTTACTGATATTTATTATATACCATAATTATTACTCTATTCTTTCTAAAAAGAATACAATTCTAGGTATGGTCAGACTTTCTCAGATTTGACCTATTTCATAGAAAAAAAGTATCAATATTTATGTCTCTATATACATTTGCTATTAAAGTATACTATTTCGCAATCAATCAATGATACTTATTTAATATAAAAATATCCGTATTTTTTTAGAGAGGAGGTTAAAGTTAAAATTGTTTGATTTTTTAAGGAGTATATAAGAGTTATGTTCTTCTTAAAGTAGTTACTGTTTGTTTGTATATTTGGTTAAAGTAAAAAAATCACATGACTCACCGAGAATCACAATAGTGCATTTTTTCCTCGTCATGTATGCTTTAGCTTTGTCTGTAAATGTCATGTATGTACTAATGTACACACGAGTCGTGGTATGCAGGCTAGTTGTGCGCGTTTTTTTTCCTTTTTCTTTTCCAACTGTCAGCACGCTCTTAAGGTGGCTTATTCAGCATTTCAATTGAGCATCACAGCAGAACAGCAGGAGGCTGAGCAGGCAGCAAAGATTTCATATAAGAACACTGTAAAAGTGTAAAACAGCACCCCAAGTGCAGCAAAGATTTCATATAAGAACACTGTAAAAGTGTAAAACAGCACCCCAAGTGCAGCATACGTTGACGAACGAGAATATGATTCAAATTTTGAAGTCGAAATGCCATGCATACACACTCACGGGAGACGAAACCACAAAACAAGACATGACGAGTACTACTCGATCGACGAGCGATCACTGCATACAACTTTATTAGGCGGAGTACTGCTGCAATGCAAATTAAAGACCAGACATCTAGACCATCGACGCCAAATACTGATACTAGCTCATACTACGTCTGACAATACGATGAAGTTACGCATGGCATGGCATGGCATTGCTAAACCAGTGCACCCTGCTAGTAGTCGCCGTCGTAGAGCCTCCGGCCGACCTCGAACGAGGCGAACGCGTCGGCGCAGGCGTACTTGAGCTGGTCGTCCGACAGCGTGGGCGCGTCCCAGGCACTGACGCGGACGTGGTGCGGCTTCTCCATCTGCACGCCCATCACCACCCACACCAGCGCCGGCAGCCCCGCGCGGCGCAGGTCGGGCCTCCCCAGCGTGTCGGCGGCGAGCGCGCGCAGGTCCACCGCGCTCGCCACCCACAGCCCGTATCCGGCCCGCAGCTTCGCGACGTCGTCGCCGATCCCGACCCCGACGAAGGTGAACCGGCGGTCGGCGAGGAACCTGAACAGGGCGTTGGGGACGTAGTCGGCATGGAGGATTTGGAACAGGAGGCAGCGGTGGTCGACGCAGATCTGCAGCACGGCGACGGGCGGGACGGGGCCCGGCACGCGAGCGGGGCGCCACTCCACGTCGAGGCCCGCGATGTGGCCGCCGCGGCCGTGGAGGCGGTAGGTCTCGCCTAGCCACCACTCCACCACGCTGCCGAAGTTCGTGACCGTCGTGTCGATGTGGTCCGCGTCGAACGACACCACGACGGTGCCGTCGTCGTAGTAGCTCTGGATCTCCGTCGCCATGCCTTCGTGTGAGATCGAACTCCCTCTCTCACCCTGCGCGGTGGGGTCGTGGTTGTAGCACTGAAAAGGAAACCTAGATATGAACACAACGGGTGCATAGTAAAATTTGCTGAGAAAGTTTGGGTGAACAGTTACTGTAGCACTTTTTTTTGTTGTTATTTAGTAAAATTTGTCCAACTATAGATTAATTAGACTCAAAAGATTCGTCTCGAACTTTACAGACAAACTATGCAATTAGTTATTTTTTTACCTATATTTAATGCTCCATGTATGCGTTTAAAGATTCGATGTGATGGGTGGAAGAGAAAATATTTTGGGTTTGCATGGCAACTAAATAGGGCCTCGGTTTATATAGAGCGAGAAAATGGGTGCTACCTACGTGAGAGCATCTCCAACAGGGCCCTGGCTACCTATCCTAAATCTGGGCAGTGAAGACTAAAAACCATAGTCTAACATGCTAGCCTATCTAAATGTGTTGGTCCAACAAATCTTCCTCTCCTCTACCTATTCCCGTTGAGCCAACAGAGGGGCACCTAAATTCTCGTTCGCCCTTTCTCCCCACCTGCCCGATGCACGACTCTTCCTTCACCGCACGAGCGAGCCCGACGCCGCATTCTTCCTCCGCGCCGCCAGACCAGTCGCCGTCGTGCGCTTCATCCAGCAGGGGAGGATGACCAGCGCCGCCACCTGAGCACGCCGGAGCACCCCGCGCGGCGCTGGCCGCGGGCCTTCCTCCCCACGCGGCGCCCTCCGCCGGATCTGGAGGCACGACCCTGCCCCAAGGTCCACCGCCGCCCTTGCTCCCTCGCGCCCCTGCTCTTCCCCGGCGCAGGCCTTGCTCCCTCGCGCGCCTCTGCCTCGACCATCGCCAGCCTTCATCGCGCGCGGACCGGTCTTCCCCACACGGCGCCCTCCGCTGGTGACCTAGCTCCTCCACCGCCAGACCGGTGCAGGGCCCCAGCTCCGCCGCCGACCTAGCTCCTCCACCGCCAGCCTTCCTCGTGACTGATCATGCCGTAGTTTATTTAATCGAGAGCGAATGAACCCTGCCTCCTGTAGAAACTTGTAGTTGCCATAGTCAGTAGACCAACTATCCAGTACGTGTGCTTCGAGTTGCATTTTGCTTTTCAGAGGATGGAAATAAACTGTCCTAGATCTGTACCAGCACTCTTGTGTAGAAGTGGGTGAGGAATTGATTGTGTTTTTCTGGACAATATGATGATTGTATTCTCCTCTTGATTGGTAGCACGTGCCCTGTATTGGTGGAGCTGGGTTAGTGCAGAATACTCCTTGATCTAGTTAGCTTTGTTGTGGTGTTCAGGTTGCTATCGATCTAAGTTGCTGTTGTGGTGTTGCCTGTCCTGTCCAAATTGACTTTGCTACCTATATAACCTGAAAGCTGCTCACTTTGTTCATGTCAAGTATATTTATTTCAATAAGAGATTAAACATTCTGTACTAGTTCTGAATAAACATTCTGTACTTTTGGTTAAATTGTAGAGGAGAAATGAAGATCATAGAGGGGCAATATGTATTTCTAAGAAAATAAAATAGATAGTCTGTTTTAAGTAGTACTGTTGGAGATAAGAGCAAAAAATAACTATTCTGAGAATAGGTGGTTACTTAAGCAGAGAATTAGGTAGTCTGTTTTAGATAGTACTGCTAGAGATGCTGTTATAGCACCTAGAGACGCTCTTATAGCAACCCCCGACCGTTTACTTTTAAACTCGACCGAGAAAATCCTTTTAGAGCTGCATTCTAATAAAAAATATTTATTTATATCTCTTTCACCCTCTAACAACTGTTCTATATTTTGTTAGGCACTTTGAAAATCTACTTCAGTCTAAATTTTTAGCAAATGACAAGCTAGAAATAATTGACAGAAATAATGAGACCCATTTGAAAAAAATGTTGGAGAGTATTTTCACCAAAATTTCTAGATATTTCATCAACGCGTAAGAATGTAAAAAGAGTGCTAAAGCTGCTCTTAGCAGACTAACCAAAATTTACTGTACATTCCATTTATTTGGAGAACATTCCATTTATTTTGATAACTCTTCCGAATATTGACTCGGTGTTTTCACACATTACTTTGGCACTGTGCAATATATTATTTATCCTCGTCCACTTGTATTTTTTGAGTTTTGAAGAGTATCTAAGTCACTTTGCTTGATCATTAACCTATGCTGCAAATTTCTTTGTGGAGGGGAGTGAATACTCCCTGTGTTTCTTTTTAAGTGTGGCTTTAGTATTCACGTTAGTGAAAATTTGATTAGATTTGTAAAAAAATATTAACAAATTTGTATATTTTAAAAAGTTTATTATGAAAATAGATTCAAATATATATCTAATGATACTAATTATATGTCATTAATATTAATATTTTCTTGTTGTCGTTACCAACAGTACGGGGTACCACAACCAACGATAATAAAAAACAAAACGATTAAACTACAGCAAAGACAACACACCTCGACCACGCACAAGGTCCGCCTCGTACGAGGCAAGCTCGACGGGACATCTCGACCGCGCTCCGATTCTGACTCGTACGAGGCACCCCCAACGGGAACGCCTCGCCGCGCCCCGTCCCATGTGAAGCCGGTACAAAAGGCACCTCGACTGCATTCCGACTCGCACGAGGCTCGCTCGACTACCTCTAAAACTCCGACTCGCATGACCCCGGGTCGGAGCGCTCGACCTACTCTATTCACCTACTCTGAGACAAAAGTAAGAGTATTCAATGCGATTACCTGCTACCATCTACCGACATGGCTACAACCGTGATCGACGTGGGAGCAACGCCGGTGTCAGTCCTCACTGTTTTACCACCCATCCCGTGATGGGAGGTGAAACCTGTCACTGTGCGCACCTTACCACGCACTGTTTATCACCAATCACCCTCGAGGGAGGATACGACAAGGCCCGTATTCCACGATCTCGGAGATTCGGCCTTATCCGTCCGGCCTCGACCCAGCCTCGACCCGGCCTCGACGCCCAACACTGTTCGACAGGAAAGAAAGGCCGACGTGGCACAGGGCTCCGGGTCATTTCACCGTCTCATCCCTAACGTCATCACGGTGTCCAGGGATGGCCGGCCATTCCTAGAGCACGCCGCTACAACCACTTCTACAGGGATCGACAACACATCATCTCAAGACACCCCGGTGCCCCGACCTCCTCTTACCCTATAAAAGGGCAGGCCAGGGCTCTACACGGGGACGGGGGCAAGACACAAGCCAAAAGCCAAGTGCTAGCGAACAAAGGCACACAACTCAGAGATCAACATCTCAAGCAATCACCCTTGTACACTTTTTTCTCTTCTAGAGACTTAGGCTCGGCGCCCTCTCTCACAAGCTTGTAACCCCTACGCAAGCAACTCGGTGCAAGGAAATATAAAACTCCCCCCTCCCCGCTGGACATAGGACCTTCTTTTGTCCGAACCAGGATAAACCCCCTGTGTGTTCTCCTTGTATCACCATCCAGGTTAGGGACACGCAGCACTCACTCGTCGGTTTAGGACCCCCACGGGACCGAACACCGGCAGTTGGCGCTCCAGGTAGGGGAACGCTGCGTGCCAACATCGTTTTCCCGCCATTTTTCCTGGATGGCTGACCCCGAACGTCCTCTCCCGTTGGCCACTATGATCTGGTTCGGGAGTTTGGAGTTCATGTCGCTTGGCCACGGCTATGATATGGTCCTTCTCCCGCCCAGGCACCCGATCGACGAGGATTACGAGCTCTCCCAGCCTGGGGGAGCACTACGACGGCTCCGCCGTTCTCAGGCGCGAACCACCAGACGACGACGAGCCCGGCGCAACCACCGTCATCACCTCATGGAGTGCGGTGGGACTCCCCGATCCGGCGCCTCTCAGCCAGACGCCAACCCATATTTCCTCATCGAGGATCTGTGTAGGATGAGCTTGGCTGAGGGAAAGCTGCCGACGGAGAATTCCGCCGCTCCCCCGTCCGGTGAGACACCGCCACTACCCGGTCCAACCACTCTGGCACGAACGATGACACCTCCATCAACATTCCTGTTTGGGCTAGATACGGTTGCCCGGGCGTACGCTTCCTCTGTAAGCACTAGTATGAGTGCTTACGAGGAACTCCCCGGGCACCATCTACGCTCCACTCTGTACCTTGTTGCATCCACGCCGGCTTCTGAGTATCTGGACTCTACAGAAACAGAGCCCCGTGCGACTGCTTCTCGACGTTGCAACCCCAGAGACGATTTGCGACGACCTCACATTCCTCCGTTATACTACTACTTCGGCACGCCTGACTCCGACTCTGCCGATGACACCTACGATCCGACCCGCGAGTGCTTCAACATCGACGGGGCGAGCACGTCGGATTCGGAGGACGAGGAGCCGGTTGAAGGAAGGAACACGCCACCTCATGTCAAGCTCCCTGCTGAGCGAGGTGAAGCTCAATTCCTTGCGGATCAAGGAATCCAGCTCGAGCAAATTTGCGAGTTGCAGAACAGGCTCGACGAGGAACGAGAAAACCTGGCCTACTCCAACAAACCCTCGAGCATGAGCGTGCGACACACGCACATGGCGGGAGAGCTCGTGAGAGAGCTCGCGACGTCATTCGTGGCATCGATGAAGATCAGGCCATCGACCCCAAGTTTTTGCTCGAGCCAGCCAGAACGTTGTCGCCGCCATCATGCTCCTCCGCAACATGCCTGAGCCGTCAAACCCCGACGCCCGTCGAGTTCGAGATGAAATCCGAGAATTTCTCAAGACTGCTGCTATGCAGCAGGCCGAGAGCTCTGCCTCGAGGCGGCGTGAGCCAGCCTCAGAGCGGCTTGTCGAGCCCTCCCGACAGGAGAGGGAGGCCTCGGTTCATCCCGAGGCTGCCCGGTGAAACCGGGCGGAGCCTGCCCCTGAGCACATCATCGACGACCATGAACCTCGAGACACCCGTGGCAACATCGTCGAGCGCCGCACGCGCAAACACGGTGATGGTGTGGCTCGAGGTTACTGTGTGCACAGAGGCGGGCGCTACGACAACTCAGAAGATCGAAGCCCGTCGCCCGAGCCACCGGGTCTGTAACACCCCTGGGTGTTAAGCATGCATTAGCATTTCAAAGCATAAAGCATTCAGCATCATTTCATGACTAGCATTGCATGAAATATAGCTCTTTTAAATTTAAACTTGAAAAGCAAATAATTAGAACCCTAACTTTGATGTAAGTGCCAAAAAGGTAGTATACTTTTAGGTATTAGCATTTTTAAATAATCTAGAATAAATTAACATGATTTTTGGAGCAACTCTTGGATTCAAATTTATCTCAAATTTTGCTTTAAAAATATTCTAAACAAATGAATTTTTGTTTAACAATTTAGCTTTAAATCCCAAATTCAAAATCTATTGGGAATTTTGAAAAATGCTCTACATGAAAGTTGTAGAGAATAAAATTTTGAGCAACTTTTATTTTGGGCCAAAATTCTGAAAACCTCTTTTTCATCTCCAAATTCAATTTTGAAACAAATAAGGAAATCTGAAAACATTTTTATAAAAGAAAATTCGATTTTCGTTTTAGTGGGTCGCGGCCTCCCTTTCGGCCTAGCCCACTCGCCCCTGCCTTCTCCCGCGCGCCCGCGTCCACGCCCGTGCCAGCGCGACGCCGCGTCAGGGCTCGCCCGCCGCGTGGCCGCCGCTCGCCGCCTCCGGCGTACGGGTGGCGAGCCGTGGGCTCCACCGGCCGCGCCACGCGCCTTGAAGCCGCGCCCGCTCCTCCCTCGGCTGCACGCCCTCCATTTTCGCCCCGCTCGGCCTCACGTGACCCGCAGCAGCCGCCGCTCCCGCCTCCGCGCGCTCGCCGCCGCTGCCGCGCGTTTCCGCCCCGCGTTCCGTCACCGGCCGGCCGCCTTCGAGCGATTGCTCGCGCGAATAACTCCGCCTCATCCTTCTCTTCTCCGAATGCACCTCCACGCTCCGTCTCTGCCCCGCGGTAAGGTACCGTCTCGCGCGCCCCGCCGCGGCGCCATTCCGGCCACCGCGCGCTCGCCCCCGCCGTTCCGGCGTTTTCTCCCCGCCTAGCCGCTTGCGCACCGCCCCGCGGTGTTCGCCACCCCCACAAGGTTTCCGTGTGCCCCTCCATCGGTGCCCGCACGACCGGAGCCGGCCGCTAGCCGCCGGTGGACATCTCCGCCGCCGCGACGTCGCAGCCGCGCGGCCGCTCCCCGCGTTCCGACCCCCCCTTCCTGCTGGGCCAGCGGCCTTGGGCCGAACTGGCAAGCCGGGCCGCCTCTGGTTTTTCCCGCGCGGCGCTCCGGCGGAAATCGGTCGTGGGCCGTTGTTGCCGAGTGGGCTGGCCCGTTAAACGATTCCGTAATTAGTTTTTGAATTTCTATTTTGTTTTGGGAAAAGAAAATACTTAGAAAATGTTTGTGTACCCTTTTTAGCTCCAAAAATTATGAAACAAATTTTGTAATGTTCCTCTGGAATAGATCTACAGTTTGAAAATATCTCATGTTATTTTTGTAACACTTTACTATGCAAATTTATTTAATTGCTATAAATGCAGATATCTTAGAAATTATGTAGTAAATAAAATAATGAAGGGAAAATTGTGATTCTTGTTGCTTTAATCTTTATTAGTGATGTACTTTCTAGGAAAAATATTAGTGAAGCATGTTCTGTGAGAAATTTTTGAAGTGTAGTTCAAATGCTTTTAATTGATAATCTTTGTTATTTTTAGTAGAGAGCTAATTTTGTATAGAACATACATGTGATAATTTGTGTAGTATGTGAGTTTACTGTTAGTAACATAGGAAAAATGTGAAATCTGTTGTTTGATACTTTTTCTAGTACAAAATAATTTCATGCTCATAATTAGGCTATAACTTGTTTATTTTGTACAGGCAGTTTTACATATGCAATTCTCATGAAAATTTAGTAATAGGTTAGTTAGGGTAAGAGTAATCTACTGTAATTTTTGTAGATTTTTAGCTATACCAGGGATAGGTGTTGCGGTGTAACCCTAGTTAAATAGGGAATAAAAGATTATTCTTTATGAGAAATTAAGAGAAATAAAGTATGTTTGGTGTATCTTTGAAGCATCATTATGCCTTGCTGATGTTGTGGTTGAGTTAGGTTGGTAAGCTTTGGTAGCTTAGGTTCACTTGTATGTGTAGATGATAGGCTAACTAATAGAAGAATAAGGTGCATGTTTTAGGGTATATGTTCTTGGATGACGTGGACTACCTTGTAGAAGAAATAGTTATATTCAAACTGCTCATTCTATGTGCTCATCTGCATCTCATGTCATCAAAGCACTCCACCATAATCCGATGCATCATTCATATGTTTACTTATGCACTTGCATCATACAGGATCGCAGGAAGAGTCGCAGGTAGCAGTACAGGAGGAGCAGACTTGGACGGATCAGTAGGAACCCCAGGCACAGGAGGTGCCTGAGGAGGAAGAGCCAGGCGAGGAGCTACCAGAGTGCGTCGACCACCATCCTAGCTCGTTCGAAAGAGGCAAGCCCCGGAGCATTTTAAGTCTCCTATTTTATAAAAGTTGTCCCTTACTACATGAACTATAGTTATATATATAGTTGCATTAAGTTATAGGAGTTGAGTGAAACCGTTGTTGCATTATTACCTTGGCCACCGGATTATCTTTCACCCTGTTAGGTCAGGATCGAGTAAATTGCTTAGCCATGCTTAGACCGGTAGAAGTCGGGTGATTTCCTGTCACCTGCGAGTTATAGGTGGATACCAGGTTATGGTTAGCTGTATTTGTGATCATAAAAAGTAACTAAGTGTTGATAGATAAACAAAGACCGGGTGGAGTCTTATAGGGTTTTGGGACTATAGTGATTCCGTCTGTGTCGATTAAGGATCGATCGTTGCTCGTCCCTCTTGTCATATTGAATGCATGCCTCACATTTAGCTGGCCGAATAAAGTACATTTCGACCGTGAAGCTAGTGACATTTTTTGAGCCGGGATAAACTCGGGTTGGCAGACTGGTGTTGAAGGGGGTGTAACGGGGACGCGAAGAATGAGCCCAAGGTGCGTCCTGGCAATCGGGCGGTCCCTGGGTAGTGCGATCCATGATTGTTGTCCCGCGGCTTCTTGGAAAGTGTCATTGGTAATCTACGCGACCCTGACGGGGGAAGCATGGTTTGTGTGAGGAATAAATCTCCAGCTGGATAGGAATTCGATTCGAATCGCCGTCGCTCCCGGTTAGTGAGCACTTGACTCAAGCTATGGAATCGTAGTAACATTAATGGAACACTGATGGTTAAGTGAATGATGTTGGAAATGCTAAACCTGATATGGTAATCTAGATTGTTAATGATGAATCAAGTGATCATTTTAGTAATAGGTGCTTACCTAGTTTAAATAAGTTATACTAAAAGTGATGCAAAAAGTACTGGTATGGTTTTTCCTAACAACTTATGCTTTTCGCAAATGAGTCAAGCCAGTCCAATCTATAAAGCCTTGCATGATCCTTGGTGTCCTTTATTTCTGGTTTATGGCGGGTAAGTCTAGCTGAGTACATTCTCATACTCAGGGCATTGTTCCCATTGTTGTTGCAGATGGTCAGATGTACTATGGGTACTGCTCCAACTGTCTGTATCCGGCGATGGGCGACAACTAGGACCTTGGGCAAGGGTCACTCTGTTCGTCTTATCTAATGCTTTTGTGGACCATGACTATCTACTGGCACTGTATTTGAACTAAGTGGGTGTGTAAAACTACTTGCTTCCGCTATGTTATTTTGAACTATGTTGTAATAACTTTTATTCCGAACTCCGATGTACTCCACTTTTATTGTGAACTCTATGTATCATGTGAACTGTGGCTGCTAAATCAGTACGATCTTGGTTGTATGTTGGTTGGTTTGAAATCCCTCGTGATTTCACGGAATCTCGGGTTATACGGGTTTAAGTTTGATAAATTAACCGCCTTGGTGGAAGATTTTGTTACTTAATCTCGTATAATTACGTTGATCCGTTACAAGGTCCCAATGTCTTTAGCAAGGCCATACGAGAAACAATACTCTCGGCGCGGTTCCGCGCTCCCACGACTCTCACCAAGTACAACGGCAAGACCAAACCTGAGCTTTGGCTCGCTGATTTTCGCTTAGCGTGTCAGCTGGGTGGGGCCACCGATGACCGAGTCATCATCCGACAACTCCCCCTGTTCCTGTCTAACACTGCTCGAGCCTGGCTCGAGGATCTTCCGCCTCAGCAGATCCACGACTGAGACGATCTCGTGAGGGTGTTCGAGGGAAACTTCAAGGGGACCTACGTGCGCCCCGACAACTCATGGGACCTCCGGAGTTGTAAGCAGAAGCCGGGTGAATCTCTCCAGGATTACATCCGGCGTTTCTCCAGGCAACGCACTGAGCTCCCCAACATCACCGACTCCGACGTAATTATGGCCTTCCTCTCTAGAACCACCTGCAAGGAGTTGGTCCGAGAGTTGGGCCGTAACACCCCACTCACCGCCAACAGACTGATGGACATCATCACCAACTTTGCCGCCGGCGAGGAGGCAGTTGGCGCTATCTTTGGCGGTGACCAGGACAAAAGGAAGCAGAAGGTCGATGACCCCGCAGGTTCCAGCCAGGGCTCTAAAAGGAACAACCTAAAAAAAGAAGAAGAACCAGCAGGGCAAGCTCGAGGCCCCGGCCAACGAGCTTGTTGCTGCCACTAAACGCAAGAAACCTTGAGGGCCCCCTGGCGGGGGCATCTTCGACAAAATGCTCAAAGAGCCGTGTCCCTACCACAAGGGGCCCACAAACCATAACCTCGAGGACTGTCACATGCTCCGTAGGTACTTTGAAGGCATAGGCGTCAAGAAGGACGACAAGAAGGAAGATCCTAAGGGTGATGACAAGGATGGGGGTTCCCCGAGATCCACGACTGCTTCATGATCTACAGAGGGCCCTCGACCCGCCTCTCGACGCGCCAGCGCAAACGAGAGCGGCGTGAGGTTTTCTCCGTACAACCGGCGATCCCCCACTTCCTTGACTGGTTTGAGGTGGCCATCACTTTTGACCATGATGACCATCCTGACTACGTCCCCACTCTAGGAGTCTACCCGCTTGTTGTTGATCCCATCATCGTCAACACGCGCCTCACCAAGGTACTCATGGACGGCGAAAGTAGCCTCAACATCATCTACGCTCAGACCCTCGACCTCCTAGGGATCGAGAGGACGCGCCTCCAACCCAGCGTCGGGGGCTTCCATGGGGTTGTGCCAGGGAAATGGGCAGAACCTGTCGGCTGGGTCGATCTGCCTGTCTGCTTTGGCACTCCTTCCAACTTCAGAAAGGAGACCCTCACTTTCGAAGTGGTCGGATTCCGTGGAACGTACCACGCCATCCTTGGGTGCCCATGCTATGCTAGGTTCATGGCAGTCCCGAACTACACCTACCTCAAGCTCAAGATGCCAGGCCCAAACGGTGTCATAACTGTCGGGCCCTCATATGAACACGCCTACGAGTGTGACATCGAGTGCGTTGAGCACGGGGAAGCCATTTTGGAGTCGGCAACCTTGGCGGCGGACCTCGATGGTTTGGCCAACGAGATCCCTGACCCCAAACGCCATGCCAGCAGCTTCGAGCCCGCGGAGGACGTCAAGCTCATGCCTCTCGACCCTTCCGATCCAAAGGGAAAGGCGTTGAGCATTAGCGCCACCCTCGATCCCAAATAGGAAGCAGTGCTCGTCGACTTTCTCCGTGCAAACATCGACATCTTTGCGTGGAGTTCCTCGGATATGCCGGGCATACCCAGGGAAGTCACCGAGCATGCCTTGGAGATCTGAGCCGGCTCCAAACCGGTGAAGCAACGCTTGCGCCGCTTCGACGAGGAGAAGTGCAAGGTCATCGGTGAGGAGATACACAAAATGCTGGAGGCCGGGTTCATCAAGGAGGTTCATCATCCCGAGTGGCTAGCTAATCCTGTATTAGTTAAGAAAAAGAGTGGGAAGTGGAGGATGTGTGTAGACTACACTAGTTTAAATAAAGCATGTCCGAAAGTTCCTTTTCCTTTACCATATATTGATCAAATCGTTGATTCCACGGCGGGATGTGAAACTCTTTCTTTCTTAGATGCGTATTCCGGCTACCACCAGATCAAAATGAAAGAGTCCGACCAGCTCGCGACTTCATTCATTACCCCATTCAGCATGTATTGCTACGTTACTATGCCTTTCGGTCTTCGAAACGCGGGGCTACGTACCAGTGATGCATGCAACATGTTTTTGGGGAACACATCGGACCAACCGTCGAGGCTTACGTCGATGACATCGTTGTCAAAACCAAACAAGCCGATGATTTGGTAAACGACCTCGACGTTGCGTTCAAATGCCTCCGGGCAAAGAACATCAAGCTCAATCCTGAGAAATGCGTTTTCGGCGTTTCCTCGAGGTATGCTTTTATGGTTCATCGTGTCTAAGCGTGGCATCGAGGCCAACCCAGAAAAGATCACTGTGATAACCAAGATGGGCCCCATCCGAGATCTGAAGGGCGTACAGAGGGTCACGGGCTGCTTGGCAGCGCTCAGTCGTTTTATTTTGCACGTCGGCGAAAAAGCACTCCCCCTGTATCATCTCCTAAAGAAATTAGAGCACTTTTCATGGACCCTCGAGGCCGAAGAAGCTCTTGCAAAACTTAAAGCTATGCTCTCTAGCTTACCAATCCTCGTCCCTTCGACCCTAGGAGAACCGCTCTTACTTTATGTCGCTGCGACAACGCAAGTAGTCAGCACAGTCTTGGTTGTCGAGAGGGCTGAGGAAGCACATACCTTGCTCGTCCAGAGGCCGGTCTACTTCATTAGCGAGGTGCTCTCAGAAACTAAAGTACGCTGCCCGCAGATCCAGAAGCTGCTATATGCCATCGTCTTGACAAGGCGCAAACTCCGTCACTACTTCGAGGGCCATCCGATGACTGTGGTTTCTTCTTTCCCCCTGGGAGAGATAGCCCAGAACCGGGAAGCCTCGGGTAGAATCACCGAATGGGCGGTAGAGCTCATGGGCGAGACCCTCTTATATGCACCGCGCAAGGCCATCAAATCCCAGGCGCTAGCGGATTTCCTGGCTGAGTGGACCGACACTCAACTCCCCCCGGTACAGCTCCAGGCTGAGCTGTGGACCATGTACTTCGGCGGGTCGTTGATGAAAACAGGAGCAGGCGTGGGTTTGCTCTTCATCTCCCCCCTCGGAGTTCACATGTGCTACGTCGTCCGGCTTCATTTTCCTGCGTTGAATAACGTCACCGAATACGAGGCGCTCATCACGGGCCTGAGAATTGCCATCGAACTCGGGGTCTGACACCTTGACGCTCGAGGCGACTCCTAGCTCGTGATCGACTAGGTCATGAAGAACTCAAGCTGCCGTGATCCCAAGATGGAAGCCTACTGCGAAGAGGTACGGCGCCTTGAGAACAAGTTTCACGGCCTCGAGCTAAACCACATCGCACGCAGGTAAAATGAGGCCGTCGATGAACTAGCGAAAATCATGTCCAATCGAACCACGGTTCCACCAGACGTTTTCACAAAAGATCTCCACCAACCATCCATCGACCTTGGGCCAGACGGAGGGGTTGACGGGCCATCACTCCACCCCCCACCTGAGGCAGAAGCCCCCTCGACCGGAGCTGAGGCCATGTAGGTGGAAGGCTCGACCCCACCATCCAACCCCGAGCCTGACTAGAGTATTCCGTACCTCGAACATCTCATTCGAGGGGACCTCCCCTCGGATAGGATCGAGGCTCGATGGATCGCTCGCCGGGCCAAATCTTTTGTGATACTTGGCAACAGTAGGGAGCTGTACCGCCTCAGCCCTACTGGCGTCCTCCAACGCTGCATCATGAATGAGGAAGGCATAGACCTGCTCAATGATCTACACTCGGGGGCTTGTGGTCATCACGCGGCGCCTCGAACCCTTGTCGGAAATGCTTTCGGACAAGGTTTCTATTGGCTGACCGCGGTCTCCGACGCTGTCAAGCTAGTACGCTCCTGCAAAGGTTGCTAGTACTATGCGAGACAGACCCATCTTCCAGCTCATGCCCTGCAAACCATCTCCATCACATGGTCGTTTGCTGTTTGGGGGCTCGACCTTGTCGGACCCTTGAAAAGGACAACTGGCGGCTTCACCCACTTGCTCGTTGCCATTGACAAATTCTCCAAGTGGATCGAGGCCCGTCCTATCACTAGCATCAGGTCCGAGCAAGCTATGCTCTTCTTCACCAACATCATCCACCGCTTTGGGGTCCCCAACTGTATCATCACGCACAATGGCACCCAATTTACTGGTAAAAAGTTTCTAGATTTATGCGACCACCACCACATTCGTGTGCTCTGGTCAGTCGTAGCCCATCCAAAAACAAATGGCCAAGTAGAACGTGCCAACGGCATGATCCTACAAGGTCTAAAACCCAGAATCTTGGAAAAGTTAAATAAACACGGCAAGAAATGGGTTGCCGAGCTTCCCTCAGTCCTGTGGAGCCTAAGAACAACACCGAGTCGAGCCACGGGCTTCACTCTGTTCTTCTTAGTCTACGGGTCTGAGGCTATGCTCCCAACTGACATAAAATACGGATCCCTAAGGTTGAAGGCCTACAACGAAAGAAATAACGACGCCACAAGAGAAGACGCCCTCGATCAGCTCGAGGAAGCCCAAGATGTGGCTCTATTACATTCTGCCAGGTACCAGCAAAGTCTCCGACGCTACCATGATAGACATGTCCGCGTACGTGACCTCAACATCGGTGACCTGGTGCTACGTCGAAGCCAGAACACCAAGGGACGGCACAAGCTCACGCCCCCGTGGGAAGGGCCGTACATCGTCACAGAAGTACTAAAGCTAGGCACCTACAAGCTATCCAACGAGAAGGGCGAAATCCTCACCAACGCTTGGAACATTGAACAGCTACGTCGCTTTTTCCCTTAAAAAGCCTCGAGGCTCTGTAAATTCCTTTCAATCTCATTAATAAAGAATACAACAGTGTTCAAAGTTTCGTTTCATAAACAACCAGGAAGGATCGACTCTGTTCTCCTAGAATCAACCCTTCCTCGGGGGCTACAAGGGGGGAAACCCCGTTACTCGAAAAAACTTGTACTCTTTTTCAAAAAAGAAAACTGCCACTTAAGTCGATAGCGCTGTGGAAGTGCCCTGAGGCTCAAAGGGGCTCTCGAGCCACGAGATCACTTATGCCTCCGAGGCTACGGTACCTCCACTCACCCCTCACAATTAGGGGCACGGCCGCATGCTAAGTAGGCTTAATGACGGTTCATAACTTTGAAAAGGAATACATCCCCCATCGCTTAAATCAGGTTCTTACATGATCTGCGAGGCCGCAAGAGCACCCTAGAGTTCGAGGGCAGTCGAGCCGCGAGATCACTTACGCCTCCGAGGCTACGGTACCTCTACTCACTCCCTTACGCTCAAAGGCGTGATGGCGTGCTAAGTAAATCATGTAGAAACATGGTTCAAGCGATAAAGGAAAGAAGAACTCGAATAAAACTTAAACAAACAGTGTAGGTTTATGTTTCGAGTGATTCAGGGCCTCCGAGGCCACCACAACCAAAGTTAAAAACACTAACTTATTACATGGGCCTCTGCGCCTAGATTTGGCTCATAGGCCCTTGTCGTCAGTAGGTGGAACCACCTTGGCTTCAAAAAGTTTGGCCAAGCGACTTCCAGGCTCCTCGGCGGCTCCGATCAGATCCAGGCAGGCGTCCTCATTCTCTTCGTCCGTCCGATCTGGATCGGTGACGAAGCCATCAGCGACAAGCTCCATGTCGTACACAAACCTGGATTGAACGACGGCCAGCACCCTCTTCACGCCGTGGTGAAGGCCGCCTCGTATCCTTTCCCGAACAAGGCGGCCTAGCGCCACCATCCGGCGGACAAAGGAGTTCCCCGGGGCGTCCTCCTCAGTATCAGCATCGGGCTCGACCCACAGGCCGTCACACACGGAGGAGATCGTGCCCTGGAGCAACTAAGTCCGCTGGGCCTCGGCCTCGAAGAAGCTCTAGAAGGAGTTGGCCGCCGCCTGAGCTGCCCGCTGCTCCTTCTCCAACTCTGGAACACAAGTGTCTAGTTAGCACAAATATGGGACCTCGACACCAAGGCCGTTGTGCAACAAAAAACTTACCCTCGGAGTGGGTCTGCCAGCCCACGACCTCGTCATGAAGTCCCCCGCACGTCCTCTCGAGCCCTTGGAGAGCGCCATCCCTATCACAAACAGCCGCCCTCAACATCTCGATCTCTTGGCGGGCGTTCGAGAGAGCCTTGTCCCTCTCCCAGATAGCACCGCTCAGCGTCGCGACCTCATTCTTCGAGGCCTCGAGGTGAGCAGTCACCTGCCCGATCTGGACATTGAGGGCGTCGCGATGACTGCCGACAAGGGTGCCGTCCTCCTCGAGCTCCTTCACCCGTGCTGATAGCGGCACGAGATCCTCACGGGCTTTGGCTGCCTCCTCCTAGGCCTTGGTCACATCTTCACGCACCACGGCCTCGGCCGCCCAGGCCTGCACCGCCTCCTCCTTGACCGCCACGTAGGTGACACGGAGCTCGGCCGCCTCGGCACTCTGAAGGGAAAGCCGCTGGTTGGCCTCCTCGACCAGAGCCCGTTGCCGCCCACACACCGCTCTCATTACGGATGAAGAGCGACTTGCGGCGGGAGCGCTCCTTAAGCTCCTGACCATGGTTAAAAAACCAAAGAGGTTAGAACCAAAGAAAGGGGACAAAAGGATAGCAAAAAACCATTAAACTGAACTTACCTCGATGGCGTCTAGCATGCCTCGTGACACGGCCTCCGACGCCACATGAAGTGATTGTTCCGTGTGCCGCCGGAGACCCTCGAGGTACTGCCAATGATGAACCTCATCTCCATCATTTAGGGCGAAGACAGGCTCCGTGTCAGGGTTAGAAGCGTCCCTGAACTCAAGGGACGATCCCCCCAGCGCGGTAGCTCCTCCTCCGCCCATACCAGGGCCAGCCCGGTAAGGTCCGCCCATCCGGACAGCGGTCCGACCGGGGCGCTCTCCGGCGCTGCGGAAGGACCGGCCTAATCCGCAGCTTCGGCCCCCTCGACCACCGTAGAGGGACCGACCAGGTCCACGGCCTCGACCTCCTCGACACCCACCGCATGTTTCCCCGTGTCGATAGGGGAGTCGTCGAGGGTGAGGTCGACCATGGCCGGGGTCGACCTCTGCGCCAGGGCTGGCGCCTCGATCGCTGGCACCTCCTCCGGGACCACGGGCGGGGCGTGATAGCCCCACCCTCCACCTCAGCCGCCGGCTCCGCCGGCGGGTCCTGCTGCGGCTGCAGCTCCCCCGGCTGCGCCGCCTCCTGTCCCGCCTCTGGCGGGACCTCCACCATCACCTCTTCAACATCCGCCCACCCTACGTCATGGGCGGATGCCTTGGCCTCTGTGGCCTTGACGGAGACCTCGACGGTCGACGTCGACCCCGGCTCTGCCCCGTTCGTGCTGGGCGCCGCCACTTCTGACGGCCCCGACCCCTGCGCGGCAGGGCCAGAACCAGCAGCTGCCTGAGCACCCGCTTCAGCCTAGGCAGCCGCCTCCCGCTGCCTCAGGTGCTCCATTGTGGCCTGAAGTCTTTCGACCCAGGTGAGGTCGTCCGCCGCCGTCCGACTCATGACGGTGGCACTCGATCGGAGCGACTTCACGGGGGTCGGCCCCGCAAGCTCCGCCTTGCGTTTGTGCCTGTGAAGTAAGTAAGTACATGAGAAACGGGACCGTTAAGTAACAAAAGGTGGGGCAGGAAAACTTACCCAGAAAGGGGCAGCAGGGGCCTCGACCCCGGCCGGTCGGAAACCCCTGATGGCGCCTGCGGCGGCCTCACCGCCAGCCCCCCTGCGGCCCGAGTGCTCCTTGGGGCCCTGGTTGGTTGGCCGCCTTGGGTCCTCTGTGCCTCTAAGGCCAGCTAGCCTCGGGTCCTCACGCCCGCAGGCGGCACCCCCGATGACGACGTCGGCGCCGCTGTCCCAACCGTCGGCTGAACTCGCAGAGCCTGGACTTGCGGGGGCAGCGCCGTTGACCCCTCCTGTAGGGTCCAGGACGAGGCGGCCCCTCTCGTCGAGGGGCCCGCCTCTTCGCCCATTTCCTCCATCTCCTCCTCTACCACGACGGTCACGGGGGCTAGCCCCGACGCCTGGGAGGTCGACCCCCCGACGGGCTCCAAATAGGGGCACACGTCGGGGAGGTCCGCCAGCCCGGTCGCGGCATCATACCGCGACAGGGCGTCATCGTCTCCATCGCTATCATCGTTGTCGTCGTCCTCCCCTGAGACCGTCTCGGAGGGGGACTCCTCAAGGGGAAGCCCGTCGAGGCTCTGCTGACGCCAACGCTTCATCAGCTCGTCCCGCTCCTTAGCCTTGCGGATCTGGCGCTTCTTGGCGGCGTCCTTCTTCTTCTTTTGGGACGCCTGCTGGCGTCGAACCTCCCGAGCGGGCTGGTCCTTTGTGAGCGGCGGCCGCGTCTCCCTCACCACCGACAAATCCTATGCATTGACCTTGACTAAATCAAAAGAATCCAAAAATAGACAAAATAAATAAATATACAAGCAATAGCACTTACCAGAGGCTCGAAACCCTGGGTGGGCCGCATCGGCACCTTGTCGACGTCCTTCGGCTTGAAGTTCCCTACCATCCGGCGCGCGCGCTGGAGGACCTCCTCAAGGGTGAGGGACTCGTGCGACATTCTGCTCTCTTCCAATGACGCTTCCGGCGTCATCTGGTCGAGCCGAAGTCGACGCTGTGACAGCGGCATCACCCTCCAACGGTGGAATGCTGTGGCCACTGCCGCCGCCGTCAATCCACACAGGCGGAGCTGTTGCAACGCGGCTAGCAGCGGGTCCAGCCGCGGCTTCTCGGCCTCCGCGACGCCGTACGCCCAGTTCTCCTCTCGGGCGACCAGCACCCGGTCGGTATACCTCGGCAGCTGACTCTCGTCGTTGCGGAGTGAAAGCCCAAGTTTGGTTTTGGTAATTAATGACACCAAGTTGCTAATGCTATTGTATCAAGTGTGATTAAGCTAGGCATAAGCAACATGTGATGGAGGTGGAAATGTCATGGAGACATGGCCACAAGACCACATGATTTGGTGTATGAAATGATGAGCAAGATCATGAAGAAATGCACATAAAATGATGGACACGATGATCAAGTGGAAGAGAAGGATCTAAGAGCGCAAGGCAAAGGTATAACCAAAGGGTTTTCCTTTTGCCGGTCTAAGTTGAGTAGAGAAGTGATTGACCGGGTTTAGGATACATAGCCAACTATCAAGAGGGACAATCACAGTTAGCTCGAGAATCAAGTGCCACTAGATCAATGTCTTGAGCATATGCATTAGGATCTAGTTGAGAGTTAATATAACGCATTGTAAAATGTTTGTGAAATGCTAACACACATGCATATTGTGGTGTACACTTGGTGGTGTTAGCACATTTGTGAAGGCGGTGGTGTTTGAGCGGTAGTAAGGGGTTTGGGGTTCGCTCTCCCAAACCATAGACAGACGCGCGTTTTTGAGGAAATGAAATGCCTATTTTCTATTGCGCCGGATGCGAGAAAAGGTGGTGAAAGTCCGAATTGATTATCACTGAAAATACAGTGACCGAACGCGGCTGGCGTGTCCGGTCAGTTCAAACCACAGACAGACGCGCGTGTGAGAAGGGTCACGGACCGGCGTGTCCGGTCCCTCGTGGAACCAGCGCGTTCGGTCACGCACCCAGGAGTTCAGCACGGAGGGCAGATGCGATCGGACGCGGTGGCGCGTCCGGTCACGTTCGACCAGACGCGTCCGGTCATGAGTGGATCGATACTGGACTCCGATCGGACGCGACTGGCGCGTCCGGTCACGTGCGATCGGACGCATCCGGTCTCGACGGGAGCTTACTGGACCACGACCGGACGCTGACATTGTCGCGTCTGATCAAACGGTAGAGCGCGTCCGGTCATGGCAACGGCTAGTTCTGACGTGCACTGTTCACGCTTGTCCTGTAGTGACCGGACGCGTCCGGTCACCCTGACCGGTGTGTCCGGTCAGCGCGTTTTGAACTGTGTCGTCCGGTAACGGCTAGCTGCGTACCCCTTCGCTATAAATAGAAGATGTCCGGGGTTTGAGGGTAACTCTTGCACATTTTGAGACCTAGAGACATCCTTTGAGCTAGAGAACAACCCCTACACTCATCACTTTGCATAGTTACACATCTTGAGTGAGATTCAAGTGCATTGCTTGAGAGTTGCATTCTAGAGGCACTTGATCTTTGAGTTGCTGCGGATTTCTTGTTACTCTTCCGTATTTCCCAACACGGTAGACAGCTTGGAGCAGCGGAGGTGATTGAGCTCGCAATTGGAGATTGTTGGAGCCCTCACTATGTGTTGTAATGGGTTCTTGATCCTTCCCCACGGGAGTTTGCAAATTGGATACTCTAGTGGAGCTCGTGGCTTGGAGGATCCCCATCTTATGTGCGGTTGTGCGGCGCCTGCCGAGGGCTCGACTCTTGATAGTCGATTAGCTCATGAACCGACAATTGGGTGCATCGCCACAACGAGGAGTAGCTTGCCGGGAAGCAAGTGAACCTCGGTAAAAAATCTTATGTCATCCTTTTGCCGAGGATTTCTCTTGTGGTTGATCATTATGATTGATTCTTCGAGTGCATTACTTCTCTACATCGTTGGTATAAGAATCAAGTCACTTGCTCTTTACTTTGTTGTACTAGTTCTAGTGTAGTTTGCTTAGTGTTGCTTTTATCACATAGGAGTAAGTAGCTTAGTGACTTAGCCTTGTTGGTGTGTATTAGAGATCATAGCCTTGCCTCACTAGAATTGTATAGGTGACTTGCATAGTGTAGTTGAGCTAGTGCTAGTATTAGCATAGTCATCTTTTATACTAACGTGGTTGTCTAGTGAAGCTTGTAGATTTTTAAATAGGCTATTCACCCCCCTCTAGCCATTTGGACCTTACACGGAGGTAAAACCTGCCATCGTGCTAGCCGCTGTTCGAGGAGATCAGCTAGGCCGGGATATACTGGTCACTGCGACCAGACCGCACCTGTAGGACGCAGCTCCCCGCACGCACCACGCGTCGTGACCCTCGCTTCCCCGCCTTCTTGGCGAAGAACTCCGCCCTGAAGAGATGGAGCCACAGATTCCACTGTGGATCCATCCCCAGGTAGCCCTCGCAGACCGCCACGAAGATGGCGGCCTGTGCGATGGCGTTGGGGGCGAGGTGGTGTAGCTCCACCTTGTAGTAGTGGAGAAGCGCGCACATAAAGGCACTGGCCGGCACGCCGAACCCCCTGTAAGGTCCTAGATGGCTAGAGAGGGGATGAATAGCCTAAAAATCTATAAAAATCACTAAGCAAACTTGTTAGAAAAATAAACGGCGTAAAGCGAGTTTTGCTTAGCCAAAGGTTGTGATACAAGCCTCCTATCCACAAGTCTAGTAGATTATCATCTCTAGTTCACACAAGAGCTATGTCACTAATTTTACACTAGAGAACAAGCTAACAACACTACTAGCAAAACTACCACTAGAGCTACACAAGATAATCTAGTAAAATAAATGCAAGAGAGAGGATTGTGAATCTTATACCAACGGTGGAGTGAAGATGTTGCCAATCACCAAGATGATATACAATCAATCAATATTGACAACAACACAATATGAAGACCAATCATCGGGAGACAAGAGACACAATATTTTTGTTCACCCGGTGTTCACTTGTGCACCGACAGGCTACGTCACCGGTTGTGTCGACCAATACTTAGATGGTTTTCCGGTGTGACCCTCAAGTCACTTGCCCCTCAAGGCAGGCCCCGCAAGGCACCACAAAACACCACTCTCAAGTGAGGTAACTCAATGACACACGCATTCCACTAGAGTTGCTTTTAGCGTCCCGCCGAGGAAAGCACAAGAACCTCTCACAATCAACCGGAGGTGGCCAAGTACAATCACCTTCTCTTGCCAATGCCTCTAATAATCTCCAAGCTGGCTAGGAGCGATACTCTCCAAGAGTAATAAGAAATCCACCGGCTAAACCACCCACAAAGTGCCACTAGATGCCCTCAAGCTATGCAATGCACTTTGGGATCACTCAATCTCACTTTTGATTTGCAATCAAGCAAGAGAGATGAGTGAGAGGAGAAGCTTTAGCTCAAAGGATGCACAAGAGTCTTAGAAATTCCAAGGGTGCTCCCCAAGGGCCGGCCAACACGTATTTATAAGCATCCCAAACAAATAGAGCCGTTAGCAATCCACTGGGCGTTTTCGCGAGCGACCGGACGCGCCGGTCGAAACTGACCGGACGCGCTTCACCGCGTCCGGTCGCCCTACGACGTCCACGCGTCCCTCAAATTCAAATGCGGCTGCCAGATCTTTCAATGGTCACTGTGCGCCAACGGTCAAACGCGGCGACCGTACGCGCAGCTCAAACGACCAAACCCGCCGATCGCACAGCACCGCGCGCCTGCGACGCATCGACCGAACACGCTCCATGCAGCGACCGGACGCAACAGTGCCAGCATCCGGTCGAAGTCCAGTAAGCTCCCTTCGCGACCAGACGCGTCTGATTGCGTGTGACCGGACGCGCCATGCGTCCGCTCAGCCCTTCGCCACGCACTGTTCCTCTGGGTGCCCGACCGGATGCTCCGGTCCCGCGAAGGACCAGACGCGCGTCCGATTACGATGGTGACCTCTATTTGCCTCTATTACTTTTCCGACTTCCGGCATAGTGGAAAATAGGCATTTCATTTTCCTAACCCAAACCCCTCTCTACCCGCAAGCCACAGCACGACCAACGCCACCTTTGCAAATGTGCCAACACCATCAAGTGTACATCTCCATGTGCTTGTGTGTTAGCTTTTTCTCAATCATTTTCAAAGGTTTTCCAATTAGCTCGCTTGGCCCTACATGCAATGCACTTTATGAATTCACATAGTGGCACCTGTGCGTCGAATAACCGATAAGACTTCCTCTCTTAATAGTTCGGCTATCGACCCTAAACCACTCACACCCTCTATGGTGTCTTGAGTGTAAAACAAAATGGCCCTATGGTTATACCTTTGTCTTGAGCCCATTTTGTTTCTCCAAATGATATGATCCACTTCATATCATCATATGACCATCTTGATCCATCGACCTTGACTTCACTTGCCCTTCATCGTTGCATCGGTCCGTCGGTGCTAAGTCTTGCTCAAGCTTCACCATCGCATGGTCCTTCGCTTCGAAGCCTCGACTTGCCCTTCACCTTCACAACCGGTCCATCGAGTCAAGCCTCATCTTGGTCTTCACCATCTTGGTCACATGAGTCAATGTCATGTCTCATATTCAATGACCACCTTTATCTAAATCATCCACTTAGATACAAAGGTTAGTCCTAGGTTTCATCAATTAGGCAAAACCAAACTAGGGACTTTCACCCCTGTAACGGATCAACGTAATTATACGAGATTAAGTAAGAAAATCTTCCACCGAGGTGGATAATTTATCGAACTTAAACCCGTATGACCCGAGATTCCATGAAATCACGAGGGATTTCAAACCAACCAACATACAATCAAGATCGTACTGATTTAGCAGCCTCAGTTCACATGATACATAGAGTTCACAATAAAGGTGGAATACATCGGAGTTCGAAATAAAAGTTATTACAACATAGTTCCAGATAACATAGCGGAAGCAAGCAGTTTTAAACACACACACTTAGTCTAAATACAGTGCCAGTAGATAGCTATGGTCCACAAAAGCATTAGATAAGACGAACAGAGTGACCATTGCCCAAGATCCTAGTTGTCGCCAATCGCCGGATACAGACAGTTGGAGCAGTACCCATAGTACATCTGACCATCTGCAACAACAATGGGAACAACGCCCTGAGTACAAGAATGTACTCAGCTAGACTTACCCGTCATAAACCAGAAATAACTGACACCAAGGAGCATGCAAGGCTTTATACAGTGGACCGACTTGACTCGTTTGCGAAAAGCATAAGTTATTATGAGTAACTAAAATAAGTACTTTTTGCATCATTTTATTATAACCTATTCTAGATAAGCAAGCACCTATTACTAAAGCAATCACTTGATTCATCATTAACAATCTAGATTATCATATCAGGTTTACCATTTCCAACATCATTCACTTAACCATCAGTGTTCCATTACTGTTACTACGATGCCGTAGCTCGAGTCAAGTGCTCACTAACCGGGAGCGACGGCGATTCGAATCGAATTCCTATCCAGCTGGAGATTTATTCCTCACACAAATCATGCTTCCCCCGTCAGGGTCGCGTAGATCACCAATGACACTTTCTAAGAAGCCGCGGGATAATAATCATGGATCGCACTACTCAGGGACCGCCCGACTGCCAGGACACACCTTGGGCTCACTCTTCACGTCCCCGTTACACCCCCTTCAGCACCAGTCTGCCAACCCGAGTTTATCCCGGCTTGAAAAGTGTCACTAGCTTCGCGGTCGAAAGGTACTTTATTCGGCCAACTAAATATGAGGCATGCGTTCAACATGACAAGAGGGACGAGCAACGATCGGTCCTTAATTGATACAGACGGAATCACTATAGTCCAAAACCCTATAAGACTCCGCCCGGTCTCCGTTTATCCATCAACAGTTGGTTACTTTTCATGATCATAATTACAGCTAACCATAACTCGGTATCCACCTATAACTCGCAGGTGACAGGAAATCACCCGACTTCTACCGGTCTAAGCATGGCTAAGCAATTTACTCGATCCTGACCTAACAGGGTAAAAGGTAATCCGGAGGCCAAGGATAATAATGCAATAACGGTTTTACTCAACTCCTATAACTTAATGCAACAATATATAATTATAACTCATGTAATAAAGAATAGCTTTTATAAAATAGGAGACTTAAAATGCTCCGGGGCTTGCCTCTTTCGAATGAGCTAGGATGGTGGTCTACGCACTCGGGCAGCTCCTCGCCTAGTTCTTCATCCTCGGGCACCTTCTGTGCCTGAGGCTCCTGCTGATCCGTCCAAGCCTGCTCCTTCGGTACTGCTACCTGCGACTCCTCCTGCGATCCTGTATGATGCAAGTGCATAAGAAAACAAGCGAATGACGCATCGGATTACGGTGGAATGCTTTGATGACATGACATGCAGATGAGCACATGGAATGAGCAGTTTGGATATAACTACATCTTCTACAAGGTAGTCCACGTCATCTAAGAACATATACCCTAAAACATGCACCTTATTATTCTCCTCGTTAGCACATCACCTACACATACAAGTGAACCTAAGTTATCAAATCTTACCAACCTAACTCATCCAAAAACATCAGCAAGACATATTGATGCTTCAAAGATACACCAAACATAATTTATTACTCTTAATTTCTCATAAAGAATAATCTTTTATTCCCTATTTAACTAGGGTTACACAGCAACACCTATTTCTGGTGTAGATAAAAATCTACAAAAATTACAGTAGCTTACTCTTACCCTAACTAACCTACTACTAAATTTTCATGAGAATTGAATATGTAGAACTGCTTGTACAAAATAAACAAGTTATAGCATAAATATGGGCATGAAATTATTTTGTACTAGAAAAAGTATCAAACAATAGATTTCACATTTTTCCTATGTTACTTACAGTAAACTAACATACTACAAAAATTATCACATGTATGTTCTGTACAAATTTAGCTCTCTACTAAAAATAACAAAGGTTATCAATTAAAAGCACTTGAGCTACACCTCAATAATATTTTACCGAACATACTTCACAAGTATTTTTCCTAGGAAGTACATCACTAAGGAAGGTCAATGCAACAAGAATCACATTTTTCCTACTATTATTCTATTTACTACATATTTTCTAAGATATCAGCATTTATAGCAATTAAATAAATTTGCACAGAAAAGTGTCACAAAATTAACATGAATTATTTTTAAACTGTAGATCTATTCAAGAGGAACATTTCAAAATTTGTTTCACAATTTTTGGAGCTATAAATCTGGAGATATGATTTTTCAAAGCTATTTCATAATTTCTGAGAAATCATTTTTCATAATTCTTTCAAAATTCGCCGGTGAAATCGCTGGATACACCCGGTGCAGTACACCCACACGCGCTGACATGCGGGACCCTCGGGTCAACGGGGCCCACCCGTCAGCCGGAGCCGAGCCGGGGGAGGCGCTGACCGGGGGATTCACGGCGTCGGCGAGGTCGCCAGCGACGAGGTCAGTACCAGGCGACTCCCCGCAACCGTGCGAACTCAACGAGGTGGTTATCGGGGCGAGAGGAAGAGCGGAGCACGAGACGAAGCGGCCATGGCGGAGGCGGTGGCGCGGCTTGCCGGCGCTAGGCCGGAGCAGGCCATGGCAAGGGTCACGGACGAGTGCACGAGCTCCAACGAGCGGAGGCGATCATGGTGCGCACGGGGAGGAGGGGAATGCGATAGCGGGAAGGTGGGACCGACGGGAGCCGCGGCGGCGGGCCCACCGGCAAGGGAGAAGACGGCCAATTTGGCCGCTTACCTTGCCGAGGTGAGCTTCCAGTGGCTCGACGAGGTCGGTCAGGAAGAGGGGAATGCTAGGGTGGGCGGAATTTGATGGAGGAGCCGCAGTGGCGAGGTGAGGCGCGGCAATGGCGCGGCGGCTGCTCGGCGTGCTGCGGGCGCTGGCGAGGCACGCGAGAGCGAGCGGGAGCGGAGTGAGGCGAGTGAGCGGGAGCAGGCGAGTTCGGGCGAGGGTAAGCGCGGGGCTGCGGGGGCCACAGGGGCGCGTGTCGCGTGGCGTCGCCGTCGTTCGGCCACGCGGCGGCCGAGCCCTGCCGCGGCGCCACGACGTCGCGCGCGAGCGCGCGCGCGGGCGGGAGGAAGACGGCGCGGGGCGCGGGCCGGGCTGCCAGCGCGGCTGGGCCGAATGGGTGGCCGCGGCCTGCTAAGGAAGAAAAAGGCTTTTTCTTTTTCTAAATAATTTGCAGATTTTCCATTTTGATTCAAATTTGAATTTGAAGATGAAAAAGAGGTTTTCAGAACTTTTGCCCAAAATAAAAGTTGTTCAAAATTTAATTCTCTACAACTTTCATGTAGGGCACTTTTCAAAATTCTCAATAGATTTTAAATTTGGAATTTAAAGCTAATTTTTTAAGTAAAAAATTCATTTTTCTATACTATTTTTAAAAGAAAAAATTTGAGGGGATTTGAATTCAAGAGTTGCTCCAAAAATCATGTTAATTTATACTAGATTACCTAAAATTGCCATTACCCAAGAGCACACCACTTTTTTTTGCACTTACATTCAAAGTTAGGGTTCTAACTAATTGCTTTTTCAAATTTAAATTTAAAAGGGCTTATATTTCATGCAATGATAACCAAGTATGTGATGCTTATGACTAATGCTCTATGCTTTGGAATGTTAATGCATGCTTAACACCTAGGGGTGTTACAACCCCCGCTCGTGGAAGCAGATGAAGCTGACCACGTATCCTTCAGGGGGTGCCGGCTCTCGGTGGTCGGGCGGCGGCGCGATCCACTCCGGCCGCGATCGGCTCGTCTTCGGCCGCAGCAGCCCATCATCGACTAGTTCCTCCAGCCTCCTCTTCGTCACCGAGGAGGCAGCCCAATCGTCGGCAGGGAGGAGCTAGCCCTTGCCTGCCATTGATGCCGGGAAGCTACGCAGACAAAGGGGGGCGACGGCGGCGGCGCTGGATGAAGGCAGAAGGGCGTGAGGGGGCAGAGAGGACGATCTAGGGCGAGGAAGGCAAGAATGCAAAGGGCCTGTGGTGGGAAACAGACCCCCAGACCTTGCTCTTATAGCCCCAATGGAAGTCCAATGGCCGCACGAAAAGGTAGGAGCAGTTTCTGCATTTAATGCCCTTACCTAACCGTTTCCTCAAAACTCGTGGATATGGGCACGTGGCCGCTATCCACGTCGTAACCGTCACACCATGACGCCCACTACCGCACCAATCTCGCCTCCCCTCCTAAAAATGCGCGCCCGACAAACGGGCAGGGGAAGGATCCACGGACGGATATTCCCAGACACCTGGGAAACGGGCTCCAAGCCCGGTATGAGTCTCGAGAGAGCGGAAGCTAGCCCTCGACTAGGGTTCGACAGTTACCCTCGAGCGACAGAGTTAGGGACGACCAGGGATGCGCTCGTACATGGCCAGGGCTCGAGCCACACTCTCGAGGCACCCCAAGACGTATTCGAGGCTGTAGGAGAAGGTCGACGTAGGAATCCCCTCGGAGGGAGGCACCAAGCCCTCGGATCCCATCGCAGGGAATCGAGATCTACATGACTGCTCCTTGGCATTCTTGAGAGCGCCTCTGGGCCACTAGCCGACTCCTACCGAATGGAGCACGGGCTCACACTCGAATTCACCCGCTAGTAGCTCACCGGAGATCGTCGGAACTCGCCCAAACAGGGGTAGTACGACGTTCCCCACCCCTCCTCCTACTTTCTAAAAGAGGAGCATGAGGGTCGAACGATAAAAGACGGCTGAGACTCTGATCGACCCCGTGCGTACGAGACTCGAGGGTTCGACTGCAACAGACCAAACCTCAAACGAGAAGACATGAATTACACGGCGAATCAAGACCATTCCCCAACGGAACGTATAAAAGACCTCGGAGGAGTCCAAACACCCCACCGAGGCCTCGGGGGCTACACCCGGCGGGTGCGCTCGCGCGCCCCCACCGGAAAAAACCGCGACGCTACGACTCCAGTTCATTAACTAATAAGCCTTTGAGAGTGTAACGGATCAACGTAATTATACGAGATTAAGTAAAAAAATCTTCCACCGAGGCGGTTAATTTATCAAACTTAAACCCGTATAACCCGAGATTCCGTGAAATCACGAGGGATTTCAAACCAACCAACATACAACCAAGATCGTACTGATTTAGCAGCCACAGTTCACATGATACATAGAGTTCACAATAAAAGTGGAGTACATCAGAGTTCGGAATAAAAGTTATTACAACATAGTTCAAAATAACATAGCGGAAGCAAGTAGTTTTACACACACACTTAGTTCAAATACAGTGCCAGTAGATAGTCATGGTCCACAAAAGCAGTAGATAAGACGAACAGAGTGACCCTTGCCCAAGGTCCTAGTTGTCGGCCATCGCCGGATACAGACAGTTGGAGCAGTACCCATAGTACATCTGACCATCTGCAACAACAATGGGAACAACGCCCTGAGTACGAGAATGTACTCAGCTAGACTTACCCGTCATAAACCAAAAATAAAGGACACCAAGGATCATGCAAGGCTTTATAGATTGGACTGGCTTGACCCATTTGCGAAAAGCATAAGTTGTTATGAAAAATTATACCAGTACTTGTTGCATCACTTTTAGTATAACCTATTAAAGCTCGGTAAGCACCTATTGCTAAAACATTCACTTGATTCATCATTAACAATCTAGATTACCATATCAGGTTTAGCATTTCCAACATCATTCACTTAACCATCAGTGTTCCATTAATGTTACTACGATGCCATAGCTCGAGTCAAGTGCTCACTAACCGGGAGCGACGGCGATTTGAATTGAATTCCTATCCAGCTGGAGATTTATTCCTCACACAAACCCTGCTTCCCCCGTCAGGGTCGCGTAGATCACCAATGACACTTTCCAAGAAGCCACGGGATAACTATCCTGGATCGCACTACCCACGGACCGCCCGACTGCCAGGACGCACCTTGGGCTCACTCTTCGCGTCCCCGTTACACCCCCTTCAACACCAGTCTGCCAACCCGAGTTTATCCCGGCTCGAAAAGTGTCGCTAGCTTCGCGGTCGAAAGGTACTTTATTCCGCCAGCTAAATGTGAGGCATGCGTTCAACATGACAAGAGGGACGAGCAACGATCGGTCCTTAATCGACACAGACGGAATCACTATAGTCCAAAACCCTATAAGACTCCGCCCGGTCTTCATTTATCCATCAACACTTGGTTACTTTTATGATCACAATTACAGCTAACCATAACCCGGTATCCACCTATAACTCGCAGGTGACAGGAAATCACCTGACTTATACCGGTCTAAGCATGGCTAAGCAATTTACTCGATCCTGACCTAACAGGGTGAAAGATAATCCGGTGGCCAAGGGAATAATGCAACATACGGTTTTCATTCAACTCCTATAACTTAATACAACTATACATATAACTATAGTTCATGTAGTAAGGAACAACTTTTATGAAAATAGGAGACTTAAAATGCTCCGGGGCTTGCCTCTTTCGAACGAGCTAGGATGGTGGGTCGACGCACTCTGGCAGCTCCTCGCCTGACTCTTCCTCCTCGGGCACCTCCTGTGCCTAGGGCTCCTGCTGATCCGTCCAAAGCCTGCTCCTCCTGTACTGCGACCTGCGACTCTTCCTGCGATCCTGTATGATGTAAGTGCATAAGTAAACATGCGAATGATGCATCAGATTGTGGTGGAGTGCTTTGATGACATGAGATGCAGATGAGCACATAGAATGAGCAGTTTGAATATAACTATTTCTTCTACAAGGTAGTCCACGTCATCCAAGAACATATACCCTAAAACATGCACCTTATTCTTCTATTAGTTAGCCTATCATCTACACATACAAGTGAACCTAAGCTACCAAAGCTTACCAACCTAACTCAACCACAACATCAGCAAGGCATAATGATGCTTCAAAGATACACCAAACATATTTTATTTCTCTTAATTTCTCATAAAGAATAATCTTTTATTCCCTATTTAACTAGGGTTACACAGCAACACCTATTTCTGGTGTAGATAAAAATCTACAAAAATTACAGTAGATTACTCTTACCCTAACTAACCTACTACTAATTTTTCATGAGAAATGCTTATGTAAAACTGCCTATACAAAATAAACAAGTTATAGCCTAAATATGATCATGAAATTATTTTGTACTAGAAAAAGTATCAAACAACAGATTTCATATTTTTCCTATGTTACTAACAGTAAACTAACATACTACAAAAATTATCACATGTATGTTCTATACAAAATTAGCTCTCTACTAAAAATAACAAAGATTATCAATTAAAAGCATTTGAACTACACTTCAAAAATTTCTCACAGAACATGCTTCACTAATATTTTTCCTAGAAAGTACATCACTAAGAAAGATTAATGCAACAAGAATCACATTTTTCCCTTCATTATTTTTTTACTACATATTTTCTAAGATATCATCATTTATAGCAATTAAATAAATTTGCACAGTAAAGTGTCACAAATTTATCATGAAATATTTTTAAACTGTAGATCTACTCAAGAGAAACATTACAAAATTTGTTTCATAATTTTTGGAGCTAAAAAGGGTACACAAACATTTTCTAAAGCCTTTTATTTTCTAAAACATAATAGAAAATCAAAAACTATTTCTGGAATCGCTTAACGGGCCAGCCCACTCGACAACACCGGCCCACGGCCGATTTCCACCGGAGCGTCGCGCGGGAAAAAAGAAAAGCGGCCCGGCTCGGCGGTTCGGCCCAAGGCCGCTGGCCCAGCAGCAAAGAGGGGGCGGAACGCGGGGCGCGGCCACGGGTGCCGGCGTCCCGACGTCGCGGCGGCGGTGATGTCCGCCGGCGGCTAGCGGCCGGCTCCAGCCGTGCGAAAGCCAACGAACGGGCGCACGGAGATCCTGGAGTGACGGTGAACACCGAAGGGCGGCGCGCGAGTGACGAGGCGGGGAGAAAACGCCGGAACGGCGGGGGCGAGCGCGCGGTGGCCGGAATGGCGCCGCGGCGGGGTGTGCGAAGTAGTGCCTTACCGCGGGGTAGAGGTGGAGCGTGGGGGAGCGTTCGGAGGAGAGGAGGACTAGGCGGAGCTGGTCGTGCTTGCTATTGCTTGGAGGCGGCCGGCCGGCGGCGGAACGTGGCAAGGAAGTGCGCGGCCGCGGCGGCGAGCGCGCGGGGAATGTGGACGCGCGCGGCGAGCTCGCAATGGCGAAAGCGAGAGCAAGTGAGGGAGAGGGAGGAGGCAGGGAAGCGGGTGCGTGGCCAAGGCGCCGGGCGAGTGGGGCCCACGGACGGCCACGCGGCGGGCGACGCCGGCGCGTGGCGGACACGGGGCGGCGATGTTCTGCCGTGGCGCCACGGCGTCGCGCGGGCGGGCGGCAGGCGCGGACGCGGGCGCGGGCCAGGCTGCCAGCTCGGGTGGGCCGGAAGGGTGGCCGCGGCCTGTTAAGGCTGGAAAAAGGCTTTTCTTTTTTTCTAAATAATTTACAGATTTTTCTATTTTGATTCAAATTTGAATTTGAAGATGAAAAAGAGGTTTTCAGAACTTTTGCCCAAAATAAAAGTTGTTCAGAAATTTATTCTCTACAACTTTCATGTAGAGCATTTTTTAAAATTCTCAATAGATTTTAAATTTGGGATTTAAAGCTAAATTGTTAAACAAAAATTTATTTGTTTAGAATATTTTTGCAGCAAAATTTGAGATAAATTTGAATTCAAGAATTGCTCCAAAAATCATGTTTATTTATTCTAGATTATCTAAAATTGTAGCTACACAAAAATTTCACCACTCTTTAGCACTTAAATGCAGAATTTGGGTTTTGAGTAATTGTTTTTCAACTTTAAATTTAAAAGGGTCTATATTGCATGCAATGATAACCATGTATGAGATGATTATGACTAATGCTTTGGATGCTAATGCATGCTTAACACCCAGGGGTGTTACAGCCCTCCCCCTTATAAGAATCTCGTCCCGAGATTTTGAGTTACGAACCATTTATCGTAAAAATCTTTATACGCGGTCTGAAGATATTCTGCCGTTTCCCATGAAGCATCACTCTCATCGTGATGGCTCCACTGAATCTTGTAGGTTGTTACCACTCTATTCCGAGTGACTCGGTCCTTAGTATCCAGAACTCGAACTGGTTATTCACGATATTCCAAGTCCGCCTTGATCCGAATACCCTGCGGTTCTATTCTCTCTTCCGGAACACGCAGATATTTCTTCAACTGGGATACGTGAAAGACGGGAAAGATCGAACTCATCCCTTCTGGCAATCGCAACTTGTACGCCACGGGACCCTTTTTCTCTATGACCTGGTATGGTCTGATATATCTATTAGACAGTTTCTGCTTGATTCCAAACCGTTTCTTCTTCATGGGGGTAACCTTCAAATAGACATAGTCACCGACTTAGAAATCCAATGGTCTCCTTCTCTTATCTGCATAACTCTTCTGACGAGACTGTGCATCTTGCATGTTTTGTTGGATAATACGGACCTTCTTCTCTGCCTCATCTAGAAAATCAAATTCATAAAACCTTCTTTCTCCAGGCTCTACCCAATTTAACGGTGTCCTGCACTTCCTGCCATATAAAGCTTCAAAAGGTGCCATCTTGATACTCTTTTGGAAACTGTTGTTGTAAGCGAATTCTGCCAACGGTAACCAGGATTCCCATGAGCCTCTGGATGATAGTACACAAGCTCTAAGCATATCTTCAAGTACAACATTAACTCATTATGTCTACCCGTCTGTTTGTGGATGGTAAGCCGTACTACGAATCAAACTAGTACCCAAACCTTTATGAAGATGTTCCCAAAAATGAGAGGTAAACTGTGAACCACGATCAGACACGATCGTTTTTGGAATACCATGTAATCGGACAATCTCAGCAATATACTTTTCTACATATTGAGGTGGTCAGAATGTTGTCTTAACTGGCAGAAAGTGAGCTGTCTTGGTGAGACGATCTACTATTACCCAAATAGAATTATGTCCCTTCTGTGTGGTGGGAAGACCAGTGATGAAATCCATACTTATATCATCTCATTTCCAATTGGGTACAGACAAGGGTTGCAGAAGTCCTGCAGGTCTCATGTGAAGAGCTTTAACTCTACAACACATGTCGCAACGAGCAACGTATGCTGCAATTTCTTTTTTCATCTTAGTCCACCAATAACGGGGTCGCAAATCTTGGTACATCTTACTACTTCTGGGGTGAATAGATAGCTTGGAATGATGAGTCTCATCCATCAACTTGTTCTTAAGTTCTCTATCCTTGGGTACTACCAGGCGATCCTTAAACCATAACACTCCTTGGTCATCCAATCGAAAGTGTTTGGTGGGTTCCCTCTTCATCTTCTCCTTGATATGAAAACTTTCCTTATCTGTTTTCTGACCTTCAATGATCTGGCTTTCCAGGGTACAACTGATCTGAATATTATGCAACACAACATGATGTAACAATTTGAACCCTTCTTCAAACAACGGTTGCACATCAATAGCATGTGATTTTCTGCTCAGTGCATCTGCTACTACATTAGCCTTCCCGGGATGATAGTGTACGTTCAGATTATAATCCTTTATCAGCTCCAACCATCTTCTCTGTCGTATGTTCAACTCAGATTGGGTAAAAATATATTTAAGACTCTTATGATCTGTAAAGAGATTACATACATTACCCAGCAGGTAGTGTCTCCAAATCTTTAGAGCATGCACTACTGCTACAAGCTCCAAATCTTGTGTAGGATAGTTAACTTCATGCTTCCTCAATTGACGTGAGGCATAGGCAATGACCCTTCCATTTTGCATTAGTACACATCCTAACCCATTCTTAGATGCGTCACAGAACACATCAAATGACTTTTCTATATCCGGTTGGGCCAGAACAGGAGCTGTGGTCAACAACTTTCGCAAGGTGTAGAAAGCTGCCTCGCACTCCTCTGTCCATACAAACTTATGATCCTTCTGTAACAGGCTTGTCATTGGTTTGGCAATCTTCGAGAAATCCGGTATGAAGCGACGATAGTAACCGGCTAAACCAAGAAAACTACAAACTTCAGGCACTGAGGTTGGTGACTTCCAGTCCATAACCTCTTGCACCTTACTAGGGTTTACGAAAATGCCATTTTCAGACAACACGTGGCCAAGAAAAGTAACTGTCTTAAGCCAGAACTCACACTTGCTGAACTTCGCATACAGTCGATGTTCTCTGAGCCTAGTCAAGACAATCCTAAGGTGCTCTGCGTGATCTTCTTCATTCTCTGAATATATTAGAATATTATCAATGAACACAATCACAAACTTGTCCAACTCTGTCATAAAACAGAATTCATCAGATACATAAAGTATGCAGGAGCGTTTGTCAATCCGAAGGACATGACAAGATACTCGTACAAGCCATATCTGGTAGAGAACGCAGTCTTAGGCACATCTTGTGGCCTAATCTTTATCTGATGGTATCCTGATCTCAAATCTATCTTAGAGAACATTTTGGCTTTAGACAATTGGTCAAACAAGATATCAATCCGAGAAAGAGGATACTTGTTTTTAATTGTCACTGCATTCAGTGGTCGATAATCCACGCACATGCGTAAGGAGTTATCCTTCTTCTTTTTCACAAATAGAGCGGGGCATCCCCATTCAGACGAGCTGGGACGAATCAAACCTTTCTTTAGTAAGTCCTGGAGTAGCTTCTTCAATTTGGCTAACTCATTGGGAGGCATCCGATAAGGCCTTCTCGAGATCGGTGATGTTCCCGGAATTAACTCAATGGCAAACTCAACATCTCTGTCTAGTGGAAGTCCAGGTAACTCATCCGGAAACACATCTGAAACCTCACAGACCACTAGAATCTGAGCTAGCAGAGTAGTTTGGACCGCACAAGTCGTGCTAGCTAGGTCTACTTTCCGAGGTAGGACCACCCAAAAGGTGCCTTCCCCACTTGGTTCCTTAAGGGAGATACTCCTTCCTCCAATATCGATTACTACCCCCATCTTATTCATCCAGTTCATACCCATGATCACATCCAAAACTAACCCTGGCATGACTATCAGATTAAGCTTATATTGTCTGTTTGATATGTTTAGGGTTACTCCCTGAACTATCTGATTAGTCAACAGATCAGCCCTAGCTGAACTGATTTTATAAGCACATTCCAATTTGACTATCCTTTGCACATGCCTCTTAACAAATGCTTGACTTACAAAGGAATGAGATGATCTGGAATCAAACAAGACTACTGCAGGATGATTGTTGATAGAAAACATACCAGCTGTTACCGGTTCTCCTTCAGGGATGTCATCCACGGTGGTGTGATGCACACGAGCTTGATACTGCGTCTGCTGTTTCTTAGGGTAGGGACAAAACTTTGCAAAGTGTCCGGGTTGGTTGCAGTTGAAGCACGGTCCCTTCACTTGAGCCACAGTTCCAGATGAACTGCCTTGACCTGTCTTCGCCTGAGGCAATGCCATCTTGAATGGTTTCTGGTTCCTCTGGGGTTGCTGAGCATTCTGATTCTTCCTTTGCGGTGGCCTAAACCTTGCACCTGGGGCAGGCGACCGATAAGCTGGAGGGTTGGCCAATGGGGCTCTGGACTGGGACGGACCCGACTCGAAAGCTCTCTTACGAATCTTGGAAGCAGCATAAACATTGTTGTTCTTCTCTTGCTTCAGACAGTCACTAACGAAATCGTTGAAACTAGTCCTCATATTTGTATCGACATGTTTCATCATCTTGGGATTCAGGCCTCTCTTGAAGCTAGCGATCTTCTTGGCCTCAGTATTCACCATATCAGGAGCATAACGGCTTAGGTTATTGAATGCATGTAGATATTGAGTTATAGTCTTCGTGCCTTGATTCAGTGCCAGGAATTCCCCAAGCTTCATCTCGATCAGACCAGGTGGAATGTACGTTCCACGGAAGGCTTCGGTGAACTCCCTCCAAGTGATGTGAGCGTGGGGAGGAAAAGTAGTGCGGTGATGTTTCCATCACATTCCTGCCGGACCTTGAAGCTGATGAGCTGCATACTCAGTCTTCAACACTTCAGTCATTCTCAAGACACAGAACTTATATTCCATAGTATTAATCCACTCTTCTGCATCCAAGGGTTCTGCGGCTTCTTTGAAGATCAGTGGACGAGTATCCATGAAGTCCTTGAAACTGCTATACTGATTTGCTTCGTGCCCACCCGGGTTTATCCCCCGACGGGTGTTTTCTGCAATACTGTGCAATGTAGCTTCCATATTCTGTTGCATACTCTCCATATTACGTTGGCTTCCAAGAAATTGTGCGAAAAACTATTCCACAGTGTAGGGTGGAGGAGGCGGTGGTGGATCACGGTCATCATTAGCAGCTGCACTGCCACCAGCCTCAGCGGCACCATACACGGTACGACGAGTGTTCGGCATCTGCATGTTTCAGCAACAGTAATTATTAGGTGATGTTGTAGGAATTGCGACCGAATGAAAAATCATACCGAACTGAATTTACTGGAGAGAATAAATTCATACAATAAAACAGGGGCACAATAAGTCATTCCAATTAATACAACATCACTAATTAGATTACTTAAAGCGCACACATCGCGTCCATTACAACCAAGTTGCCAGCATACATACACTGGACTTTTTGACGTTCGGATACCGCCACAAACACATCCAAGCTTTCCAACATTACATCAAAGCCTTAGTCTTTCTACTCATTAATACATGCCCAACATGCCAACAAAGCAAAAGATCATGTAGATGGAACCTAGTAGCTAGCGCAACAACTACTAGCCTACTCATCGTGGTCGCTGTCTAAGTTCGAGACGTTGGCGTCGTCGCCATTAGCAGCGTCGTGGTGCTCCCCAACTGGTGCTTCGGGCTCTTCAGGGTCTTCGTCTTCATCCAATTCCATCTCTGCCGCACCAGGAGGAACATAGGGGTTGAGTTGATTGTTCAGCCGATGAACCTCCTCATGCAGATTGTCATTATATTCCTCCGCATATGCCAGCTGTTGCTCTAGCTCAAATTGTCTAGCCCTCAACACATTCTCTGCGGACCAGGCTTCATTCCTCTGATGGAGCACATGAGTCAACATGCGCTCAGCGTTCCTGTTGGCGGTGGTCAGTCGCCCAACCTGCTCTCTCAGGGCACGTACATCTCCCTCGAAAGCCACGGTCCTCTGGGTAGCCTGATCTCTCTGACGAGTCAACTGAACCATCTCTGTGTTGAGCCTCTCAATCTCGACGTCGTGATCTCTCTGAAGCTGATGGCGGTCATCACGAGCCTGACCAAGAGCACTAGACACACGTCTCAGGCTACCTTCCACTCCATCAAAGGCCCTTATCACTGCGAACATGGCACTCATAGCGGGGTTGTCGCTGTTCTGTGCTTCTGCGGCGCTAATCTCCAGAGATCTTCCTCTTGCCTGCTGCCACGAGTCAGTGGAGGGGTTGCCCCTCGGAAAGACTCCAACTATAGCTGCTGCCAACTCCTGAGGAAAGCGATCCATGATATCCCTCAGTACCCCAAAGGCTGCCCTCTCAGCGGCTTCTTCAGGGGTCCTGCCAGTTGACTCAAAATGCCAACCGGTCCACTCAGAACCATCACCTCGGAAACGAACTACTGCTTCCACAGTCACCAAAAGTCCTTCCCCCAACCGCTCATTCGACCAAAAGTAGTGGGGCTCCATCCCATCAGGATAGCCTAAATAGCTGAGTACTCTCCACAAGAGCGTAGGCATCCCAAACTCTCCAAGAAAAGTGTGGCGCTGACGAGTGCGTGGAGCAAGCTGATGATGGGGAGCTCTGCCGGTGGACTTGCGGGATGTCTGCTTGGTACGTGCCATCTGTAGCAAAATTTTATTACCGTGGTGAGAACAGATTATTAAGTTGGTATTTTTATCGAAATGAGATAATCAACTTATAAGGGGAGGAACAATGCCATGAATGAAATGCACAACATGATACATGCACGTTCCGTACGTCCTCACAAACTTAGAAAACTAATAACTACTAACGGAATAAACGGTGGCATACAACGATCTCTTGTAACGTAACTAATACGTACTACTCGAAAGCGTTGTTATGTACCTGCAGAAAGTCACTTCAGCCCAAACCTCACAGTATGAAAATATGCAAGAAAGCAGTAAAGTAAGTTACTCGCTCTACACGCATCCCTAGATACGAGTATAACGGTAACAACTACCCGAATCATCGTCCTATTGACGGCATCGTCACCACATGATGGAAGTCCCCACCATTTGAATACCCTCATACGAACATGCGCATGGCACGTAAGTATTTCGGTATCATATAAGCACTCCCCTAGATCGGCAGTGTATCCGACCATGCTCTCACAACTCTCACTTACCAGGGCGTAGAGGAAATTGATCCATACATTACCACTCAATTGAATGGCACTCATACAATAGCACGCCGTATGAGCGACGAAATTTTAAATATGATGCAAACCCCCAAGTTAGTACTTAATTAAGCCACCTAGAGTCCTTATTGGGCATAAAGGATACAGACAGTTGCCCTTGCCCAAGGTCCTAGTTGTCGCCCATCGCCGGATACAAACAGTTGGAGCAGTACCCATAGTACATCTGACCATCTGCAACAACAATGGGAACAACGCCCTGGGTACGAGAATGTACTCAGCTAGACTTACTCATCATAAACCAGAAATAAAGGACACCAAGGATCATGCAAGGCTTTATAGATTGGACTGGCTTGACCCATTTGCGAAAAGCATAAGTTGTTATGAAAAATTATACTAGTACTTGTTGCATCACTTTTAGTATAACCTATTCAAGCTAGGTAAGCACCTATTGCTAAAACATTCACTTGATTCATCATTAACAATCTAGATTACCATATCAGGTTTAGCATTTCCAACATCATTCACTTAACCATCAGTGTTCCATTAATGTTACTACGATGCCATAGCTCGAGTCAAGTGCTCACTAACCGGGAGCGACGGCGATTCGAATCGAATTCCTATCCAGCTGGAGATTTATTCCTCACACAAACCCTGCTTCCCCCGTCAGGGTCACGTAGATCACCAATGACACTTTTCAAGAAGCCGCGGGATAACAATCATGGATCGCACTACCCAGGGACCGTCCAACTGCCAGGACACACCTTGGGCTCACTCTTCGCGTCCCCGTTACACCCCCTTCAACACCAGTCTGCCAACCTGAGTTTATCCCGGCTCGAAAAGTGTCGCTAGCTTCGCGGTCGAAAGGTACTTTATTCGGCCAGCTAAATGTGAGGCATGCGTTCAACATGACAAGAGGGACGAGCAACGATCGGTCCTTAATCGACACAGACGGAATCACTATAGTCCAAAACCCTATAAGACTCCGCCCGGTCTTCGTTTATCCATCAACACTTGGTTACTTTTTATGATCACAATTACAGCTAACCATAACCCGGTATCCACCTATAACTCGCAGGTGACAGGAAATCACCCGACTTCTACCGGTCTAAGCATGGCTAAGCAATTTACTCGATCCTGACCTAACAGGGTGAAAGATAATCCGGTGGCCAAGGAAATAATGCAACAACGGTTTCATTCAACTCCTATAACTTAATGCAACTATACATATAACTATAGTTCATGTAGTAAGGAACAACTTTTATGAAAATAGGAGACTTAAAATGCTCCGGGGCTTGCCTCTTTCGAACGAGCTAGGATGGTGGTCGACGCACTCTGGCAGCTCCTCGCCTGACTCTTCCTCCTCGGGCACCTCCTGTGCCTGGGGCTCCTGCTGATCCGTCCAAGCCTGCTCCTCCTGTACTGCTACCTGCGACTCTTCCTGCGATCCTGTATGATATAAGTGCATAAGTAAACATGCGAATGATGCATCGGATTGTGGTGGAGTGCTTTGATGACATGAGATGCAGATGAGCACATGGAATGAGCAGTTTGAATATAACTATTTCTTCTACAAGGTAGTCCACGTCATCCAAGAACATATACCCTAAAACATGCACCTTATTCTTCTATTAGTTAGCCTATCATCTACACATACAAGTGAACCTAAGCTACCAAAGCTTACCAACCTAACTCAACCACAACATCAGCAAGGCATAATGATGCTTCAAAGATACACCAAACATATTTTATTTCTCTTAATTTCTCATAAAGAATAATCTTTTATTCCCTATTTAACTAGGGTTACACAGCAACACCTATTTCTGGTGTAGATAAAAATCTACAAAAATTACAGCAGATTACTCTTACCCTAACTAACCTACTACTAATTTTTCATGAGAAATGCTTATGTAAAACTGCCTGTACAAAATAAACAAGTTATAGCCTAAATATGATCATGAAATTATTTTGTACTAGAAAAAGTATCAAACAATAGATTTTATATTTTTTCTATGTTACTAACAGTAAACTAACATACTACAAAAATTATTACATGTATGTTCTATACAAAATTAGCTCTCTACTAAAAATAACAAAGATTATCAATTAAAAGCATTTGAACTACACTTCAAAAATTTCTCACAGAACATGCTTCACTAATATTTTTCCTAGAAAGTACATCACTAAGAAAGATTAATGCAACAAGAATCACATTTTCCCTTCATTATTTTATTTACTACATATTTTCTAAGATATCAGCATTTATAGCAATTAAATAAATTTGCACAGTAAAGTGTCACAAATTTATTATGAAATATTTTTAAACTGTAGATCTACTCAAGAGAAACATTACAAAATTTGTTTCATAATTTTTGTAGCTAAAAAGGGTACACAAACATTTTCTAAAGCCTTTTCTTTTCTAAAACATAATAGAAAATCAAAAACTATTTCTGGAATCGCTTAACGGGCCAGCCCACTCGACAACACCGGCCCACGGCCGATTTCCGCCGGAGCGTCGCGCGGGAAAAAAAGAAAAGCGGCCCGGTTCGGCGGTTCGGCCCAAGGCCGCTGGCCCAGCAGCAGAGAGGGGGGCGGAACGCGGGGCGCGGCCACGGGTGCCGGCGTCCCGACGTCGCGGCGGCGGTGATGTCCGCCGGCGGCTAGCGGCCGGCTCCGGCCGTGCGAAAGCCAACGAACGGGCGCACGGAGATCCTGGAGTGACGGCGAACACCGAAGGGTGGCGCGCGAGTGACGAGGCGGGGAGAAAACGCCGGAACGGCGGGGGCGAGCGCGCGGTGGCCGGAATGGCGCCGCGGCGGGGCGCGCGAAGTAGTGTCTTACCGCGGGGTAGAGGTGGAGCGTGGGGGAGCGTTCGGAGGAGAGGAGGACTGGGCGGAGCTGGTCGTGCGAGCAATTGCTCGGAGGCGGCCGGCGGCGGAACGTGGCAAGGAAGTGCGCGGCCGCGGCGGCGAGCGCGCGGGGAATGTGGACGCGCGCGGCGAGCTCGCAACGGCGGAAGCGAGAGCAAGTGAGGGAGAGGGAGGAGGCAGGGGAGCGGGTGCGTGGCCAAGGCGCCGGGCGAGTGGGGCCCACGGACGGCCACGCGGCGGGCGGCGCCGGCGCGTGGCGGACACGGGGCGGTAATGTTCTGCCGCGGCGCCACGGCGTCGCGCGTGCGCGGGCGGCAGGCGCGGACGCGGGCGCGGGCCAGGCTGCCAGCACGGGTGGGCCGGAAGGGTGGCCGCGGCCTGTTAAGGCTGGAAAAAGGCTTTTCTTTTTTTTCTAAATAATTTACAGATTTTTCTATTTTGATTTAAATTTGAATTTGAAGATGAAAAAGAGGTTTTCAGAACTTTTGCCCAAAATAAAAGTTGTTCAGAAATTTATTCTCTACAACTTTCATGTAGAGCATTTTTCAAAATTCTCAATAGATTTTGAATTTGGGATTTAAAGCTAAATTGTTAAACAAAAAATTATTTGTTTAGAATATTTTTAAAGTAAAATTTGAGATAAATTTGAATTCAAGAATTGCTCCAAAAATCATGTTTTTTTATTCTAGATTATCTAAAATTGTAGCTACACAAAAAATTCACCACTCTTTAGCACTTAAATGCAGAATTTGGGTTTTGAGTAATTGTTTTTCAACTTTAAATTTAAAAGGGTCTATATTGCTTGCAATGATAACCATGTATGAGATGATTATGACTAATGTTTTAGATGCTAATGCATGCTTAACACCCAGGGGTGTTACAGAGAGAGTGACCACACACTCACCCAAAGGCTCGGGGGCTACTGTCGGTACCAACAGTATGGGGGTACCCACAACCAATGATAATAAAAAACAAAACGATTAAACCACAGCAAAGACAGCACACCTCGACCACGCACAAGATCCACCTCGTACGAGGCAAGCTCGACGGGACGCCTCGACCGCGCTACGATTCTGACTCGTATGAGGCACCCCTCGACGGGAACGCCTCGGCCATGCCCCGTCCCATGCGAAGCCGGTACAAAAAGGCACCTCGACTGTATTCCGACTCGCACGAGGCTCGCTCGACTACCTGCAAAACTCTGACTCACATGACCCCGGGTCGGAACGCTCGACCTACTCTATTCACCTACTCTGAGACAAAAGTAAGAGCATTCAATGCGATTACCTGCTACCATCTACCGACATGGCTACAACCGTGATCGACGTGGGAGCAACGCCGGTGTCAGTCCTCACTGTTTTACCGCCCATCCCGTGATGGGAGGAGAAACCTATCACTGTGCACACCTTACCACACATTGTTGATCACCAATCACCCTCGAGGGAGGATACGACAAGGCCCGTATTCCACGATCTCGGAGATTCGGCCTTATCCGTCCGGCCTCGACCCAGTCTCGACCCAGCCTCGACGCCCAGCACTGTTCGACAGGAAAGAAAGGCCGACGTGGCACAGGGCTTCGGGTCATTTCACCGTCTCATCCCCAACGTCACCACGATGTCCAGGGATGGCCGGCCATTCCTGGAGCATGCCGCTACAGCCACTTCTACAGGGATCGATAACACATCACCTCAAGACACCCCGGTGCCCCGGCCTCCTCTTACCCTATAAAAGGGCAGGTCAGGGCTCTACACGGGGACGGGGGCAAGACACAAGCCAAAAGCCAAGTGCTAGCGAACAAAGGCACACAACTCAGATATCAACATCTCAAGCAATCACCCGTGTACACTTTTTTCTCTTCTAGAGACTTGGGCTCGGCGCCCTCTCTCACAAGCTTGTAACCCCTACGCAAGCACCTCGGTGTAAGAAAATACAAAACTCTCCCCTCTCCGCTGGACGTAGGCCTTCTTTTACCCGAACCAGGATAAACCCCCGTATGTTCTCCTTGCATCACCATCCAGGTTAGGGACACGTAGCACTCACTCGTCGGTTTAAGACCCCCACGGGACCAAACATCGACACTTGTATATATTTAATTAAATTAAATTAAAGTTAAGTATGTTTAACTTCTTGAGAAGTAGAAACGATAGTTAAAAAGGGACGAAGGGAGTACTTGTTATCCTTATCTAGCTATTAAGTCGCTATGGATGCACATCCATTGTCCACTTCTAGTATGGACAATTGACCATACATTCGCACCGTCTCAAACAGATTAAAAGTCTTGGTTTAAGACTACTCGAACTTTCTCAAATTTGAATAATTTTATAGAAAAAAATCAATATTTTTGTCTCAAATAGATTTACTATGAAAATATATTAATGATACTCAGTATTTATTTGATATAAAAATATCAGTACTTTTCGAATAGAGATCATCAAAACTAAATTTAGTTAAACCCAAAATAAGTTTTTTTTAAAAAACAAGATGTACACTACGACGGCGGAAAGGAGAAGGGGGTATGCACTGTGCAGCCAAGCGACTGTCGGGTTGTTCACCGTGCTCCTTGGCCCCTGGCGCGTCGCCAAGCGCGAGCGGAGATATTTGTTTGAGGCCGTGGGAGTGGGATACGAAGTACGATTACTATACGAATTGTGGTTCCTCGTGGCCCACATTGACTCTTTGACCGGCAAGACTCGTCACTACAGCACTTCTGCATCCCTTCAGGTTTGCAGTCTGCAGTCTACAGTACCGGCAAGAGTTGCCGTCTGCGGAGGGACACTTTGGACAGACAAAGGCAGATCTCGAAAGAGGAAACAAGCGCAAGACGCCACGACCCAACAGGTCCCGTGACCTCGGCTTGGGCCCGGTTCATCCGGCTTATAATTCGTATTTTTTTAGCTTGTTTTTAGTTGAAACAGTGTTTTTTCTAACAATAAATTAGAGCATCTCCAACAAATCCCCAATACAACCCCTCATCCCCATAAAACAGAATTATTGGAGGAGATGGATCAATTTTCATTCTCCAACAGTGCCCCAATACCTCCCCCAATTTTTGGTGGTCACCAAAAAAAACACTCATCTCCCTCAAATAAAGGGGCACTTGCAACCTTCCCCAATCCTCTGTTCTTTTGGCGCAAACACACCCATTGGTGATTCTGCACTTGGAAACAATGCATGTTATCTCTCTTTATATCTTGTTTATGATATATCCTTGTGTGAGTATGTTTAATTTCATTTTCTTATTGTTGAACAAACTGTTCCCCTGTTCGGCTGAGCTTATCAGCCGTGGAACAGTGTTTTTCTCTCACAGCAAATCAGCCACAGCCGGCTTATAAGCCAAAAAAACAGCCTGCCGAACAGGGCCGTTATTGCATTTTCGATCTTTGGTCTTAAGTATGCGACAAACAAGACATCAACAACTTATTTTGACGTGAAAACTATCCATGGGTCAATTTGCTCCAACATGGTCCAGAATTTGCAATATGGGCCAAAATCACATATTGGGGAACTGTAAAAGCATCTCCTCCAATAACCCAAAAAGTAAATATTGGGCTACCCCAATACTAAGTTATTGGGGGAGTTTTATTGGGGGACTGGTGGAGATGCTCTTAGGAAACGGTGTTTTTCAGATGACTTATCAGCATAGCCGAACGGGGCCTTAATTTTTTATGTGAGTATATATTCGTATCCACTATGGATGTATCAAGTTTTAAAATTTGAACAACCAAAAATACGTTTTTAAATTGGGTTTCACTGCCTATTCTGCAGCTGATCAATCGCTAATGCCGGTTGAGCCATTGCGTTCCGCCTCCGTCATAAGTCACTTGTGCTCAAAACTACCGTGGACATGTTTGGATGGATTAGTACTAACATCTAATCTTATTAGCTCATATAAGTAGATTAGTAAACTAACAATTAGTCTATAACTAGTGATTTAACAAATAGTCCGCCTGTTTGATACTTATAAGGACTAAAAATTAGTCAATTAAGTAGTTGTTAGTTTTGTGGATCCAAACAGGGCAACATACCCAATATTTTGACTATAAACTCTTTTGTTTTCTAACTTCTTTTGCTGTCTTATTATCTTATGTTTCCAAATGGTTCGACATCTTCTTTCTGTTCCTCCCCGCTATCTTTGTGTTTGACAACGCTAATTTGCACTACTCCTTCTGTCCAAGAAAACATGTAACTATAGGTTGCGTGTTATAAAAAGTAATCAAGTTTCTAGTGAATTGTATTCATATTTATAGCTCTAAATTAAATTATTATAAGAATACATTTCATAATTAATCTAATGATATTTATTTGATATCATAAATATTAATATTTTTTAATTTATAATTGGTTAAACTTAAGATACTAAAATATGATACTCTACTATAATTACATGTTTTGTTAGATGGAGAGTGTATTTGATTTTCATCATTCAAAAAAAAAGAAGCGGTTACGCTGATTTGTCTTTCCTCCGCTACGGTGGTGACGTGCTGTCCTGTGATGACAAGCCTGGGCCCTGGCCCTGCGGTGACCGGGGCCGTGTTTAGTTGACCGAATCGGGCTTTCCCGATTCACTGTTCACTACTGTAGCAATTTTGTTTTAATTTGGTAATAATTGTCCAAACATTGATTAATTAGGCTTAAAATATTTGTCTCGCAAAGTACAATAAAACTGTACAATTAGTTTTTGATTTCATCTACATTTAGTACTCCATATATGCGCCAATTGCACAGTAGGAGTGGGACCCGAAGAAGCGCAGAGTACCGTCTGTGTCTGTTCCAGCATTACCGCCACGATCTCAAACAGATTTTACTCTCCTTCTATCCGTTGTTCCATTCGGCCATAGGAGTACTAGTTGTATGTTTTTACTGGAAGCCAATTACAAGTGGGCCACTGCACGAGAAACGCTACTGGAGCCACTATTGTCAGTGAATGCAAGGAAAGCCACGTATGTGCTGCTGGCTGCTGCAAAATCTTCCAACGTAGGCGGTGTTCAGTTCTAAAAAAAAAGCACTATGCGAAAAAAAAGATTTTCCGTCACGTCAAATTTACGATACATGCATGGAGTACTAAATGTAGATGAAATCAAAAACTAATTATACAGCTTGGTTGTACTTTGCGAGACGAACGTTTTAAACCTAATTAGTCAACGGTTGAACACTATTTACCAAATAAAATCAAAACGTGCTACAGTACTTTTTTTTTATCTCTTTTCAGCACTCTAAACACAGCCGTACTGGTACTAGTACTACGAGTACCCACAGCCACACGCCCGTAATGTGGGGCATGCCCATGCCCGTTCTCATGCACAGCGACTGCGTAGACTGGTCAAACCCCGTTGCTGCTGAGTGATCAGGGCCGTCGATGCACGCGAGAACCCGAACCAAACGAAATCTCAGCCACCCATTCGTGCGTGAACGGACGCACCACCATTTCCGCGGTTCGTTTCGTTCTACAAACAGGCCTTTATATACACATACACCGCTCCAGCGCTCCCCTGAGCGGTTCTATCGACATCAAAGAGAACCAGCTGAAAGTTGAAACCCAACGACAACGTAGAGAGAGGGAGAGAGAGAGAGTAGATCGATCGCCGGAGCCCGGAGGAGATGGCGACCGAGATCTCCCGCACCTACGACGGCCACTTCGTGGTGTCGTTCGACGACGACGCCATCCACACGACGCTCACGGACTCCGGCAACGTGGTGGACTCGTGGCTGGACGAGATCCGCCGCGTCCACCGCCGCCGACTCAACCGCCTCGTCGTCGGCATCGACGTCGAGTGGCGCCCGTCCACGTCGGCGCACGACGTGCCCCCTGTCGCGCTGCTGCAGATCTGCGTCGGCCGCCGCTGCCTCGTCTTCAAGATCCTCCACGCCGACTACATCCCGGAGTCGCTGTCCGACTTCCTCGCCGACGAGCGCTTCACCTTCGTGGGCGTTGGGATCCGCGACGACGCGGCCAAGCTGCAGTCCGGGTACGGACTCAAGGTCGGGCGCAAGGTCGACCTGCGCACCCTCGCCGCCACCACGCTCCAGAAGCCCGCCCTGCGCGGGGCCGGGCTGCAGACGCTGGTGTTCGAGGTGATGGGCGCCAAGATGGAGAAGCCGCATCATGTTCGTGTCAGCGCGTGGGACGCGCGCAAACTCACGTATGACCAGCTCAAGTACGCCTGCGTCGACGCCTTCGCGTCGTTCGAGGTTGGCCGGAGGCTCTACGACGGCGACTACTAGTCCACCAGTCTAGGTGTGGTGTGACTTGTGAGGTCTACTATGCGGTGTCGTTGATGTTTCCCTTAGAATCCGTATTCTCGTGTCTGTCTGTCTTTAATCTGCATTCTCGTCTCCTGTAATAAGGCCTTGTTTAGATTCGTGAATCTGGATCCCGGATTCGGCCTGGGACAGTGATTCGGTCTGCTTTTTGCGAAATGGATCTAAACGGCCTACCAAATTCTGGGCCGAATTCAGCACTTCGCCATTCATCGTGACATAAAAACCCAGCACCCAAATTCTCCGGAACCCTAGGCCGCGGCGCCCACTGCTCTCTCATCCGCAGCTCGGCCGCGGCGCCCACTGCTCTCTCATCCGCAGCTCCTCTCCCCCCGCGCCTCTCTCCCTCTCTCCCGCCGCTCATCTCTCATCTGCAGCTGCGTCCCAACCTTCTACCGCCAGATCCACGGCCAGTGTGTCGGATCCACCGCGGCCACCGTCGGATCCATCGTCCTTGCCTGCGTCGCCGGCGATGGAAGGCTTCAACGGGCACGACAACGGGTCGGACGACGACTTGGAGGACGGCCACCGCACCCAGAACTTCTTTTCCATGGCGCCGCCGGGAGGACAAGCCGGTGGCTACAACCCCTACACCGCCGCACCGGCGGCTTCCGGATCCCGTGCCTTCAATCCCTACCCTACCGCGCCGCCCGAAGCTGGATGCGGTGGGTTCAACACCTACACCGCCGTGCCGACGGGACTTGCATCCGGTGCGTACAACCCCTTCCCTTACGCACCGCCGGGCTCGGGGTCCGGTGCCTACCACCCCTACACCACCGTGCCGAATCCGTATTCGGCGTCGACGCCAAGCCGCCTGGGGATGTCGGGCCTGAACCTGAACTCGAGCTCAGGATACCCCCCATCAACGAGTTCGATGGCATCCTGCGTTCTGGCGACCCACACGGCAGCAGTGGCGCCCCTCCCGTCGGTGCGCCTGCCGGCAACGTCGGTGTTGACACGGGTGCCTTGCCTCGTCAGCGCCGAAGGCCATCCGTCGCGCGCGGTGGCCGTCGTGGCCGCGCGAACAACGACCCTGCAGACCCGGTACTGCTTCCTTTACATTAATCCCGCATTACTTGTGGATTTGTAGTTACAACATTGTTCCAAATGATTCTGTCATGAACTTGTGGTCGTCATTGCATTGTCACATGAACTCGTTGCTGTCATGAACTTGCCATTGTATTAATCCTGTCAAGTTATGGTTGTTGTCATGAACTTGTTGCCATTGTATTCGCACATGCTCTGTTCAAGTACCTTCAAGGTGTTATAAAATTATGTATCCGTAGTTTATTAGCGTCGTAGCTGGATCCTTCTTCATGCATTCCTTGTCATTTGCCATGTACACAGACACAGTTGTCCAGGGCCGACTGGACCCCAAAGGTTACAAAGAAGTTCTGTGAGATTTATTGCATCCAAATGGATCTGGGCCACTGCAAAAATGGGGTCATGAGCAAGCATGGATGGATAGATGTGCAGTCTAGGTTTCTAGCTGCAACAGGTTTGCGTCATGACCAGGCGCAGTTCGGCCATAGGTTGAGGGAGCTAAAAAGGTTGTGGAACTTCATCGAGGCCCTTCGACACACAGCAACAGGCATCGGAAACAGAGAAGATGGCTCTGTGGTTGCTGGTGACGACTGGTGGGCGGACAGGCTCAGAAGGGAGAAGGTCCATCACCTTTGCAACCATAAAATTTGTACCCCATCCGCTTCATCCTGAGCTACTAATAACATGTCGGTTGTTCTATGCAGATGGATCACAAGAAGGAGTGGCAGGATCTGAAGCATGGATGGCCAATATTCATTGATGAAATGGACCGCCTGTTTCCTGGTGTTACTGTGACAGGAGACAATGCATTTGTTCCTGGGGCGACCCGCCACTTGAACTTCATTAACAGCGACGAGGAAGAAGAAGCACCAGCTGACTATGGTACCCCTCAAGCACCAGCTGACTATGGTACCCCTCAGAGTTTCGGCACCACTCCTAGCCAGGGTACCCCTGTCAGCAGTGGTAGCAAGAGGAGTGTGAGAAGCCTCCACATCACTGCTACAAGTCCTGGGAAGAAGCCCAAGAACGCCGCTGTCCGTGGCATGAACCAGAACATGAGCAGGTACACAATCAGTTATGATAGAAGGACAGAACTTATGGAGAGAAGCTGGTCCGAGAGGAAGTTGACTATTGAACACGAAATGACCTTGAGGGAAAAACAACTGCAGCGGACTGAGGAACGGGAGGAAAAAAGGAAAGAAGAACATAAACTTGTTACAGAGTCAGCTACAAAACTTGGGATTCACCTGATGGACAATCTGTGGGTTGGTGTGCTCAACATTGGCATGGATGACCAAGCCAGGCATATGTACCTTCATTCACCAGACGAAGGAAAGCTGCAACTCATCAAGACATATGCCACAAGGGTGGTTAACCAGCCCCCTCCATCCATGCATTAGCACTAGTGCTGACAGTAGTTGGCTTCATGCCCTCTAGCTTTTGTGTATGTTTGTCGGGTCTTGTATTAGAACTATGTGTTGTATCATTGTGATGTCGATCTAATCATGAACCCCTTAAATTTATGTTTGGGGGTTGAAATCTGATGTGAGGGAAAACATTTATTTATTATACTATTTGGCTCTACTTACTGACTCTTACATGTTTCAATTGTCCGAACTGACTGTGTACTGCATTGCGCAGGCAATTCATGATCAAGTGCGTGGTGAAGTACCTGCTGAAGCAACTCTTGATCCTGCTGAAGTGTACAATGGGGTCGAGGATGACGACTGGTGGGATGAATTCTGGAACACCATGGTAGAAGACGATGATGAAGCACCAATTATGTTCGGTATGTATGACGACTGGTGGGTTCATGTCTCCTTACCGGCAGACCAGGTACCACATCCAAGACTTTTAAAACGCCGTCGAACCACAAGGTATGGAGGAGACATTCAACTATGCACATTCGTCTCTTAGAAATGTCATAGAGAGGGCGTTTGGAGTGTTGAAAATGAAGTGGCGTATATTGTTGGACGTCCCCTGCTATAGACCTGAAACACAGACACAAATTATTTGTGCATGCTTTGCTCTCCACAACTTCATCAGGATGAATGGTGACTTTGATAGTCACTTTGCTTTAGTTGACAACAACATAAACTTTGTGCCTGTTGAAGCCACTCTTGATCAGCCTGAAACAGTAGAAGCTCCAGAAAGTGCAGACATGGAAAGCGCAAATGCATGGAGGGATAGGTTGGCTGAACATTTGTACAATAGGATTAATTCTTGATTGCGGGATTTTACTTGTTTATGTACATGATGAGGCCGTCCTTTGTGAGGACATGTATCAATTTTCGGTACAATTGTATTTGTATGAATTTTGGTTGCACTTGGTTTTCTAAGAATTTGTAATGTGGAACAATTTTCTGTATTTGAGTATGTTCCCTTTTGAATTACATGTGCTGATGCAGTATGTATTTGAGTATGTTCCCTTTTGAATTACATGTGTCGTGCCGATCACACAGCAACACGGCAAGCTGCAGCAGTCTTCTGAAATCTGAACACGAAATGTTTGCATGGGAGACGTGCAGTGGAATCTGGATTCCAATTCGGAACAGTGAATGCACAATAGCAAATTTGGGGCAAACAGTACCTGCAGATTTTGGGATTGCAAAATCTGGGATCTAAACGAGGGCTAAGGCTAAATATTGGCAGTAGTGTCGTTTTCGTTGCGTGGACTGTATGCATGGCATTTGAACTTCCTCTCGAGCATTGGCACGCGATGATTCGCGTGGTTCGTCGACGCCCCATTTGGGAGCTGTGTTTGAATTGCCGTCGTCTGGAATCTTCGCTTTTTGCTCCTAAAACCTCGTTATGTTCTGCTAGAGATGTTGAATAGCCAAGCCGGTTAAGCCTGCCGCTCGTGGACAACTCAATACTTATTTTTCATGGATTGCTCTTTCACCATCATGGAAGCCCAAAAGCCGTGTGATCCCTCAGTCAAGCCGAGAATTGCGTACGTGTGACAATGGAAAATGAATACTCCCTCACACTCCTAAAATAAATCAACCTTTAAAGTTATTTTAAACATATTTACTCAAATGCAGTCGCCTGATGTCAATTTTTACAAAACATATACTGCGCCTGAGATTTTGTTTTTTATTTGTGAAAATCACAAAAAAAAAGTAAGAGAACATCACATCTGTATCACTTGAACATCGTAAAAAAAATTAAAACATCACATATATACTGTGTAAACTTTACAACATTATATAACATCGTTGTATGTTGTGTGAAGTCGTGAACATTATATATATATATATATATATATATATATATATATATATATATATATATATATATATATATAAAACGTGAACATTATAAAACACGTCACAAAATATGACAATCAGCAACCCGCCACAGAGACAGGTTAGCATCAATACTCGTAAGGCCAAATTAATATCACAAGTAGTACAATATAAAACAGATTTGTTGTTTTTTTCTATAAATTTATTAAACTAAAAATAGTTTGACTTGGAATGACTTAGGAGTTGATTTATTTTAGTATAGATCGATGAACTGTACTGCTCCCTCAGTTCTAGAAATGAAATGAAAGTAATTATAGAAGTGCTTAGTTAAATATTCTTAATTGGATCAATTTTATATAAATAATATTAACATGAAGCAATTAATATAATTTTCCTAGATTAGATTCACCATATAATAATTATTTTATAGTATAATTATTTAGAGTCGTAAGACTGTCTGCCCTCACGGCCTGTAAATCGCACTGGAGCAGCACGTAGCGGAATTCGCAGCTGCAGCGGCTCCGGTACATGGTGCGCTAGCCTTCCGGTCTTCCGGATGACACGTCCGCCAAATTTGAAGGGCCGGAGGAAGAACGCTAAAAGCTGCACGGGCCCCGCTGCTACTGCTTTTCCACGCCAAAACAGGAGAGAGAGGGGGCAGGTGTGGGTCCCGCTGCTGCTGCTACTTTTTTTTATCTAACTAAAAAAAGTTATAACTCACAAACTAAAACATCAAATTAAATTTCGATTGCACCATTAAATTCGTTTCAATAAATTCTTCAAAAATAGATCTCACATGGATATATTTAGATAAAGTCACAAGTGAGCCCACAGTGGATAGATGATGATATAGAGGATAGATGGGTGCGGAAGAATTTGGTATAGAGGAGAGAATCTTGATGACTAGGATGTATAGAGGATGAATTTAGAGTACCACGAGTGCAGATAGCCTCCTCGTTTAGTTCGGTGAATTGGGGAGAAAAACACTGTATCAGAATTCCTGTAGCATTTCGTTTGTATTTGGTAAAAATTATCCAAATTTTGACTAACTAGGCTTAAAATGTTCATCTCGCAAAGTACAACAAAACTGTGCAATTAGTTTTTGATTTCATTAACATTTAGTACTCCATGCATTTACCGATATTTTGATGTGACAGGGAATCTTCTTTTTGCATAGTGAAATTTGGGGAGAATTGGGGGAACTAACGTGTTTAGATCGGCTGATTTGGGAGGGGCTGATTTTGCATAGTGCAAGATTCTGCACTGTAGCATTTCGTTTGTATTTGTAAATTTTTGTCCAAACATTGATTAATTAGGCTCAAAATGTCTGTCTCGTAAAGTACAACAAAACTGTGCAATTAGTTTTTTATTTCATCTATATTTAGTACTCCATACATGTGCCGGTATTTTAATGTGATGGAGAATCTTCTTTTTGCATAGTGGAATTTGGGGTGAAATTTTGTATCTAAACAGGCCTGGCCCGACATTTACAAACAAGGGCCAAGCGTTGATATCTAAACATGCATGTCCCGACATGCATGTCCCGACATACAAACAATAAGTGTTGATGTTGTACAGTAGGTACTACTGTAGTAGTACGTACGTTCGGCTGCAGCAGCTGCCTGGCCCGGACCTCCCTATCAGGCCTTGTTCACTTTCCCATCTCAACCCAAAATATTTCCTCTTCTACTTATCACATCAAATCTTTCAACGTATGCATGGAACATTAAATGTAGTTAAAAAAGATAACTAATTGCATAGTTTATCTGTAAATGTCGGGACGAATCTTTTGAGCATAGTTAGTCCATAATTAGACAAATTTTATCAAATAATAACGAAACATGCTACAGTAACTTTTCAGCTACTTTTCACAAAGCGATTTGAGAAAGCTGCAGCGACCGTGGCTTTTTTCTGTAGCCGATCAGGGCCAAACTCCCAACGGGGCACGCGACCCTGATGGGTCTTGGCGTCTTGCGCAGCATGTTTGCTTCTGTCCCATCCGCAGACGGCAACTCCGCTACAGTCTACGCACTGAGTCAGTACTGTAGACTGCACACCCGAAAGGATGCAAAATTAGGCCACGTTTGGGTTGAAAAAATTTCAAACCGATGAATAGTACCACTTTCGTCTTATTTGGCAAATATTGTCTAATCATGGACTAACTAAGCTCAAAAGATTCATCTCGTGATTTCTAACTAAACTGTATAATTAGTTATTTTTTTTACCTATATTTACTACTTCATGTATGGTCCAAAGATTGATGTGATGAAGATAGTGAAAAAATTTCAATTTTTGAGGTGCATCTAAACCGGGCTTTACTGTACTCTGTACTGACGAGTCTTGAGTCATCGTTCATCAAAATTTGTTCCACTGCCAATCGCTGGGAAGCATGTTTGGCCGTGTTTAGGTGCTGTTTGGTTTCCGGGTTTAATTCCTATCACATCGATGTTCCCTTAAATGCATGGAGTAATAAATGTAGACTAATTATATATATGTCGGCACAGATTAAGAGTAATTTATAAGACGAAACTATTAAGCCTAATTAGTCCCTGATCAGAAACTTTTTGTCAGATAAAACGAAAGTACTACAGTGTTTATTAAACTTTAGCTCTCCAATCAAACACCCCCTTACATCACCAAATTGGTGGTCACAAAATGCACTGTAGCGTCATAAATGTGTACTGTAGCATTTCGTTTGTATTTGATAAAAATTATCCAAATTTTGACTAATTAGGCTCAAAATGTTCGTCTCGCAGAGTACAATAAAACTGTGTAATTAGTTTTTTATTTCATCAACATTTAATACTTCATATATGTGCCAGCATTTCGATGTGACAGAGAATCTTCTTTTTACATGGTGGAATCTTAGGGGAAGAAACATGATTCTTTAGAGACACCTATTGATAAGAGACAGAGCGATTACGCGCCAGGAGCACGGTGAACAAGGGACAGGGACTGTTTAATTGGCAAAATTTTTGGCGAAACGCTACTGTAGCAGTTTCGTTGTTATTTGATAAATATTATCCAATCATAGTCTAATTAGGCTTAAAAGATTTGTCTCGTCCATTTCATCTAAACTGTGTAATTAGTTTTATTTTTTATCTATATTTAATGCTTCATGCATGCGTTCAAAGATTCGATGTGACGGGGAATCTGAAAATTTTGGCAAAATTTTTTGGCATCTAAACGGTGCCCAACCCAACAGTCGCTTGGCTGCACAGTGCATACCTCCTCTTTCCATCCATCGTACGTAGAGCTAGGCTCACCCGGTACCAGTCAAGCCCAGGGCCTAGACTTGTCAGCACAGGACAGCACGTCAGCACTGTAGCGGAGGAAAGGAAAGGCAAATACAAATCTTTGCATTTGTCCTTGAGAGACCGCAACCAAATACAAATCTTAGTTTAGTTCTAAGTAAAAAGTTAGAATTTTCCTAACCGTAGTACTTTCGTTTATATTTGACAATTAGTGTCTAATTATAGATTAACTAAGCTCAAAAGATTTGTCTCGTGATTTATAACTAAATTGTATAATTAGTTATTTTTTTTATTTATATTTAATGTTTCATACATACGTGTAAAAGTTGATTTGATGGAGAGAGAGTGAAAAAATGTTAACTCTAGCCTTGCATCTAAACAAGGCGGAAAAACAAAAACAAATGACCATTGTCAACGACAAGATGGTGAGGAGGAAGAGAAAAAGATGCCAAACCATTTAGATTTTGGAAGCATAAGACAGAAAAAACCTTAAGAAACAAAAGAGTTTATAGTAAAATTTTTGTGTATTAGTAGTTTTGAGCACAAGGGACTAAAACGATTGTGTGCCACTTACACTGATTGCAGATACTTACACAATTGATCGTCTATAGTAGGTTAATAGGTCACATGAAACCGCAAAAAAGGTCCCATGGTCCTCTACAGATTCGATGGCCAATTTGTTCCGGTGAAAAATAGGCGGACGTGGTAATACCCATACCTATTGTTGAAGGAGAAAACATATCTAAGGTTGTATACTAAGTATATTACTATAATGTTCCCTATATCGAGTGCATGATTTCTTAGCCTCAGCATTTGGTCCCCGTCTTATGATCCACTAGCGACAGTGTGTTCTTCGTCCCACCGGCCACGCAACATCCCCCACGACCCATCCCAGTGCCGTTGTCTAGCCATAGCCCATATGCAAGGTATAGTGTCGCCGCAATGCTAACCCTTGCCTCTATTTTTGTCTTTTGTCTTGTAATCTATATATTTCTAAAATTTGAATCTCAAAATTTATAGATACACTGTGCACGTGCATAGTTTCAAAGGTTTTTTGAAAACTTGTTAGTATTTTCCTTAACGGGTTTTCACGACTCCACCGAGTAGACGGTTCGTACTAAATAGTCTGCCCGAATACACATTTCATCAACAAATTAATTCTTGATTGTATTGATTCAGTTAACCATGTCATTAGTGCCTAACGGATCCTCTATGACAAAAAGAATATCATTTAGGTTCTACTAAATTAAACTTCTTCTAGAATGACTAGATATAAAAAAAAATATTATTAATATTAATGTTTATATCTCTAAATAAGTTTATAAGATTAAATTTATAATTCCTACAGAATACTTATTACTCCCTCCGTTCAAAATTATAAGATATTTTGTCTTTTCAGATACATTACTTTTACTATGCACTTTGTTATACTCAGTAATGTATATCTAAGTACGTAGTAAAAGTCATAAATTTAGAAAAGTCAAAACGTCTTATAATTTAAAACGGATTGAGTATACGGAGTATATTACATATATATTAGTAATAAATAATTTATTGATTCTTTAAAAACACATTATTTTTTGGATGCAGTGAGTACTCTATAGTCTCCTACACAATGCTACTACCGCTGCCCATGCAAATGGTTGCCTACAAATCCGGTCTTCGAGGTGGTACACCCGGTGAGCCGCGCAACGAGGCCCTGTTTAGTTAAAAAGACCTTTTTTTTTTGCACAGCACCTGTCGGATCGAATCTTGACGCATGTATGAAGCATTAAATATAGATAAAAAATAACTAATTGCACAGTTTGTCTGGAAATATCGAGACGAATCTTTTGAGCCTAGTTAATCCATGGTTGATAAATTTTACCAAATAATAACGAAAGTGTTATAGGAATTTTTTTCAAAAAAATTTAGGATCTAAACAAGGCCCAAATCGACACGAACAGATAGGGATGAAAATAGTACGGATATTTTCTAACTGTATTCAAAATCGAATTTGTTTAGAGGAATTCAGATCTGTTCGTATCCGAATTCGGATATTCAACATCTGATACCATATCCGTATCCGAATACTTAAATCACATATTTATAATGTTGACATCTAATCATATCCTATCCGGCATGTCGAACACTTTCCGTATTAAAATCCGAATCTAACCAAAAATATAAAAACAAATATAATATCGGTCATATTTGTCCATATCCGATCCGTTTTCGTCCCTACCAACAGGCCAGGCCAATCGTTAGCGACAGTGACGCGATCACGGTCTCCGACTCTCCGGCGACCGCGATAGGCCCGAAATCTTGAGAAACTTTGTTACGTGCCATCGAAATCTATACACATTGAAATTTATACACGTTTCTTCTATGCCATTGAAAATCATGATTTCCCTTCTATGCTATTGGTTTATTTTTTTCTCTCTTATTTACTATTACCATTAGATATATGCAGAATCACAATTAAAGCTGGCAATTTGACCACACCCAAAAAGTGTGGGGCCAGCACGATAATGTCAAACTTATCATTCACCTAGCCCAACACACAAGGTGACTACACCCATAGAGCGCAAGGCGATCATGCGGGACTCGCGTGCCCGGGCATGATTTATTACTCTCTACGTGGACGCCGTGCCCGGTCGTGGCCTGCGACCTGGCTCGGTTCCTTCCCGTGTATCATAACTACTGAGAGCTTTTGGATTAGGCTAAGCCTCAGTAGAGAGTTTCGTTGCTTTGTTTTAAAGGTTGCCATGTTATATTGGGGCCCTTTGGCTCACCGGAGAAGAGGGCTTGTTTATAATGGAGTATTTTCATAGGAAAAGTAGAGAAAATAAAAACGGAGGAAAGTTTGCTGAGAATAAAAACGGAGGAAAGTTTCCTGAGAACAGCGTTTGGATCCAAGGATTCTCTGGTTCCTTTCCTACGGAACACTGTTTTAGAAAATGGTACTGTAGTATTTTTGTTGTTATTTAGTAATTAATGTTCAATCATGGTCTAATTATGCTTAAAAGATTCGTCTCGTGAATTTCGTCTAAACTGTGTAATTAGTTTTATTTTTTATCTATATTTAATGCTTCATGCATACGTCCAAAGATTGGTTGTGATGAAAAATTTTGAAAAATTTAGGGAACTAAACATGCCCTTATTTCAAAGGAAAACAAAAATCCAATGTGAGCTCAAGTTTTCTCTTCATTCACGAAGTACGAGACAACCAAGCTGCTTGTGCACGTCACTGTCTGATCTCTGCTGCTCTGCAGCCTGCACCGATTAAGCTTCTATAATTTTGGCCTCGTTTAGGCCTTGTTTAGATCCCCAAATTCACTCCCAAATTCCACTATACAAAAAGGAGATTCCCCATCACATCAAAATGTCGATAAATGCATGGAGTACTAAATATAGATAAAATCATAAACTAATTACACAGTTTTGTTGTACTTTACGAGACGAACATTTTGAGTCTAATTAATCAATTTTTGGACAATTTTTTGCACTAAAAAACAAAAAGTGCTACAATATTTCCTGTTGCTACAGTACCCGAATCGGTATACCGATTCGGCCATCTAAACAAGGGGTTAGTTTGAATTAGGGAGAAAAACACTGTATCAGAATTCATGTAGCATTTCGTTTGTATTTGGTAAAAATTATCTAAATTTTGACTAACTAGGCTTAAAATGTTCGTCTCGCAAAGTACAACAAAACTGTGCAATTAGTTTTTGATTTCATCAATATTTAGTACTCCATGCATTTGCCGACATTTTGATGTGACGGGGAATCTTCTTTTTGCATAGTGAAATTTGGGGAGAATTGGGGAACTAAACAAGGGGTTTATTTGATTCTACTGTTCTGAATTCCTACATTCCAAACATCACTGTCTATGTTTTCCTGGGATTTTCCATTCCTCTATTTTCTCATTACACCTATATTCTATTCGTGCGTTTTTTTCTCCATTTTGCATTCCTTTATTCCAAACGCGCCCTTAAAAAATGTAGGAATGTAAAAACATAGGAAAGAAAGCGTCGTGGTTGTTTGCAATGGAGAAAACTTTCCTCTGGAACACTATAGCGTTCGAGTGAACCAATCCTTTCCTATGGAATTGGCACTGTGCTTTCATCCATTCCAAACACCACATGGCGACAGCAAACCATAGGAACTGATTTCTGCATTTTTCCTACACTTCTCCCATGAACCAAAGGGGGCCTAGAATGAAATGAAACTTAGATAAAACATCCATTCTCAATGTAAACTTTAATTCCATGGTTTCATAGACATTTAAGACTCATAGAGAGTTAATAACTGTGCTAAGAGAGTTTTATCCCTATAAAACTCATTTCTTCTCTCTTTATTAAAAACTGTTATGTCATCAAAAATGCATACGTGGCTATTAAATGAAAATGAAACTTTCGTGAAACTCCCACTGATAGGCTTTACGATATCGGAATCCAAAAAGAAAGGCAACACAAACAGAGAAGGATAAGTACAAAAATCAATTTTTATGCACGTATAGGAATATAGAGGAGGCATGCAGCAACCGCTGTAGGCTGCGCGACAGCTGTAATATAGAGGAGGCATGCACATATTGTGGGCAGCGCGACAGCTGTAGGCTGTAGCAGGTCCGGCAATTATGCGTGCATGCACCTTTGTGGCATGCGGCGGCGCCGCATACGCCGTCGTGCACTCGTGCTCTTGGCTCGACGCGGCAACAGGCCGCGGCGCCGCGCGACAGGATGGCAGAGAAGGGGTGTGCGTGGCTCGGCACTGGGAGCTACGGGCATTCACAGTGCTGCACCGCAGTCAAGGGCACGAACGCAACGGAAGGCGAAGCGCTTCAAAAGTGGAGCAGCACTGTCGCGGGCCTTGCGGCAGCGAGTGGCACGACCGCACCATGCCGACGTTCAAAAAAAGAAGAAGCTAAAAAAGCCTGCTGCACGGCCTGCAGCCTGCTTGCGCCCGCGTTCATCTGCAGCTAGTTGTGATCATGCAAGGCACAAGGGCCCTGGTGGCCTGGTGTGCCGATGCCGTTCCATGCTCCAGCTTGCAAACGCCAGACGCCACGCCATGTTCCAGCATGCAGCTACACCCGACGCTGTGTCGTTCCAGCATGCAGCCTCTAGTGATTCTGCATGTTATCTCTCTCTGTTAACAGGTAACAGTGATTTTGCATAGTATCTAACGGCAATAGCAAATAAGGAGAAACAAAACATACCAATGGCATAGAAGGGAAGTCATGATTTCCAATGGCATAGAAAGGATGTATATAGATTTCAGTGGCACGTAACAAATTTTCTCCAAAATCTTCGGCCCTGTTCTGCAAGTCATGTTTCGGCTTGTTTCAGCTTGTTTCAGCTTATTCTCTCTCACAGAACACTATTGAATCAGCCGAAATCAGCCGGCTTTTCCACCAGCCGAACCAGCCCTTCACCTGCTCCCGTGGTTTGGTTTGGTTTGGTTTGGTTTGGTTTGCACGCGCAGGCGCTCGGCTGCTCCTGCGCTGCGGGTGTAAGGCCGAAGGGGCAGCGGGCAGGACCAGGAAGAGCTGGAGGCGGAAGGCAATGGCTCAGCTGGCTTGGCGATTGATCATCACAAGACAACGAGTAATAGGTCCCAGAAGCAAGCGGCAAAGATTTCAGACGGCAATCATTAAACACAGCTACAGAATGCACCATAGTTACAACCCGAATCACACGACAGTTGATAATCATTTAAGTTCAGGGTTCCAACCACTAGTCCAAGCAACAAACAGTACGATCAACACATCGGCATCGGCGACAACTAGTTAGCTACACTAGAGCAGAAATTTTAGATGCCACACCATAACTAAAGGCACGGCACGATATCATCATTCGTCGTCGCAGTGGCAGGTGTAGAGCTTCTGGCCGACCTCCATGGACGCGAACGCGTCGGCGCAGGCGTACTTGAACTGGGCCATCGACAGCTTGCGCTTGTCCCAGGCGCTGACGCGGACGTGGTGCGGCTTCTCCATCTGGACGCCCAGCACCTCCCACACCAGCTTCTGCAGCCCCGCGCGGCGGAGGTCGGGCTTCCCGAGCGTGCGCGCGGCACCTCCAGCCCGTACCCGTCCCGCAGCTTGGCCGCGTCGCGGATCCCGACCCCGACGAAGGTAAACCGGCGGTCAGCCAGGAAGACGGACAGCGCGTCGGGGACGTAGTCGGCGCGGAGGATCTGGAAGACGAGGCAGCGGCGGTCGACGCAGATCTGCAGCACGGCGACGGGGCCCGGCACGGACGCGGGGCGCCACTCCACATCGAGGCCGACGATGAGCATAGGGCGCCACTCCACATCCTCGTCGAACGACACCACGTAGGTGTCGTCGTCGGAGCAGTATCCTTGAATCTTGGTCGCCATCTCGCTCGGGGGCTCGCTTTCTCACTCTGCGGTTGGGTTTTGGACTGGTTGAGTGCTACTGGTGTTGAAGACAGATCGTGCACTCCAATGGGAGCGATCGTGCACTCCAAAGGCCGTGCTGCTGCTTGTGACCGTTGTGAGGTTCTGTTTGGATTTGCAGAACCATAGGTATGATGATATGCATGCCTTTCCTTGTTCACCGAAAGTAGTGAAAAAAAATTAAGGGTGCTCCATAGATATTTGATCTTGTCTCTTGTCCCCATTTTTTTCATAAAAATTTCCATTAAAAAAGGCAAGCTTAATTTGTCCATTCATTGAACCCTAGTTCGGGACTGACGGGCTAGCTTCCACCTTAACAGGGCGGTGCTCTGACCAATTGAACTACAATCCCTGCGGTTGACTAATATTTAGTCCCTAAGCATCTAAACAAGCGGACTAATTATTAGTCCACTAGTTATGGACTAGTTGTTAGTTCACTAGTTCATTTAGAGGTGTGTTTCGTTCGTTTCCTAGACAAGTCTGGCTAGCAAAACTAAGACAGGCTAGCTCTATCTAGCCTTAGCCAATGCAAGGAGCACATGTTTGGTTGCTTGTACTGCATAAACTTGGCTAAGAATCGGTGTGTTTGGTTGCTTGATTTAGGCCCCGTTTGGTTTGAGTACGTTAAAGTTTAACTCTCATCACATCAATATTCTCTCAAATGCATGGAGTACTAAATGTAGACTAATTGCATGTATGTCGGTATAGATTCTGAGTAATTTACGAGACGAATCTATTAAGCCTAATTAGTCCAAGATTAGAAACTTTTTATCAAATAAGACGAAAGTGCTACATTGTTTGTTAAACTTTAACTCCTCCGACCAAACACCCCCATTAGTTTGCATGGAATCACCTCTTCCTTCAGCCAGTAACTTTCCCATTCGAAGATTTTGGTCGAACAGGTGGTGGGCATGGCAGCACCTCCACACCTCGGCAATGGCGACTATGGCAGCAGCACCTCGGCGAGCATGGCAGCAACATCAAGCCACGCGCCTCTGCTGCAGGACACTGTTGCATGGCCTCGCCGCCGCGCCACATGGGACCTTCACCGCGGAGGAGGCCGATTCGGTGGTGGAGGAGGTCGATTAGGCGGCGGGGAAGGGCGATTCAGTGGAGGAAGCTGATTCGGTGGCGGATCTCTCGCCTTGTCTCCTCCAGGGACGGCCGCTGGTGAGGCCTCGTCTCCTCTAGATCCTGCTCGGTGAGGGCAGTCCCAACTCGCCGGTCGCCGGAGGTGGTGGAGGAGGAGCGGCGGGACAAGCTCGGGCGGGGAGGTGGTGGAGGAGGAGCGGTGGGGTAGAGCTCCGGCGGGGCGAGCTCGGTGGAAACAAGAGATGGAGCAGTAGTGGCCCGAGCGGAGGAGCAGCGCGCATTGGTGCGAGGTGAAGCGAGCGTGGAGGTGAGGGGACGCTGGCTCAAGCCTGGCTTCCTGGAAACGATCCCTCTCGGCGTTTCCAGCAAGCCACCCTCGAAGCCCTCTTTTGGCTTCCCAGAGCCTGGCTTAGCAGCTACACATGCAACGAAACACCAAGAGACTGCATTATGGGAGCATGGCTAGCCCCTAAGCCACCCAACTAAACACACCCATAGGAGCTAATAACACTAGTTGTTAATCCTAGTCCATCTAAATAGACCCTAAATTTCTGTACGATGGCTGCCGAGCAGCGCTGCAGCAGCCGAACGATAAACCATGGCCATAATCCTATCAACACCATATGTTGTCACTTCAGTATCCGGCAGCAAATTGTTGATCACCATTTGGTGAAAACACAAACTGGTAGATAATAATATTGGCCAAGAACAAAATAGTTACTACAAAAATAGAGGAATGCCATGGTTTCAGTGCTACAATTCTAGAAACTAATACTAGTAAACCAGATTCATATTGTAAACCAAGGATCATCCTAAAAACTCACCTTGACATAATTAGAATACAGGATTAAAGTTTAAGAACAATAGACATGTACTAACTGTATTCAAAAGGAGCAACACTATCTTCTCGGTGATGAGGCTCCGGCCCATCGCTAGTAGTTTAGGTGATCGATATTGTGGAGCGTCAGTTTCGTGATGCCTATATCTTATAGTTGCCAAAACCATATTAAACAATTTCACCACATATAATGCATGTATGAAAACCCTCTATAACCTTAGTGCCTAATATGTGAGTACATATTTTTATCAAACTAGCAACGTTTGACCATACGTGCACCAATTTATTAAGTTATCATACTTATTTAAGCAGTTTATATGTTATTAGACTATTTGCAGACATCAACAAAGTTAATGTATGATGAATGCAATTTAAGGGTCCCTATATGGAATGCATGAGCATTTGGCCCCCATTTTATGATCTACTAGTGACGGTGTGTTCTTCCTCTCACCAGCCACACAACATCCCACCCCAGCTGCTCTCTGTCTAGGCGCAATACTGAGCATCTCGGAGAGTTCCCAGCAACTCTTGCCTCTATTTTTTTTCCTTTTTTTCAATTCCATATATTTGTTATTTTCATACAATTTTTATAGAAACATGTTTAAATCTTAAATTTTATAGACAATATATTGGTACACTATAGATGTGCATAGTTTCATTTTTTAAGGCTCCCTTTTGAACGTAGGATTGAAAAAATATAGGAATAGGAAAAACATAAAATGGGAGAAACACAGGAATGAAAAATACAGTAATTTTGTAAGAATATGGCCCCGTTCGGCTGTGCTGATAAGCCGGCTAAAAACACTGTTGGTTGATTTGTTGTGAAAGAAAACACTGTTCCGGCTTAAAAAAACAAGCTAAAAAGTACAGATTATAAGCCGAATGAACAGGACCTATGTTGTTTGGATCAATGGCAGGAAAACATAGGAAGCAAGAAAGATGAGGTTTGAGTGGATGTTTTTCTCCTATGGTTTTCCGCGGAATCAAGCGCAAAGAAAAGTTTCCTACGTTTTTTCGGTAGATGAATCCTGCGAACCAAAGAGTGCTACAGTAATTAAATTCATAGGAATATGAATAGTACATTTTTTCTGAAGGTTTTCATGATTCCACTGACCAGAGAGTTTGTACTAAATATATTTAAAAGAAATATGCATTCCATCAAGGATGAATTCTTGATTTTGTACTTTTTAGTTAACCATGTCATTAGCACTTAAAAAATACTCCCTCCGTCCCAAAATAGATAACGCTTTAGAATTTTAGATATCATTTTTTACCATTTATCTTATTTAATTTTTTGTGCAAATAAAAAAGGTCATTATTAAAGTATCTCTAATGATAAAAATAAGTCATGACAAAATAAATAATATTTATGCAAAAAATTTGAATAATGCAAACAGTCATATAAGAGCATCTTTAAGAGACTCTCTATATCCTTCCTAAATGTTAGGAATAGAGATTTTGGTGAAAAACTACCCTCTAACAGCTTTCCTAAATGGTTATCCAAATATAGCCATATTCTATTCCAGATTTTTTGCTAACCAAAAATAGAAGACGAGAATGACTCTCTAGACTGACTACGAGATATAAAAAACTGTTGGAGAGTGACAAAACATAGAAAATAATTTTTATGCAAATGACTCTCCAAATAATGATTTAGAGAGCGTGATTTACATAGGCCCTTGGAGATGCTCTAAGATGTCTAAGACATCCGGTATCGCGTCCTGCACTAGTATATAGCGGACCGAAGTTCCGCAGCGGGAACGCTAAATGCGTCCGTCCTCTATATTCAGCGGCTACGGTGCGATTTAGAAGACGGCGCTATCCCAGCGCAGTGCGCGCGAGAGGCAGGTAGCATGCGGGAGAGAGGAGAGAGAGTATGCAGTGGTGGACCTCATTTTTTAACTAACTAAAAAATGTTATAACTCGCAAACCATAAAATCAAATTAAATTCTGATTACACCATTAAATTCGTTTCAATAAATTCTTCAAAACAAGATCTCACATGGATATATTTAGATAAAGTGATACGTGGGTCTCACAGTGGATAAAGGATGATATAGAGGATAGATGAGTGCGGGAGAATTACGTATAGAGGAGAGAATCTTGATGACTAGGATATATAGAGGATGAATTTAGAGTACCACGAGTGCGGATAACCTAATGTATTTTGAGACAGAGGGAGTATCATTCTAGATTTGCTACATAAAACTTTTAAAAAAATGACTAGATATATAAAAATATTACCAATGCTTATATCACTAAATAAGTTTATTATAAAAATAAATTTATAATTCTACAAATTATTATATATTATATATTACACTAGATATTAGTAATTCATTGATTCCTTGAAAATACATTGTTTTTGGACGGAGTGAGTAGTCCTGTCTCTTACTCCTACACAATGCTACTGCTGCTGCGCAGTACTGTAGAAGTATGGTTGCCTCGTCCGGTCTTCCTGGTGGTACAGTACAGCCGCGCAATCAAATCGATCACGGTCTCCACCGTTCAGCACTACAGCACGCAAAGGACAGTAGCCCACGCGATGACGCGAACAGGCCGGCCAGGCCAGACGGCGGCGACCGTGACGGGCCCAAAACGTTCACCTGCTCCCGTGGTTTGGATCGCACGCGCACCCCAGATGCGCAGGCGCTCGGCTGCTCCTGCGCTGCGGGTGAAAGAGCGACGGGGCAGTTCTAGGACAGCAGGTTAGGAAGAGCTGGAGGCCAAGGGCATGTTTAGATACCAAATTTCACCCTAAATTTCACTATGCAAAAAGAAGATTCCCTGTCACATCAAAATACCGGTACATACATGGAGTACTAAATATAGATGAAATAAAAAACTAATTGCACAGTTTTGTTGTACTTTACGAGACGAACATTTTGAGTCTAATTAATCAATGTTTGGACAAAAAATTACAAATACAAACGAAATACTACAGTGCAGAATCTTGCACTGTGCTGATTTGGCGGCTCCCAATTCAGCCGAACTAAACACGGCCCAAGGCAATGGCTCAGCCGGCTTTAGCGATTGATCAGAAGACGAGTAATAAGGGGGTGTTTGGTTCGAGGAGTTAAAGTTTATCAAACACTGTAGCACTTTCGTCTTATTTGACAAAAAGTTTCCAATCTTAGACTAATTAGGCTTAATAGATTCGTCTCGTAAATTACTCCTAATCTGTGTCGACATGCATGCAATTAGTCTATATTTAGTACTCCGTGCATTTGAGGGAACATTGATGTGATGGGAGTTAAATTTTAACAAAACGTAACCAAACAGGCCCTAAAATAGGTCTCAGAACAAGGAGAAATTTCAATATTTGACCCTCAATTCATGCGCCGCTCAAGATTTGACATCCGATTCGCATGCCTTTCAAAATATAACCCTGACCACACGAACTTTTTTAATTCAAGGGATTCCTCTCTTTTTCTCTCCTTTTCACTGCTGATGGCATGGCAAAGGACTGTATTGCCCTTCGCTGGGAAAGAAGAAAACGCTTCGCTTCCTGCGCTGTTCGCTCCGGACGCGCGGACGCGGGGGTCGCGACTCGCGACGGAGGAACCAGCCGCCGTCCGGATCAGGCCACTCCGGTGCCGGTCCACCGGCCACCTCTAGCCCCCACCCCCGCCCGAATAGCTCGCCGGCGGCCCCCACTCGTCGCGTGCCGAGGCATCATGGGGAGTTCATCGCGTCTGGCCCACCAACGAAAGGCTGCCGCTGGACCGGACGCCGAGGAGGTCACCACCGCACTGCAGCTGGAGCAGCAGCAGAGCAGCAGGGTCCCGTCGTCCTGTTGTCCATGCCCGCCAGCAGGAGCTCGGAGAGTGCGGTGGCGGCTATGGAGGCGTCATAGGGCGCCGGGGATGGCTCCCGGAAGATGGCGATGCGTGGGGTGGACGCGAGCTCGGAGAGCTCAGCGTCCCTGGCACGGCGCCGCTAGTCAGCGTGGGACAGCGCGTGCTGGCTGTGCGCCGCCTGGGCATGGACTCAGATGGCGGAGGACGCCGAGCCCATGGCGGCAGCGGCATTGGGGGAGGAGTTGGAGCAGGTGGGCACCTCGCCCTGGAGCTCGGGCGCGGCCGCGGACGCCTAGGCTGGCACGTTGGTCGTGAGTGCGGGCAAGGCGGCGAGCGCTGGGAGCGCTGCCGCGGGGAGGAGAGGGTCTTGGCGAGAGGGAGATGGAGGATATTTGGTCCTTTTCGATGGCTGGGTAAAGATACATAATATTGAAAATAGAAAAAGAGAGAAAATATGAGAAATCCCTGTAATTAAAAGAATTCGCATGCTCAGGGTTAAATTTTGAAAGGCATGCGAATTGAGTGTCAAATGTCGAGAGGCGTACGTATTCATGGTCAAATATTGAAATTTCTCCGGAACAAGCGGCAAAGATTTCAGACGGCAATCATCAAACAGCTACAGCCTACAGAATGCACCATACGACCAATAGCAACCCGAATCGCACGAATGGTTCACAGGTTCCAACCACTAGACCAGGCAACAAACAGTACGATCAACACAAACGAGTACGAGTACTACGCGTAGAGCAGAAAATTTACATGCCACACCACAATAGAAGACGCGATATCATCGATCATGCGTCGTCGCAGTTGCAGGTGTAGAGCCTCCAGCCGACCTCCATGGACGCGAACGCGTCGGCGCAGGCGTACTTGAACTGGTCCTCGGAGAGGTTGCGCGTGTCCCAGTCGCTCACACGGACGTGGTGCGGCTTGTCCATCTCCACGCTCATCACCTCCCGCACCAGCGCCTGCAGCCCCGCGCGGCGGAGGTGGGGCTTCCCGAGCGTGTCGGCGGCGAGGGCGCGCAGGTCCACAACGCGCGGCACATCCAGCCCGTACCCAACCCACAGCTTGGCGGCGTCGTCGTGGATCCCGACCCCGACGAAGGTGAACCTGGGATCGGCGACGAAGCGGGGCAGCGCGTCGGGGACGTAGTCGGCGTGGAGGATCTGGAAGGCAGCGGCGGTCGACGCAGATCTGCAGCACGGCGACGGGCCCGGCACGGGGGCGGCGGGGCGCCACTCCACGTCGAGGCCCACGACGAGGGGGTGGCGGCAGCTGCGGTAGTGCGGTGGATGCGGTACGTCTCGGCCACCCACGACTCCACCCTGCCGCCGGATTCGGTGAGCGTTGCATCGAAGCAGTCCTCGTCGAACGACAACACGTAGATGCCATCGTCGGAGGAGTATCCTTCGATCTCGGTCGCCATCTCGCTCGGGTGCTTGCTCTCTCCCTCTCTCTCTCGGTCTCTCTCTGCGTTGGGGGGTTTTGGAATGGTAATTTAGATGCACCCTAAAAGTTTAGAATATTTTCGCTCTCTCTCCATTACATACATCTTTGGACATATGCATGAAGTAGTAAATGTAGGTAAAAAATAACTAATTACACAGTTTAGTTGTAAATCACGAGATGAATCTTTTAAGCCAAGTTGGTCCACGATTGGACAATATTTATCAAATAAGACAAAAGTGGTATTATTTATCGAAAATTTTTACGATCTACGTGGCCCTAGTACTGTTGTAGAAGACAGAGATCGTGCCCTACGATGGGAGCGATTTATGCGGAAAACCCCGGGACGACGCTGCGTTTCCTCTATAGTGAATGGATGGCTTGGATTCTGTCTCGAGCGGCTCCCGTGTGGCATCGACGCCCACGATCGTGACCAAGGGAAGACATTTGTATGAGAACTGAGATGGTGGGGTATGACCTCAGCAAGCAGGACCCCACTTGGCAGGTCAAAGGCGAGCAGTTTCCTTCTCGTCGAAGGCTCATATGACATCTTCTCGTCGGCACTCGGAACTGACAAGTGCGCCTGTCTTTTTATCCGATCATAGCCCTTGGGCTACAATTAAAAAAAAAACAGTTTCAGGGAAGCCCTCAATTGTGCAGCACTGTTGCTAGCAGAGGGAGAGGTCTAGCCATATAGGGATGGCAACCGTATCCACGGCTACGGATATGGTCCATTTTGCTTGAATTTATCAGCCGTACCGTTTCAGCGAAATAACAATATTTTTTTCTTATAACGAATCAGCATTAGCTGTTTTTTCAGCCAACCGAACAAGACCACAGTGGATACGAGTAAAAAACTCACTTGTGGATGATACGTAGGGTCAAATACATGCAAAGATTAGGTAGAGCACGAATATCAAATTTTACCGGCGGGTACCTGCAATTTGAGAATATGTATAAATATATGGAAATGGTTCGGGGCGGGCGTCCGATCTTCCGGACGCTCATGTTGCCGTGGGCCACGATGCTGGCCTGAATGGTCCAACAAGTGTGTTCCATGATGTTCGTATTTTTTTATTGGGAAATTGTTCGGTCATTGTCTACTATTCAGAACAAAAACCCCACCCTCCACTCATCGAGGTCCCGTCGCGCGCGATGCCTGCCTGGCCGAGCCAAGCCAGGTGTTGGTGGCACCGGTGTTGATGGTGCTCGCGTGCTGCCGCTCATTGCTGGATTCGACCGGCCCTGGGCTCCCCCATGTTGCAAAACACATGTTTCAAGTGTTTCGTAGGTACATTGTAAGTGTTTCATATGGATGTTGTAAAAGTAGATTAGGACATTGCATATGTTGCAATGGTTTTGTACGTATGTTGCAAGCTTTTGTTCATAATGTTTCATCTGTTTTTCAGGCATGTTGCAAGTGTGCTTATCTAGATATTGCATATGTTGTAAGTGTTTTGTCTGGATGTTGCGTATGTGTTACAATGGTTTCAAGTGTTTTTCGATGTTTTTTCAAGTGTTTTAGACGCATATTTCAAGTGTTTCAACAGTTTTAAGACATGTTGTAATTGTTGCATTTAAGATATTTCAAAAGTAGATCGAATGTTGCATCTTCCTTCTCGCCTTCTGTTGGCTCGCCTCAGTGTCTCCTCCATCTGCAGCGCCGCCAACGAGGTCCGGCAAGGTCGTCTGGGTCCTTCCCCTTCCAGGTGCTCAAGTTGGGCATAGGGCAGCGGTATAGGAGCAGGGCCAGTGTTGGCCTGCGGATGCGAATAGGCCACATCGAGTAGCGAGGCACAAGGTTTTTTTTAGCTAAAGAGGCATGAGGGTGTGGATGAGCACGACGCGGGCTCTGGAGCAGTGTCCGGACGTGTCCTGCGAGAAACGTCTGAGCACTAACCCTTTCAATAATATATGTCATACACATATCCTGTCGATTAGTTCATTTAATATGTATTTTTTATGGCTAGTTGAATAAAGTGGTTGTGTGAGCTATTAACTTGTTACTTTAGTTTTTGTGTAAGTTGTTTTGTGTTATTTATATGAGCATGAATGATCGAATTATAATCTAAAATGCATTGTGCCTTGTGAGCTATTGTGTATTGTCCTAGTGAACTCTATGTAAGTGAGATTGACATATTTGTGTGTCGTTTAACTATGAATTTATTACTTCTGATCATTGTGATTTCATTATTTGATCTCTCTTGAATATACCTGACGGGTATCCAATACCCATCGGGAGCGGGTGCGGATACGAAATCTTACCCACGGGCATGTCCACGGGCAAATAAAAGTTAGGGTCGTGGGTATGCTCGTGGACAGGTAAATGCTTTACCCGCATTTTACCCGTCCCGCTACCAGAGGTCAAAAAAACAACTTAGGGCCCATTTGAATCCTTGGAATTGTATTCATTCTAATAATTACAATTTAGGCATAGATTAATTAAGCTAATATAGTTGTATATGGAATATATTTATATATTTATTGTTAGGCATACAAGTGACATACTTATATGTTGCATTTCTATTGTAGGGAAGTGAGTTGAAGAGTGTGCTATAAGTTGGAGAATAGAATTATAGCATAGTGATCTATAAATCCATTTTCATCTCCCACCCTATGAATTTGAGATAGACTTATTTATAAGCTTGGGAAAGTTATGAAATGTTAAATTCCAAGCCAAATAGTCTAATCTATTATGTAAATTTCAATTCCTCCGAAATGAAGGGATCCTAACGGCCCCTTAGGCTATTTTCTATGAGCTTCATTTACATTTAATAAGCTATTTTATAAAGTTTTTGATGATGTGAAAACTTTTTAAAGAAAAGAGAGAAAAAGTGAGTTTTATGAGAGTGAAACTCTATTGACTCGGTTACCAACTCAAGATGAGTCATAAAATTAAATGTCTATGAAATAAAAGAATGAAATGTGCATTGAGACTTTGAGAGTGATGGTTTCATCATGTTTCATTGCATTCTATGTTTTTGAAAACTTTCCACCGAGTCAAAACCTTTTAAGTTTGACCAAATATATACACTAAAATACTAATACATATTTATGAGGTGTAATAAGTATTGTTACAGTAATGGTGCAATATACTTTAATAATAAGCTTGTTTTAAGATATAAAATATCGATACTATTTTTTATTCTATCCATCCAAGTTTTAAAGGGTTAAGATTTTTTTTTTACCAAGGCCAAGAAATCTTAACAACTCTTGATCTCATTTACTCTGACCGCCCAAAAAAACGTTTTCTTTCTCCGCAGGATTTTTTTTTGAGGTAATCTCCGCAGGATTGTTGAGCATGCACCTTCATGTATTTGGTTGTAAGTTTTAATTTTTATATAAATTTAGTCAAATTTAAAAATAGTTTTACTTAGGACAAACTCAAATACTTGTATTACAAGAAAGGGTATCTATCTGATAATGGACTTTTTTAGTCCCAACATCTTGGTCGTTTTTTCGCCCGGCGTGAGCCTCAACTTTGGTACCATTGTACCAACTACCAAGCACCAACCCATATGGCCATACGCCCCCATTTCAATGTAGTGTCATCTCTGTCGGATCTTGTTCGAATACACTCATATATATACCTCAATTCACATTGTTTACGATGGGAAAAAATTAACTAATTTTCAACGCAATCCGCTTCAATATACATAAATTAATGTGAACACGAATGCATCCCAGCAAACTCTTGCTGTGTTTCCAGCACAATTGAACGTGTTGCGCACTATTACCGGCCTATCCAGCCTACTTTGATCACACCATGGGCACTTGCTACAGGGGCACGAGAATATTAATTGGCCACGACATGGCTCGTGACTAACAGGCATAGACGGATTGATCCACCGATTTGACTATCTAAGCATGATCGTACCACCACTATGGCTGATCCTCGTAACACTGAATTAGATTAGTAACTGATTGCCTCGACACCTCTACGTTAGAGTTGAGTTTTCTCAATTGTGCCAGCTACTTGGCGCTACAATTCCACATCAGAATAACTAGGATATTATTTGACGGTTTAAACAGACATGTTGATCACCATACCAGAATAGCCACAATATTGATAACATCCAAACACTAAACGACGTAGTGTAACCATCTTACTAGGCGTCTAATGAAGCTGGTCACGGGTAACTAGCAACCGAAGTATTCCTCGGGGACATGGAACTTGAGACCGATGGCCTATAACAGGAAAAAAACAGGTGTCAGCTGATGAAAGGTTTCTGGCTTTCCCAAACATGAGAAAGGGAAAGCATAACAAACTACGAATAAGACTGACTGAAACTATGCCGGAAGTAAGCATAGCATCCACGTAATGTTAACTTCCAATAGATAGAAAAGGTTTAACCCTGCTCTGCAAGTTACAAACGGTATCAGATTCATATTAACTACCTTGGCTGCTCTACATAATCCTTGTGAACCAGGTTGTTATATTTTCTCTGAATTACAAGTAAAGTGCAAGAGGCCTTCCAATTTATTTGAATCCAATGGAGGAAAATGCTTGCTGATTGCTACAGGTAAACAGGATTTTTCATACCTTAGCAAATTTTATATCTGAATCACTATGATCCTTCTCTCTCCCAGCAGCATCACCGACATAGAAAGATCTGTAATAATAGGGCACATGTCAGCAGAGGAGCTTCTGGATAACTTTGCATCAAATAGAAAAATAAGGGGGTTGTTTTACTGTGTTCCCAAGTGTGACCAAAAGCTTAATCCAAAAGGCCAAGGTGGGGATTGCTAGTCACCTATTGTTCAATTAAATAGAAAATAACGTCTGTCCTATTTAGGCTTGATCAAGCCTAACTTATAAATGAGTGGATGGTAAATTGGTCTGGGCTCCTTTTTCCGTGTGGGTTTAGCCCATCTCTAATACTGTAATACATGTTCCTGTGTGGCAACCAGCCAACCACCTAGGAGAGGTGGTCAACACTGGGTATCTTATAACTACAACATAACAACATTGTCCAAATATAAATCATATATTATAAACATATTGTGGTACTTACATGCTGTTAGCAAGTAAAGCATATTGTATTGTGACGTCGACTAGAGAACTACAGGATCATAGCAGCAAAGCAGCAGTCCTCATCAAAAGCATTGCAAATCTATGATTGCAGTTATTTCAAGCAAACCTATCGCAACATCTGAAAGACCCCCACAGGTTCCTACCCTTATCATCTAACACTGCTTTATTTTCAACATATAGGGTAAAAATCCAAAGAAATTACTAAGGCTTGACACAAGCATCATCGTGAACCATTCCTTTTGATTGGGATTAGGTAGACCCTCCAAGACGAGGCACATCAATGCCTGCTACTTGCAAGCATATGTGCAGTCTGCAGGCACATTCAAACCATGCCAAAATAACATAATTAATAAATTTAAGAAATGAAACAAGTATATTTTTTTATGTGCACACCATTGCAATCCACTAACATGTCAGCCCTTATCCTGCATGGAAACTACTTCCATATCAACAAACAGAAACAGGGGTAAGGTTGTGAGACAGGTGAGTGGTTCCAGGTTTCCAGCGACCACGAATTAAAGTGTATATTTGTGTAATTTCATTCAAAGAGAGGTGCAGTTTTTTTTTCCAAACTGTTAGTCCAAGAGTGATTTTATGACTCTGCCAAAGGGCGTGGTTCTTAAAATCTGAAAAATTATCTGAGAATAGGTGATTACCGATCCATGTCAATTTCGATTCCAGAATTGAAATGCTGAGCCATCAACCACCACATTCCAGGATTTGGTTTGCGGTATGGATCATCTGGAATATCTTTTCCTTTCCCTAAACCACAAGCAATGAAAACCTACAAGTGCAAATCAAATAATCAATTATAGAACTACCTTTTGTTCTCAAACACACAGAGCCTTGTTCGTTTGATCCCCAAACCAAAGGGATTGGAAGGGAATGGAGGGGACTGCCCCCGCAATCCCCTCAAATCCCCTTGGTTTAGGGATGAACTTCAAGGCCTAAAAGGGCATGACCCAACCTGAAAAGGCAAACTTAAGTCCTATTTGAGCAAACTCAGACTATGGGGACCGTGAGTCCTGGAGCAGAGTCTTCCTTTTGGGTGGTGGAGGTAGGGACCAACAAAATAAAAATAAAGAGCATAACAAGAACCCCCAGATGATAATGAACATCAGTGCTTTTTGGTCCAAATAAGCTAAACCAGATACCTCAGCGACTCAAGTATCAGCACTATGCCCACTCCTCTTGTAGTGATATTCTAAAAAAAATGTACTTGACCTATGTTTTTCCACAAAGTGGAATGCTGTATCCACTGGTAAAGAATTGAATACTCCGAACTTAATCTTGAAATATCATAGATATTTTAGATCTCCAGAGCACAAGTTTCATGATTCTGAGTATAGTATCACAGAGAGAAAAAAAACAGATATTCCAGGTTCTATGTTTGTGTATCTTAAAAAATAGCAGACTAAAGTTACATTTGGCATTAAGGTGAGCTGCAATAATCTTGTTTGCCGGAACTGCTTTTCATAATCATAGTTGACTAAGTTATTTTGGTTAATTTAGATTGCAAAAATAGATACAATGGGATTCACCAAGTGTGACAGAGCCAACAGTGGTATAACTGAGTTTAAAACTTAATTTGGTTTCCTAAACAAGGTACTCCCTCTGTCCCCAAATAAATCAATTCCTAGAATCCGTGCTAACTTTATAGAAAAGAATAACAACATCTATGACATAAAATGAGCATATTATGAAAATATATTCTATGATGCATCTAATGATACTAGTTTGATATTATAAATCTTGATGTTTTTTTCTATAAATTCAGTCAAAGTTTAAAAAGTTTGACTTAGGACAACTCCAGGAATTGATTCTTTCAGGGACAGAGGGAGTATAATTTTTTTTTACAACTGCTTTTCTATGGCACCTTTAAAAAATAGTTAGAACTGCACAGCGCAGCAGCCACAAACTGACTGTAAATAAGATCAAGTGATTTAAGTTATAAGGCAATGCCCATTTCAGTTATCAGGAACCAAAATAACAGATATATTTCTTTATTCCTTTTTTATTTGAATGGCTGCTCAGATTTGAGATAAAGAAAACAAGTTTACAGCATACCTGAATAGGGGCTTTAACACATTCAATAAAGTTATCAAGGCGGCCAACTTTGGAGTCAACAGCTTGCTGCCGCTTGTTCTTATGGCGCTCAATGTTTGACTCATTGGTGAATATGACCTAAGAGCAACATACAGTATAAGCCACTAAAATCAAAGCAATACATAATTAATTACATTAGTTAAGATATATATGTCAGAACATAAAAACACAAATTTACAAAAGTAAAACGAGAAGTGAAGGATTTAAAAGAACTGGTGAAAATAAACCTACTAACCAGCTTGTAACCATCATTGTACAGTCTTTGCAATTTTTCTGGAATTGATTTATGCTGTAAAGACCACTGGTCTGCACCAACCCTGCACAAGCAGTAGGTTGAAAAATATCAACCAAGTTCTTATTCTAGCAACAGCGGTCAGAAAGTATTCCGAATCAGAAACTTCACATGTAAGAAATCATCGACTCGGGAGAACATCGCAACAATAAGCCATAAGAGGGCTCTTAATCATTATGATAGAGGTCATCGGAAAGTCAAGCATAATACATTTCATGGCTAAACTCTAGGTTGTTCTGGTGCCAATATTTTCCATAGAGATGCTTATAGACAGTTGACACCTTTGCTTGTAAAGATATCTGGCTTACTAGTTAAGGACACCAAAGGAAAAGGTTGACAAATGAAGGGACCTTGAAATGAGAAATTGACAACACACTGATAGCACAGAGGTATGCCCAGTTGTGACACCACCAACCAGGGTTCAAACCCTGTAGTCTCACAAAAAAGGGCCTCGTCGTGCAATGCGTTCCTGGGCAGTCCAGCCTTCAGTCCCCTTTTCTCGGCCCTGTGTTGAGATCCTCTTCTTAAAGCAATGCCTCATGGGAGGCCTTTCCCCTAGGGGTCCAATTTTTAAGAGAAGTTGAAATCTAAGAGACCAATGCTCTTCAAAATTACTATGTGGATGTCTACAGGTTTCCCTAGGAATACTCAGAAGTGAAAATCATATGCCATGAATGCTTTGCATTGAATTCAGGATCGCCCAGTTTTCCAATTTATTGGCGTTCGCATTTTTTTACAAATGTATAATGCTATACGTTTAGTTAGTACTAATTTATTAATAGATGGCAATGCCTGACAATCCCTCTTTATCCAACTGCAAGAACTTCAGACTTACTTTAATTACACAACTCAGTAATTTGAAGCCTTGGGCTGAAGAAAGAATGAGTGGTCAGACAAAGAAAGGACTTAATTCCATCGTTATTCTGGAAGCCTGGACGGTTTTAAAGTACTGCAATCGTTGTGTCTTTGATGGTGCCTCTCCTAATCCAGTTGGGGCCTTAGAGGCTGCTACAGAGGAGCTATTGGATTGGGGTGTGGCTGGGGCCAAGGGCATTCCCTTTCTCTGTGCCCTTGCACCAAATGGTGAATAGAGCCACCACCTTTCCATAGTTCGAGGTCATTTATTATCGTTTATTGTTCTTACCCCCTTCTTTTCTTCTTAATGTTATGATCTTGTTCGAGAAATAAATCAGTAATTTAAAGCCTTTATTTACTAAATCAATTCAAATGTGTCCCCATAATAAACAACCGAATAGGGGAAATAATATTCGCAGTGGAAGCATCTAGAATACCATTTAGAGTGAAACACAATACCTCCTCACACTGGTCTTGGCAAGGCATCCATCAAAATCAAATGCAGCAATCTTAGATGAAGCATGAAGGCCATCTTCCTGAACGACAATTGGAAGAAAGTTTTTTTTAATAAAAAATTAGGACCTTACAACCAGAAACAGTATGACATAGGTATCAAAACACCTGCTGATGGAAGATAACTGTATCAAAAACCTTCCAATGAGCAGGAAGGGTAGCATCCTACATCAACAGACAGAAAGAAGGTGACTATGTAGCAATTCAATAACATGCTTGCACAAAAAAAGGCATGGCAAGATATAGGGAGCATGATTCTTAGCAGCAGCAGCAGCAGCAGCAGCAGCAGCAGCCAAGGACAGGAGTAGTTGAGAATGACAAGGCTACCTTGTATTCTTTCTTGATATCAGAAAGTGAAAAGGATATCGATGGACCAATCGTTCGGTTCCCTGCAGGTAACTTCTAGGAGAAAAAAGAAGAATCAGATGTTGAGCTTTGCGGCAGGGTTTTTTTTGAAGAAGAAAATATGCCAGTCATTTACCGATTCTAGATAGCAGGAAAGTATTTACAGCCTGGCTGAGTGCCAGACTTGAAGGAAACTACTCTAATGACTGACAACATACAGGAAAACCACAGAACTAAGTTTTCAAAATTGAATAAATAAATCTAAAAGCTGTGATAGACGAGCAAAGGGATTCGAAAAACAGAGTTGGCGAGTTGCCATAAAATTTTTGTGTGTTTGCATTCTCCATAGTTATCATCAAAGGTAGATAGAGTCCAAAACCGAAAGCATCATAAGATCAGATATTCAGATCACACATCACCTTTGCTTCTTCCAGGTTCTTTTCAGCACCTTCTTCAGACTCCCCCATGCAGTGAACCTAGATGAAATCAAGTAATGAGTGACAGACATGTTACTTATACAACATTATTAATTCACTGACTTTTTACTACTTCTGTCCTCCTGTAGCACATATTGCTGCAGACTTATTCGATTGTAAGCATGATCTTTCGACATCTATATTGTTAAATCTTCCGTGCATGCCTTCTCTATAGATACTATCAAATGCTTAGCAGCAGTTCTAGTACAAGTGATCACCTTTACTCCTTCCAGATCCTTGTCAGCACATTCTTTTGAGTCCTCCATGCTGTGAGCCTAAAAGAAATTAAGCAAAGCAGGAAAGATACATCAAAAGGTGTTTTAGGGGGGCTATAGTCAACTCCAAAACGCTCATATTGAAGTCTAACCATTTCTTTCTTCACATTTGACTCATTCAATTCATCAGCCACATTTCCATCACTCTTGTGATTCTGCAAACGAATGTGGTGAATCTAACTAAGAAATCAAACATAAAATACCACAATTCACAGAAAATATTATAAAATAGATGGGACGAACTGGAATCAACTGTAAAGTAAACGCATTGTTTTACAACTCCAAGGGATTCGGTTGAGGAAAGAATTTCATCTTCCTTTTGTGGACTAAAACACAGACCACACTTTTCCATAGTTACAAAAACTAAAAACTAGTGAGCATACGCATACCCTGTGGTATATACTTCATAGTTAGAATGACACATGATTTAGGGCACGTTTGGTTGTTTTATCCATCCAGCTAACCTCACCTCGCCCAGTAAGGCTAGGCTTGCCAGCGTGAGAGAGCAGTTTTGGCTCACTTTAGTTGGCAAGAAAAATCCTTGAAAGCTCAGAAACCGAGGGAACCAGCAAAGCTACCAAACGCTGTGTTTCTTGCAAAGCCAGGCAAAGCAAGAGGTGGCAAGGCCAGCAAATGTGCCCTTAAGCTAGCTGTATGAGTGATAGATTGTTACCTCCTCCAACTTGTGCAACTTGTCACGATCATGACCCTGCATGCAACCCAAATCTACAAATTAGTTTCCATAAAGAGAGCAAATCGCAAAAGCTTGCAAAATAAAAGGCTCAGACCTCGATTGAATCAAACCCCTTCAGATTCTCCATTGGAAATAATGGGTATGATGATGTAGGGAAGCACGCAACATGGTACCACTTGTTATTTTCATAGCCACGGGGATCAGGAAGAGAGGCACCAAGGCGGAGGGCACCTTTGGCAATTTTTCTCGCTGCAGCCCTTGCAGGTAGAGCGGCCAGACTTCGCATACTCAACAGAGATGGCTACCTTATCTGGCACCCCCTCCGCAGGGGAAGACATCTGAATCTTTGCTTTCTTTGGACTTGGTTCCTCCAAAGGGCTGACTGCAGTATTGTCTCTTCTATGATTCTGAAAATGAATTGATCTCATTATCATGGGAGTCGGTAAAGATTTGTCCCCAAAAAATTGAATCGCTTATGTTGTTTTGCTCAATATGGGATCAGGACAAAGAAAAAACATTAATCATCCAAGTGCTGCTGTTCAAACTTCAACAAGAGAATCAGTGTGGTCCATTCTATTTGATTTATCACACGCTTATCTGACTATAAGCACATCATTCTACAAGCAGGGGTGCCATAGAGTGGGAAAATGGTAGGAATGAATTGTACATATGGTGTTTCTTTACTCGGCATTATTAACCACAAATTTTGTGAAACTATTCTACATTACCCAAATCTGTAGCAAAAAGCTACATGACTAAACAACCATTGCAACGAGTAAAGGGCGCATTACCTTCTCAAGCTCTCGCAGTTCCTCACGATCATGGTCCTGCAATCCCAAAGCCCCACGTATTAATCCCCAAAACAACACAGAATGAGATAACGAACGGCACCAGACTAACCACCCAATGAGCGAACCTTAATGGAGTCGAACCCCTTGATACTCTCGATTGAGCCGAGCGGGTGCGACGAGGAGGGTAAGCAGGAGACATGGTACCACTTGGTGGCGTCGAAGCCACGGGGATCGCGCGCCGAGGCGCCGAGGCGGAGCGCCCCGGAGGCGATGGCCCCGCTGCAGCCCTTGCAGGTTGAGCGCCCGGACTTGGCATACTCGACGGATATGGTAGCCGCCGCAGCCGGCGTGGTCGACATGGCGAGACGGGTGAAGCGAGCAGCGGAGACGGGGAGGAGAAGGCGGAGGCGGATGGGGTTTCGCGCAATGCGGAGGTAGAAGGGGACAACGAGCATACGAGGTGGGGAGCACGGGTTTAATGATGGCGGGTGAGGGTGCGGCGATGGCTAGGGTTTTGTGCGGTGGATGCGGGCAGCCGGCCGGCGCGGGTATCGATACCGTGGTGCGGTGGACTGGTGGTGGCCGGTGGGAGTGGAGCGATCGATTCCGTCAATCCGGCGGGAAGAAAGAGGGGTTGGGCAGCGCGTGTCGCGCGGTCTCGCAGTGTTGGCCAGTGGCCTGGCCGGGAGGTACTCTGGTTCTGGGAGTCTGCGGCGGCTGGCGCGAATCTGGAGCCGCGGAGCAGGCTTGCCGCATCGGGCGGCCGCGGTGGAGAAAATTGGAAGGGAAAATTAGTTGCGTAGCGTCGAAAGATCGTGATTTTGGTAAAATATCATTAAAAGTTTACGTCCTCGTGAAATAGCACCGAAAGAATCGACCATGAACTGGAACTACCATTCCATCAAATTTTGCATACAAAAATGTTAACCTAAGCTGAAACCCAGACATGAAAGTATATATTTGCCCTTACCTTATCCTATCTCACCCATCCGAGACAGGAAGGCACTCGAGCCGCTCGTTTCTCCGCTTGCTCGCTCACCCCTTTCGCCGCCGCCGCGGATTCCAGGCCACCGCGCGGGTCTGGGCACCGCCTCCGCTGCCCACCGCGCTGCGTGCGCGGCACCTCAGCTAGGCCGTCGGGCGCCCCTGCGCGACGCCTCCGCCAGGCCACCGAGTGCCCCTGCGCGGCGCCTCTGCCAGGTCGCCGACATCCCCACCGCCTCCGCCGGCCACTGCGCTACGTGCGCGGCGCCTCAGCCAGGCCGCCGGGCGCCCCTGTGCGGCGCCTCCACCAGGCCACCGGGCGCCCCTGCGCGGCGCCTCCTCCAGGTCACCGGCATCCCCTACGCGGCGCGGCGCCTCCGCCAAGCCGCCGGCATCCCTGGTCACCACCTCCGCCGGCCGCTAGATGCCCCTCCACACTCGACTGCGCAATGCATGAATCTGAGATTCCTGATGGGTAAGAACCAAACCTTAGCTATCTACTGCATCTCGTAGCACAACTGAAATTAGTTACGGCATGCGATTGTTTGTGTATATTTTCGTACATTCAAGAAAATATTATTATTGGGAGCCAATATTTCCGCAAAGTTGGAAAGACGGCCATTTAAACTGACGTTCTATGTATTGCAAACCATTCCTGAGCCTAATATATACCACCACTGCATAGTATTACCTTATACGATGGTGTCCCTTATCCTATGCATCTCAGCTGCTGCATCTATCATGCTGATTCTTTCTGTTGGTGCATGTTTGCTACATGATAGTGCAAGTTTTGTGATAGATAACATAACCTTGTTGATATCTTCAATTGCATTTCTTGCACCCTGTGAAGTAGATGCATGATCTTCTTCGTCAGAGACTAGGATGGGATCTACAATATTCATCAGCATCCCTTGAAACGCATTCTCAGCATGCTTTTGCAAGGTTAACCCATCTCTAAACATGTCCTCAGTAGGTGTCAGGCCTGTAAACAACTCGAGGATGACAATTCCAAAGCTGTATACATCACCACATGGAGAAACTTGACCACCTTCTTCATATTCTACATTGCATAGCGAAACAATAGTGATTCCCTACATTCTATATTGCACATGCAAACAATAGTGATATAACACACAAACTTAATGATAAAGCTTCGAGTTACCTGGAGCGACATATCAATTGTTAGTTGTGGTATGAGGATGGTCAATGATGAGAAAGGACTTTTGGAAGCAGTGCTAATTTGTTTGCACTGGTACTATTTTCAGGATCGATCCGACCAATGCATATAGAGTAATGATTGATGTTTCGTCCTACTCAACTGTTGAGGATGATCAATCTGTGTAAAAAAGGGCAGACGCTTGGATTGGTGGGTGGATGTAGAAGAGTACTTCATCATTGACATGGAGAAAGATGTTTTCAAGCACTTCAGTTGGGCTAGATATCAGGAAGCAAACTTCTGGTTTGTGGGTCAGAATAATCTAATAGTTCGCCTTGGTACTGACCGAGAGCTTCTAACTTTGCTGTGAGCTTCAAAATTGGTGGAGTTTATCATGACTGTTAATAGATGTGAGCATGTTGATATGGCTTGTACTGTGACTGAAATGGAGAATGAAAGACAAGTGCCAAATGAAGAGAATGACCTACAGCTTCAGGTCACATAAATGTTTCAGGGGATGCATGTGAGTGTAGAATTGGATGGTCTAGAATGGGCCTTGCAACCGCAACTTGGTGTTACAGCTACTGGTCCTTCCAGAGCAGAGGAGGAGGAGGAGGAGGAGGAGGAGGAGGGTGACCATTATATGGAGCCCGATGTTGACCATGAGGGAGATGATCCAGTTGGAGCTGATGAAGAGTTGAGGTATTTCAATGAGGTACATGAAGTAGGAAGTAATAAAAAAGTACAGCAAGAAAAGAAGAAAATGGACAACAACAAATTTGTAATTGAAGACATAGATCCTGAAGCTGTGCCAAGTGATGAAGCCACCATGTTGCGGGATGCTCCGTATGTTCCACTCACTACATATGACAGAGACAACCCTAATATAAAGTAAGGTTCAACATTTACTGATAAAAAGGCCTTCATACTGATGATCAAGCAATATGCCATAAAAAGGGAGTTTCAAACATTTATAGAGCATAGTAATAAATCAAGATATAGGGCACGATGTGCAGATTCAGAGTGTGGATGGAAAGTTCATGCAAAGAAACTTCGTGGTTGCCCCATTTTCATGGTATACTAATTTCATACTATATAATTTTTTTATGTTATGTCAATAATTTCATACTATGCAATTCTATTTTTTCATGTTCTATCAATAATTTCAGAGTATGCAATTGTTTTTTCCATGTTCTATTAATACTTTCAGACTGCAATTGTTTTTGTTCATGTTCTATCAATAATTTAGATCCCATATCGTCTATTATTTTTAGGTTGTGTCAATAGGTTATAGCCATACTTGTGCTAGCACCAGCCAAGTGAAGGGTAAGGAGGCTAGCAAAGCGTGGATCGTGAACAGAGCAACAGAGGTACTCAAGTGTACTCCAGAGTTGGGAGCAAAGAAGTTACGAGTTGAGCTTGAAAGATAGTTCTCGATCAAAATGTCATATAATAAGGTGTGGGAAGGAAGGCAACTTGCACTAAAAGGCCTACATGGCACTTGGGACGAAAGTTTTAGAATGTTATGGAGTTTCAAAGATGAGTTAGAAGCTACATGTCCTGGAAGCATAGTAGAGATTGATTGCAAGAAGAACAAAAAAGGATGGTCGAGTCTATTTCTTGAGGATGTTTGTGGCCATCAAAGCATGTGTGAATGGATTTCTTGCTGGTTGCAGGCCATATCTTGGGGTTGATTCTACTCACCTCACAGGTAAATATAATGGAAAGCTAGCTGCAGCAACAGCAATTGATGGACATAATTGGATGTACCCGGTGGCATATGGAATTTTTTATAAGGAGACAAAAGCTGATTGGACATGTTTTCTGCAGTAATTGAAGAGAGCAATTGAAACTCCACATGGACTCACAATACACACAGATGCTTGCAAAGGCTTAGAAACAGCAGTGCATAATGTCTTCTAAGGTGACGTTGAGCATAGGGAGTGTTTTAGGCACCTCATGCATAATTTTAGAAAGCACTTCGATGGAGATGTGCTAAAGTACATGTGGCCTTATGCTTGGGCATGTAGTACTAGGAGGTATTAATGGCTTTGGGACAAAATTAGAGAGAATTGTCTAGCAGCAATTCCTTACTTGCAAGCAGAGCACAAACATCTTTGGTCTCGAGCTAAGTTCTCAGGGAAGTGCAAGATTGATTATGTGAACAACAACATATCAGAGTCCTTAAACAACTGGATTAAAGAGACCAAAGGGTTCCCAGTGGATGTCCTTGTGGACACAATTAGGGGTATGATCATGGAAAAGATAGCTATGAGGCAACTTATAGCTAACAAACTTGAAGGGTCAATTCTCCCTAGTGTTATAAATGAGCTGAAGATGAAGAGTAGAAACTTGAAGTACACAATTAAGGGGAGTGGTGGTCTCAAGGCTGAGATATCTGGATTGACTAAAGACAACTATCCTTGGAGGCATGCTGTGGACCTTGATAGCAAGACATGTTCATATGGTCAGTGGAATATTTCTAGAAAACCTTGCACTCATGTAATAGCATTTATAGGTTTCCTTAGATAAATTAAACTTGAGGATTTTGTTCATGATTACTACTCAGTTCAGTGTTTCAAGGCTACTTATCAGTTTGGGGTCAACCCAATGGTTGACAAGTCACAGTGGCCTATTGTTGATCCCGAGTTTGTAATGGTGCCTCCGAAGCTTGAAAGGTCTGCAGGTAGGCCAAGAGTGAAGAGGATCAAAAGTAAGGGTGAGCCAGAAAAAGGGGTCCTTACCAATGCAAAAGATGCTTCCAGTTTGGGTATATTGAGAAGGGTTGTAGTGAGCCGTCTACTGAACTCGCTGCTGAATTGCCACCGGCAGCTCCTACTAATTCAAGGTAAATTGACCCCCTATACTTTTGCTGTAACATGATCTTTTATTAAAGGGATATGGCTGATACCTTCCTGATGTGTAGGAAAAGGAAAGAAAAGGGCAGTACATCTAGCTGCAAAAAAGCTCCCAAAAAATCCAAGAAAGTATCTGCACCTTCTACTTCCTTAGTCACACAACCACCTGTTAGTCCAAGTTGTAGTGAGCCGCCTACTGAACTCGCTGTTGAATTGCCACCGGCAGCTCCTAATAATTCAAGGTAAATTGACCCCTGTACTTTTGCTGTAACATGATCTTTTATTAAAGGATATGACTGATACCTTCCTAATGTGTAGGAAAAAGAAAGAAAAGGACAGTACATCTAGCTGCAAAAAAGCTCCCAAAAAATCTAAGAAAGTATCTACACCTTCTACTTCCTTACTCACATAACCACCTGTTAGTCCAGGGTCAACAACAAGAAGGATGACAACTTCCACTAGTCCTCTCAGTCCAGGACCTATAACAAGGCGCAGGGCAGCAGCAGACATATCCCCAGGAGGAATTGCAAGAAGGCTTATCGTAGGCTAAGCAATGGCTTTGTTAGTGCAAATGCTATGTGTTGTACTACTGTTATGATCTAGTTAGACTATGAATGTATGTGTTGAACTACTGTAAGTATTAGAAGACTTGTGCCCTTTTCTATCTTAACTAAGTACTCTGTTGAGAAATGGTTGTTGAGAAGTGGCTGTTGTGAATGTACGTGTTCATGTGCTTTTATATTAAAGGGATCCCTATATTAAATGTCTTCATATGTGCCAAAATGTATGTGCAGGAATGTGCTTATATTGCTACTGAAATATGTGTTCATTTATGTTTAAATGTTGGAGCACATACTGCTGTTTATTTGGTTCTCACGGGGTTATCTGTGTCCAAGTTAACAGCTCCGTGACTTCATTTTAATGGAATGGTACTTTCAGTTCATAGTCCAACCTTTCAGTGGTATTTTACGGGAGCATAAACTTTTAGTGGTATTTTAGGGAGATCGCGATCTTTCGATGCTACACAACCAATTTCCCCAAATTGGAATTGCCATTATAGGAGGGAAGCGGACTTCACTAGTTTGGCATTTGCAATGGTATTTCGCTATATTACCATAATGAAACATGTGAAACCCGTTAGAATGTCATTTGGTGACATCAGATCTCTGAAAAAAAACAAAAACAAAAATTTCTTCCACATTTGCCCCTGCCTTTTCCTTCTTTCTTTCGCGTGAGGAGACGGATGGCAGAACGGTGTTGCTCTCGCGCGGCGGTGTTGTGGCCTCTCCCACGGCGGTGTTGCTGCCTCTCCCATAGCGAAGACACCTACGCTCAAGCCTTATTTGTGAAGAAATAAAGGTGTCGCCCTGCGCTGTGTGGAGGAGATTCCGAAGGACGAGGCGGCGATAGCAGGGGCATGACCACGCTTGTCGAGGAGGCCCGGGCGTGGGCGCGGGACCCAACCTTCGCCACATCTCCTACTTCTGCATCCTCTAGGAGGTGAATGAGAAGGCCAAGAAGCAGGTGGACGAGGTGCGGGAGGAGATTGCCAGGGAGTTCGGTGCCGTGGCCGCATCCGAGCTGGTCAACGTCGCGGGCGCAGCGCTGCCAGGATGGAGGTGTGGGTGCAGGTCGACGCCGCTCTAAAGCACACTAGGCTGCTGGGCGAAAGGTGAATGAAGTCACGTGGAGGGAGCTACACCGGACGAGGATGAGGAAGCACGTCAGGAACGGGAAGGGACAAGAGAGGGAAAAGGCCGCCAGGCTTCCCTGACAAGCACTCGCACTGGCTAGTAGATGGCGGTGGCAGAGACCGAGAGCGAGAGCAGATGGCGAGCAGCATCAGAAGCTATTGTACTCCATGGCAGTGCCGGGCCTAGAATTTCAGGGCTGGGTATTCAAAATACATAGGAGTATAAAAAAATTCATAACCAAATGCTAATTTCTAAACCCTTCATCTGTAAACTTATCTCCACCAGCAAATTTTTGAACACGTAGCAAACAAAGCAATATGCAGCATTTTTCTCCACACTTACTCAGGAGTGAGTGCGTCCTTGGGCCTTCATCAGAGAAAATGGGCCGCTCGGCATCACTGAGCCTTTGATCGGAAGGGAAAATGAGTTGAAATTAAGGTGATTTGTCTATGTAGGTGTGCAGTTTACTGTATTTTTTTCATATACAGACTTGTATATATATTATATATATAGGTATATGTATGTATGAATTTTTTGGCCAAAAAGTGGGCCCACCCCTGCTCCATGGCCGGCCTTGAGGGCGTCGCTGTCGTGCTGTAATCCATGGCCGGCGCGGGGGGGGGGGAGACGCTGTAGTCGCGGCTGAGGTGGGGGAAGGCACTGCAATTAGGGCCGGCATGGGGGCGGCGCTGTTGAGGGCGCGGCGAAGGCGAGCGGGTGGCGCTAGCGTGGGGGGTAGTCCTAAAGGCTCCCAAGCTGCCATTGGGGAGAGAAGAAGCGCTCACTCGTGCCCCTCCATTCCCGTCCGTCCATGTCCGTGTGCTCTTGTAAGGTCCAAATAGGCTAGAGGGGGGTGAATAGCCTAATTAAAACTTCTACAAGAATTACTTAACCACAAGTTAGTAAGAAAGGTGGCGAAGCAAAAGCACTAGCTCTAACTAATTAAGCAAGCCACCTACACAAGTCTAGTACAAGGCTATCCACTAAACACAACAACAACTACAAGCTAGAAACAAGAAGTAATACGAGAGAAGAGTTTCGAGAGATTATACCACCATGTAGAGATGAGAAGTACCAATCAATCAATAACACAAGAGAAATCCTCAGGAAGAGAATGACACAAGAATTTATCCTGAGGTTCACTTGCTTCCCGGCAAGCTACTCCCCGTTGTGGCGATACACCCACTTGTCGGTTCGTGAGCTAATCGACTATCAAGAGTCGAGCCCTCGGCGGGTACCGCACAACCGCACACAAGATGGGGATCCTCCAAGCCACGAGCTCCACTAAAGTATCCAATTTACGAACTCCGCGGGGAAGGATCAAGAACCCCTTACAACACTTGATGAAGGCTCCAACAATCTCCAATTGCGAGCTCAATCACCTCCACTGCTCCAAGCCGTCTACCGTGTCGGGAAACACGGAAGAGTAACAAGAAATCCACAGCAACTCAAAGATCAAGTGCTTCTAGAATGCAACTCTCAAGCAATGCACTTGAATCTCACTCAATCTCACTCAAGATGTGCAACTATGCAAAGAGATGAGTGGAGGGGTTGTTCTCTAGCTCAAAGTATGTCTCTAGTTCTCAAAATGTGCAAGAGTTACCCTCAAACCCCGGCCAACGTCTATTTATAACGAAGGGGTACGCAGCTAGCCATTACCGGACGACACAGTTCAAATCGGGATGACCGAACGCTCCGGTCAGGGTGACCGGACGCGTCCGGTCACTACAGGACAAGCGTGAACAATGCGCGTCAGAAGTTACCGTTGCTATGACCGGACGCGCCCTAATGTATGACCGGACACGCTGGTCAACTGACCGGACGCGCCGATTGCTCAGCACCGCGAGCCCGCGAAGCAACGACCGGACGCGCCCTAGCGAATGACCGGACGCGACAGCGCCAGCGTCCGGTTTGAGTCCAGTAAGCTCCCTCAACGACCGGACGCGTCCGATCATACGTGACCGGACGCGCCACGCGTCCGATCATCACTTCGCTGCTCTCTGCCCCTCTGGACGCCTGACCGGACGCACCGGTCCCGTGAAGGACCAGACGCGCCGGTCGCTCACTCTGCTTCTGCGCACAGGTGAACTGACCAGACGCGCTGGTCAGGCCAGACCAGCGTCCGGTCACTAACCCTAGGTGCAGTGACCGAATGAACTGACTGGACGCGCTGGACAAACCGTGACCGCGTCCGGTGCAGCGTCCGATCACCACAGTGACCTCTGTTCGCCTCCGTTTCTTTTCCAACTTCCGGCGCAGTAGAAAATAGGCATTTCACTTCTCCAAAAAGCGCCGAATCTCGCCTCGCAAGCTTGGCGGGAGGGAGAGAAGAACCTAATCCCTTCTCTACCGCTCAAACTCCACCGCCTTCACAAATGTGCTAACACCACCATGTGTAAATCACCATGTGCATGTGTGTTAGCATTTCATAATCATTTTCCAAGGCGTTATATTAGCTCTTTACTAGATCCTAATGCATATGCTCAAGACATTGATCTAGTGGCACTTGATTTCCGAGCTAACCGTGATTGCCCCTCTTGATAGTCGGCTATGTATCCTAAACCCGATCAATCACTTCTCTACTCATCTTAGACCGGCAAAAGGAAAACCCTATGGTTATACCTTTGCCTTGCGCTCTTAGATCCTTCTCTTCCACTTGATCATCATGTCCTTCCTTTTATGTGCATCTCCACCATGATCATCATTTCATGTCCATGCACCATCTCTTTGTGATCTTGTGGCCACCACTCCTTGCCACATACACCTTCATCACATGTGTTGCTTATGCCTAACTCAAAACACTTAACACATGGCATTAGCAACTTGGTGTCATTAATTACCAAAACCAAACTTGAGCTTTCAATCTCCCCCTTTTTGGTAATTGATGACAACCATCACAAAGATATGAAATGAAATCAATTTTCAATTTCGATAGTATTAGCTCCCCCTACATATGTGCTTTCATGAGTTTGGTTCAATTGTGCACATATGTATGGATTTAAATTTTGGGAGAGTTGCTACTATCAAATTGATGCTAAGGTATATAGAATGGACCTTTGAAGCGTGATACCAATCGGAGTTGCCTTTATATACCACCCTTAGCATCGATGTAGCTAGACACCACTTGTAATACATCACTTGTAAAGATCACAAACACTAAAGTACCCCGTGAGATCAACACTATAAGCAAAAGGTGTCTAGATACCACATGTAAAGCTACTCTTAACAAAACATCATTCAAGTTCTATATCTAGCATACACCATTTAATCATGAATATCAAAATTAAACTTTGCAATGCAACATTTCATCATGTTAATGCACATACAAATGCAACAAATAATTCATGAGCTTGCTCCCCCTACTTGTGTGCTCAATTTTAATCCCTTTGTAACTTAACTTTTTATCTTTGTGACTTTTCTCTCTCCCTTATTATAACTTATTCTCTCTTTGCAATATCTTTATAATTTTTCTCTCCCCCTTTGTCAACAATCACCAAAAAGGTGTCAAGTTTAGTGAGAGATAAGTCAATCAATATGAGGGAGTCCAAAATATGGTTCAACCTAGATCACTTGCCTAGAATATGTAATTCGGTTTGATCCAAGGACAAGCTTTTTCACACCTCATAAAAGTATAAGGGTTATCTTGACCATGTTGAATTACACATCATGAGCTCATTTTCTAGATTCAACACTAGGTTTGCAAGCTCAAAAACATGTCATATGCTACCACTAGATCAAATAAACATTAAGCAATAGTGGTACCATATATACATCAAAATCATTTGATTTTCATGAATGAGCCTATTTGTCATGTAAATATGTCTATATGTTCTAAACATGTCCTTAGCAAAGTATGAATGATATGCCAAACAACTTTACCTTGCTATGTTGGAGGAGAGGCATGTCATATAAAAATGTGGGGGTGCACTCATCTCAAGTTGGAGAAGTCAAGTATGTTCAATTCATTCTTCAACTTGTAAAATCTCTTTTCATCAAGTGGCTTTGTGAATATGTCGGCTAGTTGATCTTCAGTGCCAATGCTCTCAATGCTAATATCACCCTTTTGTTGATGGTCTCTTATGAAGTGATGCCTTATGTCAATGTGCTTGGTTCTTGAATGTTGAACCGGATTTTGTGTCATCTTGATAGCACTTTCATTGTCACAAAACAATGGCACATTCTTGAACTTGATTCCAAAATCATTCAAGGTGGCCTTCATCCAAAGCAATTGTGCACAACAACTACCGGCACTAATGTATTCGGCCTCGGCGGTAGATAGTGCAACACTATTTTGTTTCTTTGATGACCATGAAACAAGAGACCTTCCAAGCAATTGACAAGTGCCACTTATGCTCATTCTATCAATCTTGCAACCACTATAGTCAGAGTCTGAATATCCAATCAACTCAAAGTTAGACCCCTTTGGAAACCATAATCCAACATCATGAGTGCCCTTAAGATATCTCAATATCCTCTTGGTTGCTTTCAAATGACTTTCTCTTGGTGAAGCTTGATATCTTGCACACTTGCACACACTAAACATCACATCCGGCCTAGAGGCGGTGACATAGAGCAAACTTCTAATCATAGACCGGTATAGCTTTTGATCTACCATGTTTCCACTATCATCAATACCCAATTGATCATTTGTGCCCATTGGTGTACTTATTTGCTTAGCATCGTGCAATCCAAACTTCTTGATCATGTCCTTGATGTCCTTGCCTTGACTTACAAAAGTGCCATTCTTCATTTGCTTGATTTGAAGTCCAAGGAAGTAACTAAGTTCTCCAATCATAGACATCTCAAACTCATTAGCCATCATATTTCCAAATTCTTCACAAAAGTCTTGGTTGGTTGATCCAAAGATAATGTCATCCACATAGATTTGCAACACAAATAAGTCATTTCCAAGCTTCTTGGTGAAGAGAGTGGTGTCAACCTTTCCCATCTTGAACCCTTTAGAGAGAAGAAAGTCCCTCAACCTCTCATACCATGCTCTAGGTGCTTGCTTCAAACCATACAATGCCTTCTTTAGCTTGAAAAACATGGTCGGGCTTCTTGTCATCTTCAAAACCGGGAGGTTTGCTCAACATAAACTTCTTCATTGATGTAACCATTGAGAAATTCATTCTTGACATCCATTTGATAGAGCTTGATGTTGTATGCACAAGCATATGCTAATAAGATTCTAATTGCCTCTAATCTTGCAACCGGTGCATATGTCTCTCCAAAGTCAAGACCCTCAATTTGAGTGTATCCTTGTGCTACTAATCTTGCTTTGTTCCTTACAATCATGCCATCTTGATCTTGCTTGTTTCTAAAGACCCACTTAGTACCAATCACATTGTAGTTCTTTGGCCTCTCAACAAGTTTCCAAACTTGATTTCTAGCAAAGTTGTTTAGTTCTTCATGCATGTTATTTATCCAATCGGAATCCTTCAAAGCATCTTCTAATTTCTTAGGTTCTTCAAGTGACACAAATGAGTAATGCTCACAAAAGGATACTAGCCTTGATCTAGTTTTGAACACCACTTTGAATTCCACCAATGATTTGGTCTAATGGATGATCTCTTGCAATGCTAGGAGGTTGGAGTATTGGGAGTTGATTGCTTCCACTTGTTTGACCTTGAACTTGGGCTTCATCATGAGTACCACTAGAGCTTGCTTGATTTGTATCAATTTGCACACTTTGGTTGATCATATGAATATCATCATCATCAACTTGCCTCGGCTTATATCACCAATGTCCATGTTCTTCATTGCATTTGACAATTGATCTCCTCTCACATCATCAAGGTTTTGAGCTTTATTTTGAGATCCTTGGGTTTCATCAAACTCAACATCATGAACTTCTTCCAAGGTGCCATTTGTGAGATTCCAAACTCTATATGCTTTGCTTGTGGTAGAATAACCAAGTAAGAACCCTTCATCACATTTCTTTTCAAACTTGCTCAATCTAGTGCCTTTCTTAAGAATATAGCATTTGCAACCAAACACTCTAAAGTATGCAATGTTGGGCTTTCTTCCATTCAATAGCTCATATGGTGTCTTTCCAAGCTTCCCATGGCAATAGAGACGGTTGCTACAATAGCAAGTCGTGTTGATAGCTTCACTCCAAAATGAATGACTCACATTGTATTCACTAAGCATTGATCTAGCCATGTCAATCAAAGTTCTATTCTTTCTTTCAACTACACCATTGGATTGAGGAGTGTATGTCGGTGAGAATTGATGTCCAATACCAAAATCATCACACAAATCTTCAATTCTTGTGTTCTTGAACTCACTACCATTGTCACTTCTAATCTTCTTGATGGTAGTCTCAAACTCATTTTGCACCCTCTTGACAAAAGACTTGAATAGATCATAAACATCACTCTTGTCATAAAGAAAGAACACCCAAGTGTATCTAGTGTAGTCATCCACAATCACAAAATCATACTTGTTGCCACCAATGCTAGTGTATGTTGTTGGCCCAAACAAGTCCATGTGCAATAACTCAAATGCCTTTGATGTGCTCATTTCACTCTTACTAGGATGTGTATTTCCAACTTGTTTGCCGGCTTGACAAGCACTACATAGTTTATCCTTTTCAAAAGTGACATCTTTCAAGCCTCTAACTAAGTCATGCCTCAAAAGTTTGTTCAATTGTTTCATTCCAACATGACCAAGCCTTCTATGCCATAACCAACCCATACTAGATTTACTAAGCAAGCATGATGTCAATTGTGTCTCACTATCATTGAAGTCAACCAAGTATAAGCTACCATGTCTAAATCCTTTGAATATCAAATTTGATCCATCAACACTTATGACTTCAACATCATCACTACCAAATATGCACTTGAAGCCAAGATCAAAAAGTTATGCCACCGATAAAAGATTGAAGTCCAAGCTCTCAACTAGCAACACATTAGATATACTCATGTCATTTGAGATAACAATTTTACCAAGCCCCTTGACCTTGCCTTTCTTGTTGTTGCCGAAAGTGATAGCATCAAAACCACCATTTTGACTTGTATCAATTGAATTGAACATACAAGAGTCTCCAGTCATATGTTGAGTGCACCCACTATCAAGCACCCAATGCCTTCCTCCGGCTTTGTAATTGACCTACAAGACAAGATCAATTCTTTTTAGGTACCCAAACTTGTTTGGGTCCTCCAAGGTTAGAGACTAAGCTCTTTGGTACCCAAATGACTTTCTTCTTTGAGCCCATCCATGGTGCACCAATGAACTTAGCATGAACACCATTTATACCCTTGGTAAGCATATAGAAAGAATCAAACTTAATTGAGGATACATTAGCATTTGATTTCTTGTTCATGCAATGTTGCTCTATGTGACCAACTTACTTGCAAATTTTGCAATAGCTACCATTGTTCTTCACAAAATGAGTCTTGTGAGGAGCAAAAGCGGCCTTGCCTTTCTTGGGGTTATAGCTCAATCCCTCTTTGTAGAGAGAAGCTCTTTGGCTACTCAAGCACATAAGCAAGCGGTCCTCACCACCATAAGCCTTAGCTAATGTGTGATTGAGCTCTTTTACCTCCTTCTTGAGATTTTCATTCTCAACTATAAGTGTGGAGTCACAAGTGAAACCATCACTACTAGATGAGGATGATGTAGATGCGCTACATGAAGGGTTAGTGGGAGCAACAATAATAGGCTTATGAAAGGTTTCATCAATTATATCACATGATATGCCTATGTTGCAAGTTTTAGCTTTCTCAATATTAGTTGGCATGTTTTCACATTTTTCAACTAGAGAGGAATGAGCTTCTTCAAGCTTTGTGTGAGACTTTTGAAGCTTCTTATGGTCTACCTTTAGACTCTCATAAGATGCCCTAAGCTCATCAAGTTCTTGCATAAGGTTTTTCTTTTCCTTAAGCAATCCCTTGCACTCCTTTCTAGATTCTTTAAAATGTTGAGTGCAATCTTCTAGCATAGTGATTAGTTTATCTTTAGTGAATTCTTCTTCATCACTATCACTATCACTATCACTAGCATTATCATGATCACTCTCATCGTCGGATGATACCTTAGAGGCCTTAGCCATAAAGCATGACGGAGTGTCGAAGAGGGAGACCTTCTCTTGGATGGCAATGCTAGCATGTCCCTTCTTCTTGCTCTTGTTGTCATCCTCATCATCACTTGAGGAATCATCACTATCCCATGTAGCAACATGAGAATCATTCTTCTTCTTATGAGAGCTCTCCTTCTTTTCTTGCTTCTTCTTTTGCTTCTTTCTCTCCTTGATAGCATCTTCATCATCACTATCATAAGGACACTTTGCAATGAGATGGTCCTTGCTATGGCATCTAAAACATCTCATGGTATGCTCATTCTTCTTGGATGAGTTCTTCCTCCTTTTTGCACGAAAGCCCTTCTTCTTCATGAATTTGCCAAATTGCTTGACAAAGAGAGCCATCTTCTCATCAATGTCATCACTATCACAAGAGCTTGAGTCTTCATCACTTGATGATTCAATCTTGGATTTGCCCTTGGATATGGTGGCTTTGAATGCCACACTCTTCTTCTTTTCATCATCTTTCTTCTCATTTTCCTTCTTCTTCTTCTTGATCAACTCATCCTTCTCATCATCTTCTCTATATGAATCATCGGTCATCACTTCTTGGAATATTTGTTGAGGAGTTGAATCCTTCAAGGTAGTCCTTACTAGCACGGTGATCAATGTATCAAATCTCTTGGGTAGACTTCTCAAGAACTTCATAGAGAATTGATTATCCTTGACCTCCTCACCAAGTGCCTTGAGCTCATTGACAATGACTTGCAACCTATGAAACATCTCCGGTACACTCTTATCATCTTGTATCTTGAAGCTTGAAAATTTTTCTTGCAAAATATATGCTTTAGCGGTCTTTGTGTCTTCGGTGCCCTCAAATGTTTCTTCTAGCTTGGCCCAAGCATCATGAGCAATTTCAATGTTCTTTACTTGCTCAAAGGTCTTGTCATCTAATGCCTCATGAAGAGCACTAATGGCAATGTCATTACATTGGAGCTTCTTCTCTTCCACCGGTGTAGGTGCTTTCGGATTAGCAACCTCAAATTTTGTTTCGGTGACCTTCCACACTTCTCTATTGATTGACTTTAGGTGTGCGGTCATCTTAACCTTCCAATAAGCTTAATTTGTGCCATCAAAGTGAGGTGCCTTCTTGGTGTTGTTGATGTGCAAGCTTAATTGAGCCATTTCTTTTTCATCGTAGGTTGTTAAGCCTCAAATAAACGGTGCCTCGGCTCTGATACCACTTATAAGGTCCAAATAGGCTAGAGGGGGGTGAATAGCCTAATTAAAACTTCTACAAGAATTACTTAACCATAAGTTAGTAAGAAAGGTGGCGAAGCAAAAGCACTAGCTCTAACTAATTAAGCAAGCCACCTACACAAGTCTAGTACAAGGCTATCCACTAAACACAACAACAACAACAAGCTACAAACAAGAAGTAATACGAGAGAAGAGTTTCGAGAGATTATACCACCGTGTAGAGATGAGAAGTACCAATCAATCAATAACACAAGAGAAATCTTCGGGAAGAGAATGACACAAGAATTTATCCCGAGGTTCACTTGCTTCCCGGCAAGCTACTCCCCGTTGTGGCGATACACCCACTTGTCGGTTCGCGAGCTAATCGACTATCAAGAGTCGAGCCCTCAGTGGGCACCGCACAACCGCACACAAGATGGGGATCCTCCAAGCCACGAGCTCCACTAGAGTATCCAATTTGCGAACTCCGCGGGGAAGGATCAAGAACCCCTTACAACACTTGGTGAAGGCTCCAACAATCTCCAATTGCGAGCTTAATCACCTCCGCTGCTCCAAGCCGTCTACCGTGTCGGGAAACACGGAAGAGTAACAAGAAATCCGCAGCAACTCAAAGATCAAGTGCCTCTAGAATGCAACTCTCAAGCAATGCACTTGAATCTCACTCAATCTCACTCAAGATGTGCAACTATGCAAAGAGATGAGTGGAGGGGTTGTTCTCTAGCTCAAAGTATGTCTCTAGTTCTCAAAATGTGCAAGAGTTACCCTAAAACCCCGGCCAACATCTATTTATAACGAAGGGGTACGCAGCTAGCCGTTACTGGACGACACAGTTCAAATCGGGATGACCGGACGCTCCGGTCAGGGTGACCGGACGCGTCTGGTCACTACAGGACAAGCGTGAACAATGTGCGTCAGAAGTTACCATTGCTATGACTGGACGCGCCCTAACATATGACCGGACGCGCTGGTCAACTGACTGGACGCGCCGATCGCTCAGCACCGCGAGCCCGCGAAGCAACGACCGGACGCGCCCTAGCGAATGACCGGACGCGACAGCGCCAGCGTCCGATTTGAGTCCAGTAAGCTCCCTCAACGACCGGACGCGTCCGATCATACGTGACCGGACGCGCCGCGCGTCCGATCATCACTTCGCTGCTCTCTGCCTCTCTGGACGCCTGACCGGACGCGTCGGTCCCGTGAAGGACCGGACGCGTCGGTCGCTCACTCTGCTTCTGCGCACAGGTGAACTGACCGGACGCGCTGGTCAGGCCAGACCAGCGTCCGGTCACTAACCCTAGGCGCAGTGACCGAATGAACTGACCGAACGCGCTGGACAAACCGTGACCGCGTTCGGTGCAGCGTCCGATCAGCATTTCATAATCATTTTCCAAGGCGTTATGTTAGCTCTTTACTAGATCCTAATGCATATGCTCAAGACATTGATCTAGTGGCACTTGATTTCCGAGCTAACCGTGATTGCCCCTCTTGATAGTCGGCTATGTATCCTAAACCCGGTCAATCACTTCTCTACTCATCTTAGACTGGCAAAAGGAAAACCCTATGGTTATACCTTTGCTTGCGCTCTTAGATCCTTCTCTTCCACTTGATCATCATGTCCTTCCTTTTATGTGCATCTCCACCATGATCATCATTTCATGTCCATGCACCATCTCTTTGTGATCTTGTGGCCACCACTCCTTGCCACATACACCTTCATCACATGTGTTGCTTATGCCTAACTCAAAACACTTAACACATGGCATTAGCAACTTGGTGTCATTAATTACCAAAACCAAACTTGAGCTTTCAGCTCTCATGTGAAAGAGGAAGGAAAGGGCAGGGGCAAATGAGGAAGAAAATTTTGTTTTCATTTTTCAGAGATCCAAAGTCACCAAATAATATTCTTGTGGGTGGCACATGTTTCATAATGACAATACAGCGAAACCCTATTGCGAGATGGAAAACCAGCGAAGCCCATTTCCCATAGTGGTAGAATTCCAATTTTCTCGCCGTGGTCTGCGTGCGCGGCTGCACCTGACCAGCATGTGAGCGGGCGCACGGCAGTCGCCAGTCGACACGGCTGGCCACTGGCCAGTGGCCAGGCAAGAGGCACACCTCATTTGGGATCCATTTAGTACTAATTATTTTTTGAAACATATTACTTTCAAACAAAATTGAAACATATTTTGTACTAGCTATTGAGCGCCTCATTATAACTTCTATTTTGTTCACATGTGTACATTAGTTGTGAACGTGTGCATGTTTTGTTCTTCTCTTTGTGGTTGTCTTGTTGCCTAAAGATCTACTGTTGCCAGTTTATGGTGAGAACAAGAATTGTGAACTTGTAGCTCTTGTGCACTTATAGGCTTGTAGCTCTTGTTTGTGGCAGTCAACCTGTTCTCCATTTTGCACTTTTGCTTTGGTACTTTGATAATTGTGAGTTGTGAACTTGTTGAATACTTGAAGTTAACTATGTTATGTACACTTATGTGAATATGTGGTTTCCAAGTTTACATTAATTTTGGATTGTAGCTTTTGTGGTCATCTCAGTGTGACAATTATTTGTTTATTTTTATCTATAAGTCTACCATATATGTATAAATATTGTATTAGTTCAAATGTATTTGTGGCTAGTTCAATTTAAATGGTCCAAACTATAAAATTGATGGTTCAATTGATTTTTAACGGCGGTGAACCAATGAACCTATGTCCTCACCTCTAACCCCGGTCCTAATAACTATGACTCTATGAGAGGTACTCCGGCTTTGGAATTTGAACCGATATGAAGGCTTCATATCACATAATTTGTTGAATATTTAGTCATTTTGCGATATCATATACAGCATGGCACATACGAACATGAGCAATCCATTCATCGCATGTGCAGATTTGCTACCAAACCAGGTTGTAACAGACCTAACCATAGATACAAATGGGACCCTAACCATAGATCCACTACACACATAAATGCGCGCTAGAGATAAGTTCAGTTTATACCCTTGGGTGGAACCTGAGCCGGAGGAACGTCCGCCTACAGAGGGCAACACAAGCTCAAGAACCAGTGGAGTGAGTAAGATAATGAAGCGCAGGCACGGTGAAGGGTCGAGATGGCGGACTAGAGGGGGGTGAATAGTCCTTTCTAAAACTTAAATGCGTTGGCTAACCAAAACAAATACGGAATTAAACTTATCGGTCTAGCCAAGACTACACCCCTCTATCTAAGTTCTCTAGCACCTTGCAAAGATCCTAATTAAGCAACTAAGGTGCTTTCCTTAGCAAGAGCTCTCCTATTTAATTCTAGAGCAAGGTCACACAAACCTATGCACTAGTACTTTGCCAACCGAGGGAGCTCCTACACAACTAGTGAAGCAAAAGCACAAAGCCTAAGCTCGCTAGCAAAGCTCAAAAACAAGGCAACTAATGCCAAATTAGAGAGCGCAAAACACTTAGCTACACAAACTAAGCAATGTGACTAACAAGGTTACACAAACCAAATTAGTCACGCAAAGGGAAGCTTCTAGCTACACAAGCAAGAAGACAACTAGCAAACTAGTTACGAGAGCAACTACACAAGCACAAGTATATATGAAAGTAAATACAAGCTTGTGTTGTACAAAGGCAAACCACCGAGAAGAGTAGACAATGTTGACACGGTGATTTTCTCCCGAGGTTCACTTGGTTGCCACCAAGCTACGTCCCCGTTGTGTCGACCAACACTTCGTGGTTCGGCGGCTAATCGGTCACACACCGAGCCTCTCAAAAGGCACCGCAAGAACCCACCATAAACTGTGGTAGCTCAATGACACGCTCAACTAGAGTTGCTCTTCGCGATCCCCGCGGGGTGAGCACAATCCCCCTCACAAAGCTTCTCCGGAGCCTCGCACAATCTTCTTGCGAGCTTTAACGGAGCCACAAGCCACCAAGCCGTCTAGGAGGTGGCAACCTCCAAGAGTAACAAGCACCACCGGCTTGCAACACGATCACCTAGTGCCACACGATGCAATCTCTCAAAGCAACGCACTAGAATCGCTCTCTCACTCGATCCGATGAACACTATCAAGTATGAGTGAGTTAGAGGGCTCCCAAGCACTACCACACAAGTCACAAAGACTATAGTGTGCTCAGCTTCCGGCCAAGGCCAGCCAAGGCATCTATTTATAACCCCACGGTCAAATAGAGTCGTTACCCCTTCACTGGGTCATTTTCGGGATGACCGGACGCGCCGGTCGTAACTGACCGGACGCGCTCAGCCGTGTCCGATTCTCCAACGGTCACTGACCCCAATGGTCAAACCAACGACCGGACGCGCCCCTAGCAACGACCGGACGCGCCGTTCAAACTGACCAGATGCGCTGGTCGCACAACGGCTAAGTCATGAAGCACTGACCGGACGCGCTGGTCCAACTGACCGGACGCGCCGGTCGCCCAACGGCTAACTGCGAAGCAACGACCGGACGCGCTGGTCCCGAGAATGACCGGACGCGCTGGTCGCCTGAGCAGCGCTCAACGAAACAATGACCGGACGCGCTGAAGAAAATGACCAGATGCCACAGTGCCCGCGTCCAGTTAGAGTCCAGTAAGCTCCCTGAACGACCGGACGCGTCCGATCATCAGTGACCGGACGCGCCTCGCGTCCGATCATCGAACTGAAAAACACGCAGACACTGAACACTGACCGGACGCGTCCGGTCATGCAAGGACCGCGTCCGGTTCAGCGTCCGGTCATCTCTGTGACCTCCGTTCGCCTCCGTTTCTTTTCCGGACTTCCGGCGTAGTGGAAAAAATAGTCGTTTCAACTTCTCGAAAACGCCTGAATCCCGCCTCGCAAGCTCGGCGGGAGGGAGAGAGAGACCCAAACCCTCTCTACCGCTCAAACTTCATCGCCTTCGTAAATGTGCCAACACCAACAAGTGATCACCACCTTGCGCACGTGTGTTAGCATTTTCATAATCATTTTACCGAAGGAGTTAACCACTCAACTTGCCACGCCACTCGATCCTAGCAACAATGCATAGTTAGATCACACGAGTGGCACTAGATGACTGATATGCAAACAAGTTTGCCCCTCTTGATAGTACGGCAATCTATCCTAAACCCGGTCATCAACTTCTCTATACATCTATGACCGGTGAAATGGAAATGCCCTAGGTTATACCTTTGCCTTGCGCATTCCACTCCAACTCCTCCGACGTTAATGCAACACATGCACCAACCAATCACCAAATGATATGATCCACTTCATATCATCACGTGATCGTATTGGTTCATCGATCTTGACCTCACTTGCTTTTCACCGTTGCCTCGGTCCTTCGGCGCCAAGCCATCACACAACTTGCCCTTCACCCTAGCAACCGGTCCATCAAGCCAAGCCTCATCTTGATCTTCTCCACCTTGGTCACATGACTCCATGTCATGTCTCATGTGCATTAAGCTCCTTCATGACATCATCATATGTGGACTAATCTCCTGTGTATCTCACATAACCACATATTAGTCCACCTAAGTTGTCACTCAATTACCAAAACTAAACAAGGACCTTTCACACGGCGCGGTACAGCATCACATGCGTGTGTGGTCCCTCAACTCTCCTTCTCAACTTGTCTAAGGAGCACTAACCTTTCTAGTAATGTACGATGTGGTACTAATCCTACTTTCACTTAGCGCTTATTGTGGACCTTTTGAATTCTTTGATTAATTGTTTGGCTAACTATGAGCCAAATCTAATTAATCCAACACAATCCACAAGTTTGATTAACCACCGGTCATCTTGCTCCCCATCGGTCACCAGCTCCCGGTGCCGCTAGTGACCATGACCTCGTCAAGTTGCGCTCTCTCTCGCCGTCACCATGGCGCCACCACCACCGCTGAACATCCCTCTAAAGCCCGCCATTGCTAGAACCCAAACACAACCTCGCTACTAACCTTGCCAGAGGCATCGTTGCTCATGGGTGCCACAGTTGTCGCCCATCGCCGCCGCACCACGTGGCGCATGAGCTACTGCTGCTCGAGAGTGGAAAGAGTCAAGAGCACGAGGAGACGGTGATGAGGAAGAAGCCTACACTATCTGATCATACTTTGCAACTTATAACAAGCCTTCTTGCTCCCCTAGACTATGGGTTTCAAGATGTGCTCGCTTGAAGAGGCTATCCCCTGAATAAACATCTCTGATGTCTAAGCAGATACTTTAGCTGACTGGTTCTAGGTTGTCCTGTGGCATGGCCACGCTGCTACTACCTGGTCCCTTGCAAATTGCAGTTGCATCCTGCCAACAGTGGGCAGCTGCTTGCTGAAGCCACTCCGTGAGTGAAGACACTAAGCTCCCACGCTGAAAGATTGGACTTGCTAGCTGAAAGCCCTAGTTTGATTTTGGATAATTGATAAAACCTAGGGACTAATCATTATGCTAAGTGTGTAGACATGAAACGATAAGTCCCATGCCAAGTGGTGGAGCTAGATGATGGTCATGGTGATGGAAGTGACCAAAAGATGATCAAGTGCTTTACATCTGGAAAAGAAGAAAGAGAAAAACAAAACCCAATGGAGCTCAAGGCAAAGGTATTGCTTAAGGTTTTGGTTTGGTGATCAAGACACCATAGAGGGTGTGATCACATTTAGGATCGATAGTCGTACTATGAAGAGAGGATTTTACGGTTGAAACGGTTATCAAGTGCCACTAGGTAAATTCATATGAGCATATGCATTAGGACCTAGTGTGAGCTATCTTGTAACCCTTGGAAAATGCTTTGAAAAATGCTAACACACATGCATAAAGGTTCTACACTTTGTGGTATACAAGTTGGAAGCAAGGGCAAAGAGGAAGCAGACTTAAAAATGAAAAGGAGTCATACACTGACCAGACACTGAGCAGGTCCTGACCGGACGCTGGCTCAACATCAGGTCAAGTGTTGGCGGCGGCGCGCACAAGGCTGAGGGTGAGGGCTTCGCACTGGGCACTGCCTAGTCTCTGATCGGCACGTCCGGCCATTTTTACCAAGGCGCGGACGCTGCGGATCTGACACGCAGAGCCCGTGTCCGACGGCCGCTGACATACGCTGATGTCACTGTGGCTCACACGCGTGGAGAAGAAGAGAGTCGACCGGATGCTAGAGCACGTCAGATCAGCGTTGACCTGACGCGTCCGGTCTAAATTTTCACGAGGTGAACCCTCTCTAGAAACGAATGGACTCTGAGCGGCTCCGCGTCAGGTGCGATAGAGGGGCGCATCCGATCAGCTGGTTGACTATGCGTTGAACATTTTATTACCGTTAGAGATCAACGAACAATATTCAAAGAGGGACACGTGGCAACCATCCGTGGGCTTGGCGTGTAGTGACCAGACGCTAGGGCTGTGTCTGGTCATTTAGACTAACACGTCTGATCACCCCGAGGCAGGTAGCAGTGAGAGCCTAACGGCTCTATTCTTTGGGGACGCTTATAAATAGTCGGTGGGTGGCTCTTAGGGATCTCTCTTGAATTTTTGATCATCTTAACATTCTCTTAAGCTGAGCATACTCCCTCCCACTTATCTCCCTTGCTTGGTTGTGAATCCAAAGTGAGATTGAGTGATTCCAAGTGTATTTGCTTGTAATTTTACATCTAGTGGCACTTGAGGATCGTTTGAGCTGCGGGATTCTTGTTACTCCTAGTGGTTGCCGGCACCTAGATGGCTTGGAGCAGCGGAGGAGTTGTGACAAGAGTTGGTGATTGTTCTTGGCCACCTCCCGGTGATTTGTGAGGGGTTCGTGCCTTCCCTGGCAGTGCACCAAAGGCAACTCTAGTGGATTGCACGTGTCATTGAGCTATCTCACTTGTGGGTAGGTTCTTGCGGTGTCCATGGGTTAGATGAGGTTTGAGCTACACCTCTTAACCACCAAACCACCAAGTGTTGATTGACATAACGGGGACTAGCGTGCCAGCAAGTACGTGAACCTCTGGAAAAAAATCTTATGTCCATCTTGTGATTGATTGGCTTTCTTCCGGTGATTGGTTGTCTACATTATGATTGGTTCATTCCTCGACGCGGCGGTATAAAGATCACATACCTCTCATTTACATTTCCGCAGACTAATTGTAACAAGCTCTTTAGTGTAATTAGTTTTGAGAGCTTGTCTTGTCTTTGCTAGTATAGTTTCTCACCTAGTTGAGCTCATTAATGTAGCTAGTTTTTGAGAGCTTGTAGTGACTTAGCTTTTCTTTGTCATAGTGATCATAGTGACTAGAATTATTGGATAGGTGGCTTACAACCCTTGTAGAGCTAGAGCAAATTGTATTTTTCCATTTATTATACTAACCCATTTGCTCCCGTAAGTTTGTAGATTTTAAATAGGCTATTCACCCCCTCTAGCCATATTAGGACCTTTCAAGTGGTATCAGAGTCGTGGTCACCGTTTATTGAAGGTCTAACAACCTCAGTGCTCAAATTATGACTCAAGTTGTGTTTAACCATGTTGGGGGCATACCACCTTTCTTTGATGGCACAAGCTCTTTTGACTATTGGAAGAGAAAGATGAAAATGTATCTTGGTTCAATCAATGATAGAGTGTAGGAAGTAACCGAGCATGATTTTGTGATCCTTGATCTCGCTAACCCCGCCGATAATGAAAGAGCAAACAAGCAATGCAATACAATGGCACTTAACACCATCTACAATGGCATTGATTCAAAAGTGTTTGAGCAAGTCAAGGATTTTGAGAAGGCTAGTGAAGTGTGGACTAGCTTGGATGAAACATATGAGGGCACTACAACGGTAAAAAGTACCAAAAGGACAAGCTATCCAACTTCAAGATGAAGGAAGACGAGTCCATTCCGGAGATGTTCTATAGGCTTCACATCATCATCAACGATCTCAAGAGTTTTGGTGAAAAGGTGAAGGATGAGGACTTCTCTCATAAGTTCTTGATGTGCTTGCCAAAGAAGTTCAAGACATTAAGAACCATCATATTTAGAGGAGGATTGACCGGTGTATCTCCTAATGAGGTGCTTGGTGATGTGATGACCGATGCCCAATACAATAATAGTGACAGTGAAGAAGTTGAGAAGAAAGATGATGACAAGAAGAAGAAAAGTGTGGCTTTCAAGGCATCCACCTTATCCAAGAGCAAGGGCAAGGCAAAGAAAGAAGCATCAAGTGAAGATGAAGATGCAAGTGACATTGATGATAAGGACATAGCTCTTCTAGTGCACAAGATGGGTGAATTTATGAAGAAGAGAGGCTATAGTGCAAGAAAGAGAAGAGATCACATGAAGGAGCAAGTGAGATTGTGTTACAAGTGCAAGAGCCCGGATCACATTATAGCGGATTGTCCCTACAATAGTGATAATGAGGAGGATGAGAAGAAGAAGAAGGACAAGAAAGAAAATAAGGAGAAGAATATGACCTTCAAAAAGAAAAAGAAGTGAAGTGTTTATGTAGTCACTTAGGACAGTGATTGCACCAATGATAGTGATGATGATGATTCAACTGATGATGACAAGAGGTCCATCAAGAAGGCACTTGCAAGCATCGACATCCACAACAAGCCATCCCTCTTTGACACTCTTTCGACATGCCTTATGGCAAAGCCCACTAAGGTAAAATATGATGAAAGTGATAATGAATATGAAAGTAATGATTGTAGGAGTGATGATGATAGATGAGCTCATAGAGATACGTGAGCAACTTAGCACTGGCTATGAAAAGAAGAGAAATGAGTGCAAAGCATTGCAAAAGGAGCTCAAATCCCTTAAGCAATCCTTTGATGAGCTCCAAGCATCTCATAAGTGTCCAAACGAAGACCATGAGGAACTTGGCCTTGCTCACACTAAGTTTGAAAAGGCTTACCCCTCTCTACTTGAGCAAGCTAAGGATAAAGAGATCAAGACAGAGCAAGTGATCATAACTTGTGATGTGGGACTAACATGTGATCTTATTGATGAATCCTCTTATAGTCCTATTATTATTGCTTCCACTAACCCTTTTTGTAGCACTTCCACTTCTACCTCATCTACTAGTGATGGTTTCACTTGTGATGTCTCACTAATGGTTGAGAATGAGACCCTCAAGAAGGAGGTCAATGAGCTCACTCGTGCTTTAGGCAAGGCCTATGGTGGTGAGGACCACTTTCTTATGTGTTTGGGTAGCCAAAGAGCATCTCTCAACAAAGAGGGATTAGGCTATATCCCAAGAAGGGCAAGGCCGCCTTTGCTCCCCACAAGACTAGTTTTGTGAAGAACAGTGACTGATATTATACTAGTTGCAAGCAAGTTGGTCACATAGAGCAATATTACAAGAACAAGAAATCACATGCTAATGTATCCTCAATTAAGTTTGATTCTTGTTATTTGCTTACCAAGGGTACAAATGGTGTGAAGACTAAGTTTGTTGGTACTTGTTAGGCCTAAAGAAGAAGGTCATTTGGGTACTAAAGAGCTTAGTAACTTACCTTCAAGGACCCAAGCAAGTTTGGGTACCTAAAAGGAATTGATCTTCTTTTATAGGTTAATTATAAAGCCGGAGGAAGGCATTGGTGCTTAATAGTGGGTGCATACAACACATGACCGGTGATTCAGGAATGTTCAGTTCAATCAAGTTAAATGATGGTGATGGTGTTCAAAGTATCACATTTAGTGATAATAGCAAAGGCAAGGCCAAGGGGCTTGATAAAATTGCTATATCCAATGATTTGAGCATTTTCAATGTGCTACTAGTAGAGAGCTTGAACTTCAACCTTTTGTCAGTAGCTCAACTTTGTGATCTTAGTTTCAAGTGCTTCTTTGGTGTTGATGATGTAGAGATCATAAGTGTAGATGGCTCTAATTTGATCTTCAAATGCTTTAGATATGAGAATCTATACTTAGTTGATTTTGATGCTAGTGAAGCTAAATTGTCAACATGTTTACTCACCAAATCTAGCATAGGTTGGCTATGGCATAGAAGACTTGGTCATATTAGGATGAAGCAATTGAACAAGTTGGTAAAGCATGACTTAGTTATAGGCTTGAAAGATATCACATTTGAGAAGGATAAGCTATGTAGTGCATGTCAAGCCAGAAAGCAAGTGGGCAACACTCATCTAAAGAAGAGCACAATGAGCACATCAAAGGCATTTGAGCTATTGCACATGGATTTATTTAGGCCAACAACATATGCAAATATTGGTGGCAACAAGTATGGCTTTATGATTATAGATGATTTCACTAGATATACTTGGGTAACCTTTCTTGTTGACAAGAGTGATGTGTTTGCAACATTCAAGACATTCATCAAGAGAGTGCAAAATGAGTTTGAAACCACAATCAAGAAAGTGAGAAGTGATAATAGAAGCGAATTCAAGAATACAAGAATTAATGAGCATTGTAATGAGTATGACATTAGGCATCAATTCTTGGCTAAGTACACACCACAATCCAATGGGCTAGTTGAAAGAAAGAATAGAGCTTTGATTAACATGGCAAGATCAATGTTGAGTGAATATAATGTTAGTCATTCCTTTTGGGCCAAAGCTATCAACACGGCTTACTTTTATAGCAACCGTCTCTATTGCCATCAATTCCTAGATAAGACACCATATGAGATCTTGAATGTTAGAAAGCCTAACATTGCATATTTTCGTTTATTTGGTTGCAAATGCTACATATTGAAGAAAGGCACTAGATTGAGCAAGTTTGAGAAGAAATGTGATGAAGGTTTCTTGCTTGGTTACTCCACTACTAGCAAGACTTATAGAGTTTAGAATTTGGCTAGTGATACTCTTGAGGAGGTTCATGATATAGAATTTGATGAAACCAATGGTTTCCAAGATGAAGATGAAAATCTAGATGATGTGAAAGGAACTCAATTAGCTAATGCAATGAAAAAGATGGATATTGGTGACATAAGTCCTAGAGAAGTGATTGAAGTTGAAGAAGACAAAGATCAAGTGCCAGTTAGTGGTTCTCATGATCAAAATCAAGTTAGTTCATCATCTCAAGCGCAAGATCATCAACAAGTGGCTAGTACATTATCTCTACCAAATGACCAACCAAGTACAAGAAATCAAGTTCAAGTGCTCCAACCATCCAGTGTTGCAAGAGATCATCCTTTGGATTCTATAATTGGTGATATCTCAACATGTGTACAAACAAGATCAAGGCTAGCATCATTTTATGAACACTTCTTATTTGTGTCATCCATTGAACCTAAGAAAATAGATGAAGCCTTGAAGGATGTTGATTGAGTCAATGCTATGCATGAAGAGCTAAACAGTTTCAAAAGAAATCAAGTATGAGAGTTAGTTGAGAGGCCTAAGGATCATAATATGATTGGAATAAAATGGGTCTTTCGCAACAAGCAAGATCAAGATGGGATAGTTGTAAGAAACAAAGAAAGATTAGTGGCTCAAGGTTACACTCAAGTTGAAGGTCTTGACTTTGGTGAAACATATGCCTCGGTTTCAAGATTAGAAGCAATTAGGATCTTGTTAGCCTATGCTTGTGCCCACAACATCAAGTTGTACCAAATGGATGTGAAGAGTGTATTTCTAAATGCCTACATCAATGAATAAGTTTATGTTGAGCAACCTCCCAGTTTTAAAGATTAAAAGAAGCCCAACCAAGTGTACAAGTTGAAAAAGCATTGTATGGCTTAAAGCAAGCACCTAGAGTATGGTATGAGAGATTGAGAGACTTCTTACTCTCTAAAGGGTTCATCATGGGAAAAGTTAACACCACTCTCTTCACTAAGAAGATTGTCAAAGACTTGTTCGTGTTGCAAATATATGTAGATAACATCATATTCGGTTCAACCAATCAAGATTATTATGATGAGTTTGGAAAGATGATGGCTAATGAATTTGAGATGTCCATGATTAGAGAGCTTAGTTACTTTCTTAGTCTTCAAATCAAGCAATTAAAAAATGGAACATTTGTGAGTCAAGGAAAGTACATCAAAGACATATTCAAGAAGTTTGGCATGCAAGATGCGAAAGGCATTAGCACACCAATGGGGACAAACGGAAGCTTAGATAGTGATGCAAGTGGCAACATGGTGGATCAAACAATGTATCGGTCTATGATTGGAAGCCTACTTTATGTGACCGCATCAAGGCCAGACGTCATGTTTAATGTATGCATGTAAGATTCCAAGCCTTAAGAGAAAGTCATTTGAAAGCAACTAAAAGAATATTAAGGTACTTGAAGCATACACAAAATGTTGGTTTGTGGTATCCTAAAGGAGCTAAGTTTGAGCTTATTGGATATTCCGATTCAGATTATGTGGGATGCAAAGTTGAGAGAAGAAGCACTTCGGGCACATGTCAACTATTGGGAACATCACTTGTCTCATAGTCATCCAAGAAGCAAAATAGTGTTGCATTATCAACCGCCGAAACCGAATACATAGCCGCAGGTAGTTGTTGTGCACAAATTCTTTGGATGAAGGCTACATTGAATGACTTTGGAATCAAGTTCAAGAATGTGTCATTGCTATGTGACAATGAGAGTGTCGTGAAGCTCACCAATAATCCGGTTCAACATGCAAGAACAAAGCACATAGATGTCCGCTATCATTTTATTAGAGATCACAAACAAAAAGGGGACATATCAATTGATAATGTGGGCACCGATGATCAACTTGTCGATATCTTCACCAAGCCACTTGATGAGAAGAGGTTTTGCAAGCTAAGGAATGAATTGAACATACTTGACTTCTCAAATATGTGTTGATGCACCCCCATTATATGACATGCCTCTCCTTCGAGCTAAGCAAGGTAAAGTTGGTTGACATGTCATTCATCCATTGCTAAGGACTTGTTTAGTGCATCTAGTCATTCCCATCATGTCTTAAGCTCATTCATGAAAATCAAATGAATTTGAATGCTTGTACGCTACTACTATTGCTTGTATGCTTGAAATGAACTAGTGGTAGCATATGACATGTTTGTGGGCTTGTGAACCTAGTGTTTGATCTAGAAAATAAGCTATAAGTGTTTAACTCAACATGGTGCATGATAACCCTTATTTAGAGGTGTGAAGAAGTTGGGAAAATGATCCTCACATATAATGGTTTCACACAACTTTTCTAAAATTTGAGCTCATCTTTTCTGGTCATTAATGACAAAGGGGGAGAGATAATTCCAAAAATATGACCAAAGGGGGAGAAGTGAAACATGATAAAGAAAGGAAGGGGATCAATAAAAAATTGAAGCACACAAGTAGGGGGAGCAAGCTCATAAACTTGTATGGTGCATTTAATTGTGCATTACAAATGGTTGCTTGCATAAGCTTTAGTTTTTTCTCCGATACCTTGCTTGTGTGGTGTATACTAGTTGTAGGTTTGAATGATGAAATGAAGAACTAACATGCATAGGATAGCTAGACACTTGAATCGTTTTCACAAGTGGTACTAGAACCTTACTTATAATGTTGATCTCATGAGGTATCTAGAGTCTTTGATGTTTTTTAAGTGATATCTAGCAAACAATGGTGTTAAGGATGATGTATATTGGTAACTCCGATTGGTATCACGCTTCAAAGGTCCATTCTTTACACCATAGCATCATTTGGTATCACCGTGGCTCGCGTGCGCAGAGAAGAAGAGAGTCGACCGGACGCTGGGGCGCGTCAGGTCAGTGTTGACCTGACATGTCCGGTCAGTGTTTTCGTGCGGTAAACCCTCTGTGGAAACGAACGGACTCTAAGCGGCTCCGCATCAGGTGCGATAGAGGGGCGCGTCCAGTCAACTGGTTGACTACGCGTTGAATGTTTTGTTATAGTTAGAGATTAACGAACAATATTCAAAGAGGGACACGTGGCAGCCATCCATGGGCTTAGCGTGTAGTGACCGGACGCTAGGGCTGCGTCCGGTCGTTCGGCGCGTCCGGTCACCTCGAGGCAGGCAACAGTGAGAGCCTACCGGCTCTATTCTTTGGGGACGCTTATAAATAGTTGATGGCCGGCTCTTAGGGATCTGTCTTGACTTTTTGATCATCTTGACATCCTCTTGAGCTGAGCATACTCCCTCCCACTCATCTCCCTAGCTTGGTTATGAATCTAAAGTGAGATTGAGTGATTCCAAGTGCATTTGCTTGTGAGTTTGCATCTAGTGGCACTTGGGGATCGTTTGAGTTGCGGAATTCTTGTTACTCCTGGTGGTTGCCGCCACCTAGATGGTTTGGAGCGGCGGCGGAGTTGTGGTAAGAGTTGGTGATTATTCTTGGCCACCTTCCGGTGATTTGTGAGGGGTTCTTGTGCCTTCCCCGGCAGTACGCCAAAGACAACTCTAGTGGATTGCGCGTGTCATTGAGCTACCTCACTTTTGGGTAGGTTCTTGTGGTGTCCATGGGTTGGACGAGGTTTATGCTACACCTCTTAGCCGCCGAACCATCAAATGTTGGTCGACACAACGGAGACTAGCGTGCCGGCAAGCACATAACCTTGGGAGAAAAATCTTATGTCCATCTTATGATTGATTGGTTTTCTCCCAGTGATTGGATGCTGCCGTTCGGATGCTGCCGCGCAAAGGGAGCAAACGAGCCTGTAGTGCATCAGGCTCGCGAGGAAGCGCACCAACAGTGGGCCCGCGTCACCCCGGACGTCGTTCGTGCCACCGACCGCTTCCCACGCGTATCACATGTGCAACACTCGATCTACTCTTGAAACATCCAGATGCAACAGTTGTAACATACAAAAGAAGACAAATTGAACACTTAAAACAAGTGTATGTAACACTTGTGAAAACACATGAAAAACATTGCAAACATATGCAACATCCAGATGAAACACTCGCAAACATACAAAAGAAGACAAATGAAACACTTAAAATAAACTCTGAAACACTTGTGAAAACACATGAAAAACATTTGAAATCCATTGCAAACATATGCAACATCCAGATGAAACACTCGCAAACATACATATGAAACATCTGAAAACACCGAACATATGCTTGCAACATGCATGTATATGCAACATGAAGATCTACTTTTGCAACATCTAGATAAAACACATGCAACATTCGTCTGGAACAGATGAAACATTTGGAACATACACTTGAAACACACGTGTGTAGCTATTACAATATATGCAACATCCCGATCTACCTTACACAACACTTGCAACATATCGCTAAAACATCTGAAACACATGCGCTTTCAGCGTAGCATCTACTTGCTGTTCGAACGAATGGATGCTCGTCGGCGCGGAGCTCAATGCCGCCTAGTGGCGTGGAGGCCGCCGGTGTGAAGCTCGTCGGTAGCACGGACCGGCAAGGGCAGAGGCAGACGGATGGAGCGCAGTCGCGATGGGTGGGGGCACACGGCGCGAGCGTGGGTGGCGTGGCCGAGGGCAGGTTCCGTCCCGGAGCAGAGGCACGCAGCGCGCTGAGCGAGCAAGCGACGCAGGCGTTGACGGCGCGGTGAGGCACAAAATAAGCGGGCGAATTACATGGGGTCCGTACGGGTGGAAGGACGACCTATAAGCAACGTTACCGCTATAAGGTGGGAAACTCATAGTTCCAAAAACCTTCGCTCTCCAGTCGCTCGCCTGATCGCTTCTCGGGCCTAACAGTGGTACAGTGGCCATTTGAGTTGAGGTGCCTGGTGCGTTCGTCAACACGCAGCAGTAGCACACAGACATGCCCTTCTCTAGAAAGTAGCACGTCAACAAAGCGCTGCTTTACATTGCTTCTTCAGTTTCTTCTAACCGCCCACAGCCCAACCCGTCAGCCTAACATTGACGTATCTGGATGCTCAGCGATAAACAAATCATTGATCCCTTTTTTTTAACATCCCCAGCTCCTCCTCTCATATGCATGGCCACCGCAGAGACAGAGAGCTTCCACCACAGCACCACCAATGGATCACACCACCTCACATCCTCTTCTTCCCGAAGTCGGCAGCTTCTCGTACAGATGGCCGACCAGCAAACCGAGGCCCCAGTCCGTGGAGCGGTGCAGCTGCCAAGGCGACATCACAACCTCCTCCATCGCAACGGACCCGGAGCCGGCGTCGCAGTGTAGTTTTGACTTCCGGCTATCGGTCTCCAAGCAGACCGAGGCGATGACTGTCGCCGACCAGATGTTCCTCGACGGCCTGCTCCTTCCCTTGCACCTCGCGAGCCAGCATGGCCAGGATGATGGCCATGCCGCCCGTAAGCAGCCGTTGCTCACGCGGTCGCTCTCGCTGGACTCGTCTCAGAGGATGATAGCCTCTGCGACCACCAGCAAGCAGCACCCGCCGACCCGGCAGTCCGTGTCGCAGAACTCTTCGCCTTTCAACCTCCGCGGTGGCCATGGCACGGTGACCACCGCGAGCGCGAGGGGCGCCGTGTTCAGGATGACCAAACTCGGGCTGCCGTCTTTTGGGAGATTGAGGAAGCAGCACAGGTGGATTTCGTTTAGGTTCTTGGTGCCCTTTTATCGGAAGATGGTGAGATGCATCTGGAGGGGGAAGGCAACGGAGGAGAAGGAGAAGGATGCTCCTCAGCATACCGGCAGCGCCAAGGCTAAGCTTTGTGATTTGGGCCAGGAAGGTGCTATCAGGGACGCTATCCTCCATTGCAAGAGATCCCTGTAGGCCACTCATAATAAGCATCGAAAGCTCGAACATTTGCAAGGATTATTAAATTCTAGTCATCTTCTCTTCAGCTTGTTCAAGTTACCAAGGATCTGCTGCGGTCGGCCTATCATCCGTCGTCCAATCTGGAACAAACCCGTAACTTTGTGGAAGAAAATTAGGTGGACGCCTATGGAAATTACTGTGACAAAAAAAACCAACTACAGTCATCTCGACGTCTTGCACGATATCCGGCTGCATTGTGCCAAATGTGAAAGGAAGGGCTTGAGCATAATGTAGAAGTCATCCCACCTCTACTACTGCAGTGCCACAGGCTCTTTTCCCTTCTTTCTTGGGCTGTGTTTACTTCCTCAGAAAAAAAAAAGTACTGTACAAACAAAAGATTCCCGTCACATCAAACTTGCGATACATGCATGGAGTACTAAATGTAGATGAAATAAAAAACTAATTGTACAGCTTGGTTATACTTTGCGAGACGAACGTTTTGAACCTAATTAGTCAACGGTTGGACACTATTTGCCAAATAAAGCCAAAACGTGCTACGGTACTTTTTTTACACCTTTTTACACAACTAAACACAGCCTTGGTTACATTTCTCATTCCTTTCTGGCTTGCGGATTGATGGAGCGATGATGTTCCACAGAATGTGCAGTGTACGGAGTCTCGTACTCTCGTCTTCTGGATCACTTGACACTGAATGGCTGGACAAAGTGGCTTAGTTCTTAGATTCCTACTTTGAGTGGATTAACTACACATGCCGTACTACAGGGTGTGATCCCTGGGCTGTTATCAAACAAAGTTGGGGTTTTGAGCACTAAAAATCTATTGAGTGGATTAACTACAATGCTGTCTTTTTTCTAGGACAGCTTGAGTATGGTTTTCAGTTTATTAGCGTATGTCTTCAGTTTGCACAACTGAATGGACTAGCGATCGTTCAGCTGAAGCAGCTGCTGCATTTTTTTCCAAGTGCCTCATTCCAGATTTCGGAAGTGTTGATTGTTGCTCAGGTTGGTTGACCATTAATTTCTATTAGAGGCTTATAGCTACATGGTAATTCGAGGCAGCTAAGAGCAAGCACATTGCTACACATCACTAGTTTTATAGGTTCTCTCGTACAGTGTCATGTAGGATTTTTGATGATATGAAACAGAGAGAAAGGAGAGAGAGAGTCAAATCGTTGCCTCGTGAAACAACAGGCTCGTCCACGATTTTTTCGCTAGATGAGACAACTGCTTCGCCGTTGTATGCTCTGGTCGATGTTTCCTTGAGCGTCTTTTTCTCTTCCTAGTATCCCCTACACCAAATCTCTCTTCTCTATCGTTTGTGGCGCTAGCTCGTGCTCTGCCGTGACCTTCCAGACGTGCCCAAGAAGCACTTGAACGTACTGCATACGTGCGCAAGAAGCACTTGAACGTGCTGCATATTTTATTTATTAAAAACAATGTCTATGCGTGATATAAATAAGCTGCAAATTGAGATTGAGATCTGCAAGCACTTGAACGTGCTGCATATTTTATTTATTAAACAATGTCTATGAGTGACATAAATAAGCTGCAAAGTTGAGATTTGTAAGCACTTGAACGTGCTGCATATTTAATTTGTTAAACAATGTCTATGCGTGACATAAATAAGCTGCAAAGTTGCGATTTGTAAGCGATCACAACAATCATTTGACACATGCTTAATTTTAGAAATCATGAATTATAATGAGACAACTTTGGCCCTATTCACTTTGCTGAAAAGTTAGGCTGAAAAATACTATTCATTGATTTGTTGTGAGAAAAACATTGTTCCATGACTGATAAGTCAGGTTGATAAGTTCAAGCGAATAGAGCCTTTAAAAATAATCTATTGTAGGACTTACCTATTAGATCATCTCAAGATTATGTGGCAACATATTACGTCTATCAGACAACACCAATGTCTTTGCTTTAAGGGCACTCCCATCACATAAATTAGAGTAATTTCTATCTATTAATTATGATGTTAGATAAGCATTTTTTTTGCTGACGTGGCACTAGACTTATTGATAAGAAATGATAAAACGAAGAAACCATTTCTATATTATTAGAAACGATGTCTATGCGTGCCTCGATTGCTGAAGAAACGATCCCAATCCACGTTGGGGGTATCGGCATCGTTTCTACCCGCTCCCTCCAGATCCCGTTCGGCTTCGTCGTGCTCGACCTCGCGCAATTGCGACGGCGCTGTCGTGCTAGACCTCGCGCCGCGCGTCGTCTTTCCGGCCCTCCTCATGTTCCAGCGCACAGCGAGCGACGTTGTCTTCACGCGCCTCTGTGAGCAACATCGTTCTGTCCCCTCGTCGATGTTGGGCCACTCCACCGCGGCCGAGTTCACGCACCTCTGCGGACGGAGCTCACGCAGCCACATCCGCTTGGAGCTCACACACCGCCACCGCTGGGGTCTCGCGCGGCCAGCGTGGATCTTGCACGGCTGCCGCGGACGTCGCTCGCGCGGCTGCCAGGCAAGGGTGTGGCGGTGGTGGTGCGTGATGAAAGCACAGGGGTGCGCCGTGCAGGAGTTGAGGCGGTGGCTTTCCAGGAACTGTTCGCTTACGTTGAAATTCGGCTTAGGTTGATGCTAAAATATTTTGAGAGAAAAATATTGTTTGATGGCTGAAAAGATCAGGAGCCTGTTCGTTTCGCTGGTTTATTGTGGCTGAAAGTACTGTTCGCTGGTTTATTGTCAGAGATAAACACTGCTGGATGGCTGCTGATTTGGTTGAATAGCTCAACCGAACAGGGTGCAGGAGTTCACGCGAAGCCAGGTGATGAAAATGACCACAAAGGATCCAAGGAGGGAGAGAAATAACAGAAAGAATTGGCAATGATAGCAGGAAAAATACTGCGGTTGTTGCAGCTAAAATTTGACATACGCAGTTTTCCATGACAGAGATACGAAACCTATTCGTCAATTGTTATTTCCTAGCATAAAGCACTAGTTGTCCTGTGAGGATCAGTTCAGGGAACAAAAATCAGTTCCATGGCCATTATCATTGAAATCCTACGAGTTCTCTTCTTTTCTTGGACAATCCTGTTACTACAAAGGTGCATTACAAAGTGATCCGAGACGAACAAAGATATTTTTTCCACTAATTTTAATTCAACACAATATATATTTCTCTGTTCTATCTTAACTGTTTCTTTAACTATTACACTTATCTTAACTGTTTCTTTAACTATTACACTTCGGTATTCATTCCACTTCAGATGCACATTTCTAAGCTGATTTAGAAATCTTTTTGGACAAGATTTTGATCAAACATTGAGAATATAAATCATCAATAACTTTTAAGTTGTTGAGTTTGCAAATGTAAAAATTATATGAATAGATTTGTCTTGAAAAATACTTTCATAAAAGTATACATATATCAATTTTTTATAAATATTTTTTATAAAAACAAGAGGTCAAGTTATATTTTGGAAACCGTGTCGCCCTCTAAATCTGATACGGAGGGAATACTCTCCATTCCGATATATCTGGCGCACACTTATTTTTCGTTTTGGCCAAAATATCTCCATTCCGATATATCTGGCGCACACTTATTTTTCGTTTTGGCCAAAATATCTGGCGGGGTGAAGATATCGAGAGTAAATTAATTAGTCTGCAGTTAAATGAAGCGGCATGCATGCTAGCTAGCAAAGAAGCATTGCATGCAACCATGCCTTTTTCACCTACCTGCGATGAGATAGGAAGCGTTTTCACCAACAGAGGCACCAACTCTTTTCGGCTGACCAATAGAACTCTTGGCCGGGAGAGGCACCAACTCTTTTCGGCTGACCAACAGAACTCTTGGCCGGGCGGTGCGGCTGTTACTTGACGTGCATGCAGTTAATACTTTTCTTGGCCTACGGAATTAGGCTCGTTGCGCCAGATATACTGGACCGGAGTAAAATATAGCCGACGTGTCAATGTACATCATGCATGGTTGTCTTCTAATTTCCCTTTGGTATTCCAGGTGTCCATAGCAAATAAAGCAGTATACGACATTCCACTTTAAAATGTTAAATCTACGAGTATTTCATCCAAGTTTGTCTGTTTCAAAACATGATGACAATGGCCTTCTATATTAGGAGTCATGCCGAGATAATAAGTTCCTGAACTCCAATGTAGAAAGGATAATGTCTCGACGCCTGGTTCTCTCCATTGACAATGCAATATTCCAAAGGGGCACGGCAACAACATAGCTAGCACCAAACACAAATGGACCTATCCAAATGAAGGTCACTGGCCAGATTAAGACGCTCGTGCGCCAGTTCTCTAATTTACCTACTAAGCAAACCAAGGGGGTTCAATCTTCATTTCAGAAATGAAAAGGCATTGGACTTCACGTGTGTAACCATTGAAACTGCACAAACTAAATTGCAGTCACACAATTTATAATTCTGATAGTCACAAAATAACAGACCCGATCATTTGAACCCAAATGGCTCAAAACCAAGCAAATGTCATTCAACTAGAAGCACTGATATTAGATTGTATAACTTTGACAGATTCAGATTGCATTCCTTTCTTAGAAGTGCGAACGTCAAAAGACATCCAGACATCAGACATAGTTCAGTGCCTATGTATGTGGCCATATGAAATGGAGTGAAATATAGGCAGCATTGAAGCATTGTACGACATGGTACAATCCATATGTGAAGGATATAGTGTCAAGAAAGCACTCGTACTTTCAGATCAAGCATCTGCTAGGACCTTCCCCCAATATAACTCTCACGTGAACAATTTACATTGCATAGTTGAGTGCATTTGTGGCCATGGTATTAAATGCTGTGAAATATCAAGCAACATTCAGGCATTGCACGACATGGCAGTCCATATGTGAAGGTTATAGTGTTAGAGAGCTCTCATACTTTCAGATCAAGCCTCTGCTGGGACATTCACTCAAATAACTTTCACGCAATGATGCATATGGGATGCACACACACCTCAAGACAATGGACCACATTATCATATTAGATCAAATAAAATACTACCATTGCATATGAACAGAAATGTGCACACTTCACTAGCCTAGCACTTGCAAAAGGCGCCAAGTCAATAATAAAGGTGTAGGACAAAGTTCACATGACATTGATAGAGCACATGATATATTTCAAGCTTCCAGGCAACTATGCTGAAAGTTGAAACCAAAAACAAGATCAACAATTTTCAGCCGGCATGACTTTAAAGATCAGCAAAACACAACTGTCAGTCACACCAGAGTTGCCCATACAGATTATATACTATCAACTAGAGACCAGGACCAAGCACCATCCTACAGAGAAGGAGGTGACAGGTAGTGACTTAACGTAGATGTTGATTCATAGCAAGTACCTTACTACCAATCTAGTGCTTCTTATCCTTAAGGGGGCCCTTTGGAATCTTCGATAGGCACTTCTCATCGAAAATGGCATAATACTTCTTCAGTTCAATCATAGCCTTCTCACCAAAAGCATCAACCTTGTCCTCATATTTTTCATACAGAACTGGTATAGTGTACAGTGCCACAAAGACTGCAATAGAGGCATAAAATTTCATTCAAAACTTGAATCGACACCAAGAGAATCGTTAGTAACAGAGGAATCACAGTCATTACCAATATAGAACAGTGTCAGGAAGTTGCAGCAGCTCCCAAGAACTGAAAGAAGCCAGAGACCTGCGATAACCTGAAGAAAAAAGTGCTAGGCATCAGCACAGTACCAAAAATTTCCTTACACTGAGCACAAAATGCTGAAAGAGAACCAACATACAATTAGGAATTTCTTCAGATCACGGCCATGTCCAATCTCCCTCAAGGTAGCAAAGCCCCTGTTGATCTCATATCTCAGTTGCAGTGCAACATTAACAGCCACATTCTCAGGGATTTTCACCTCAGGGATGTTTGGTGGGGACCTGAAAATCAGCGACGCCGTAAATTAGAGAACTTACAAAATTTTGCTCATCATGGCAATCAGAGCAGGCTCCGCTCCGGAATAGGTTCAGTTTCATTTGAACATTAGGAATCCCAAAAGCTCACTTGTTGATGAAAGTGGAGGCATTGGACCACAGGAACAGGATGGCCAGCGAGAGGATGAGACAGTGGCACACCAAGGTGAGGAAATGGTACTCCATAACCTCGAACAGGAGCCAGATGGCCGTGGCACCAGCAAGTACCCCACCTGAGATCTTCTTGTTCCTCCATAGGACAAGATCGGCAGCTGCAAGCGCATTCGCATAGAAATAACCGCATCAGTCCAAACATCCCTAATAAACAAGTGGACAGCTAAACATTCCAGATCCGTTCCTAAGTCCAGATCGAACAGAGCATGTTAGGGTTTAAGGGTAACGACAAGCTGCCGCCGCTAACCGCTATAACGGATCAAGTCATCAAAGAGAAACCTGCAAGTTACTTAGCAAATACGCTACAGATGCCACAACCACGGTCCAAACACTTTTCAGTTTCAAACCATAAAGCAGCTTACTAACAAAGCGACGAACTGTTTTGCAGCAACAAGAAGTAGCAGTCCAAGCAGCACGAGCAAGCACATATAAAACTAGATCGGATCGGATCTAGAAAAAAACAGGAGCGAATCGGGTATACAAATCTCTCGTCTCTTTTGGGTTTCATCTCTAGCCTACCCCAACTTGCTTGGGACAAAAGGCTATGTTGTTGTTGTTGTTGTTGTAATCGGGTATACAAATCAAGGGGGCTTACGCTTGCCGCCGCCGAGGACGGAGTGGACGGGCCTCTCGCGGCCGAAGAGGCGGTAGATCTTGGCCTTCACGGCCTCCGCCGCCGACGCCGACGAGGACCCCTTCTTCTTGTCGTCGTCCGAGTCAGACGACGACGACGACGAGTCCCCGCCGTGGAACTTCTCGGTGATCTTGTCCATCACGGACTCCAGCACAGGCTCCTCCTTGTGGTCGGCCATGCTCCCTCCCTCTCTCTCCTTCTCCGCCGCCGCCGCTGCTCAGATGAGAAACCACAGTAGCAGCTTGTTGGCTGGTTCTTGTTCAACTTTCGTGGCTGCGCGTTGTGCTCACACAAAGACGCCGTGTGCGTGTAGCAAGGCCAAGTCGTCTTATAAACGGCGCTTGATGCGATCCTCGCCGTCGACCTCCGTTTGAACGGGCAGCTGCCGTCAGATGCGAGCCAGTGCCGTTTGAATCCGTGCAGGTAGGTGTCCCCACGGAAAGGGATCCCGCCTACCCCCTTCGCTTAACGGCGAATCAAGGCGCCCGGCACAGATTCGGGCCCAGCGGCAGCGACACCGAACATGAGGGTATCGATATGGGTAACCGAAGGATTGGTACTTAAGGGTGAAGTCTATAAAGTCGTGGACAGGGAGGCGCGGGCGCCGGCTTCATCGCGGGCGCGTCGTCGGGGGCCCAAGAGCAAGTGGTGGATATCCCGAGAAAGCATCAGCGTCCGTTTGACACGTGGCGCGAAGGGGCCCTTGGACGGCATCCGTCGGCGTGGAGTGGCTGGTGGACTGTTGGTGGGGGCCGGCCTGGGAAAGGAAGATGGTCGGGTAGAAGTTTCGGGAAGCAATCACGTGGTTTGAATTCGGCAAGACCGACGAGGTCTCCAATACTTGGGCCCCGTTTGGAAAGGAACGTAAAACGGAGGAATGATAGAAAACACGGGAATAAAGGAAAGTAAAAAATGGAAAACTACAGGATTGGAAATCATAGGAATGAAACATTTGGACCGTTTGGATGGTAGGAAATGAATTTCAGTCTTCACATTTTTCAATGAACAAGTAGCCGTTGGCATACACTAGTAGTCATTGGTTTCTTTCCTGGTCTGATGTTGTTCGCCAGTTGCCGTTGGCTTGCCAGGTCAGAAATTGCTCATGGCCTTGTTTAGATGCTCAAATTCACCCCCAAATTCCACTATGCAAAAAGAAGATTCCCCATCACATCAAAATGTCGGCACATATATGGAGTACTAAATGTAGATGAAATCAAAAACTAATTGCACAGTTTTGTTGTACTTTGCGAGACGAATATTTTAAGCCTAATTAATCAATATTTGGACAATTATTACCAAATAAAAACAAAATTACTACAGTGTGACGGGACATTTACTATGCAAAGTTTGGATCCCAAATTTGGGATCTAAACAAGGCCCATGTATTCTAGGCGTTGCTTGCTGCTCGGCGCTATATAAGCATGCTGCTGCATACCGTGGAGAGTTGCACCTCCCATCCAGACTAGCAAGACAAGTAGTAGACACAATCACACGTACGTTTTGTGGAGAGAGAAAGGCAGTGGCGGGAGGAAGAAAGCCCGTGGCGGGAGAGTCGAGAGCGAGCGCACCATTCCCTCCGTTCCCTTGGGTCGGAGTGGATTTTCTCGTTCCTGCGTTTTGTGTGCAAGCAGTTTCCTTTCCTCTGGAACGGTAGGGAAGGTTCCTTTGTTCCAAACGACATCTCTCATTTCCTTTCCTCCGGAATTACTTCCTCCAAACTTCCTGTGACTTCCTCCAATCCAAACGGGACCTTGGTGGCCAAGGTCCCTCTGGATGACCCAGTTTTAATTAGACGTCGAAAATGTATAATTTCCAAGAAAAAAATGGCGTTCGAAGTAATTATGTAAGTCATCTGCGAAATATCTTCTAAAGACAAATAACAACTTGGCATTGTCACAATAGAATTTCAATTATTACTTTTTCTATATCTAGTGGATTTATATGACAAAAGAACATTTTACCAAGTGTAAAGGGCTCCAACGAATATATAACTATGTACTCTTTATGTCTACAAAAGAATATAATCCTCGTTTTTTAAATTCAAATAGTTTAAACATTGACTGATTTTATATAAAAATGTGATAACATTTTTTATACAAAACAAGTACAACTATATTAGTTATACATAATTTTTTATTATAAATTTATTTGGAGCTATAAACATTAATACTATTTGTTATAAACTATGAGAATGTAAACTTCAACTAATTTGAACAGTACAAATCTCATAGTTACATTCTTTCATGGAAAGCGGGAATATTTAATTTATTCGTGTTACAAATATTAGAAGGCAAACTTCCTTTTTGTCTACCAAGAAGTTGAGTTTTGAATTCAAGTTAGTTTGCCCTCAATCTATCTATATCTATATATTTGATGTCTATGTTTGTGTTACGGGTTTTAGAAGGCATTATCCCTTTTTTGTCTGCCAAGTTGAGTTTTAAATTCAATTTATTTTGCCCTCAATATATCGATGTCTATACCTAACATTAAATAGATAAAATTTCTCCCATAATTTTTGGTCCATCTCTCCCTAACTACCTAGCTACTCGTGTGGACAGTGGAAGTCAGAGATTTCACCAAGAAGGATATGTAACACGGGACTGTAGGAGTGGGATGTGGTAATTTTGTATTTCTGTTCAAAGGTCTGGGACATGATGCGAAATACGTTGTAGGTTTGGTTAGGCTTTGTTTGTAGCAGGAGAACAGAATCGACATTAATGTATCAAATCCATGTAGCACCAACCCAACCAAATAAATAAATCCATGGGTAAGGGGCTATTTAGAACGTGAGAAAATTTTCTTATTCTTATGTTTTTTTAAAAAAAATGAATTGATTCCTGTAAAATTGCAGCACGATTTCTATAAACTTTCTGTGTTAAACATGATAACTACCCAAACCAAAAACTAATACTCAAAATCCATTTTTCCTTTTTCATGCTTATAACCAAACACTACATGCCAAAGATCTAAGATATACAACCTTGTTCATTCAATAGCTAAATTACTTTTATTGAAAAATACTATAATTTTTATGATCTTGTTACTCTAACCCACAGTAGACGGCTTATATTATCTAAAAAAATCTTCATAGAACCGAAGTTTTAATTAACTATTAATATAGTGTTTGTTTGAGGAGCCACTCCATCTTAGATGAGACGATATTTCTTAAAATTTAGTGAAATGATTCCATTTCTTATACCAGTACTAACTATTAGCTAGTGAGGAATAACATCAATATATTTTATTTCACAAATCCAAAAAAAAACTAGATGATGGACTAACTCATTCTTCAAAACAAACACCCTATAAGTTGTTGTGTTATTTAGGAATCAGAATCTGACCAGTGCTTGCTGCAACTTTTCAGCTGCAGCTGTGAGTTGCCACGGCAAGAAAAAGAGCTCCTTTCCACTGTACCACCTCCGTCCCTAAATATCTGTCGCTTTTGCTTTACGATAAACAACTTTAACTAAATATAAAAAAATATTAATATATATGGTACATAATTAATATTATTAGATAGATATTTGAATCTAGTATTTTAATAAATTTATTTAAAGACACAAATGTTGCACGTATTTTTTATAAATTGAGTTAAACTTTCTATATGAAAACAAGGGCGACAATTAGCTAGAGCCAGAGGGGAGTAACACTACGATCAGTCAATAAGGCCTTGTTTAGTTTTCACCCCAAAACTTTACACCATGTCACATCGGATGTTTAGACACATGCATGTAGTATTAAATATAGACTAAAAATAACTAATTACACAGATTGCGTGTAATTTGCGAGACGAATCTTTTAACTCTAATTAGTCCATGATTTGACAAAAAAAAGTGATACAGTAAAACATGTGCTAATGATGGATTAATTCGGCTTAATAAATTCGTCCCACGGTTTACTGACGAATTCTGTAATTTATTTTTTTAATTAGTATCCGAACATCACATGCAACACCTCCATGTAACACACACCCCGAAACTTTCCGTCCCGGAACTAAGCAAGGCCTAAAGCTGCACCGAGCAGGAATGGACAAAGCTACAATGGTCCCTTTTGTTCAGAGAATCATCGCCATTAAATCTTCTTTGTTATGCGAGGACTAAACTATAGTAATTTGTATGTTGCAGAATGTCGATCTGGGTCTAAATTAGTTCGTGGCACCTTGAGGCCCAATTCCCCAAGTGGGCCGGATTCCCTAACGGACAAAATGCTTTTAATTAGTACCTTCAGGTAGCTTCGCTCCTAGTATAAGAAGAACAAGCAAAAGAAGAAAAACAAGAGAGAAGTGAGATTTTTTTTTTCTTTTTTGAGAGGTGAGATCCACGACGAGTCCGGTTTCCGGTCTATCAAGTAGACTGTCGTCAGGAGCTGATGGAGTGTGGAACTCGTATGTGCGTGGGCTGGTCTGTTGCGGGGCTCGGCCGGTGTACTGGGCCTCGGCCCGTAGCTGGAGGTTATGTGTGTGTGTTGCGGGCTTGCGGCGATGTATAACCTGTCCTTGGGGGGGGGGGGGGGGGGGGGGGGGGGGGGGGGTGACAGGTTGTGACCGACTCTGAAACCGTTTCTGGATTGAAACTGTCCTCCTCGCGGATCCAGCCGCGTTCCCTCCTATTCCTACCTCTGTTCTTGCTGTTCTTCCCCAGATTCCCTCTTCTACCAAGTGAGAACATAACATAGACCCGATGCTAAAACCAGCTCAATATTTAACTTGGTGACTCCGTGCCTTTTGAGCCGTCGAACACAACGGAAAGTGTATGGTTTTGTCTGCTAACTAGGGCCGGTTTAGATCCATTTTTTTTTTGCAAAATAGCACTGTAGCAAGTTTCGTTGTTATTTAGCAATTAGTGTCCAATCATGGTCTAATTAGGCTTAAAAGATTCGTCTCGTCCATTTCGTCTAAACTGTGTAATTAGTTTTTTTTATCTATATTTAATGCTTCATGCATGTGTCTAAAGATTCGATGTGACGGGGAATCTGAAAAATTTTGCAAAATTTTTGGGAACTAAACAGGGCCCTAGTATCAACAATTCACCATACGTCCATACCGCTGCCTTACTCTGCAGTATGAGGGCAAATGGGCAACCTAAGGTCTAAGCTTGTTGACCTGAACGGTCTAGCTAGCTCTCGAACAATGAAATTCTGAAGAAACGAGCATCACTAACTAAGCATTTACTTACTACTGAATTCAGGAAGCATGTGATGTCCATCACCGAGACCCCAAACAAGAACGAGTTGGCACGGGCGAGAACAAATGAAAGATTACTCACAGTCACAGCCTCGCAGGTCGCCGTGAAAGACTGGAGCTATTCCGTGTTCCAGCCTGTTTGGGCTTCATTCGTGAGGACACCGCGGCAGCGGGAACTCCGGTCGACATGCGGCAGACTCGGTCGGCTGGAGCGGGCAAGATGAAGCTTGCGGAGGGTTGAATGGTTGATAGGACGATAGAAGCAAAGCGAGAGATACCTCGGGCAGTAAAGCCAATCGCAGAAATTGGTAGCCTGGGGAATATGCTGCTGGGAACTTGGAATGTGCGGAACTGCGGATGCTCGGGGGAGACTGCGAGAGCATCGTTCTATTGTAATCCGATAAAAGACCGTATAATATGCAAGATACAACGAAGTCGTTGTAGTATAGTGGTGAGTATTCCCGCCTGTCACGCGGGTGACCCGGTTCGATCCCCGGCAACGGCGTTGTAGATTTTTTTTTGTTGCACTGCTTACGTTCACTCTTTTTCTTTTTGTCTCCTCTCTTCCACAAAGCTTACGTCTTCCATATCCAAGCATGACATGGGGTGAACCAGTGCAGTTACCCGCTGTGCTGACGGGATAGCAACTCACAAAGGACACATATTTTGCTGTGACTTTCAAGCCTTCGTTTTTTTCAAGGTTGAAAGTAACAGTAGCAATTATGCAGTCCGGTGCCACGACGGGAGTACGCTTGGCTTGCAAATGAAACTTACCCGCGTTTCACTTTGCCCTTGTCACAAAAAATTTTGCAAAATGTTTCAGATTCCCGTTACATTAAATCTTTGAACCATACATGAAACATTAAATATAGATAAAAAAATAAAACTAATTACACAGTTTAGTTATAAATCACGAGACAATCTTTTAAGTCTAATTAGACCATGATCGGATAATAATTACTAAATAACAACGAAAGTGCTACAGTAGCGCTACAGTTACATTTTACAAAATATTTTGGGAACTAAACAAGGGCTTAAAGTCATGAAAAAACCCAGCGACAAGGTTTATGCACCACCATCAGTTGATCGGACGACAACACGACAGGAAATCCTCGAAAATTTGACATAGGCTGTGTTTACTTCCTCAAAAAAAAAAGTACCGTGCAAACAAAAGATTCACCGTCACATCAAACTTGCGATATATGCATGGAGTACTAAATGTAGATGAAATCAAAAACTAATTGTACAGCTTGATTGTACTTTGCGAGACGAACGTTTTGAACCTAATTAGTCAACGGTTGGACACTATTTACCAAATAAAACTAAAACGTGCTACAGTACTTTTTTTACGCCTTTTCACGGAAATAAACACACCCGTATTGCCGCCGCTGGCCAGTGGCCACTGAGCTCAGCAGCAGTGCGCCACTGGAGCGAGGTCAGACGGATGACCCAGGCCCCAGCAGAAGTTTCCGTCCCACAACCCCACGCGGTCACTCGTCGTTGTCCACTTCCCCTTCCCCGTCCCCATCTCCCTCCCAGCGGAGCCCGAGCCGAGCCGAGCCAAGCTGCAAGCTGCGGAGCACGAACAGAGAGCATCCCCGTCGTCCCCGCCATTACTCCTCGCCGTCCCAGCTCCCCGGCAATAAATGCAGCCGCTCGAGCCGCGCACCCACCCCGCCAGATCTGAATTCTGAACCCCGCGACAAGGCGAGAGCAGCGAGAGTGAGGAAGGAAAGCAAAATATCACCACTTCACCACGCCACCTCCAACATTTACTCCCCCACCCACGCGGCACCCAGTGATCCAGGGCATCCACCAGACCACCACCACCGTGCGCGCGCTCCGCCAATGCCATTCCGCCGCGCCCTCGCCACTAGGGAGTCGCCACCGCCGCCGGCAAGACCACCGCGATGTCCCTCCTCTCCTCGCTCTCCAGCCTGGGCCTCGGCTACTCCATCGCCATCGCGCTCGGCTTCCTCGTCCTGCTCGCCTCCCTACTGCTGGCTTTCTACTTCTGCTTCGGCCGTGGCGGCGGGGACTACTGGGCCGGGGAAGCGGTCACCACGGCCTCCAGCTCGGGCCACCTCTCCATCACCGTCCCGCGCGTGCTCTTCGTCGCGGAAGGGTCCGAGTCCCCCGACGACGCCGCCGCCTACTCCTCCGCCTCCGCCGCGGCGGCGTGCTCCCCCGTCGGGCTCGACGCCGCCGCCATCGCGTCCTACCCCAAGGTCGCCTTCTCCAGCAGCAGGGCCGCCGCCGACGCCGACGCCATGTGCTCCATCTGCCTCAGCGAGTACAGGGACGGCGAGATGCTGCGCGTGATGCCCGAGTGCAGGCACGGCTTCCACGTCGCCTGCCTCGACGCCTGGCTGCGCCGGAGCGCGTCGTGCCCCGTGTGCAGGTCCTCTCCCATCCCGACGCCCAATGCCACGCCGCTCGCGACGCCGCTCTCCGAGCTCGCCCCGCTCTCGCAGTACGCCGCCGACCGGAGGCGACGCAGGTGATGGACACGGCCACGCTGTACTGGTGCAACACTGTGCTCTTCTTCTTATTTTCACCTTTTTATTGCGTTGGAGGATGTGAAGTTATGGGTTGCTTGACTAGTTGACTCTGGGGTTGCTCTTAGGATATGGATTCTACAAAATTGTTTGGATGGAAATCACAACTACAGTACTTCGATTAGATTCTGTAACGTAGAAGTACAAAGTGGAGAAGGGATAGTGTAAATACAGATTGCCGGTTTCTGTGAGTATCTTCTGGTGATTTATACTCTAGTACTATTTTGCAACTGAAACTATGGCCTTGTTTAGGTTCCTAAGGCCCCGTTTGGTTTGGTTTTGTTAAAGTTTAACTCACATCACATCAATGTTTTCTCAAATGCATGGAGTAATAAATGTAGACTAATTGTATGCATGTCGGTACAGATCAGGAGTAATTTACGAGACGAATCTATTAAGCCTAATTAGTCCAAGATTGGAAACTTTTTGTCAAATAAGACGAAAGTGTTACAGTGTTTGTTAAATTTTAACTCCTCAAACCAAACACCCCCTAAATTCATCCTCAAATTCCAGCAAAAGGAAGATTTCTCATCACATCAAAATACCAACACATATATGGAGTACTAAATGTAGATAAAATTAAAAACTAATTGCACAGTTTTGTTGTACTTTGTGAGACAAATATTTTAAGCTTAATTAATCAATGCTTGGATAATTATTAGTAAATAAAAACAAATTGCTACAGTGTTCAATAGCGATTCGGGGAGCTCCTGTTCGGCATCTAAACACGTCCTATGGCTAGATGGATTGTTGAGGCACTGTTTGGTTTCCAGATGCTAAAGTTTAACCCACGTCACATCAATGTTACGGTAAATATATGGAGTACTAAATGTAGACTAATTGCATATATGTCGGCACATATTAGAAGTAATTTACGAGACGAATCTGTTAAACCTAATTAGTCTAAGATTAGAAACTTTTTATCAAATAAGATGACAGTACTACAGTGTTGGTTAAACTTTAACACCCCAACCCATACAAACAGGCCCTGAGAATTGGTGTCCCAGTGTCAACGGACGGCATCCGTAACTGTAGTATATATTTTTTTAATCCCAACCCACCTGATCCCATAAAACTGCATTTTGTATTTTGTGTTAGGCTATCCGCACTCGTCGTACTTTATATCCGTCCTCTAAAAGAAATATTATGTCCTGTTTATCGAGATTCTCTCCTCTATATCACTTTCTCCCGCACTCATCCATCCTTTATATCTCTACTCTATAACGAGTGGGGCCCACATGTTCGTAAATAAATTTTATCTAAATATATCCATGTGACATCTTGTTTTGAAGGATTTATTGAAACAAATTTAATGATGTAATCAGAATTTAATTTGGTTTTTTGGTTTGTGAGTTATAACATTTTTAGGGAGTTGAAAACATGGGGCCCGCCACTGCACACTCTCTCTGTCCGCGCAGACGGCGCGCGCATAGCGTTCATCCGATATCGCGCTAGATTTACGGCCTGTTTGGTTTCAATGGGTTAAAGTTTAACTTCCATCACATCAATGTTCCCTTAAATGCATGAAATATTAAATGTAGACTAATTGCATGCATATCGGCACATATTAGAAGTAATTTACGAGACGAATCTATTAAGCCTAATTAGTCTAAAATTAAAATTTTTTTGTCAAATAAGACGAAAGTGCTACAGTATTTGTTAAACTTTAACTCCTCATACAAACACCCCCTTACCGTTGAGCGGGCGCGTCCGTTACTTGCGTTCCTTTTACAGTATCCGGTGCAGGTCCTTCGTACTCTATATCTTCCTCCAGTAAGGGCCTGTTTGGTTTGAAGTTGTTAAAATTTAACTCCCATCATATCAATGTTCCCTCAAATGCATGGAGTACTAAATATAGACTAATTGCATGCATGTCGGCACAGATTAGGAGTAATTTACGAGACGAATCTATTAAGCCTAATTAGTCTCAAATTAAAAACTTTTTATTAAATAAGACGAAAGTGCTACAGTGTTTGTTAAACTTTAACTCCTCAAACCAAACACCCCCTAAATGTTTACCTGACGCGGTGCGGTTCGCCTTACCGTGTGTTTGGTTGGGGGTTGGGTGGGTTGGGTTGGATCCAACCCAGTTTTTGGGGACGGAGCCAACCCGTCCAGTGTTTGGTTGCACTTCTGATTTTGGGGACGGAACCAACCCGTTCAGTGTTTGGTTGAAGGAAGTTGAATGAAAACACGGGTTAAAAGAGCCAACCCGGCTGGAGCGGCTCCGTCCCTCAGATTTTGACGGACGGAGCCAACCCGCATCCGAGAGGAATATTCCACTCTGGAGCCAACCCAACCCTCCCATCCTCCAACCAAACAGCCACGTGAACGGGTTCGCTCTGACCCGGCTCGCCCCGCTCTACAGCTAAACACACGGATAGAGTTTCTGTATGTCATGTACGCAAGCTACTTAAGCCCAAAAAAATAAAAATAAATCTGGGTACAGGAGATTCCTAGCTCCGGATGGTTGGTGAGCTGGAACATCAATGCTCATGAGCTAAACGAATGTTGATTTGTCTGCTATCTTCGTTGGCACGTGAACATGTTATTCTCTGTCCTATAGATATTACTCGGGCCACGTTTAGATTGCGAAAAAATTGAAGCCCGATGAATAGTATCACTTTCGTCTTATTTGGCAAATATTATCCAATCGTGGACCAACTAGGCTCAAAAGATTCATCTCGTGATTTTCAACTAAACTGTGTAATTAGTTAGTTTTTTACCTACATTTACTACTTCATGCATGAGTCCAAAGATTGATGTGATGGAGAGACTGAAAAAATTTCAACTTTTAGGGTGCATCTAAATAAGGCCTCGATTGATTTACTTTAACACGTTACCTTTACTCAGTCATAATTTTGTCATTGATGGTACTCTATGAGCCTCTGAATAAATATCACGATTAAATATCAATCTCTATGTATGTTCATGCTAAATGAAATTCGTGAATTTAAGGTCCATGCACTGATGGAAAAAAAAAATGATCCAGCCTGCTACTTTGTTCCTAATCGATAATTGAACTTGTTTTGTTGGCACATTGACGATCCAAACTTCCGAAGTGATGTTTCTTCAAGCACATTATTATCATACTAATTCACTATGCAGTACAGATGTTTACTTACTGGAGTACTAGGGTTGTGTTTGATTTTTCTTCTCACGCAGTAAAGTCAGAAAACAATCTCTTTTTGTACACATTCAATTGCGCCGCACCATTTTCCTGTCGCATATTGGCTGTGTTTAGTTGAGAAAATTTGGGTGAAAAGTTACTGTAGCACTTTCGTTGTTATTTGGTAAAATTTGTTCAACCATGGATTAATTAGACTCAAAAGATTCGTCTCGAACTTTACAGACAAACTATGCAATTAGTTATTTTTTACCTACATTTAATGCTTCATGCATACGTCTAAAGATTCGATGTGATGGGTGGAAGAGGAAATATTTTAGGTATGCATGGCAAGTGAACGCGGCCATTGTACATCTGTTGGCTAGTCAATACTAGCGGTACGGTTTGGAGTTGCTCTTGCTTGTAGGGCTTGGCCGTTTGGGAGTACTCTAATTGGGTCCACTTAAGTAGCCGTACTTAGTGTTGATTTTCAAAAGGCTGATGTATTTACGTAGGGCCAACAAACTAGAACAGCAAGGGCAAACAAAACTTTACTACTCAGACCGTCTCCAACGGCCCTTATCTAAATACGAGATTATTTCATGATTTGGGTTACGCACAAAAGAAAGATCTGGCACCTAAAACTTCTCTTTTCCAACAGAGGACGCAAAAAAGAAACCTACAGTGCCGCCCACCAAGCGCCACCCGCGCCTCCCTGCATGCGACCTGCTGGCATGGAGCCGCCTCGCCGCCCCGGCCGCTCCTCGCCACGGACCCGCCTCGCTGCGCCCACGACTCCCCGCTGCGGTCCCGCCTCGCCGCGCCGGCGGCTCCCCGCCACGAACCCGCCTCACCGCGCTCCTCGCGGCGTCGGCCGCTCCTCGCCGTGGGCACGCCTCGCGGACCCACCTCGCCGCGCCCCGCCGCCGCGCCAGCCGCTCCTCGCTACCTCCTACGGGCCCACCATGTCGACGACGCAAGGATTTGGGTCGAGGAGAGAGACGATGGAAAGAGGATGTATATCTAGGTTTCCTCTCTCCTTCTACCCAAAATAGGTGCTCCCTTTTGACTATTTTGTTGGATGGCATTTTTTCACTGTGCAGGACACAAAATGGATTTGAGTTGCGATATGCATAGTTTGTTGGAGAAAGTCTCGTGACGACTTTTTAGCGATTATCATCTATTTTCCTAGATTACCCAGTTTTGACGGTGAGGCCTTTTGCTCCCTTTTGTCTTTCTTCCTATATATGAATTTGTCTTTTACTCCCGTTCCAGATCCAGAATGTCGCTTTCACTACTGTTCCAGCTTGTGTGGTACAGTAAGATGTTGGCCCTGTTTAGTTTGTCTAAAAAAAAAAAGTTTACACCTTATCCCATCGAATATTTGACATATGTATGGAGTATTAAATATAGACTAAAAAAACTAATTGCATAGATTGCGACTACTTTGCGAGACGAATCTTTTAAGCCTAATTAGTCCATGATTTTACAATAAAGTGTTACAGTACACATGTGCTAATGATGGATTAATTAGGCTGAATAAATTCATCTCGCGGTTTACTGACTGATTCTGTAATTTGTTTTTTTATAGTATCCAAACACTATGCGACACCCCCATATGACACCTGATGTGACACCTCCAAAACTTTACACCCTATCACATCAGATGTTTGAACACATGCATGTACTATTAAATGTAGACCAAAAAATAATTAATTACACAAATTACGTGTATTTTGCAAGACGAATTTTTTTGAGCCTAATTAGTCCGTCATTAGACAATGTCGTGCTACAGTAAACATGTGCTAATAACGGATTAATTAATCTTAATAAATTCGTCTCACAGTTTACAGATGAGTTCTTTAATTAGTTTTTTTATTAGTATCCGAACACCCCTTCCAACATCTCATGAAATATTCAACGTGACACCCCAAAACTTTACACCCCTAGAATTAAACCGGGCCCAAACGAGGCTTTGGAAACTTGGCAGCTAAAAGCTGAATTTCTCTAGTACAATGGTGCTCCTACGTACACTAGTAGCGTACAGTGCTAACGCTACGGTTAAAACAAAAGAACAATATACTTTTCGAAAATGAAGTAAATAGTGAAATAGATTAAGATTCATGCAAAAATTAGTTAGGACAGGACGAACGGAACAACGAATAAAGGAAGGTATTGCAAAAAAAACATTAAATTGCAAATCTCGCCTGCCTTATCCCTTCAAAAAGTGTGCATCATGTGATCCAAACCATCATAGGCAAAGATTCCTAAAAAAAATCGTAGTGTAGCTAGCGTTACTTATCCAAGTTACATGATTAGAAATCAGGCCACCAGCATCAACCATTCGAGTTGACTTTCAAGTTTATGAAGCAAATATTATCCAGCAAGTATATTGCAAGATTATGACACACTCTAGTACATAGTGCAGCGAGCGCTACTTATCCAAGTTACATTACATAGTATACATTTTTTTAAAATAAATAAAAAAGGTGAAAAATAATAAACTCCTCTCGTTTGCTAGAATCAATCTTCCAAGCCATGATAGCACCATCAGCACTCACTGAGTACATAATGTGTCTCCCTGCCGCGAACTGCAAACCATGAAGTTAAAATAGAATTCAGTCCTAATAAGCCTTGAAAAAGTGGAAAAAGGAACAACATTCAGGACCCGCGATATCAAATTTTCTAGTGCTATATGTCTGCAACTTGTCAGTTGTCAACTAAGACAAAAGTTATGGACAAATCATAAAATACAGTAACTTATGGAAGTTGGTAACAAACAGTGTCTTGTGCTTGCAAATGAGTAAGTATTGAGAGAAAGATAAACATACCATCTACAGTGAAGGGGCACAAACTCTATTAGCATCCTGAATCATCGCCTAAAAGTAGGTGTGCCAAAAATGGGTACTCTTGGAGATGCTCTAAGTTGTATTCACTGGGAATTTAAGAAGAAGAGTTCAAAGCATATATATTCGTCTTCCATTGCTTGGTTATTTTAAGAAGTGATTCAAGATGAGACTGAGAACTGTGACAAAGAAAAGTGAGCCAATAGTAACAAATACAGGTGCAGGTTCAGACTTCCAAAAGAACTGCTTGGTACATCATGTACCTTTTACATCGTTAGAGAATTAAGCCATCGATTTGTCGCAAAAAAGGTGCTGATGTTCAACTCTTTTGTTAAAATTCATAGTGGTGTAATGATGCCAATGTTCAATAGACAGGTTGTATTTTTTATTGAGTTAGCTGACTCACAACACAATGTCAATTGTAAGTCTGGGAGGCAAAATATTTGTTGTCGATTGACTGCTCCAATCATTCCTTCTAAAATTTTTGTTCTATTGGTTTGCTATCTGCTGCATCTACTCTATAAAGGATCGGATAGGTGATATCCAAATGAACAGAGTCCTTGCCATATCTAAATATGAGAATTCCAAATCGAGCATACTCCAATTTAAACAGGAGAAAACTATCACGCAACAATATAGAGAATTATTAGACAAGAAACAACTATAAAAAGGTGTCAAATGCATTTGTCATTGACAACAGTCTGAAGTAAAAAAAAATAGTGGGTTTTGAAATCCAAACCAAGAAAAGGAAATGGTTTCAAATTTCTTCAGTTTAACTGAAAGAAATAAAAACAGTTAACTACTTACAGGTAACGTGCCCATTATGTTTTTTGCTAGTGCCCTGCAAGCTTGGAACTTGGATAATTATGAAGCGTGATATCAACTACCAAAAAATGCACAAATAAACTGAGAAAGAGAAGAAACCCTAAACCATGAACCAGCCAAAAAAAGGCCAAAGCACGACATGCTGCAACACATAAATCTCAGGAAGAAATGAGACAAGCCATCAAGGCAATCTAACTGAGACAAGCCATCAAGCCATCAGTGTTAGGTCTCAGGAAACTTGATAACTGAGACAAGCCAAGAAGCTCCAAAAACAATTATATAGGTGAATGCCAAACGTTATGAAATTACATGTTTGGCTAGGTTAAGCTAATGTAAGCTACTGTAGATAATATGACAATACAGGTTATAAAACCAAAGTTTCTCCTTAATTTAACTATATTTCAAAAATGCTCTCTTGAGTCCTTTAACATTAGTGAATATGTTGTAAAATTTTTACATATTAAGTACTTGAGTTTATCCTTAATCTAACAGACATGAGTGATCGTACCCAGCTTCTCAGAACCTAAGTTTCTCTTTCCCATTCCAACTGAATTCTAACTTTGCTTCTCAACTTATGTAAACAAAGGATCACAAGAAAAAATCTTGCCTAGCCTAAACTCAAACAAAGTTTTGAACCAAAAGCAAAGACGATAAATGAACAATGCTCCAATATCTCAACCACTCATGCTATCCCATTCGACTATTCCTTTTTATTTTTGAAAAGTCATCGGACAAATGTATTCCTGTAATGTTCAACTCCTATGAAACTTCTCAGTTTCAGAAAAAACAAATCATGGCCCATTAGGAATTAAATGGACTTATGTACTCCAACTGCATAGAGTACTAACCATACATTTTCTGCACAAATTCAGGCCATTTCAGAGAGTTTTATTCAAAGAGGGGAAACTCAGCATCTAACTGATTCCTTCTAATATACCTGCAAGAACATTTAAATAAAAATTATATAATAGTTGACGCCAAGAATTTTAGTAAGCTGTATCATTAACAAAATTAATTACACTAAAAGGATAATTATTCATAGGGTGTTTCATGAAAAATGACATCACAGAGAAAAATAAGAGAAATTTCTGGAGCATGCTTTCTTTGTTCTTCACTTCAATGTGCTGAAATTGTCAGACGCATCTACTGAAACAGCAGTAAGAGAATCATATGTATCGAACTCCTCTGATCCCTGGTCCTAGGCTTCTAGATGAGTTTATTCCTAAGTGCAGATCGAATTAGGGATCAGTCGTGGGTACGGACATGAGCGACGACGGCGCGCATTAATAAGATAATAAAAAATGATTAGAGAGACCAGAGGGTGGATGGATGCACGTACGTGTAGAGCTCGTGCAGGAGGCCGCGGTCGCCGCACATGCAGCAGACGGCACCACCCGGCGGCGACCCGCTCCCGCCAGCAGCGGCAGCACCTCGCGGGGATGACGCCTTGCCGCTCCCAATGGGAGCAATGGGGATCTCAGGAGACGGATGCGTGGGGCATCCGTAGGTGCTGCATGCGATCGATTGGCTGCTCTCTAGGGCGTCGCCAACCTCCACGATGTGCTCGCTTGCGTGGTGGCCGTCGCGGGGATCTCACGCTCGTGGGATCATCCGTTCCCGTGATGAGGGAGCGAGGGCCTTGATCCTGGCAGGATCGGCGGCGCCGCGGGGTTGGGGATTGCGAGGTGTGCGGATTTCTGGGCTCGCTACGGGAGCGGGGTAGAGGAAGGGGAAGGTTACGAAGCGGTGAAAAGGAAAATGGGACATTCGCGAGGTGCCGGAGGCGGGATTCGATCCTTGACCGCCGAGCGCGTGTGGCCGCAGAGGGCGTGCGGGGGCGGAATGGCGTGGGGGTGCGTTTGAAGCCCGGCATCAAACAAATCACATCGTCCATCGGATTGGGTTTGAAGTCTAAGGGGTGTTTTTAGCCCTTGATTTCAATAAAGACGATTTGCTGTGGGTATTTTTCTAGATGCATAATGGTTGAAGACTCTTAGCGGAGGACGTTTTACTGGATGGATCAAATATAATTTAAGTGTTTCATTATAGTAAAGAGGTGCACAATAGTCGGAGGCTCTCAGCGGAGGATGTTTTACTGGGTGGACAAAGCATAATTTAAATGTTCCATTATAGTATAAATTAGTACCAGTCTATAATTGATAGTACTCCATAGGTATACTCGTGAAGTTCTGAATTTAGCTTTTCTTGGCTTGCCTCTCTGATTCTCGTGGGTTAACCGATTCTCCCTGTTTGGTTTACTTTTTCATCAAGACTATGAGCTTCGTTTGGATGGAACATGGAAGCTGTCTGGCCTTGTCAGGAAATGAGGAAACAGATTATCCTTTAGGCCTTGTTTACTTCCTAAATTTTTCACCAAATTTCACTATGCAAAAAGAAGATTCCCCGTCACATTAAAATGCCGGCACATATATATGAAGTACTAAATGTAGATGAAATAAAAAACTAATAGCACAGTTTTGTTATACTTTCCGAGACGAACATTTTGAGTCTAATTAATCAATTTTTAGACAATTTTTACCAAATAAAAACAAAAATTGATACAGTAACTCGGGCACTGTTCATACCCGAATTCAGGCCCGAATTCGGACATCTAAACACGGCCTTATTTGCCTTCCGCTTGTGGGCGCTGTCTGGCGGCTTTTGCATTCTGGCGTTTGGCCTCTAGTAGACACGTTTCTGCTTCCATCAAACAGCTCACATGCATGCTTCCGTGCTTTGCATAAACTGTACCGACTGGGCCTTTTGGTCCCTAACCACAATTTGCCATGGCACAGGTTATTTATACCACAGTTTTTTCTCATAACTATTTGATTCACTATCACACTTATGACATGTCGCATTTTCTTAGCATCTTGTCTCATACGTCATAAACTCATTTTCTTGCTAAACTTTGCCACAAGTGTGGCTTTTACTCCCCAAACTTCCTGTGGTAGTCACAATTTATCGAAAGTTTGGTTTGGCAAACTGCATCACCAACCAAATGTGCCCTAGATTCTTGAGTCCAATCCATGTCCTGATCTCAGCTATATGATTGGAGTGTGTTATGTCTTGACTGGTTGCCTGTTTTAGAAAGAGCGAGGCTGTTCTTCTTTCTTGAACTACACAAGCGCGCTGCCACCCCTTCAACCCCCTCCCCTGACCAGTGGCTTCCCCGCTGCCCACCGCCCGCCCCACCGCTCTATCCCGTCATCCCTAGCCCTAGCCGAAGGATGAGAGCTCGAGTATCTCGCCGCTACTGCCGACTCCGACCATCCGGTTGTCCCCCATCGCCTCGCTCGCCGCCCCTCAACCTGTGCCTCCCGAGGCCCCCTCCTCCTTCGTTCTAAGGCTGTGGGGTATTGAAGAACCGAACATAGGAAGAAGACGACGCGGTGGGTTGCACGCTTGTGCTTCGAAGTGTGTAATTGTACGTACTTGATCTACATGACTACATGCGTCGTTTAAATTGCACTCATCTCTTGGTCTACCACTATGAGCGCAAAAATTTCTCAATGCAGCGACGTGGGACATATTCGGAACATAGAAACTTTAGCAGATAAATTCGGTTCCTGCGAGTCCGGGCAAAAAAGGAAAAAAAAATCCCGTATTCCAGACGTGCTCTCGAGTGTAGCACTACCAGAAAACAATGGTAAGGCCAATCTGAAGCACGCATCATGGCTACTAGCTCTTTTGTACATTTGCTACTGATACAGCCGGTGCTCATCTTGCCGTGGCTCGCACAACTTGGGAGAAACCCAGTCACTGGATGGAAGAGCACTAGAGCAGAGTGTGGATGAAGAGGAAGCTGCCATTATCACGGTGGAGAAATGGCGAGCAGCATGAGGATGTAGGCGACTGAGCGTACAGGCGTACGGTGTACTGGATCCATGACTGGCATGCTATACCTCCGGAATACTGCTACGCGTCTTTATCCATCAGGTACGGTCAGAGCATGTCAGCACTCGGCCGAAGCAGCAGCCGGACGGACACGGACGGAGCTGGCAAGCGCACATGGATACTCTCAAGAGCACTTTTTCTAGTGTGGCTGTACAGTGTCATGGTTGTATGATACTAGTACTAGTACCGGAGTACCATACTACCATATGGAACAGATCTGTAGCTGCACAATTTGGACGGATTTGAAGAGGAGGGGAAGATGACAGAGGCGTGCCAGTTTCTTTTGAAAGGGAGATTGGTCTTGTTTAGTTGGCCAAAAAAATTTTGCCAAATTTTTTTTGCCCCTTTTGTGATACATGTACAGAGTATCAAACGTGGACAAAATAAAAAAAAACTAATTACACAGTTTAGTTCAAAATCGCGAGACGAATCTTTTAAGCCTAATTACTCCATGATTAGTTTTTTTTATTTCGTCCACATTTGATACTCCGTGCATGTACTGCAAAAGGGGCAAAAAATTTTTGGCCATTGTCGGCTTACTCTCAATACAGACGATGCCACCACTAGTTTTTTCTGCGGTAATGCTATAGGCCAGGCCGGGCGTCCGGGCTTCTGGACACACTGTTCCCCCGCACTTGCACTTCACCCACTCTGCCCGCTGCCCCATAGTCGCTCTCTCCAGCAGTCGCACTCCGCCCGTTCCCCCGCCCTCGCTCTCTCCCGCACTCGCTCGCCGCGCCGCTTTCCTGCCCACTCTTCACGTCGTCGCCGCGCGAGCTCCCTCAGTCCCTCCCTTCCTCCGCCCCTCGCCCCTCTGCGACCTCCCTCCCTCCCCTCCGCACGCAAGCTCGCTGCGCGCCCGCCTGCCCGTGCTCCCTTCCTCCCTCCGTCCCTCGCCCTCCACGACCTCCATGCACCCTACTCTCCATGCGACCCGGCTCCCACACCCCACCAGAGACGAGGACGACGACAGTGGCTCCAACGAGGTAGGTCGCGGAAGGATCTGTATCTAAGGCTTTGCTCCTCCTCCTCCTCCTCTGGATCTTGGATCTGAGCCCTCCTTCCTCCTACTCCTCTGGATCTGAGCCCTCCTCCTCCTCCTTCTCCTCCTCCTCCTCTGGATTTAAGGGATGCGGCGGTGGCTATGGCTAGGGTTCCGGCGAGCTCTCGGAGGTCAGATCTTGCCATATTGTAATGGTTTTTTTGGATGTTGCAACACATGATTTTCGAATGTTGCAATGAGTTTTTTTTGGTTGTTGCAACAAATGTTTTTGCGATGTTGCAGTAGTATTGCTTGAGATGTTGCAATGTGTTTTCAGTTGCTTCAATCTCATGTTGCAGTAGTTGTTTGTTGCAAGTGTTTTTATTTCGAGCGTTGTTTTATATACTTCACACCAGTGTTGCAATAATATGTTCTAAGTGTTTCAGCTTCTTCAACCTATTTGTTGCAGCAGTTTGTTCTGTGTTGTTGCAATAATATGTTTCAAATGTTTCAGCTTCTTCAACATATTGTTGCAGTAGTTTGTTCCGTGTTGTTGCAATAATATGTTCATGGTGTTTCAGCTGCTTCAGCCTAATGTTGCAGCAGTTGTTCTGTGTTGTTGCAATAATATGTTCATGGTGTTTCAACCGCTTTAGTCTAATGTTACAGTAGTTGTTGGGCGCGTGGCTCGCCGGAGGGTGGACGGAAGCGTTGGGGGTGCTGCGGTCATGGGGGTGATGGGGCATGCTTGTCGCGCACCGTGGCGCGGTGCGAAGGCTGACGCAGCGGGCGTGGGGACGGGCTGCGGGGGCGCGCGGCGCGGGGGGAAACGAGCACAGAAGAGAAACGGGGGGAGGAGGGGAGCAACCTGGGCCTCTATCACGTAGATGTGTGGGGGCTTGCGTCCTGCGGCACTGTCCGGACGTCCGGGCGCCAGCACTCCTATTTTTTCTGTAAGCACTGTACATCATTGATGGACACTTCCATAAGACTGTTTTTAACAAGGTTTTATTGATAATTATTTGCTGGGAAATGTTTTTTTTTCCAAAAAAACTAGACCTTACCAAAAGTCGGTTGTAGCCCAAAGACACCCTCAAAAGAAAAAGAAATTTTACTCTAGTCCTTGTAAGCTCCTCCCGGTCTTCCTTGCCACCTGCTTGAAGCCGACTTCCTCCCTAGCGAAGGAACACAGTTTTTAGTTGTCGTCTTGAGCAGCACATCGGATCCGACATGCTTTGTCGACGCTGAACGACCCGGCTGAAGAAGATGGCCATTGACCATCACATTGCCAGACAATGAGGACTCCGACGCCTCAAGGACTGCCAGAAACCCCAAATCACCAGACGACGAAGCACCCTGAAGGGGAACTGAACCACCAAAATAGGTGAAAACTAAACACCAACCAGATTTGACTTCATGTTGCTAAACTAACCTCCCAAGTTCAACGCTAGAGACCAGCATCGCCGATGAAGACAAAGGAGGGGCAAAAGGACCCAACGAGATCTGAAGCTCCACAGATCCGGGGACTCACACCAAACCGGCTCATCGCTAGCACCAGAAGACTCACCAACGAGGCGGAGAAAGAAGCCAGAGACACTTATTCCACCACCGCAGCCCCGCTTGAATCCAAACTACCTATACTAGATGGGTATGTGTACAACGGCCACCTCAATCCCCGTTCCCCGTCCTCTCCAGTGCCGATCCGTCCGCCGGAGTGGAAGGGGAACGGAAGAAATCGGCGGACGATGTTCGCCTCCTGGTCGTCTGAAGGGACGAGAAGAGTCACGTTCGTGTAGCCCATTTCAGCTAGGGAGCGGTTGGGTTCTGGGCCCATTTTAATTCTGCCACTAAAAGGGCCCATGTGCCGTCGCACGTGACGCTATCTGTATCTGATATTTGTCCTTTCTGAACGAAGAAAAGATCAACAAGGTCATGCTTCTGGGAAAGCAGATCATTAAATCCATTAAAAAAACGCTACTTCAGAAAAGGAACTACGAGAAAGCATGGTGGTTAGCCTACCAAGTACCGATCGACATCAAGACACGGATTAGTTGGTTTGCTCTTGTCCTGTCAGACTCGCAGCCTTAGTATATAGAAACTACTCTGAGTTAAAGCTGATTAATTGTGGCCTCAACTTATAGGCAGCCTTCTCATTAAAAATTCATAAAAAAGCACATATATGAGTTACAACAATCATTAACCTTTGACAAAAAGAAAAGCAAAGAAAAAGTAGCTATACAACAGAATGAAAGGGGGAGAGGCGAAAGCACAACTAATAAAAGCAACAAATATTTGAATCCATGGAGGTGACTAACGACCAGCAGCTAACCAGAATCAGCTGACATTTGCAACGCAGTCAGTGGCTTTGCTCTGCACGCTGCTGAGGGCCCCCACCTCCAGCATGATGGTGCAGTTCATCTTGATGTCCAGGTCCCTCTTGTAGATGCCGAGCACGTCGACCCTGCCGGTGATCTCCGTGTAGCTGGTGATGTTGTACTCCTGGCCGAAGATGAGCGCCGTGGTGCTGACGTTGGGCGAGATGCGGTCGGCGAGCACGTCGAGGGTGACGTTCAGGCGCGCGGTGCGGTCGGCGCCCACCTCGCCCTGCGGCGCGTACGCCACGCCCACCGTCTCCCCGCCGTAGTAGAAGTCCGTCTCGCTCCGGTCGAACGCGAAGGAGGCCACGTTGGGGTTCTTGATGGAGATGTCGGCGGTGAGCGTGGCGTTCACGGACACCGGGTTCGCCGCCGTGGGGCCGAGCCCGCCGTCGACGCCCTCCAGCGTGACGTAGTTGAGGGTGAGCACGGGGTCATGGACCTTGAACACGGTGAGCGCGAGCACGAGGATGGTGATGCCCAGCAGGACCACGGAGGTGGCGCAGCAGCCGCAGCACCAGAGCAGGCACCGCCGCTTCCGGAGGTACTGCATCGACCGCCAGCGCCTGGTGGTCGCGACGGCCTCCTCGTCCCCGGCGGTGGCGTCGTCGGTCGCCGCCGGGTGGACGGTCGGCGACGCGATGGCGAGTGGCCTCGTCGGATCATCCTTCCCGGGCGCCGCCGCCGCCGCGGCGTTGTACGGAACTGCGGTCGCCATGGGGTGGAGAGGCTGGAACTGGAATGGAAGCGCAGAGGATGGATGATGCGGGCCGACTTGGATGTGAGAATTCTTTTTTGATCAATGGATGTGAGAATTCTGACGCAGGGTCGCGCGGTCTTATACGTCGGATTTTTCGCACAAGAGACAAACTTCTCGTTGTGGCGGGCCGCCGTGCATCTCGTACGTGTTCTTCGCGACGGAGCGGGACAAACACGCCGGCTTGACTTGGCCTGTTTGCCGTCGCTTCAACTGTGGACTTGTGGAGTGGACCAATAAATGGGCCGTGCAGATTTACTATTTTCTTTTTTTGAACGCAATAGATTTACTATTTTCTTCCGCTGACACAAATTGACTCGGAGCTTTTTATGGCCACATCTGAAACGCGAGTGGCAGAGAGAGTGAGCCTGGCTGGCTCTTTGTTTCTAGAAGCTCGCCCGGACTACTGGAGGTTCGGCTATGCGGCTCGCCGCAGCCTGCAGGCTGCAGGTGTCCTGCAGACTGCAGCTTGGAGTTGGGGATTGCCGACTTGCTGGCTCTTTGTTTCTAGAAGCTCGCCCGGACTACTGGAGGTTCGGCTATGCGGCTCGCCGCAGCCTGCAGGCTGCAGGTGTCCTGCAGACTGCAGCTTGGAGTTGGGGATTGCCGACTTGCCGTACTTCAGGTAATGTTCGCGATACGAAGGGCGCTGCAAGCCTCCAAAGTGGCACGCTAGGTGTACGTAGGAATGGATTTGGTCGCAGAAGGCATGAGGGTTCTCGTCAACAGAACTGTAATCGCGAGTCGCGATCCGTGAGAAGCGCCTAATCAATTCAAGTGAGTCATCAATTTTGACCTAAAGCACTTGACCTGGTATTGAACTATTCTGTGAAACTGTTGACCAGCTACTACTGTATTTTTCACGAATAGTAAGCACACGTTTTTCTCCATAAAATAATCTCGGTACTTCAGCTAGGCCATGGCAACTTCACTCTTCTGCAAAGACCGCCGGTTGGGCGACGAGTCAGCAGACCTCTGTCAACTCATACACCGCGCATAGCGGCCAAGGAAGCACAAGAGTCCGTCTGCTCACCATTCGGTTATTCTGTTGTTTGGTACCAACCGGTTGATACAAAAGCACAAAACAACCGAATTCTGTCAATTCACTATTGGTTGTTTTGAAGCTTCGTAATAACCGAATGTTTGAAACCCATAAAACAACCGAATGCAAATGAAAACAAAAAACGGTTGTTACAAAACAAAAGAAACAACCACATTAAAAATAAACAAATCAGAAACTAAAAAGCCACAAATAATTCAGAAAGAAAAACTGATGTAAAAACAGAAAAACAAAAAAACAAAAAAATTAATCTAAGGGATTAGTTGCTGAAAAATGTTAAAAAAATTCTGCAAAGCAAAGATTATTTGCAAAAATGAAAACATAAATACAAATAAAACACATGGGATTCCATAATCAATATCTGCATGGTATACCTAATAGAGATCAGAGCCACAAAAATTATAGTAAAAAAAAGGATTTTATACATACAAACTTAACTTTACAAAAATGAACAGCTGTAAGTAAGACACTATGTAAAAATTTAAAACAAACAGAAAACATAAAGAATGACTGCATCAATGACATTGACAACATGGGAAAGCATATATATACATGAACAATAACGAAAAAAAAACTATATATAAATATATAAAAACAAAGTAGCAGTTCAAATACTACAATAATATAGAAATTCAGGTTCTATCAATCATTAAACAAACAGCTCAGACAAAAAAATGTCTTCTAATTCAGGTTCAAACAATCATTAACCAAAACAGTTCAGATGACCAAAAACTGTCTTTTAATAAAGAGAAACCAGCAGTCTCGGGTGGTTCATGATGCGGCTGAAGCTGCCCAACGGCGTGACGACGAGCGAGCAGACGCTGTACCTGGCCTGCGTCATCGAGGCGTACTAGCTGTTCAACTCGGCGCATGGATGCTAAGCAGCAGAGAAGGTGATAGGCCGGCGGCGTGCATGCACGGTGATGAAGCCGCTGTGGCCTTTACCACGCCGATGCGTGAGCCTGAGACGGCACCAAAGATTCCTGTATACCCGTGAGACATTCTGTGCCGGCTCCTTGTCGACCTGTGTCACGCGTTGGCCATGTCGCAGCGGCAGAACTAGCAGATCCGCGGGGCGACGCTCCCGGACGTCCCGGCCATCCTGGACGGCCTCCGCGCCGTCGGCCTCACCAATCATACGGCTCATAATCCGGTTGTTTTGAACTTCCAAAACAGCCGGTTAATGTATAGCATATCTGAAGCACAATGGTTGACGCTCCCAGCAGGGACCGCGAAGCATCAGCATCTCCAAATGCTTCATACTCCAAAAGTTTTTAAAGCCAGTCTTAGTGGAGTTTTATGAAAATTTTATGTCGAGGAAACGGAATAAATAGAAAACTCTATCTTTGTCTCTAACCAATAGTTTTTAAAGCCAGTCTTAGTAGGACTTTATGAAAGTTTTATGACCATTAAATAAGCTGGTATGTCATACTATAGATGAAGAAAAAAATCATAAAAGTTTATGGGATGAAATGAGTCTCGTAGAATAAATCTGTCTACACCATTTTCAACACACAAGAATATTGAAAACTGGAATATAAAACCTCACTGAGAATGCCCTAATAGCTAACCTTCAACTCGAAAAATAGACACGAGACAGGAAGACTAGACGAGGGAGACAAAAACCACGTGGAGGGGGCACCCGAACATATAGCAAGCTGTAACACCTCTGGGTGTTAAGCAGGCATTCACATCCTAAATCATGAGCATTTGCATTTCATGCATGATCATCATCACATGTAAATTAAGTTAGAATTTATTTAAAACAGTGATAATCATGTTTGAACTCTGAATTGGTAAAAGTCCCAGGTAAAAGTGGTAAAAATTTGTGGAGCTATAACTTTAAATAACTTAGAAATAATTAGCATGATTTTTGGAGCAAGTTTTGTATTCAAAATCTTCCCAAATTTTGCTTCTAAAAATATTTCAGAAAATTGAGTTTTCATTTAAAAATTTGACTTTAAATCATCAATTCAAAATCTATTTAGAATTTTGAAAAGTGCCCTAAATGAAAGTTGTAGAGAATAAAATTTTGAACAACTTTTGTTTTGGGGGCAATTTGTGAAAATATCTTTTTCATCTTCAAAATTTGAATTTGAATCAAATTATAAAATCTGGAATTTATTTAGAAAAGAAAATCACTTTTTCAGCCTTATCGGGCCGCCGCATCCTTTTCGGCCCAAGCACCGAAGCCGGCCTGGCTTGCTCCGCGCCCGCGCCCGCGTCTGCCTCCGCCCGCGCGCTCGCCCGCGCACGCTCGCCGCGCCAGCGCGACCGACCGCGGCAGACCGCGCACGCCGCGTGGCGGCCGCATGCCGGCGACGCCCCGCGCGTGGCAGCCGTGGCCTCCGCGCCCGCGCACTACCTCCGCCTTCATCTACTCCGCCCGCTGCTCACTTCTTCGCCCGCGCGCTTTTTCTCTCCCTCGCATAGCTCGTGCTCCGCCGCCGCGCGCCATTGCCGGCATTCTCCACCTTCGAGCCACCGTTCCCGCGCAACGAACGAGTCTCTTTCCGATTCGTCTTGCCACGAGCTCCGCCACCTCCTCCTCCCCACCGAACGGGCCACCGTGCACCTTGCTCGCCGACGGTAAGGATCAATTGAGCGTCTTCCCGCACGCGCCACCGAGCCGGGCCGCCGAGCTCGCGCTCCGCCATCGGCGCCCTCGTTCCCCTTTTCTCCCCTTGCATCACGCCATTGTGTTCGCCTTTCCCACGCGGTTCGTTTGCTCTCCACGCCTCACCTACTCGCGACCGGAAGCGGCCGCTGGCCGTCGGCGGCGACCGCACCACTGCGTTCTCGGGCGCCGGCATGTCCGGCCGTGGACACGCCCGCTCCCCCCCTCGCTGCTCGCCAGGCCAAGGCGGCCTTGGGCCGCAACCCAAGCCGGGCGGCACGCCTGTCTTTCCGCGCGCGCACGGGCCGAAAGGCCGTAGCCGGCCGGTTGATCTCGCTGGGCCGGCCCGTTAGCGATAAGAAAATTAATTTTTCGTTTTTCTTTTATTATTTGAAAGTGGAAATGTTTTGGAAAATGTTTGACTACTCAAAATTGCTCCAAATCTATTCAAATAAATTTTTCTAGGTTCCTTATCATCAGATCTACTTGAGAAAAATATTGCATGTCAAGTTTGAAATACTTTTCTGTAGAGTTTTTATTTAATCACTAAAACTGCTGTTTTCTTGTTAAATATGTAGTAAATCACAGAGAGCTCAGAAAAATATGTTTCCACTTGCTATAATTTTCTTTTGTGATGTACTTTCTAGGAAAAATATATGCCATGCATGTTCTGTGGAAAAATCTTGAGTTATAGTACAAGTGTTTAATATTGTTAATAATTGTTATTTTTGCTAGAAAAAAATATGAATAAAACATGCATGTAATAATTTTCTATAGTGATTATTTATTGTGTAGAATGTAGGAAAAATGTTAAATCTGTTGTTTGATACTTTTCATAGTATAAAGTATTTTTATGCTCATTTTTAGACCCTAGCTTGTTATTTTTGTGTAGGAAATTCTAGTAATCCAAATGCAATGAAAATTTTGTGGCATGCTAGACTAGATGATAGAAAGCTACTAGAATTTTCTTAGATTTGTCTATGCTACTAAATTAGGTGTTACTGTTCAAACCTAGTTACATTTGGGGTTTTATTTAAACTTTTTAATGCATGACTAGTGAATAAGATTTTGCTTTGGTGTATCTTTGAAGCATTTAGTAAAATGTGCTGGCTTAGCATGGTAGTAGTAGAAGAGAATGCAGTAGATGACATGTGCTTGTAGTCTGTATTTTTTGATGATGTTGACTACCTTGTAGAAGAAATGTATCTCCACTTTATGAAATAAAGTGAACCTAATTATCTACATTTCATTCATCATGACCATTATATGTCATTTCCGCAATGCATCTAGGCATAAGCACTTATACGATTGCATCATACAGGATCGCAGGAAGTAACGTCGGTAGCAGTTCCCGATGAGCCGGAAGAGCAGCCCGAGGAGCAGGAAGTGCCCGAAGCCGGCGAGGAGGTCGGTGAGGAGCTTCCAGAGTGCCCAGACCACCGTCCGAGCTCTTTCGAGAGAGGCAAGCCCCGGAGCATTTCTCTCCCCCGGTTTGCAAATATTTTATGAATGCTTTACTTTAACTGCTGCGTTAAGTTTATGAGTTATTTGCAACCGTTGCTGCATTATACCTTGTTTACTATGTTCTACCCTATCCTTGTCACCTTGTCATTCACAGTCAAGTAATTGCTTAGCTTGCTTAGACCGGTAGAAGTCGGGTGATTTCCTGTCACCTGCGAGCTATAGGTGGTTACCTGTATCTGCTTGAGAAAAGATGTCATCATGAAATAACTAAGTGTTAATGTGAAATTGAGACCGGACGGAAACTTGCAGGGTTTCGGACTGTAGTGTTTTCCGTCTGTGTCGATTAAGGACCGTCCGTTGTTGGGCCTCGGGTCATGTTGAACGCATGCCTCACATTTAGCTGGCCGGATAAGGTACCTTCCGACCGCGAAGCTGGGAGATTATTCGGGCCGAGTGGATTGCCCGCAACGCACTGTACCGGAGTAGTAGTGGCAGGATACGGGGGCGCGATGATAAGGCCAAAGAGCAGTCGGGCGGCCACCGGGTATATGTGGTTCCTGGCAAGCTCGCGACCTTACCTGAATGGTTGACTCGGTGACCAACACCTGAAAGTCCCTAGTTTGGTTTTGGCTAATTGATGAAACCTAGGACTAACCTTTGTATCTAAGTGGATGATTTAGATAAAGGTGGTCATTGAATATGAGACATGACATTGACTCATATGACCAAGATGGTGAAGACCAAGATGAGGCTTGGCTCGATGGACCGGTTGTGAAGGTGAAGGGCAAGTCGAGGCTTCGAAGCGAAGGACCATGCAATGGTGAAGCTTGAGCAAGACTTAGCGCCGACGGACCGATGCAACGGTGAAGAGCAAGTGAAGTCAAGGTCGATGGATCGAGACGGTCATGTGATGATATGAAGTGGATCATATCATTTGGAGAAACAAAATGGGCTCAAGGCAAAGGTATAACCATAGGGCCATTTTGTTTTACACTCAAGACACCATAGAGGGTGTGAGTGGTTTAGGATCGATAGCCGAACTATTAAGAGGGGAAGTCTTATCGGTTATTCGATGCACGGGTGCCACTAGGTGAATTCATGAAGTGCATTGCATGTAGGGCCTAGTGAGCTAATTGGAAAACCTTTGAAAATGATTGAGAAAAAGCTAACACACAAGCACATGGAGATGTACACTTGATGGTGTTGGCACATTTGCAAAGGTGGCGTTGGTCGTGCTGTGGTTTGCGGGTAGAGAGGGGTTTGGGTTCCTCTCTCCCTCCCGCCGAGCGTGTGAGCGTGGGATTCAGGCGATTTCGGGGAAATGAAATGCCTATTTTCCACTACGCCAAAAGTCAGAAAAGAAACGGAGGCAAACGGGGTCACTGAGGTGACCGGACGCTGCACCGGACGCGGTCACGGTGTGACCGGACGCGTCCGGTCAGTACAGCGCGGTATCGGGCGCGCGGGCTAGGGTTTGCAACCGGCGCGTCCGGTCACTCGCGGGACCGGCGCGTCCGGTCAAGTGCCCAGAAGGAACTGCGGTTCGCAAGGACGATCGGACGCGGGGCGCGTCCGGTCACACGCGATCGGACGCGTCCGGTCGTCGAGGGAGCTTACTGGACTCCGACCGGACGCTGGCACTGTCGCGTCCGGTCGTTGCAAGGAGCGCGTCCGGTCGTTGTTTCGCGGGCGCGGGTGCTGTGCGGATCGGTGCGTCCGGTCGTTGCGAGGAGCGCGTCCGGTCGTTGCTTCGCGCGCGCGGTGCTGTGCGACCGGCGCGTCCGGTCGGTTGAGCAGCGCGTCCGGTCATAGTGTTTGACCGTTGGCGCGCAGTGACCGTTGGAGGATCTAACGGTCGCATTTAAAATTTGAGGGACACGTGGACGTCGCAGGGCGACCGGACGCGGTTGAGCGCGTCCGGTCAGTTTCGACCGGCGCGTCCGGTCGTCCTGAAAAAAACGGTCAGTGGAGTGGCAACGGCTCTATTTGTTTGGGGTGCTTATAAATACTCGTTTGCCGGCCCTTGGGGAGGTCTCTTGGCATTTCTAACACTCTTGGCATCCTTTGAGCTAGAGCTACTCCTCCCACTCATCTCTCTTGCTTGATTGCAAATCAAAAGTGAGATTGAGTGATCCCAAAGTGCATTGCATAGCTTGAGGGCATCTAGTGGCACTTGTGGGTGGTTTAGCCGGTGGATTTCTTGTTACTCTTGGAGAGTACCGCTCCTAGCCGGCTTGGAGATTGTTGGAGGCGTTGGCAAGAGAAGGTGATTGTTCTTGGCCACCTCCGGTTGTTTGTAAGAGGTTCTTGTGCTTTCCTCGGCGGGATGCCAAAAGCAACTCTATTACATTGCGCGTGTCATTGAGTTACCTCACTTGAGAGTGATGTCTTGCGGTGCCTTGCGGAGCGTGCCTTGAGGGGCAAGTGACTTGAGGGTCGCACCGAGGAACCATCTAAGTGTTGGTCGACACAACCGGTGACGTAGCTTGTCGGTGCACAAGTGAACACCGGGTGAACAAAAATATTGTGTCTCTTGTCTCCCGGTGATTGGTCTCCATATTGTGTTGTTGTTAATATTGATTGATTGTATATCATCTTGGTGATTGGCAACATCTTCACTCCACCGTTGGTATAAGATACACAATCCTATCTCTTGCATTTACTTTTACTAGATTATCTTGTGTAGCTCTAGTAGTAGCCTTTACTAGTAGTTGTTAGCTTGCTCACTAGTGTGTAAATAGTGACATAGCTCTTGTGTGAACTAGAGATCATAATCTACTAGACTTGTGGATAGGAGGCTTGCATCACAACCCTTGGCTAAGCAAAACTCGCTTTACGCCGTTTGTTATTCTAACAAGTTTGCTTAGTGGCTTGTGTAGAATTTTTAATAGGCTATTCACCCCCCCTCTAGTCATCTAGGACCTTACAAGTGGTATCGGAGCCGTGGTCACCGTTTTAATCAAGGCTTAACATCCTTCGGTGTGAAAAATGGCTCAAATTGTGTTCAATAATATTGGGGGCAAGCCACCGTTCTTTGATGGTGTTAGTTCTTTTGCTCATTGGAAGAGAAAAATGACAATGTACCTTGGATCTATTCATGAGAGAGTATTGCAAGTCACCGAGAATGATTTTGCTATCATTGATCCCGATCATCTCACTGATGAAGATAGAGCAAATAGAACATGCAATAGAATGGCTCTCAATACTTTTTACAATGGTATTGACACAAAAGTATTTGAGGGCATCAAGGATTTGGAATTTGCTAGTGAAGTGTGGACAAGATTGAGTGAAACTTATGAGGGCACTAAGGTTGTAAAGAGTGCCAAGCTATATGGGCTCAAGAGTGAGTTTGAGAACTTCAAGAAAAAGGATGATGAAACAATTATTGAAATGTTTCATAGATTGCAAGTGATAGTCAATGATCTCAAGAGCTTAGGGCACAAGACTCAAGATCAAGATTTTTGTCACAAGTTCTTATTGAGCTTACCTAGAAGATTCAAGATGTTGATTATGATGTTGCAAAGAGATGGGCTTGAAGCAATGAAGCCTAATGATTTGCTTGGTGAAGTATTGACCTATGACAAATATGATCAAGATGTTGATGACAAGGAGAAGGTGGAAGATGAGAAGAAGAAGAAGACCGTGGCATTCAAGGCCATCTCCTCCAAGGGCAAAGCTACCATCATTGAAGAAGAAGACAATAGTGAAGATGAAGATTATGAAATTAATGATGAGGCATTTGCTTTTATTGTCAAGAAAATGGGTCACATGTTCATTAAGAGAAGAGGCTTCAAAAAGAGAAATGACAACTTCAAGAGCAATGAGCAACAAAGGAAGTGCTTTAATTGTGATAGCACCAAACATCTTCAAGTCGATTGTCCCTATGACAAGAAGAAAAACAACAAGAGGGGCAAGTTTGAGAAGAAAAAGAAAGAAGCCAAGATAACATTCAAGAAAGGCAAGAATGGAGTCTATGTGGCCACTTGGGAAAGTGATGATGATGAAGAAGAAGAAGAATCATCCAACAAGGCTTTTGCTTCCATTGCTATCAACAAGAAGCCTTTACTATTTGATTCATCCTCTTCATACTTCATGGCCAAAGAAGCTAAGGTATTATATGATGAAAGTGATGATGAAAGTGAAATGGAATATGTTCATGATAGTGATAATGATAAATATGATAATGAAAATGATGATGATGATGAACCAACTAAAGAACAACTATATGACTTGTTGCAACAAACTAGAGACATAGCTATTGCCAAGAACAAGGAGTGCAAGAAGCTTTCAATGAAAGTAGCAATACTTGAGAAAGTTCTAGGTGAGCTTAAGACCACTCATGAGAGTCTAGTGGAAGACCATGAGGATCTTGGTAAAGCTCATTCCAAGCTTGAAAAAGCTCACTCATTGCTACTTGAGCAACAAGCAAAGAAGGAGGTTGTTGTATCATGTGATATAGGTGTTACATGTGATATAATTGATGAATCCTTTGATAAACCTATCATCATGACAAATGCTAACCCTTCTTGTAGCTCTTCATCCACCACCACCAACTCTACCTCCACTACTAGTGATGGTTTCACTTGTGATACCTCACTAATGGTTGAGAATGAGACTCTCAAGAGAGAGGTGGATGAGCTCACTCACGCCCTAGGCAAGGCCTATGGTGGTGAGGCCCGCTTGCTTAAGTGCTTGGGTAGCCAAAGGTTCTCTCTTAACAAAGAGGGATTGGGCTACACCCCCAAGAAAGGCAAGTCGGCCTTTGCAACTCCAAAGCCTAGTTTTGTGAAGAGCAACGGTCGGTTTTGCAATAGATGCAAGCAAGTTGGGCACTTAGAGCATAATTGTAATAAAAAGAACCAAAGCAAGAAATTTGTTAATGCTATACCTTTTGATTCTTGCTATGTGCTTACCAAAGGTGTGAAGGGTGTGCAATCTAAGTTTATTGGTACACCCATTGTTGGCCCAAAGAAGAAGGCTATTTGGGTACCAAAGAGCTTAGTTACTAACCTACAAGGACCCAAGCAAAAATGGGTACCTAAGCTTCATTGATTTGCTTGTAGGTCAATTACAAAGCCGGAGGAAGGCATTAGATTATTGATAGTGGGTGCACTCAACACATGACCGGTACATCAAGAATGTTTGACTCAATCAATGACAATAATAGTGGTGTTGATTCTATCACATTTGGCAATAACAAGAAAGGCAAGGTTATTGGCTTGGGCAAGATTGCAATATCAAATGACATAAGTATCTCAAATGTGTTGCTAGTTGAAAGTTTGGATTTCAATCTTCTATCCGTGGCACAAATATGTGATCTAGGCTACAAATGTATCTTTGGGGTTGATGATGTGGAAGTCATTAGTATGGATGGTTCAAATGTGGCATTCAAGGGCTTTAGATATGAGAATCTCTATCTAGTTGACTTCAATGCTAGAGAAACTTCCTTGACAACTTGCTTAATCTCCAAATCAAGCATGGGTTGGCTTTGGCATAGAAGGCTTGGTCATGTTGGCATGAAACAATTGAAGAAGCTTACAACTCACAATCTTATCAATGGTTTGAAAGATGTTGAATTTGAGAAGAATAAGCTTTGTAGTGCATGTCAAGCCGGGAAGCAAGTTGGAAGCTCACATCCAAAGAAGAGTACAATGAGCACATGCAAAGCATTTGAGTTGATGCACATGGATCTATTTGGACCAACAACATATACAAGCATAGGCGGCAACAAGTATGGCTTTGTCATAGTGGATGACTTCACAAGATTCACATGGGTATTCTTTCTTAGTGACAAAAGTGAAGTGTTTGACACCTTCAAGACATTTCTCACTAGAGTTCACAATGAGTTTGAGATTAGAATCAAGAAAGTGAGAAGTGACAATGGAAGTGAGTTCAAGAATACAAGAATTGAAGAACTTTGTGATCATTACGGTATTGGACATCAATTCTCGGCCAAGTACACTCCACAATCAAATGGCCTAGTTGAGAGGAAGAATAGAACATTGCTTGATATGGCTAGATCAATGCTTCATGAGTACAATGTGAGTCAATCATTTTGGGATGAAGCAATCAATACCGCTTGCTACTACATCAATAGATTATATTGTCATCCATTGCTAGAGAAGACCCCATATGAGTTACTTCATGGAAGAAAGCCCAATATTTCTTATTTTAGGGTGTTTGGTTGCAAATGCTATATCTTGAAGAAGGGCACTAGATTGGGGAAGTTTGACAAAAGATGTGATGAAGGGTTCCTACTTGGTTATTCAACTACAAGCAAAGCTTATAGAGTTTAGAACAACTCAAGTGGCATTCTAGAAGAAGTCCATGATGTGCAATTTGATGAAACCAATGGGTCACAAGATGAAGAAGAGAATCTAGATGATGTTGGTGGAACTCAATTGGTGGAAGCAATGAAGAACATGGACATTGGGGACATTAGAGCAAAGCAAGTAATTGATATTCAAGATGATGATAAAGATCAAGTGCTCAATTCACCATTCAAGCTAGTTAGTGACTCTCAAGTGCAAAATTATGGTGCTAGTTCTTCTCAACAAGATACATCAAGATCAACCAAGCTCAAGCAATCAAGTGCAAGTACTCCAACCACAACATGTTGCAAGAGATCACCCCATTGATAGTGTTATTGGTGATATTAGAAGTGGTGTGCAAACAAGATCAAGATTGGCTATGTTTTGTGAGCATGCATCATTTGTGTCAACCATAGAACCAAAGAAAATAGAAGAAGCTTTGAGGGATGCCGATTGGATTATGGCTATGCAAGAAGAACTAAATAATTTCACAAGAAATGATGTTTGAGAGTTGGTAGAAAGGCCAAATGACTACAATGTGATTGGAACCAAGTGGGTGTTCAAAAACAAGCAAGATCAAGATAGCATTGTAGTGAGAAACAAAGCAAGACTAGTTGCTCAAGGTTACACTCAAGTTGAAGGTCTTGACTATGATGAGACATATGCTCCCGTGGCAAGATTGGAGGCAATAAGGATTCTATTGGCTTATGCTTGTGCACACAACATCAAACTATATCAAATGGATGTCAAAAGTGCATTTCTCAATGGGATCATCAATGAGTTAGTATTTGTTGAGCAATCGCCCGGATTTGAAGATGACAAGAAACCCAACCATGTCTACAAGTTGAAGAAGGCTTTATATGGCTTAAAGCAAGCACCTAGAGCATGGTATGAGAGGCTAAGGGATTTCCTTCTCTCTAAGGGATTCAAAATGGGCAAGGTTGATACTACTCTATTCACCAAGAAGATTGGAAATGATCTATTCATAGTGCAAATATATGTTGATGACATCATCTTTGGATCAACCGATCAAGCTTATTGTGAAGAATTTGGTGCTATGATGGCCAAAGAGTTTGAAATGTCTATGATTGGTGAACTTAGCTACTTCCTTGGTCTCCAAGTCAAGCAATTAAAGAATGGGACATTTGTGAGTCAAGAGAAATACATAAGGGACATGTTGAAGAAGTTTGGAATGCAAGATGCAAAGCCAATTTCAACTCCAATGGGCACAAATGGCAATTTGGATAGTGATCTTAATGGCAAAATGGTGAATCAAAAGGAATATCGGTCTTTGATTGGAAGTCTACTCTATGTCACCGCATCAAGGCCGGATGTCATGTTTAGTGTTTGCATGTGTGCTAGATATCAAGCCTCACCTAGAGAGAGTCATCTCACGGCCGCAAAGAGAATATTGAGGTACTTGAAGCAAACAAGAGATGTTAGACTATGGTATCCCAAAGGGTCAAAGTTTGAATTAATTGGATATTCGGACTCCGACTATGGGGGTTGCAAGATCAATAGAAAGAGCACAAGTGGCACATGTCAATTACTTGGAAGATCACTTGTGTCATGGTCCTCAAAGAAATAAAATAGTGTGGCAATCTCTACCGCCGAAGCCGAATATGTGAGTGCGGGGAGTTGTTGTGCACAATTGCTATGGATGAAATCAACCTTGAAGGATTATGGCCTCAACTTCAAGAATGTGCCATTGCTATGTGATAATGAGAGTGCAATCAAGATGATACAAAACCCGGTTCAACATGGAAGAACAAAGCATATTGACATAAGACATCATTTCATTAGAGATCATCAACAAAAGGGAGATATTGCCATTGAAAGTGTTGGCACCGATGATCAACTTGCCGATATTCTCACTAAGCCACTTGATGAAAAGAGGTTTTGCAAGCTAAGGAATGAATTGAACATTCTTGATTTCTCAAACATGAGTTGAATGCACCCCACCCACTTATTGACATGCCTCTCCTTCGACATTGCAAGGTAAAATTGATTGACATATCTTTCATCCTATGCTAAGGACTTGATAGAGCATGTAGACATAATAAGTGGTACGTATAAGCATTCATGATAAATCAAATGAATTTGATGGATATATGTTACCACTATTGCTTCTATGCTTATTTTGATCTAGTGGTGGCATATGACATGTTTGTGAGCTTGTAAACCTAGTGTTGAATCTAGAAGATTTGCTATAAGTGTTTAATTCAACATAGGCAAGATAACCCTTATTTTGAGGAGTGAAGAAGCTTGTCTTTGGTTCAAATCGAATTAAATATCTTTGGCAAGTATTCTAGGTTAAACCAAATTTGATAAATTTTTTAACCTTACATGTGGTATCGAATTAATTTTAACCTACTCCATCAAACATTGTTTTTCTCTCCATAATTTGATCCCATTTTTGGGTAAGTTGTTGACAAAGGGGGAGAGAAAAAGATGATTCAACATGATAAAAGGGTAGATAAAGGGGTAAATAAAATTTTGATGCACACAAGTAGGGGGAGCAAGCTCATAAACAAAGTTGTTGCATTTGTTTATGCATTCTCATATGACTTGCTCATTGCATATGTTTTTTAAATTCAATATACATGCTTGTGTGGTGCAATGCTAGTATAGAACTTGATTGATGAAATGATCTACTAGCATGCATAGGAATAGTTTACATGTGGTATCTAGACATGCTTATAGCTCTACAAGTGGTACAAGTGGTCTAAGAACCTTTACATATAATGTTAATCTCACGGGGTTCTTGAGTTGTGATGGATGTCTAGTTACTTCATGATGCTAAGGATGGTGTAAAAGGCAACTCCGATTGGTATCACGCTTCAAAGGTCCATTTCTTACACCTTAGCATCATTTTGGTAGAATTACTCTCTCAACACTTCTATCTATGCATATGTGCGAAGCTTTCAATCCAAACTCTATGCACATATGTAGAGAGAGCTAATGCTACCAAAACCGAGCTTGTGATAATTGTCCAAATTTTATTTATGAGCATAATGATTGGACAAGTATGACAAGTTCAAAACTTTTATTATCAAAATCATCTTTGTGAGGGTTGTCATCAATTACCAAAAAGGGGGAGATTGAAAGTCCCTAGTTTGGTTTTGGCTAATTGATGAAACCTAGGACTAACCTTTGTATCTAAGTGGATGATTTAGATAAAGGTGGTCATTGAATATGAGACATGACATTGACTCATATGACCAAGATGGTGAAGACCAAGATGAGGCTTGGCTCGATGGACCGGTTGTGAAGGTGAAGGGCAAGTCGAGGCTTCGAAGCGAAGGACCATGCGATGGTGAAGCTTGAGCAAGACTTAGCGCCGACGGACCGATGCAACGGTGAAGAGCAAGTGAAGTCAAGGTCGATGGATCGAGACGGTCATGTGATGATATGAAGTAGATCATATCATTTGGAGAAACAAAATGGGCTCAAGGCAAAGGTATAACCATAGGGCCATTTTGTTTTACACTCAAGACACCATAGAGGGTGTGAGTGGTTTAGGATCGATAGCCGAACTATTAAGAGGGGAAGTCTTATCGGTTATTCGATGCACGGGTGCCACTAGGTGAATTCATGAAGTGCATTGCATGTAGGGCCTAGTGAGCTAATTGGAAAACCTTTGAAAATGATTGAGAAAAAGCTAACACACAAGCACATGGAGATGTACACTTGATGGTGTTGGCACATTTGCAAAGGTGGCGTTGGTCGTGCTGTGGTTTGCGGGTAGAGAGGGGTTTGGGTTCCTCTCTCCCTCCCGCCGAGCGTGTGAGCGCGGGATTCAGGCGATTTCGGGGAAATGAAATGCCTATTTTCCACTACGCCAAAAGTCAGAAAAGAAACGGAGGCAAACGGGGTCACTGAGGTGACCGGACGCTGCACCGGACGCGGTCACGGTGTGACCGGACGCGTCCGGTCAGTACAGCGCGGTATCGGGCGCGCGGGCTAGGGTTTGCAACCGGCGCGTCCGGTCACTCGCGGGACCGGCGCGTCCGGTCAAGTGCCCAGAAGGAACTGCGGTTCGCAAGGACGATCGGACGTGGGGCGCGTCTGGTCACACGCGATCGGACGCGTCCGGTCGTCGAGGGAGCTTACTGGACTCCGACCGGACGCTGGCACTGTCGCGTCCGGTCGTTGCAAGGAGCGCGTCCGGTCGTTGTTTCGCGGGCGCGGGTGCTGTGCGGATCGGCGCGTCCGGTCGTTGCGAGGAGCACGTCCGGTCGTTGCTTCGCGCGCGCGGTCCTGTGCGACCGGCGCGTCCGGTCGGTTGAGCAGCGCGTCCGGTCATAGTGTTTGACCGTTGGCGCGCAGTGACCGTTGGAGGATCTAACGGTCGCATTTGAAATTTGAGGGACACGTGGACGTCGCAGGGCGACCGGACGCGGTTGAGCGCGTCCGGTCAGTTTCGACCGGCGCGTCCGGTCGTCCTGAAAAAAACGGTCAGTGGAGTGGCAACGGCTCTATTTGTTTGGGGTGCTTATAAATACTCGTTGGCCGGCCCTTGGGGAGGTCTCTTGGCATTTCTAACACTCTTGTGCATCCTTTGAGCTAGAGCTACTCCTCCCACTCATCTCTCTTGCTTGATTGCAAATCAAAAGTGAGATTGAGTGATCCCAAAGTGTATTGCATAGCTTGAGGGCATCTAGTGGCACTTGTGGGTGGTTTAGCCGGTGGATTTCTTGTTACTCTTGGAGAGTACCGCTCCTAGCCGGCTTGGAGATTGTTGGAGGCGTTGGCAAGAGAAGGTGATTGTTCTTGGCCACCTCCGGTTGTTTGTAAGAGGTTCTTGTGCTTTCCTCGGCGGGATGCCAAAAGCAACTCTATTACATTGCGCGTGTCATTGAGTTACCTCACTTGAGAGTGGTGTCTTGCGGTGCCTTGCGGGGCGTGCCTTGAGGGGCAAGTGACTTGAGGGTCGCACCGAGGAACCATCTAAGTGTTGGTCGACACAACCGGTGACGTAGCTTGTCGGTGCACAAGTGAACACCGGGTGAACAAAAATATTGTGTCTCTTGTCTCCCGGTGATTGGTCTCCATATTGTGTTGTTGTCAATATTGATTGATTGTATATCATCTTGGTGATTGGCAACATCTTCACTCCACCGTTGGTATAATATACACAATCCTATCTCTTGCATTTACTTTTACTAGATTATCTTGTGTAGCTCTAGTAGTAGCCTTTACTAGTAGGTGTTAGCTTGCTCACTAGTGTGTAAATAGTGACATAGCTCTTGTGTGAACTAAAGATCATAATCTACTAGACTTGTGGATAGGAGGCTTGCATCACAACCCTTGGCTAAGCAAAACTCGCTTTACGCCGTTTGTTATTCTAACAAGTTTGCTTAGTGGCTTGTGTAGAATTTTTAATAGGCTATTCACCCCCCCTCTAGCCATCTAGGACCTTACAACACCTCACTTTAGCGGGTGAGTGAGGTTTGTGTGAGGAATAACTTACCAGCTGGTTAATAATCGATTCGAATCGCCATTGTTCACTGGATAGTGAGCACTTGACTTGAGCTACTTCATCGTAGTAATATTGATGGAACACTTGGACAGTTATATGAAATATGACATAATGGAAGTTGTTAGTGATCATTGGTTATCATTACCTGTTTAATTACATGTTACTTTAGTACAGGTGCAAATGTAGTTGACAAGTTAATAAAGATTTAACTTGATGCAAAGCTTTTGTAAAGATTCTCTAAATACTAAAAATGTCTTTTTGCAAATGAGTCAGCTACCCCACCAGACATCCTGTCATGATTCCTTGGTGTTTTTTATTTTTGGTTCTGTCGGGTAAGTCTAGCTGAGTACCTTCTCGTACTCAGGGCTTTGTTCCCACTTGTTGCAGATGGGCAGATGTATTACGGCTACTGCATCAACTGCCTTTATCCTGCAATGGGAGAAGCTTAGGACCATGAGCAATGGTCATTCACTACATCTCGTCTGATGCTTTTGATGGAAGATGATCCTGAACTGACACTGTATTTTAAACTCTGTGTGCGTGTGTGATTTGAACTAAATGCTTCCGCTACTTTCATTCGAAAATGGTTTGTAATAACTATGTTTAAACTTCGATGTATTTGTGCCGCGAACTTTTATGTAACTTGTGATGGTGACCGCTGAACTTATTACGATCTTGGCTGGTATGCAAGTTGGTTTGAAATCCGTCGTGATTTCACGGACTACCGGGTTATACGGGCTTAAGTTTGCCAAATCATCTGCTCGGTGGATGATTTTATTTCTTAATCTCGTATAATTGGTCGGTTCTGTTACACAAGCGCAAATAACAAACATATATTTGAGTTCACATGGAGATTTATGAAATGCTTATATTTTTTAGGAGTTTGAAGACAAATTTTTTTGAAGATTTTCTTTTTCTTTTTTGCTAGAAAATCAAATTAGGTAGTTGTTTTAAGGATCTCTTAGAGATGCTTTAAGAGGTTAAGACCCAAATGAGGCGTTGGCTCCATCTGATTTTGGATTGAGCCAGTGAGTTGACTAGAGAAGTATGTTGGTCATGCAGAAACATTTAGAGGATTTCAACTAATCCTTTCTAGATAATTAACCGAACATGCTTTTTATTTAGTGGGAAACATCGATGAAGCTAGCACGAAAGCTATAAATTTAGAAGCGGAAAGCAAATTGAAGAAATGAAATAAAATCTTTATGTATGGACTTCTAAACGAATTATTTGGTATTATGAAGTGAAAGAAATCATTTTGTCTACTAATAGTAGCCAAGCTGCATACTCGACTCGTCGGTTTGATCACACGACACTGCTTGGGCATCTCGTGTGCTGAGGCCAAAGGACACGCGTCATGACTCATGTGTGTGGGTGGTGTCGCACGTCCGGTGTTGTGTGGCCTATTAGCATATAATCCCTAGTAGCATATTTTTTTTTCCAAATTGGATCCCTAACCGAAAGTTGGATAAGAACAACTCTAGTAGTTTTTTAGTAAAAATTCATTTACTAAACCAATGGTTATACCAAGTGAAAGAAAAAGTAGGAAATTTAATTTTTGATAATGCTCTGACTCGAACGTCCGACGTTTTCTGGACGTGGCAGGTAATGATTGGCTATGGTGCCCACGTGTCCTCCTCCACCCATCTCTCCACGGCATTATCCGCTAGTCGCACCGTCCGCTCATTCCCACGCCGCCTCGCTCCCTCCCGCCAAGCGCGCCTGCTCGCAATGCAAGGCTCTGCCGCGCTGTGTACCCCATCCCATGCCGTTGCTCCCCATCCACTCGCTCGAGCCCCATGGCTGGCACGCCTCTTGCCGAGCCAGCGGCGGTGCCCTCAATCACCCCAGCGTCCTCTTCCCCCACCGTGGCGCCTCCTTCACTGATGAGGACATCACTCCTTTGGATGCACCAGCTGGTCCTCCAACCATTATGCAAGGTCCAATGACCGAGCTCGAATGCGACAACTAAATTTAGTGGCGAACTCGTTCTTACGTGATCCTTTTCATACTTTTGAGAATAGATTGCTACCTAATAATATTATATTGCTTAGGAACATTGGAGAGGGTCATGAGGAACTTAGAGGAAGAGGTGGAGGCGAAGATGACCAGCAAGGATGTCCAACACAAGCCAGAGGGCGGTCCAACACGACTTTGAGTCTGCCTCGGCCTCCAGGATCAGTCTGCCATAAACTGGTCACCCATGATGCATCCGGACTCCGTTTGCGATGATCCACATATGGATGGAAGATAATTTCATAAGCTAACTAATATTTTTGGTTTGAGGTCGAAATTCTACCGGAGTCAATGTGAATCGTCGAAACAAGTCAGCGTCCAGAATCTGTTGGGTGCTACGTCACCGTATTTGGTCCATTGGGCCATGTATCGTCTTTGAGCCCATTAGGGGGCACGTCTAGGTTAGGCGATGACCCTAAGACCTTTATAAACATTCGCCACCGCCGTCGTTAGGTTTTGGGTTTTGCTTAGATCATTCTGTCCATTGACAGTCGCCGTTCATCGGTTTGTGAGACCCCATTTTGAGAACTTAATCATACATCTGCAGTTTGCCCCAATCTTTGAGCTGCATACTTTCGAGTTCTTGCTTGTGTTCTTCATTTCGCAGGCAGGGATTAGCCTTCGTGGCGAGGTCAACCGGATTGGTGACACGGTTGATAACCTGAGGAGTCGTGGTGCTAAGATTGCAGGGTTCGGGTCTTTCAATCTGAAGCCGAATCGGTGTGTCGTACTCCATCAAAATGATAGTTATCTTCAACCTGACGAAAGATCGGAAATCACGTCCCCATCATTCACCACATCACCGCCTCCTTCACCCACCCAGGCATCCTCCTCCCCCATCCTGGTGGCTCCTTCCCCGACCTAGGCGTCCTCCTCCCTACCTCGGCGGCGCCTCTCCCCCCACATCGGCGTCCTCCCCCACCGGGAGCCCCCAATGCCCGCAGATTCGGCGGCCATGGCGGTTCCCGCTCCAGGTTCTCTCCCTCCCCCTATGTTGCGATTGTATGATTCAATTGTTTCAGACGTTTCAGAGGTATGTTGTAGTTAAATCATGTGGATGTTGCAAAAGTAGATCAGGGGATGTTGCACATGTTTGCATATGTTGCAAGTGTTTCAGAAGTATGTTGCAAGCATTTTTTTCGAAATGTTTCATCTGTTCCCCGACATATTGTTGCATGCGTTTGATCTGGATGTTGCATATGTTCCACACATATGTTGTAACAGTATGTTCCAAAATGTTTCATCTGTTTCAATCTTCTATTGCAGCAAGTGTTTTTATGTTGCAAGTGTTCTATCTGGATGTTGCATTCACACATATGTTGCAACTGTATGTTTCAGATGTTTCATCTGTGTGAGACATATGTTACACTTAAGTGTTTCATATTGTACGTGTTTCATGTTGTTCGGAGAGTCAGGGGCACCTGGGAATGGGGCGCGGCGAGCCGGTGGATGCGGCGAACGACGCTCTGGGGGCTGCGTAGGGCGGCACGACAGGGTGGGGGTGCGCCTGTGGGGGCGAGGCGAACGGATGGAGATTGAGGGGGGTTGCAGGCGTCAGGCGTGCGTGGGGACATCCAATGGAAGCTAGACCCACGTACATGTGTGTGGGAGTGGAGGGGTTGTGGACGGGCAAGCAGGTTTGGGCAGAGCAGCAACGTACGCGGCGTTCGGATGTTTGGGCGCTAGGCGGTGCCGTTCAATTTTTCCATCTCTCCTATAGCTTTCTGCATCATTTGCTAAAAAACCAAGGGCCCACAACATTATTTACTTGGTCGTGGCCTTCCTTTTCGTGGGTTGCCCGCCCCCTGCTACAATGTCGTGGGACCCTGCTCCACCCAATGCCGGCACCCGGCAGACAGTGGCACCAAAGCGAACATGGAGACATGGCACGACAGCCAACGGTGGACGAGGCTGGCGAGCACCGACGGGAGGTCTAACAACCATACCGGCAACGACGTGGATGTGGTGCTTGAATCGGCACCGGAGTTAGGTTACCAGCGTGGATGCGGTGAGAATATTAGGGGAAGAAGAAGAAAACTAGGAGCTTCTGCGTCTGCGTCCCATCCTATCCAATCTCCTATGGGCTGTGCTCCTTCAAAACAAAATACACGGTGAATATTCCATCCGGTCATAGGCTTTCGCTATACCAAGCTTAAGGGTCTATTTGGATTGTTTTCTCAGGCCTGGTTTAGATTTCAGAATTCACCCTCAAATTTTACTATGCAAAAAGAAGATTTTCCGTCACATCAAAATGTCGACACATGTATGGAGTACTAAACATAGATGAAATCAAAAACTAATTGCACAGTTTTGTTGTACTTTGTGAGACGAACATTCTAAGTCTAATTAATCAATGTTTGGACAATTATTACCAAATAAAAACAAAATTACTACAGTGTTGCACAGTGTTTCGGGTCCAAACTTTGGGTCCAGAATTTGATATCAAGCCCTCAGTTTATCGCACCGTAGCCGAGCTTTTGCGGCAAGCTGTGGTCAGTTTTGAAAGCAATTGCAAACAGACCTTACATGCACAAGTCGATTCTGTATTTAATTTGCACACCATCACCGCCCCCGTCGCACTACGATGACCACTCATCGCCGCCGATCACTAAGGCCGGTCCCGGCGTCGACGTAACGTCGACACTGCTACCCCAGAACCACAGCCACATACTACCAGTATTTACGGTGGTTTGTTGGACGAGTAAAGAGGCAACACGTGACACTGTCGTTGATTCCGTGCAGGGGCAGGAGCAGGACGACGATCGGGTAGGTAGGACCCGTGGACCGAAATGAAGGTAGTGTTTAGTTACTTTAAAATTCTAAAAATTTTACGAGATATCTCGTCACATTAAATCTTTAGATTAATGCATGGAGCATTAAATGTAGATAAAAAAATAACTAATTTCACAGTTTGTCTGTAAATATCGAGACGAATCTTTTGACCCTAGTTAGTCCATGATTAGATAAATTTTACCAAATAACAACAAAAAGTGATACAGGAACTTTACACACACTTTACAACCATCTAAACACACCGGAAGCCATATCTGACCCAATTTATTTCCCTATAAACAGGCTGAGCAGCCGGCACCGAGCAGCCGGCATTGGTACTTACGGAGTACAGTACGTCGCATCAAAAGCAAAGCGCCCACAACATTCACGCCACCTTGTCGCTCGACCTCACGGGAAACTACACAGTGGTCCCACAGGTTCCCAGTCCCAGAAATGGCGACCCCATCCGAGAGCCAAGACACGAAGGCCCAGAAGCTCGTGGTCATCTACGCCCCGCCGGTGATGATCAGCCACCTGTTCTCCTTGGTGGACCTCGGCGAGCTGCTCGCAGCGCACAGCCTCGAGGTCGCCATCGTCCTCGGCGGGCGGACCGACGACATGGCCACTGGCGGCGGCGCGGCTGCCGGTTCATTTGCCCAAGGCCTCGCGGCTGCACACCCCCAGCTCTCCTTTCACTGCCTGCCGTACGTCACGCGCCCGCGCGACGTGCCCGCCCACGATTACGTGGTGCAGACCTTCGTCCTCGCCCGCGCCTCCAACTCTGACCTCCGTGAATTCCTCCGTGCCGCCTCCCCTTCCCCGGCCGCCCTAGTGCTGGACTTCTTCTGCGGCAGCGCCGTGGGCGTCGGCGCCGAGCTGGGCATCCCCACCTACTTCTTCTTTACCTCATCCATCTCCGGCCTGGCGGAATTGCTATACCATCCCTTGATCCACGAGCAAACATCCATTAGCCTCCGACACCTCGGGGGTGAACTTTTGCACGTTCCGGGCATCGCGCCGATACCCGTAGATGACCTCCCGGCGGCCAACCAAGACCGCGACAGCCTTGGCAACAGACTCTTCCTCGCCCTATCCGAACAGATGTGCAATTCCCACGGTCTTGTCGTCAACAGCTTCCGCTCACTGGAGCCACGCGCCACCGACGCCATCGTGGCAGGCCTCTGCACGCCACCCGGGAGACGTACGCCACCGCTGCACTGCATCGGTTCAGTGATCAAGCCGTTGGAAGAGGTTGGCGCGAAGGGGCACGAGTGCCTGGCGTGGCTAGACGCCCAGCCGGAGGCCAGCGTCGTGTTCCTCTGCTTCGGCAGCATGGGCCGGTTCAGCGCGGAGCAGACGAGGCACGTGGCGCGCGGGTTGGAGATGAGCGGGCAACGGTTCCTGTGGGTCGCGCGGCGCCCGCCTGGTGGTGAGGAAGACGGGCAGAAGCCGGACGCCGGCGGCCGCGGCGCGCTCCTCCCCGAGGGCTTCCTGGCGCGCACCAAGGGCAAGGGGCTGGTGGTCGAGGCGTGGGCGCCGCAGCGCGAGGTGCTGGCCCACGGCGCCGTCGGCGGGTTCGTGACGCACTGCGGCTGGAACTCGGTGTTGGAGGCGATCATGGGCGGCGTGCCGATGCTGGCGTGGCCGATGTACGCCGAGCAGCGGATGAACAAGGTGTTCCTGGTCGAGGATCTGCGCCTCGCCGTGGCTCTGGAAGGTTACGACAAGGAGATAGTCAAGGATGAGGAGGTAGCTGCCAAGGTGAAGTGGCTCATGGAGTCGGACGGCGGCAGGGAGCTTCGTGAGCGGACGCGTGCTGCGATGCGGGAGGCGAAGGAGGCGCTGAGCGACAGCGGAGGGTCTAGCACTGCGCTGTTGGAGCTCGTGAGGCAGTGGAAAATGTGAAAAACACCTGCTTTAATAATTTAGTTGTTGGCTACTAGTGTTAGTACTACTAGTGTTGTAGACTCCTAGTACTTACAAGGATGTCAACGAACTATGTAAATTGTACCCTTCCGTTCCAAATTACAAGGCATTTCAAAAATTTTGGAGAGTAAAAATATCTCAAGTTTGATCAAAATTATAAAGAAAAATTACAAAGATTTATGACAATAAATAGGTATACTATAAAAATATAATTAATAAAGAATCTAATGATACTTGGTTGGTCATAAATGTTATTATCTTATCTATAAATTTGGTCAAACTTGAGATACTTTAACTCTCTAAGATTCTTGGAATGACTTATAATTTAGGACAGAGGGAGTACTTACCCCTGGTACAAGGCTGTGGTACTCGTCTCCGGCGGCTAGAAATGCAGAAGGGTCGCCGACGATTGTCTGCATGCGGATGGGGCTCCTAGGTCCCGGCTGGAGGGGGGATGTCCAGGGCCAGTCTCAGTGTGTTTTATGAAAAGTTTTACAACCATTAAATAATTTGGCATGTCATACTATAGATGACGAAAGAAATCATAAAAGTTTTATGAGATGAAATAAGTAAATCTTATAAAATCTTCAGGCATGCCTAGGGACGCAGTGACGGCGACGCCGGCGAGACAAGGCGAGCACCGCGATGTTTGTCCAAGACGTTGAGTCGTCGGAACAGTTCGGAAGATCGACAACCAATGTCACCTTGGGCTCCGCTCCATTTTGAGTAAGATCCAAGTTCTCAATTCCAGATGATCTCGGGAAGACAGCCTGAGGGCTGCTTAGCGGTCACAGTGGAGCAACGGAGCAGCCTAGAAGATCGCAACCTATGGTCGCAACTGCTGTGTACCACCCAGCTTTGAACAAGATCCAATCTCTCTTAGCGAGGCGGTCGTTGGAGGCCAGCCGGCCTCAGATCAGATGGTCCTAGAGGCAGGGTTGCTCAGTGGTCCCCGCGGCGCAACAACCCCACTCTCCAGCATCCCAGGCAACGACAAGGACATCCATCTGGCCCTAGGGCATGAGGCGGCCAGTGAAAGCCATATGGGCCTTGTTCACTTCTCAATGCCAATCCAAAATATTTCCTCTTCTATCCATCACATCGAATCTTTCGACGCATGCATGGAGCATTAAATATAGTTAAAAAAGATAACTAATTGCATAGTTTGTCTGTAAATGTCGGGGCGAATCTTTTGAGCCTAGTTAGTCCATGATTGGACAAATTTTATCAAATAACAACGAAAGATGCTACAGTAACTTTTCACCTACTTTTCGCGAAGTGAACACACCCCTGGTTCGTGGTCTGCTGCAGCACCAACCATGGCAGGACAGGCCAATCATGTGGGCGCAACTATCGACCAGGATGGGATGGAGGTCCAACCGTCCTCCCCAACGAAGGCACACTCCATGGCTCTTCGGGCCAATGCATGGATGCTAGACCACAAACTAAGGCGGCTGACAACACGGCAACGGACAGTGTTTAGGCAACTGATGAGCTAAGAACTGAGGACACGTCCGCACCGAGGGAGGCCGCCAAGTGACTGGCCAGGTTCACCGAGGAAGTCTAAGTAATGAGGCAGCCACTCTCATCAGCTCCCCGCCCAAGCAGAAGTCGTCACCAAAGTGGACCAATATGTCCATTAGGAGCAGATGGACCACGTCCCGGTGTCCAAACGCGGCGAAGTAATGCTCATGAAGAAGATGGGGGTTCCTAGCACGATCAGCACCGATTTCCTCTGCGGCCAAGCGTTCGTACGACTTGTACTTCCAGGGCACCCTATCGGCAGCAAACGTTGAGACTCTTGATGAGTTGTTCCCAGCATCCAGGGCGATGACTGGTGGAGTAGCTCGCCGGCCTTTGGCCATGGCACCATAGGCTCGCGCGTAGTTTAGGTTGATCCCAATGGATCCTAAGATTGTAATAGTCAAAATGTAGCCCCTTTGTGGTAATTGCCGGGCCAGGAACGGTCTCTCTTGTATTTTAAAACTCCTATCTTCTTAATACAATGACACACAATGCTCCTGCATATTCGAGAAAAAAGTCTTACAAAATAAAACTTGTCTACACTGTTTTCAACATATAGGAGTCTTGAAAACTATGATATAAAAGCCCATTGAGAATGGCGTAATAGCTAACCTTTAGCTCGAAAAACAGACATGAGATAGGGAAGGCTGACCGGGGGAGACAAAAACCACGGGGACAACATATAGCAACCGCAAAGAACAAACATAGATTTGAGTTGACGTGGAGATTTCTAAAATGCTTATATTTTTTAGGGTTTGAATACGAAATTATTGAAGATTTTCTTTTTCTTTTTTGCAAGAAAATCAAATTAGGTAGTTGTTTTAAGGATCTCTTGGAAATGCTTTAAGAGATTAAGACCCAAAATAAGGGGTCGGCTCCATCAGGTTTTGGCTCGAGCCAGTTGAGTTGAGTTGAGAAGTATTATGGTCATGCAGAAGCAATTAGGGGATTTCAACTAATCCATCCAAGAGAATTAGACGGCCTGCCGAAAAGACTTTTATTTAGTGGGGAACATCGATGAGGCTCGCATAAACGCAATAATTTTAGAAGTGGAGAGCAAATTGAAGAGATGAAATGAAATCTTTATGCGTTGACTTCTAAACGAATTATTTGGGACTGTGAAGCGAAATAAATCCTTTTGTCAACTAATAGTGGCCAAACTTCATACTCGACTCGTCGGTTCGATCACACAGCACTGCTTGGGCATCTCAAGTGGTGGGGCCAAAGGACACACGTCATGTGTATGGGCGGTGTCGCACGTCGGGTGTTGTGTGTCGCTAGTAACATATAATTTTTTTCCCCAATTTGGATCCCTAACTAAAAGTTGGCTATGAACAACTCTAATAGGTTTCGTTTTGTAAAATTCATTTACTAAAACAACGGTTATACAAACTGAAAGAAAAGGTAGGAAATTCAAAATTTTCCTTCTCTCCGAAGCTTTCAGTATTACTCCATATTTGCTAAAAATAAAAAACAAGAGCCCACAACATGCTTTTTTTTTTGTCCTGGTCTTCCTTTTCGTGTGTTGTCCCTAGCTACAACGCTGCCGTACCCTGTTCCACCCAATGCCGGCAGACAGTGGCACTAAAGCGGAACACAGAGACGTGGTACGACAACCAACGGTTGACGAGGCTGGCAAGCTCTGGCCGGAGGTCCGACAACCATGCCGGCAACGGCGTGGACGCGGTGCTTGAATCGGCACCGGAGTTTAGGCTACCGGTGTGGACGCGGTGAGAATCAGGGGAAAAAGAAAACTAGGCGCGCCCACGTCCCGTCCCGTCTCGTCCTTTCCTATCTCCTATATGTGCTCCTTCGAAACAAAATATACGGTGAATATTCCATTAGGTCATAGGCTTTCACTGTGGCCTCTTTTAGTTTGTGAATTTTTTTTAGAAAATGGTACTATTGTATTTTCGTTGTTATTTGACAATTAATGTCCAATCATGGTCTAATTAGACTTAAAAGATTTGTCTCGTGAATTTCGTCTAAACCGTGTAATTAGTTTTATTTTTTATCTATATTTAATGTTTTATGCATGCGTCAAAGATTCGATATAATGGGGAATCTTGAAAAATTTTATAAAATTTTGGAAACTAAATAGGCCCTATACCAAGTTTAAGAACCTGTTTGGATTGTGTCCTTACTTTGCCGCATCAAAACTGCGACAACCAAAAATATACGGTGAATGTTTTTTTTTTGTTCACCAGAGATTTAGGGTGTGTTTAGTTCGTGAAAATTTTTGGTTTTGGCTACTGTAGTACTTTTGTTTGTATTTGTCAATTAGTGTCTAATTATGAACTAATTAAGTTCAAAAGATTCATCTTGTGGTTTTCTAACAAACTGTGTAATTAGTTTTTTTTTATCTATATTTAATGCTCCATGTATATATTCAAATATTCGATGTGACAGGGAATCTTGAAAATTTTTAGGAACTAAATGTGACCAACGGATTGCTGCTGAAATAAAGCAGAAGAAAAACTTGTGGTGTGCCAGACTTACAGCAAGCTGTGGCCAGTTGTGAAAGCAATGCTAACAGAACTTAAATGCACAAGTCGATTCTGTACGACCGGGGTCCACACCATCACCGCCGCCCCGCCAATCAGTGAGGCCGGTCCCGGCGTCGGCTGCTACTCCAGAACCACATCCGCCAGTTTGGTTTTAACTCGTTAAAGTTTGGCCCTGTTTGAATACTCTAGCCAATTTAGAGGTTAGAGTTACTTTCTAGCTCATGACTAGCCCTCAACTAACTTTAACTAAAAAGGTGTTTGGATGGAAGGGTTAGATTGACAATAAATGTACTTTCCCAATCATGAGTGGGTGGAGGTAGAGAGAAAAGACACTTTTCAGTGGGCCCCACCTGAACTAACCCCAATAATCACTCTTTGGAGGGGATAGTTTTTTTGGGTGGGTTAGATGCAAATAACCCTAATCTAACCCTAATGTTTGGATACTTTGGGGTTATTTGAGCCTCAAATAGCCAAAACTAACTCTAACCTAGGGATCCAAACAGGGCCTTTAACTCCTATCACATTAATGTTCCCTTAAATACATGGAGTACTAAATGTAGACTAATTGCATGCATGTCAGCACAGATTAGGAGTAATTTACGAGACGAATCTATTAAGCCTAATTAGTCCAAGATTGTAAATTTTTTATCAAATAAGACGAAAGTACTACAGTGTTTGTTAAACTTTGACTCCTCAAACCAAACACCCCCTTAAGGTGGCCTGTTGGACGAGTAAAGAAGCAACACGTGCCACTATCCTTAATCCTGTGCAGGTGGACTCGTGGACCGAAGTGAAGATCTCTGTGATAGTATAAGGGGGTGTTTGGTTTGAGCGGTTAAAGTTTAACAATCACTGTAGCACTTTCGTCTTATTTGACAAAAAGTTTTAAATCTTGGACTAATTAGGCTTAATAGATTCGTCTCGTAAATTACTCCTAATCTGTACCGATATGCATGTAATTAATCTACATTTAGTACTTCATGCATTTAAGGGAACATTGATGTGATGGGAGTTAAACTTTAACGAAACGAAACCAAACGGGGCCTAAATAGGCTGAGCAGTCTCTTCGGAGACATTCGATAAACAGGCTGAACAGCCGGCACTACGTCGCATGCGTCGTATCAGAAGCAAAGCCACAACATTCACGCCACCTTCTCGCTCAACCTCACGGGAAACTACAGTGATCCCATCCCAGAAATGAGGATCCCATCCGAGAGCCAAGACAAGAAGGCGGAGAAGCTCGTGGTCATCTACGCCCCGCCGGTGATGATCAGCCACCTGTTCTCCTTGGTGGACCTCGGCGAGCTGCTCGCAGCGCACAGCCTCGAGGTCGCCATCGTCCTTGGTGGGCGGACCGACGACATTGCCACTGGCGGCGGCGCGGCTGCCGGTTCATTTGCCCAAGGCCTCGCGGCTGCACACCCCCAGCTCTCCTTTCACTGCCTGCCGTACGTCACGCGCCCGCGCGACGTGCCCGCCCACGATTACGTGGTGCAGACTGCAGACCTTCGTCCTCGCCCGCGCCTCCAACTCTGACCTCCGTGAATTCCTCCGTGCCGCCTCCCCTTCCCCGGCCGCCCTAGTGCTGGACTTCTTCTGCGGCAGCGCCGTGGACGTCGGCGCCGAGCTGGGCATCCCCACCTACTTCTTCTTTACCTCATCCATCTCCGGCCTGGCGGAATTGCTATACCATCCCTTGATCCACGAGCAAACATCCATTAGCCTCCGACACCTCGGGGTGAACTTTTGCACGTTCCGGGCATCGCGCCGATACCCGTAGATGACCTCCCGGCGGCCAACCAAGACCGCGACAGCCTTGGCAACAGACTCTTCCTCGCCCTATCCGAACAGATGTGCAATTCCCACGGTCTTGTCGTCAACAGCTTCCGCTCACTGGAGCCACGCGCCACCGACGCCATCGTGGCAGGCCTCTGCACGCCACCCGGGAGACGTACGCCACCACTGCACTGCATCGGTCCAGTGATCAAGCCGTTAGAAGAGGTTGGCGCGAAGGGGCACGAGTGCCTGGCGTGGCTAGACGCCCAGCCGGAGGCCAGCGTCGTGTTCCTCTGCTTCGGCAGCATGGGCCGGTTCAGCGCGGAGCAGACGAGGCACGTGGCGCGCGGGTTGGAGATAAGCGGGCAACGGTTCCTGTGGGTCGCGCGGCGCCCGCCTGGTGGTGAGGAAGACGGGCAGAAACCGGACGCCGGCGGCCTCGGCGCGCTCCTCCCCGAGGGCTTCCTGGCGCGCACCAAGGGCAAGGGGCTGGTGGTCGAGGCGTGGGCGCCGCAGCGCGAGGTGCTGGCCCACGGCGCCGTCGGCGGGTTCGTGACGCACTGCGGCTGGAACTCGGTGTTGGAGGCGATATGGGCGGCGTGCCGATGCTGGCGTGGCCGATGTACACCGAGCAGCGGATGAACAAGGTGTTCCTGGTCGAGGATCTGCGCCTCGCCGTGGCTCTGGAAGGTTACGACAAGGAGATAGTCAAGGATGAGGAGGTAGCTGCCAAGGTGAAGTGGCTCATGGAGTCGGACGGCGGCAGGGAGCTTCGTGAGCGGACGCGTGCTGCGATGCGGAAGGCGATGGAGGCGCTGAGCGACAGCGGAGAGTCTAGCACTGCGCTGTTGGAGCTCGTGAGGCAGTGGAAAATGTGAAAAACAACTGCTTTAATTTAGTGGTCGACTAGTAGCAGTGTACTCGTAGTAGACTACTAGTAGTTACAGGGATGTCAATGAACTACGTAAATTATGCTGGTCTCTGGTACAAGGCGGTGGTACTCGTCTCGTCTACAGCGGCTAGAAATGCAGAAGGCTCCTAGGCCCCGGCAGGGAGCTTGCCGGGTTTGGGATATATCCAAGTTTATGGGCTTCTCTTTGTGAAACAGTTTGGAGCTTATTTAACCCCAAATGGCCAAATATCGAAAAGATTTAGGAATTGAGAAGAATCATTTAGAATATCTCTTGGAGTTGGCCATCACACCAAAAAGTCAAGATTAGCTCAAGCACAATCCAACTCTTTAAAATAACAGCAACGACAGCTTAGGGAACACGAGAAAGAGAAACGAAGAATTCGTGTCAGAGTGAAACTCTGCTCCTGTGTGCATGTCTCATTGTGATAGGTTGTTGATAAAGTCAAGTAAGGCTGCCTTTGACGATCCGGCGGTCTCCAGCGCGGCGGCGGCCTCATCCTTCGCCACCGCCACCCTGTCCCTGAGCTCCTTTCCCTGCTGGGACTCCATGAGCAGCCTGACCTTGGCCTCCACCTCATCCGCCTTCACCATGGCCTCGTCGTAACCCTCCATCACCACCCCGAGCTTCATCCCCTCCGCGACGAACACCTTGTTCAGGCGCTGCTCCGCGTACATCGGCCAGCACACCATCGGCACGCCCGCCGTGACCGCCTCCAGCGTCGAGTTCCACCCGCAGTGGGTCACGAACGCTCCGGTGGCCGGGTGCCGCAGCACCTCCACCTGCGGCGCCCACGTCGGCACCACCAGCCCGCGCCCGCGCGTCCTGTCCAGGAACCCGTCCGGGAGCAGCGCCTCCAGCGCCGCCTCGCCCCGGCCCTCGAACCGCTTCGTCGAGTCGGCGTCGGGCGCGACTGGCGCGCGCACGGCCCAGAGGAACGCGTGCCCACTCCTCTCCAGCCCCACCGCGATCTCCCTCAGCTGCTCTGCCGGCACCGAGCTAGCGCTCCCGAAGCAGAGGAAGACCACGCTCCGCGCCGGCTGCGCGTCCAGCCACGTCAAGCACTCGTGCTTCCCTTCTCCTCCCCTCTCCTCGCCCACTAACGGGCCGACGCAGAACAGCCTCGGCACTGGCTCGCCAGGGCGGGGGCTGCCCTCCTCGATTGCCCTCACGGCGCGGGGCTCCAACCACTCGAACGTGTTGGCTAGTATGCCCTTGGCTCTGGGCAGCTGCTCGAAGAGACCAATGGTTGCCTTGTACTGCTCGTTGTGAGGACCGAGCAGGACCTCAGGCAAGTCCGAGGCAGGAACTGGGTGCACCCCGGGGAAGTGCAGCAACGAGCGCCCCATGTCCCCGAAGGAGACGTCGGACCGCATGACCGGGATGTGCAGATAGGCAGCAAGCGGGGATGCGCCGGACGTGAAGAACAGGTAGGCCGGGAGTCCGAGCTCCGCGGCGGCGTCGAGCGCGCACCCGCAGAAGAAGTCGAGCACGAGCGCCTTCACGGACGGGAGGGACCTCACGAACGCGAGGAGCGCGGGGTTGGTGGCGCAGAGGTCGGCGATGAGCGTGATGAAGGGGTCGGCGTCGGGTTCGGCCTCGTCGCCAGAACGGGAGGTTGCCGGCTGGAGGAGATGGAATGAGACGGAGGGGTAGGTGGCAGAGAGACGGGTGACGGTCTCACGGGAGTCGCTGGACGACGGGACGTCGGCAATTGCCATGGTGATGGGAACGCCGTGGCCAGCTAAGCGGTCGGCGAGCTGCACCATGGGGTGGAGGTGGCCCCGGACCATCCATGTGTACAGCACCACGACGCTGCCCATTCGCTGTTTGTGGAATTGTGGGTGCGGCGATGAATCAATGATGATCTATGAACACTTGTGCAGTTGTGCGTGCCTTTGTTGGCCCCTCTGCTAAATAGCAGCAGGCAGCAGCTAAAGTCGGATGCAGATCATTCACTACGCAACCTCGTTGATTATGAGAGGCGGCTAGGACTGAAGATTTGCCGACAGCAAAAACGGAGAAATCTTGCGAATCAAAAAAAAAAAGAGGAGAAATCTTGGACAATGGTAACCGCGGCCAGCCGTCAGTGCAACAGTATGAGCTTTGTGACAAAAATATAAGGGCCCGTTTGAATCCGTCCAATTGAATTCATTCTAATAGTTATAATTTAGACATAGATTAATTAAGCTAATATAGTTATATATAGAATATATTTGTATATTTATTGATAGGCATATAAGAGAAATACTTATACGTTGCATTTCTATCTAGGGAAGTGAGTTAAAGAATGTGCTATAAGTTGGAGAGTAGAATTATAATATAATGATCTATAGAATTCATTTCCATCTCTTACCCTATGAATTTAAGATAAGCTTATTTGTGAGCTTGAAAAAATTATGGAATGTCAAATTTCAAGCCAAATAACCTAATACATTAAATATAATTCAATTCCTCAAAAATGAAAGGATCCAACCGGCCCCTATTTTTTTTTTTGTAAACAACGATAATGAGAAGTAGCCATATGCTATGTTCCAGACCCTGCATTAGCAACAGACAGTTCATTATTCATTACTAGTACTCCCTCAATCACAAATTACAAGACATTTTCTCTCTCTAGACACATACATTACTGTTTGATATGTATCTATATACTATATGTAGATGCATAGCGAAAAAATAATGTCTTTAAATGGTCAAAAACGTCGTATAATTTGAAATGAAGGGACTAGTATACATAAATGCATCACTTGCATCCTAAACCCCTCAAAAACTCACCAAGTTCGACGTGAGACGACCCGCCTTCTTTAATGGCATCGGCAGCCATTTCCTTGGCCATCGCCGTCCTCTCTCTGAGCTTCTTCCCTTCCTCCGACTCCATCACCAGCCGTACCTTGGCCTCCACCTCGTCAGCAGTCACCAGCTCCTCGTCATAGCCTTCCATCACCACCCCGACCTTCATCTCCTCCACCACGTGCACCTTGTTCAGCCTCTGCTCCGCGTACAGCGGCCAGCAGATCATCGGCACGCCGGACATGACTGCCTCCAGCACCGAGTTCCACCCACAGTGAGTTACAAAGACACCCACGGCCTCGTGCCGCAGCACCTGTGTCTGTGGCGTCCAGTTCTTCAGAACCAATCCTCTGCCTCTGGTTCTCTCCAAGAACCCATCCGGAAGCAACGCCTCCAGATCAGGCTCGCGAGAGTTCTGCTCCTCGCGTGAGCTTCGGCTTCGCACTGCCCACAGGAACCTGTGCCCGGAACGCTCTAGCCCGCGCGCCGTCTCTTTCAGCTGTGCCGCCGAGAAGGCGCCCAGGCTTCCGAAGCAGAGGAACACCACGCTCTGCCTTGGCTGCTCGTCCATCCACTCGAGGCACGCGTGCCTCTCGCCGTTTCCCTTGGTGTCGCCACCGTCGACCAGGGGCCCGACGCAGTAGATCTTCGGCGTCGAGCGGCTGGGCAGGCAGTGGCCGTCACGCAGCGCTTTCAGTGCCCTTGACTCCAGCCACTCGAAGCTGTTCACCAGAATGCCTGCAGCTTCCGGCATCCGGGCGAGCTGCCGCAGCCGTACGCTGCCCAGGTCGCTCTCCCAATCCTGCATCGTGTCAGGCATGTCGAGGGCGCGGACTGCCGGCACGCCGGCGAAGTTCAGCGCCGCCTTGCCCATGTCCTTGAGCGAGGACGGCCCGGCGCCGCAGAGATCTGGAATCTGGAGGTACACCGCGAGGTCGCCGGCTGCGGACGGGTACAAGAAGTACGCGGGGATCGCGAGCTCCGCGGCGACGTCGAGCGCGTCGGTGCAGAACATGTCGACCACGAGGGCGTCGACGGCGGGGACTCGCGACGCGAGGAACGCCCGGAGCGCGGGGTTCGCCGTGCGGAGCGCATCCAGGATGGGCACGATGGGGTGGGAATGCTGCTTACTGGCGCAGGGCGGGATGGGGAGGAGGTGGACCGTGATGGAGGGACTAACCGTGGCCAGGCGAGCCAGCGCAGCAGCCAGCACGGCGTGCTTCTCGGGCGGGTCGACGACGGCGATGGTGATGGCGACGCCGCCGTGGCGGAGGATGGCCTTGGCCAGCTGCGCCATGGGGTTCAGATGGCCCACGCCCAGGGAGGGGTACAGCACCACCGTCCTCTCCGTCATGGCCTTGGTTTCTCACAACTCGCAACAAAGAGGTCCAACAAGACCAGTGGACACAAAGGGCGAGGCGAAATGGAATAATCCCCTACTGGCACCGGGAAGGGAAAGGCCGAAAGAGGCGAAGGCCTGGTACCAAAAACTTTAGAGGCAAATTTTGCATAGTAAACATCATTTCACACTATAGCAATTTTGTTTTTATTTGGTAATAATTGTCCAAACATTGATTAATTAGGCTTAAAATATTCGTCTAGCAAAGTAGAACAAAACTGTGCAATTAGTTTTTGATTTCATCTACATTTAATACTCTATATATATGCCGATATTTTGATGTGATGGAAAATCTTTTTTTTATAGTGAAATTTGAGGGTGAATTTAGATATCTAAACAAGGCCAAAGAGACGGGTTGGTGATGCCTGTTTCTCATTTCGCAAGATAAACTGCGGCGCATGCAACACGGTGGGCCGCAAGAACATGGGCGCTGTTTGTTTAGTTTGCTACTTGTCTGGACAGGGATCCTGCACGTAGGCCATCTCCAGCGAGGAAGGTGGACTTGGTGCATGTCCTGCAGTGGCACTGGCAGCCCATTCGTTACGCGCGCGTCGTTTGAGTTAGCAGTTTCATTTCTTCTTCTTATTTCATGTTCGCTTTGCTGAAAAAACAGCCTAAAAATTATTGTTCACTGATTTTCTAGAGGATACATCGTTTCTTTGCTGAAAAAGTACAGCTGATAAGTGTCCCTCCTCCCGGCTCCTGCATCTTCTTCTTTCTCACATCTTCTCTTCTCTAATAATTGTCCCTTCGCCCGGCTCCCGCTGGCCTCCCCGTCGTCCAAGCCACCGATGGCCACACCAATGACCTCATCATCAACCTCCTGCCTGGGTCGCTAGTAAGGAGGTGTTTGATTCACTCCTCACCTCCTAAATCTAGTCTTATTTAGTCATTTTTACCCAAACACTATGACTAAATGAGACTAAAAAGTGCATTAGCCAACTAGTCACCCCAATTGTTGCTAAATGAGACTAAAACCCACCTTTTAATCAGGTTGCCTCACCTTTTAGTCACTTTGGAGCCAAACACCCTGACTAAAAGGAACTAAAAGGCCTCTTTTAGGGGGTGTTTGAGACTGCTCCATAAACTCCACCGTAGAGTAGCTCCACAAAAAAACTAGAGTTCGCGGAGCACCTCTCTAGGTGCTCTTACAACTCCATCATTTTTTCTCAAACAGAGTGCGTAGAGCTGAAACCGTTTGGCTAAAAACCGTGGAGCGGGGCTGAAAAAAGTGGAGCAGAGCAGTCCCAAACACCCCTTTTAATCCACCAAACCAAATAGGGAGTGACTAAACTTTAGGAGCTGGTTTAGATGACTAAACATTAGGAGGTATGAACCAAACATGCCTTAAGAAACAAAGAAAGAACTTTTACCAATGGACCGTCCATCGTTATCTTGTCGCTTTTAGCGACTCACATCTGACACTTTTTTTGACCTGTGGTATAGTATTAGTTTGGTTATGTAGAACTTAGCGGTGGACTCGATGCTCTCTGCTCGTCCTTTTCTACGAGTTGACTGATCGCGGGCATAAAGTAAACAATATGAGTGAGCTTTGATTTGCTTAGTTTGTAGAAGAACTAGTTTACCGTTCAAAGTACTCTCTCTACCCGTCCTTTTGCCCCTCTTTGATGCCATTACCCCGGACAAATGAGTTGAAGTTTACTACACATCATGTTCACTGTGTAAATCGTTACCTTGAAATACTAATAAATTAAAAGTTGCATCGATATACGTAAGTTTGTGAATTTATCTGTTAGGCTAAAGAATGTCAGCAACAAATCTGATGGAGAAGGTAGTCTCAAGAAAGATAGAGGGGCCACACCACTGGGAGGAAGAGATAGTGTGGTAGGAGGAGGGGGAGCGTTGTGGCTATGGCACAAAACGAGCAGAGCGGTGTCTATATAAGTAGGACAAAAATTGCCAAAAAACTAGTATTAAGGGAGATGCAAATGTTTTTTTAGGTTCGGAAGGAAGTGTGTAGTTGTAGAATGAAAAAATGTCACCGGTATGCACTATGTTCATACTTCGTACCCTTACTTCATACCGTACATAAAAGTGTCCACCAACTCGCTCCAACATCCAAGGTGAGACGGACTGATCATGGACGGTGATGTGGCTGCAGAAGATCAAGCCCGGAAAGCAGGGGTGGAGGCTGCTGAACCAAAGCCGATCCAGATTTTTTGTGCTCGTACCCGGCTGTGCCCTTCATCCTGCTGTCGCTCCACTTGTCTCTCCTCCCGGCTCCCACCGGCCTCCCCGTCGTCCAAGCCACCGGTGGCCACACCGATGACCTCATCATCAACCTCCTGCCTGGGTTGTTAGTAAGGAACAAAGAAAGAATTTTTACCAATGGACCGTCCATCGTTATCTTGTCGCTTTTAGCGACTCACATCCAACACTTTTTTTACCTGTGGTGTAGTATTAGTTCGGTTATGTAGAACTTAGCGGTGGACTTGCTGCTCTCTTCTCGTCCTTTTCTACGAGTTGGCTGATTGCGGGCGTAAAGTAAACAATATGAGTGAGCTTTGATTTTCTTATAGTTTGTAAAAGAACTAGTTTATTGTTGGGTATTTTAAATGCAAATAGATAAATTCGCAAGCGCACGGATACCAATGTAGCTTTTACCCGGGAGTATTCCAAGATATCAACTTTCCACGGGGAACGCGAAGTGCACTAGTTGAGGTTTAGATCGCCCAGGGATAACTATATGTTTTTGTGGGGAGAGAGGAATTTTCCTAAGAGTTCTATAGAGTGATCTAGGAATCAGGATTTACTTTAGGGTTACTTATTTCGGGACATCAGAACACTAACCACAGAAAGGGATGAGAAGGGGGCTAGGAAGCTCTGACAACAGTCATACAAACACCGATCTGAACGTGGTGGAATACGTCGGCCGTTAGGGCTGTCACTACCCTAGGGCTACCACAATAATCCGCTGGATTGGGTGCAATTCCAGGTAATCGCAAGACTAAGCGCCACGCTTAACCTATTAATTACTACTCTAGCGTTATAAAGACTAGAGCACTTGATGCAAGCGGTAATCCAATAAATAACTAAAAAGTGAATACATAAATTAAATGAAGAACTCAGGAATTATAAATTGAAGAACCTAGAGATTGCTCAAAGATGACCCGGTTGCAGCAAAAGTACAATGTTGAGGAAGATCTGACAGATCCAGCTCTTCCTTGGCTCTCTCCTCTTCTCTCTCCCTCTTCTCTAGTTTACAACTAGATGAACTAGAACTAGAAGAACTAGAAGATCTAGAGGAACCTCTACTTCTTCTACTTGGATGGAGGGGTGAAACCCTAACTTTTGCTCTAGAGGTAGCTAATGAGAAGGAGATGGCGCCTAGGGGGGTCCTGGGGCTGCTTATATAGCCCTCTAGGAAGCACCACAACCCTTGGATCAAACCGACCTTTATCAACGACTTTTTATTAGTCCTCAAAGGCGGTGGAGGCAGATCCGCGAGATGGAGCCTGATTGGCTATAGGACCTAGGCGTCCGCCCCATCCCTTGGCCCAAATGGGCTCATATTTAGTGTGGGCTGATAGATCTTTTCGTTAGCTTCGATTCGCCTGGTGGATCACCTAAAACGGAGTTCGGATGAGGGAGATATGTCCGTTTTACTCCGGACTGCTCTTGGAGCCCGTTTGCAATCTTTCGGAAGACGTAAATTTGTCGTATGGACTCCGATTTGGGTGAACCAAAACTCTATTTCATGTGTCTCAACGAGCTCTATGCAATGGTTCACTTTATATCATCATTTATTTGGTGATTCTGGTCCTTTTCTAGTTTAACCCCTGCAAAACATAGATTCACCAAAACTCATGGAATTATGTTAGTAGACTCCCTATATCTAAGAGATAATTATGTTTAGATCATTTTATGCTATTTTGATGGTAAAAATGATACTTATCTACTATCAACATTTACCACTTAAGTACTCTATCTACCCATCCTTTTGCCCCTCTTTGATGCCATTACCCCAGCCAAATGAGTTGAAGTTTACTACACATCATGTTCACTGTGTAAATCATTACCTTGAAATACTTATATGGATAAAAGTTGCATCGATATCCATAAGTTTGTGAATTTACCTGTTAGGCTAAAGAATGTCAGCAACAGATCTAATGGAGAAGGTAGTGTCAAAAAAGATAGAGAGGCCACACCACTAGGAGGAAGAGATAGAGTGGTAGGAGGGGGAGCGTTGTGGCTATGGCACAAAAGGAGCAGAGGGGTGTCTATATAAGAAGGACAAAAATCGCCAAAAAAACTAGTATTAAGGGAGATGCAAAAGTTTTTTTTAAGGTTTGGAAGGAAGTGTGTAGTTGTAGAATAAAAAATGTTTTTTCTTTGGAAGAACTCGAATGAAAAATGTTACCCTAATACATTTGTCCTAGCTAGAGATCGTGGTGACTAGCTTGAATCTAACGACGTCTAGCTATGGGATGCCGCCGTTAAGACTACCCGCACTCATGGACCTCTATATTCATCCTTTATACGTCCTAGTCAGCAAGATTCTCTCATCTATACTCAATTCTCCCGCACCCATCCATCCTCTATATCATCCTCTATCCACTCTATCCACTGTGGGACCCACTTGTCACTTTATCTAAATATATCCATGTGTGATCTAGTTTTGAAGGATTTATTGAGACGAATTTAATGGTGAAATCGAAATTTAATTTGGATTTTTGGTTTGTGAGTTATAGTATTTTTTCCTTTGTTTAGCTAGTGGGACCCGTCACTATAAAGTATAGAGTAACCACAGTACCACTCTAAATATAAAGTGAGAGAAATGATAGAGTATTATTTTAGAGTACCCAGTACAGCAGTTTTTACTCTATATTCATACTCTAAAGCTTTAGAGTATCGTTGTAGAGTACCCACTATGGGTAGTCTAAGCTGGACGCAGAGGATAACTGACAAGGGATAGTGACGCAAGAACGATATGGAGAGGACCAAGCAGAAGTAACTTGGGCATCTTTTTATTTTTATGAAGATAACTATTGTAGAGGGGGGGAGAGGCTCCTATTCATTTTGTTCGTTTGTATAAGACCCCGTTTAGTTATGAAAATTTTTAGGAAAAAATTCTTGTAGCACTTTTCGTTATTATTTGACAAAATTTGTCTAACCATGGACTAACTAGGCTCAAAATATTCGTCTTGACATTTATAGACAAACTATGCAATTAGTTATTTTTTTACCTACATTTAATGCTCTATGCATACGTTTAAAAATTCGATGTGACAGTTACTATGCAAAATTTTTTGTCTCTTTTTGGACATCTAAACACGGCCTAAATCAATGTTTAGTAAATGGTTTTTAAGGAACTCTAGATATGCTATTAATAATATACGAGCAAGCAATCACTTGTCATTACGGGTTGGAGCCGGATTGATGGTACTTCTTCCACTCTGAACAACATATTTAAAAAATTAAACTTAATAATCTTTAATCAACAATTAGGCTGATAAAAAAGAGTGAAAATAGCGATTCAATTTCCACCTGATTACAAGCAAATTTCAGTACAACGCCATATAATCATGTATTCATGTTCTGGGTGTTTAGATGCAAAAACTTTTAAAATTTAGTTACCGTAGTACTTTTATTTGTATTTGACAATTAGTGTCTAATTATGGACTAATTTGGCTTAAAATATTTATCTCGTTTGTATTTGGCTTAAATACAACTAAACTATATAATTAATTTTTTTATTTATATTTAATGTTATATATATATATATTTAAATATTCGATGTGATGCGACGAAAATAAAAAATTAGAATTTCTAAACGAGGCTGGTCGTCTTCTTCTCTCCCTTTCGCTTTCACTCTTCCTCAGCAGCCCACAACAACCCGCCGCGCCGCAGACATGCGCCCGCTTATCCGAACCGCTCGCTGCTGGCTCCTCCGCGTGCGTGTTCGCGCCATGGCCACGCTTCCCATGGCTCCCCCCGCCGCCGCCATCTCCTCCTTCACCACCCGCCCCCTCTACTCCCCTTCTTCGCGTTCTCACCGCCTCCTCCTCGCCCGCTTCTTCTCCGTCGCGCCGGCGCCGGCCAGGGCGAAAGGGCTGCGAGCGGCGGCCTCCGCCGTTGAGGTGGGCGGCGTCAAGATCGCGCGCGAAGGTGAGTAGGGTCTCTCGGGGCCCAAGCTGTGATGATGTAAAGGCGGGATCTTGGTAGGATGGCCGGTGTTTTAAGCAGGGTTTTCTTTGGTTGGATTGCTTCCACTTTTCCTGAGATAGGATTTTGAGAGTTCAAATGCGCTATGCTTGGGCTACTACTGGTAGTGTTTTGGGAGGTTCTATGCATTCATGATGCATTGGAGATATCATTATGACTAATATGTTGGTGTGCTATGAATCGGTAGCCAAATTCCTGAATCACTGGCTGCGTAATTGCGTTCTTCAGTAGATTCTTGGCAGTGGAATTGCTCTGACAGTCATTTCCTTGCATTTTAGTGGCGCACTTTGAGACCAAAATGTTTCTACAGTGGCATGTGTGTTTATATTTCAGTCGAATTAATGCAAATTGACTTGAAATGTACCATGCATTTTGTGCAATTAGTATGTTCTGATTTTTACTGTCATGATTTGGTTCATTTTGGATGTCCTCGGTAGATGTTGTGAAGGAGGATGACCCAACAAACAACGTGCCAGACACTATCTTTTCAAAGATCGGCCTGCAGCTGCACAGGAGGGATAACCATCCCCTTGGGATCCTGAAGAACACAATTTATGATTACTTTGGCAAGAACTTCACTGGACAGTTTGACAAGTTTGATGACCTTTGCCCCCTTGTTTCTGTCAAGCTGGTATGGGGTACAAATTGCATGTAGTAATATTGAATCGATATATGCTATTCTTCTTCTGCTAATAACCAACTGCAGTAGTAGTATACCCTTAGCAAGGTAGCAATAACTGGTACAATGCATATTTTGGTACAAGCTCAATACTTTGATTGCTCATTCCTTTCCTCTCGTGGCTTCTTCCCTGATATTAGTGAATGTGCTGTGTGTTTGGTATGTGGTAGTTTTTGGCCTCTGGCTGACCTATACATGTTCTTTGCTGCAGAATTTTGATGATGTCTTGGTCCCTTCTGACCATGTAAGCCGGAGTTACAATGACACATATTATGTTGATGGTCAAACAGTCTTAAGGTGTCATACCAGTGCTCATCAAGCTGAGCTGCTAAGGGATGGACATACACACTTTCTTGTAACTGGAGATGTTTACCGTAGGGATTCCATTGATTCAACTCACTATCCTGTCTTCCATCAGGTAACTTTATTTTGCCATATTCACTTAAATGTTTCTCGATGAGGTTTGTTTTGATAATCTTTAACGCATGCAGATGGAAGGGTTCCGTGTCTTCTCTCCTGATGAATGGTCAGGTTCAGGCATGGATGGGACAGCATATGCAGCTGCAGAACTCAAGAAAACACTGGAAGGCTTGGCAAGACATCTATTTGGCAAATCACTTGTAGCTTGTTCCTTGTCATTTGAGGGGATGATGAAATAGATCCTTGTTTCAGCTAAACTATAGAAAAATGTTATCTGCAGGTGCTGTAGAGATGCGGTGGGTTGACACTTACTTTCCATTTACAAACCCATCCTTTGAGCTTGAAATATATTTTCAGGTATATTGGATGTGTTCAACTATTTTTTATAGTAACAAGCCCATGTAAAACATGTTGCACAAGTTACATTGGCATGAAAATTTCTTGTCTTCTAAGGATGATTGGTTGGAGGTTTTGGGCTGTGGAGTCACCGAGCAGGAAATTTTGAAAAGAAATGGCAGGAGAGACCATGTGGCATGGGCCTTTGGCTTGGGCTTGGAGCGCCTTGCAATGGTCCTTTTTGACATTCCAGATATTCGACTCTTCTGGTCGAATGATAAACGATTCACGTCCCAGGTACTGCTACTACAAGTTTCACTATCTAACTACTTGGGTAGTTCAATTTTGTGTTAGCTTTATAGTGACCCATTTACCATGTTCAGGCTACAGCATCTGCTCAATCATATTTACTTTTCTGCCAAACTCACTCCTTTTATATCTCAAATATTTTGGGGTTATAATTTTTTTGAAATTTAAGGATTAAGAGCTTAAATTGTCAAGTTAAATTAAATATTGTCGTCGGGTATCAAAATACCAGGGTACCCAACAGACGGCAAAATACGACTCCCTGCACAATCGCTAAAGCCTCATCGTAGGGGCCCCACTAAAACCAACCCGCCAAGGGCGCTGATAGCATATCAGTCGCTCGAGGTACGAACGACAAACTCCATCCCACCCAAGCCTTGCGGAAAGGCCTCGGGCGGTATTTTTCCGCCTCGCCCGAGCCCCCGTGACGTCATCAAAGCGCCCGACCCCCTCGGCCTACTTCCGCCTCACTCGAGGGACACATGGAATCCTCAGGCAAGACGGAAAGCCACGGGGCCAGAGACGGAACCAGGGGGGCTAGCAGGGGCCGTGCCCCCCCCAAAGCACAGTAAGTTTCCTTTAATACCTATATAAATATATGAATTTACAGCTAAAAAATATTAATTTTCACCTATTTTTTATTCAAATATTATGATTTTGGTTATAAATAGTGTAAAATATTTAAAAAATTGTTGAATCATATAATTATGTATATTTTAGCACACTAAAAAAATATGATCATATTTGTTTGCCCCCCTAGTCAGAATCCCTGGTTCCGTCTCTGACGGGGGGCCCCAACCGCGGCACCCGCTCCCGCCGATGGGACAGACATGACCGTGCACAGTCAACAGCAGTACGGGAACCACGCCCTGATCTAACATGACCCCGGTCATTCTGTTGATTACGGATAATCTTCAGTCTACCACGGGATGCCCCACGGTAGTAGAGTTTCGGCAAGGGTTACGTTTAGACCGCGATCTGGATGTTGAGGAGCAAGACGACAACCCAGACAAAAGATTTACCCAGGTTCAGGCCGCTCGGAAGCGTAATACCCTACGTCCTGCTTCTCGTGTTATCTGTGTTCTCAAGTATCGGAATACAATGAGGTGCTCAGCTCGTAGATCTGAGGACCGATCTAGGGCTGATTGAGTTGAAGATTAGATGCGTTCTAGGGGGGTCCCTGGCTGCTTTATATAGTCAGCCGCCAGGGTTACAGAGGTCGGTTACACCAAGTCGTATCCTAGGAGGACTCGAGCTATCCTAACCGATAAAGACTACTTGCGGGACAAGCTTCCTTGTACGTGATCCGAATTGAGGTCGGTTACGGACCACACCTCCGTCTTGATATCCAGCCCACCAGCCTGGTTGGCAGCAAGCTGGGCTTCGCCTTGTCTGGGCCGTCTTGCCGAGCAGCCCGAGACTACCTATGAGGGTATACGGGGTCTATCCCCCCACAGCTAGTCCCCGAGCGCCATATATTCTGATGCGACACGCCATTTTAACCTTCTCCGAATAGTGAGGCTTGAGTTCTTGACATCTCCGACCACCGTTGTCGCCGGAGAAGTAGGTTGTTCGAAGAATGTATGGTGCTCTTAAGAAGAAAGAAAAAGATTTCCGTCCCGGGAAGTGTGCCCACTTGTATTTCTGAAAAGAAATGTAAGTGCGTCTTGAAGTGTAGCATCTTTGATCATCAGAGGCGTAGTGGTCGAAAAATAAGCACATTCACCGCGAGGTGAAGTGTGCCCACTTAGTCCCCGAGCCTGGTAGTAGGTGACGTAGGCACGTGGTGTCAGGGTCTAAAAAGAATTCCCAGTTAAGTTGAAAATCCAATCGTCATACAGGCGATACGAGATGCATCGGCAGGTGCATCGTACCGATGTAGTCCCCGAGCTTGCTGGAAGGCGAGGTATGAGCCTTGTAGCAAGGTCCAAATGAGAAAAAAATATCCCAACTGTATGCGAGTTGCCAGTCACATGTAGTTGAGACGCAAAGTCCTCGAGCCGTGGTCGGAGAGTGGTTGAGGCAGTCCCCGAGCACAGGTCGAGGAGCGAGCGACGAAATCCCCGAGCCGTGGTCGGAGAGCAGTCGAGGCGCGAGCGACGAAGTCCCCGAGTCGTGGTCGGAGAGTGATCGAGGCAGTCCCCGAGCACTGGTTGAGGCGCAAGCGACGAAGTCCCCGAGTCGTGGTCGACGAAGTCCGTGGCCGTAGTCCGTTCCCGTTATAGGGAAGTGGATCCTGCCGTCGTGTCCCTTGGGATCGCTCCGGAGCTGGACGACGACGCTGCTGAAGAGCTCCGGGCCTCCTCTGCTCCTACCGCCGCAGCCTTGGTAGAAGACATGGTGCTGATCGAAGATCCTGTAACGACAGACGGTGGTCAATAGGCAGCCATGTAGAAACATTATGTATGAACAATATGTTTAGGAGTTAAACAGAGCACGAGGTGCTCAGAAACTCGTTATGGCAATGTATATTTCAGGCGTTTACTTAAGCGTGTGATAAGTATTTTGCCGTTTCTAAGTTTTACTTTATGCATAACTAAACACATAAAGTTTATTTCGAAAGTATGTGTCGACATCCAAGTTTTATCCTTGCTCTCGAAGCGACTAGCTCAGTTAGGTGACCCAGGGACGCACTAGTGAACAGCGCGATGCGCCAGGATCACTAGGTACGATCCTAAGTACCGTTAGAGGACAACCATCGGATCTCCTAGTGCTGAGTAGCGCGGAGCTGTAGCACATCGACAGAGGACCGAGACGTGGTGTCTTGTCAAGTCGTTCTCGGCGAGCAAGAATAAAGTTTGGATGTGACATATGCAGGGTGCATGTATGCAAGGTGTGTACAAAACCCTTTTAAAGAAGATTGCAACTGGAAAGCAGAGAGAGACGAAAACTTCCATTATATAAAGAAATAAATTAGAGGTGATGAAATACATATCTTAGGATTTACACGTGGTAGCGTATGAGCAGCTCTATGTGCCATGAATTAGGCTCTTCAACACCTTCTAATGTCTCCAACCGATAGGATGTTGGGCGTGTGACGGCCTTTACCCTGAACGGTCCTTCCCACCTTGGTGATAGTTTATGGAGGCCATCGGTCTTTTGAATCCGACGGAGCACGAGATCACCGACCACGAACAAGCGTCCTCGGACGTTGCGATTATAGTAGCGACGTACGGCCGCTAAGTACTTGGCGGTCCGAACACACGAATCCAATGCCTGTTCTTCTTTAGCGATGATGTCGACATCCCTGGCAGAGTTGGAAACGTCTTCGTTGTAGTAGGCGACTCGTGGTGATCTGAATGCGACTTCAGCTGGTAGAACAGCCTCGGAGCCGTATACCATGAAATATGGTGATACTCCGGTATTTCGATTGGGTTGGGTGCGCAGTCCCCAGACCACAGTAGGGAGCTCCTGGAGCCACCGACCAGGTTTGAGAACCTTGTCCGCCTGGTAGACTCGCTTCTTGAGAGCGTCGAGGATCATTCCATTTGCTCGTTCTACTTGACCGTTTGCTCTGGGGCGAGCGATGGAGACGTACTTAACTTTGATGCAGTTGTCTTCGCAAAAGTTGAAGAAAGCATCGCTCGTGAATTGTGACCCCAGATCGGTGATTATAGAGTTTGGGATGCCAAACCTATGGATAACCTCGTCTAGAAATTGTACGGCCTTCTCAGCGGTGGCTTGCTTGACTAGTTTGTACTCTATCCACTTGGAGAACTTGTCGATGAGCACGTAAACAGAAGCATAGCCGCCGGGTGCTTTTTTGAAAGGACCGATCATATCCAGTCCCCAGCACGAGAAAGGCCAAGCAACTGGAATGGTTTGCAAATCATGTGCTGGGACATGGATCTGCTTAGCAAACATTTGACAGTTTGCGCATCGCCGCACATAATCTTCGGCGTCAGTAACAGCTGTAGGCCAGTAGAAACCTGCTCGGTAAGCTTTGCCGACCAGCGTCCGAGAAGCTGCATGGTTACCGCACATACCCTCATGGATCTCTTTCAAGAGCTCGAGGTCCTCTTTCTGGGTAATGCACTTTTGGTAAATGATGGACCTGAGTCCTTTTCGCATTAGTTCACCGTTGACCATGGCATAAAGCTTGGCTCTGCGGACCAATTGCTGGGCAGCAATCTTGTCTTCCGGAACTAGGTGTTCATTCAGGTATTTGATGAAGGGCTCTCTCCAATCTGGCTGGGGAGGCACTACCTGCTCGGGTAGCTCTGTACCTTCATCAGCTTCTTGCAGCGGGTGCTTGGCGCTGGTTGGGATCTAACCAACGAGGGCCGTTAACTGGATCTGCAGCGCGTGCTCGGCGGACGTGGCTGCGCTGTCGTGGTCGGACAGGGGTGAAGCCAGAGAAATCTGGCTCTTGGTGAAGCTGGTTGCGAGCAGTCTCGACTAGATCCAACATCTCCACCAAACCACGACCCTGTCGGTCGATTAGCTCAATCAGATCTGAGTTGTCAATGTGCCTCCTCTGGTAGCGAGGAAGCTGTCTCCGGGGGGCCTGGGCGGCCATCCTCTCCGTGGCCGCTGAGGGCAACACGGAATCTTGCGCAACTGGTGCTGGGACCAGCGGCGATGACCTTGGCGCTGTGACCGAAGGTGCAGCAAGCGGTGCTGTGACCGGCTGAACAGCAGGTGGTGCTGGGACCATCCTGAACGCTCCCGAGGACGTGAGGGCCGTAGCTACGCTCGTGGTCCAGGTGAAGGATCCGACGGTGAGCGTGTAGCCGGCTTGGAAATCCATGGAAGCGGGGAAGGAAACCATCTGGATCGCCTCAAGATCTAAAACACCAGCCCATACCTGGCGCGCCACTGTTGATTACGGATAATCTTCAGTCTACCACGGGATGCCCCACGGTAGTAGAGTTTCGGCAAGGGTTACGTTTAGACCGCGATCTGGATGTTGAGGAGCAAGACGACAACCCAGACAAAAGATTTACCCAGGTTCAGGCCGCTCGGAAGCGTAATACCCTACGTCCTGCTTCTCGTGTTATCTGTGTTCTCAAGTATCGGAATACAATGAGGTGCTCAGCTCGTAGATCTGAGGACCGATCTAGGGCTGATTGAGTTGAAGATTAGATGCGTTCTAGGGGGGTCCCTGGCTGCTTTATATAGTCAGCCGCCAGGGTTACAGAGGTCGGTTACACCAAGTCGTATCCTAGGAGGACTCGAGCTATCCTAACCGATAAAGACTACTTGCGGGACAAGCTTCCTTGTACGTGATCCGAATTGAGGTCGGTTACGGACCACACCTCCGTCTTGATATCCAGCCCACCAGCCTGGCTGGCAGCAAGCTGGGCTTCGCCTGGTCTGGGCCGTCTTGCCGAGCAGCCCGAGACTACCTATGAGGGTATACGGGGTCTATCCCCCCACACATTCGACCACGACGACATCCATACCTCTACAGCGACGGGGATAACGACCACTATACCACCTAACCCCCTCTCTATGCAAATCCGGGCGCCCATGTCGTCCGTCCTCAACGGCACAGAGGCGCACAGGACGAAGCGTGGCCACAACGCGCAGCACCAGCAGACGGAGAGGCCAAAAGATCAACGCCTGTTGCATCTCTGCGCTACAGGAAAACTGTTCCCACCGGATAAGGAGAAAGACGGTCACGCCCGAGGTTACCTTTTTTGTTTTTCTCTTTCATTTTCATCTCTTTACCACAAATGTAACCTGAGCCCTCTCCTTATAAACTATAAAAGGGGAGGTAGGGGCCACATCTAGGGCAAGCAATCAAGGGACAACACATACACACAATCGAGAAGAATCGAAACAAAACGCACCACCCTAAGAAAGAGACCTGGGATCCGTTCCCTCTCTCGAAAGCTTGTAACCCTTACTACGAGCACTCCGGTGCAAGACAATACGAGCAGTACCAAAACCCACCGGACGTACGACCGTTCAAGTCCGAACCAGTATACATCCTTTTGTCCGCTTTGTACACCATCCGGGCCTAGACGTGCAGACACAAATTTACTCGTCGCTCTGTTTAGACCTCCGGTTTTTTTAGACACCGACAGTTGGCGCGCCAGGTAGGGGGACTTCTGCACGTCACGATCCATCTCTTAGGTCTCGATGGCCAACCCCCGCATCCGCTTCACTCTAGGCTCCCATGTCCGGTTCGGCAACCTAGATTTCCTCTGCACGGGAGTGGACTATGATCTGATCCTTCTTCCCCCTTCCGTCGACATCGACGCCATTTCCGAGGCCCTGTCCAACCTTCGCCTGTGCGTCGAGGAGGGGCAGGCCCTCGAGAACGACTGCCCAGAAAGTTCCCAGGGCAGAACGACGCAGGCCAGTAAGCCGCACGACCACGGGAAGGCCCGTGGCCAGTCCTCGACTACAGTTCATCTTAATCCATCTGCGGGGGAGATTCCCGCGGATCTACCGACTCACCATGCTTAGGCTATCGCGGAAGTACTCGCGACCACCGAGACGACCTCTAGCACCAGCTCCGACGAAGACGACGACATTTGGGCCGGCGCCGACTTCTCCGGGCTCGACGACCCGGGGGCTCTACGTCATTTCGTCGACATCTGCGACTACCTCCTCGACGGCGGCGACTCCGACGACGGTGGCTACGAGCTCACGTGTCCATGACGCCGGGATCACCCCCTGCCCAAGATCTATTATTCTATTTTTGGAAGATAATCTGTTCGTGCATGCGTTCGAAATCTTTGCACGATTATCCGTTGTAATTTATTTCCTCACTTAAATCATAAGTTAAATCATCAGCGATAATTACGTAATACGGTTTCCGCCCTTTACGGTCTGTTACGACACGGAGTTCGAAGGCTGGCCCACGAAGGGTTCGACAGCCGCTCCGAGCCACCCGAGTGAGGGATGGCATGAGAAGGGGCACACGAGCGGCCAGTACCCGGACGCGCTGAGCGTCTTGGGCCTTCTTGAGCCATGTTCAAGTACAGGCCGGTTTACGGTTCGGGAGTTTTTTTCCCTGATGTTGACTAATGTTTAGGAATCATTTGTTCCTTGATGTAGTTAAAAATATTACATCTGATAAACTTGGTTTTGGCAACACTCAAAGATTGGCAATTAACTTCATTTAATTGTTTGGTTCATATTTTTAATTTTATTGGCTTATTGCGTTAATATGTACCACAGGATTTAATCTGTGGAGCTGCACAAAAGTCATGTAATATGTTGATCTAACATAGTATTAACAAGAGATGCCATGTTCATCTTGGTTTGTATTTAGTATTTACTCTCATCAACATTAGTTTCTAAGACATTCATTCATGTTACCCAGTTCTCAGAAGGCAAGCTTGGTGTCAAGTTCAAGCCATTTTCAAAGGTATAAGCTTTACGTTTCTGTTTTTTATTTAATCTACACTTTTTTTTTTTTGAGAAAATAATCTTTATCTTGGTGTCAATCATGCTGGCTGACAGTTTATTGTTTGTTTAGTTTCCTCCTTGTTACAAGGATACGAGTTTCTGGATCAATGATGCATTTACAGAGAACAACTTATGTGAGGTTGTCAGAGGAATTGCTGGCGATCTTGTTGAGGAGGTATGACAACAGTGCATTCGATGCATATTGGCTTAGCTTAGCCATTTCAAGTTTATATGATCCTTCAGCTTTCCTTTTGTCATTTCATATAATAACTGAATTCAAACAATAGCATAAGCGATAAGGATTAAATGGATCATTTTAGACTGATGGCTATGAATAGTAAGAAGGCCTCATGTTAGGTGAAAGTTTAACTACTGATCTATACAAGCTTATTACCAGTGTCCTGCACTCGTGTTGGTAATGATTCATCGTTTCTTGGGTTATTTATAGTTTGATTAAATGATTAGCCGACTCCTTCCAGTGCCCACACACATGCATGCGTGTAGGGTAACTCTTTTTCAGGCATGATAAGGAGTTTTGATCTCATTACCTTCAAACAGCAATATCCATTTGGTTAATATGAGGAACCTAATATGTTATCTGTGCATCCAATCTACAATTTGTAGCTTGGTCGTATAATGGAATTTTAACTCTTAAGAGTATTTTGAAATTAACTTTTTTGTTTGCAGGTAAAACTTATTGATAATTTCACCAACAAGAAAGGCATGACAAGTCATTGCTACAGAATAGCCTATAGGTCAATGGAACGTTCGCTCACAGACGAGGAGATTAACAATCTTCAGGTACTTGCAACAATTCTCATGGAGTGATTTTTTTTTGTGCCATCTTGATTCTGAATCTGATTATCTGTGCAATTCAATTGCAGTTGAATGTCAGGGAAGCTGTGAAAGATAAATTGAAAGTGGAGTTGAGATAGAAGCAGCTAGTTGTGCTGTTATACCATGAACTAAATTTTGCCTCTCTTTATATGTAAATCCATTAAAAAAGTTTTTTTAATCTATCGAGAAAATGTGCCATTTGCTTCTGTATTGATCACGTTTTCCATTCTGTTTAGGGGAGGGAAAAAAGTTCCTATTCCAGTTGGTACCTGTAACACCCTAAAAATTGTTTCTTTTGAAATAGAGAAAAATTGATTTAATTTTGAATTTTTGTGCTCATGAAAACATAGGGAAATAATAAATTTTCATTAAATTAAAATTTATCTTAAGGTAGAAACATGTTAGTTGCATTTATGCCGGTCGCACCTTGTGTTTCTATGTGCAATATATATATATATATATATATATATATATATATATATATATATATATATATATATATATATATATATATATATATATATATATATATATATATATATATTAAATACGTTTAGCAGACGAGTATCTATCTCTAGGAATTTTTCAGCTTCTTTTTGGAATTTAATTCCTAGCTCTTTGACCTTAATATTTATGTTCCAAGTTCCCAACAATCTTTTCTTGAACTCCAAATATTTTGTCTGAGTTTCTCGTCTTTCAATTTATCTCTAGGATTTTTTAGGGATTTTTCTAAGCTTCGGAGCATTTTTCGTGATATAAATGGTAATTCTAGACTTTCTAGAATTATTTTTATTTCATGATATTAATTAATTTCGAAATTAGAAAAATCCGAGCCCAAATTTTCACCGACTCTCAAAGGCCCGTGCCTTTATTTATTAATGGGTTTTAATGTTTATTTAAGTCTATTAGTGGAGGTGGATGATGCAACATCAATTAGTATTATATTGCTAATTGATGTATAGGTGTGCAATTTTCTCCTTATATATTTATACTGATTCTTTAGGTAAAGCACACCAACGCTATCATAAGGAAAGCCTCTAGTTCGGAAATCCCTAAGATAGTAAAATAGATTTTTTCCTTCTTTCTCTACTGTGTCGTCGCCAACGTCATCGATTTGATCCGTCGTTTCCAGCTCTTGGCAGCAGTGTCATCATCGTTTTATTTGTTGGCCGACTTCTGGCCATCCTTCATCTGTCTCTGGTGGTGAGTATACCATCACGTCCGGCATCCATCCAGTATTTCGATTTGCATCTCATCTATGTCTCTCGTCCTTCTTCTCTGATCCGTTTTGTGCGCGTGTGTACGTCCGCCCAGCCAGTGACGGACCTAGGATTTTGGCATAGGGTATGCCGCACCAAAATTCTCATATCCAATTTGGCAAAGACCTATTTAGCAATTCGATATACAGCAGCAAAATTTGCCTCATAATTTATAATTTTTTCTATCTGATCAGCCTAGGATATGCCGCACCATACCCGTGCCACCCGCTGGCTCCGTCCATGCGCCCAGCTGCATACCGAGCAAGCCTTCGTGGAGAGAGCAATCTTGCTAGTCATCATCGTTGGTTCAATCTACAGGAGTCAGCACTTAAGCGCCGTTGCCTTGCATACCTACAGAGAGCAGGTGCACAATCCATGTCCTGCACGTTGCCTATATCCTTTTCTATCATTTTTTTTGCGTAGTTTTCTCATCTTAGTTCCGTTTTAGTCCGTTCAAGTTGTGTTACACTCATAGCGATGTAATCTATGCTCTAGTACTACTGTAAAACATGTTGGTGAACCTTATAAAATAAATATTAACTTGATTAATGTTTATGTAACTAGTTTTATTAATAAAATTAATATAGGAGTTACACTTCGATATTTTATATGCAAATGTTAAAAACGATTTAATTGCTATCACCAATGTGTTTTAAAATTATAATTTGATTAGCTTCACCTCACGTCATATGCAGTTCAAAAAGATGTTCTCACATATATACTTTTTTTAACAAATTTAATCAATCTAAATGTTACCTAAATATTTCTAAATAAAATATGATTAGTTTTACCTAATTTAAATATAATTTGACTTAACTCAATTTAGATATTTTTCTAAGTATATTATACATGTTTTATATAATCATTAAAATAAATGAAGCCTCTAGTTTCTCTCTCGTACTCGTAAAGTAAATCTTTCGATAGTCATTTCTCTTTTAATGTAGTTCCGATTAGCGTGCTTTTCGCGTTTATGTGCTCGTGGCAATGCATAAATTAGTTTTCAAAACCTTTTCATTGCTTGGTGTACTGTTCTAATTTAGTTCTATTGTTTGCTTCGTGTACGATTGCATGGGTGCTTTTGTGGTGTTCTATGATCATGTCCCGTCGGTGATCTTTGTGTTGGTAATCAAGAAGGAATCCTTTGGAGGTTAAGAACCAACAGAAGATCAGTGTTGAAGGCAAGTATAGCATGGTATCTCCTTGTTGTCCTATTCACTTTAATTACATGATATCATATTGCATGTGTCTATCCTTGAATGGCCAATAGAGACTTCCTAGTTTTGATCTATACCTTATGAGATTTTACATTGGGTAGCTTTTACTAGCGCTGAACATAAACTATGATCTTGTAATGTGATTAATGGAATATGCAACAACACTAAAAGATCTTTTATTCATAGTTAAAAGAGGTCTAGAGCATGGAGTTATATTTTGATGCTCTAATTTCTCTCCATAAGGACTCATCTGTGGACAAACATCCGGGATTGGCAGTACAACTGTGAGGGCGATATGGTTCTGGCTCTAGTTGTTTGGAAGACCTTTTCTAGCTTGTTAGAGGTTATCCGAAAGAGCGCAAAAGGGGTGTTTCTCAGGATGGATGTAGTGCGACTTCTGTCCTTATGAGTATAGGCTGCGGTTATGTGCCATAGGGAAGGAGAGCTCTACATTTGCAGGTTATAGAAATCTAGCGGCCCTAACTTGTTAGACGAACTTTTGAATGGCTTTATATGATTTCTGGTGTTTTGGGGAGTCACGAACCCATACATTTGGAAGTCATGACTTACAGTGAAAGTGTACATCTCTGCGCAGAGTTTAATAAACTAGTATACTAGTCATGCTCACGGATACGAGCGGCCTTGGACCTTCACGGAATAGATGAACATTAAATGGTTTAATATGTGTTTTGCTATTCATTATTCATCTTTACATCGATCATATGTTTATTGTGGGAATTATTGCAAATTTGATGCTACTCATAAGATAAAATTGTGACAACTAAAAGCTACATGCAGTTGAACCGTGTCATGCCTTTGTTAAGCCTCATTATACCCCATGTTATATTTGCTGAGTACGACATGTGCTCACCCTTGCTATTTCCCCCACACCTCAGGATGAGTACCAGATTGCTAGAGTTTGGAAGAGTTAGACTTGTGATCAACCAGTCAGTTGTGTTCCTATGGAGTGGAGTTTTCACCCGAAGATCGGAGTTCACTTTTCTGCTGTAAGGTTATCTTCTTTGTGCTAAGTACGTTATATATTAAGCATTGTATTTTGATATTACCCTTATTTGTAGTTATATGTGAGATTTGACTTCCTGAGCTCACATATAATGCGTATCTGGTTTTGTTCTTAAAACCGGGTGCTACAGTACCCATCATATCTTGTAATTCATAAAGATGATGTGCTGTATGCTACTCACTAATTTTTTTTGCTGGTAGTGTAGAATAAGATGACTCTTATGTTTGCGGTAGTCAGAGTTGTGCCATTGTTCGCACTGTCCATGTACATATTCCATCAAATCATCCGAGCATTATTGTGTACAATATGGTGTTTGTGTTTTTGGTACAGTCTGATGATATGATCCTCTAAGGCTAGGCTGATGGCTCAATTCTGTTCTCAATATACTCCCAAGAACCAGAAAGCATACACCTGAGAATTGAGCTAGCTTCAGGAGTTTGCGTTGTTCATATCACTAAAATTCTGAACCAATTTGATATTCTATAAAGCAAGAGAATTTTGATGTTCCTTGCACAAGTCTACATGATGTCCAGATCTCGGCACTGTGTGTTCCAAATTATTTCATATTGCATCAGTTTCAGGTTATCCTTCGATCCTCGGTATGGAGAAAAGGATACTGAATGTCTGTATGCTGATAGAACACAGTAAGGGGAAAAAAAACATGTCCAGTGCGAATCCACACTGAACGTTCATGTTACTATTTAGTGACAATGTCACACGGTACGCATTGATCTCATGATTTGAATGCAAAATGTTGGTCTCTGAAGAATAATGCAAGACTATGATCTGAATTCTGAATGCACACAAGGTCACATATACTGAGAACTGTTTGTAGACGCCACACCAGATGATTACAGAATAAAAACTCTCCGTTCATATGCTATGTCTGTGAGACAAGTTTTTCCTTTTGAGAGAAGTGGCAACTGACAAGTATACATTATACCGATATCATTACAATCACGTCATTTCAAAATTTTATATGAGCTATGACAAATCTGTAGGAGCTTGGTTCCCGATCCTTAAACATCCCAGTGGGTGCTATCTTCGCCCTTCTCAGTTCTCACCTTGCATGAATGATGAATGAAATTGCTGTGAGAACTCAGCTAGAGTATGCCATAGCAGTCCTTCCCGTTGTCGCCGGGAAGTCGTGCGTCTTCTACCGTGAGTGTCACGGCTCATGTTGTTGATTGCCGTTGAGTTCGTGCAGTTGGTTTCAGGTGTCGATGGACAATGGCTATGAGAGAGAGCCTGACGAGTGTTTTTGTGAACGAAATAAAGACAGTGTTTACTTTGTTTCATATCCCGCTGATCCACTGCTTTCTGATACTGTTACCTTTTGCCTTCACGTTTCTTTAAAAAAAAAACACGTCAACACCATGTGTTACCTTACTAGACTAGAGAAGAAACAAGAAAGGGAAATAGATTGATGGCCATTAATTTCCTTTTGACTACTTCTTCGTTGCCCGGTCTTTTTTTTTTTGGCATGAATTGAAGGCTAAACTGCTCTGAACGTGGTGGATGGCAGAATTATCCGCGTCAGCACATTCACAGAGTCCTCAACGTCCTGCACTCGTGCTGAACTAGGCACGATCCACCACAAAATGTAGCTAGCTAGTAGCTAACCAGTGCCATCACCGTACCTCAAGGCTGGTTGGTTTCTAGCCACCATGTTATTCTATCTTGTTTTGTGTGCTCATGTGTGTTTTGTTAATTTAGAGAAGGAAGATTCGTCTTTGTTTTTCATAGAAACCATCTATATGGGTGTGTTTGTTCGTGGAATGAGGTGGTCCATCTTTTCTCACTTCTCCACCTTTTTGTTTAGTTTATTGAATGAAATGGGTTGATTCATCACCACCTCATTCCTCACAAACAAGCTGATAATTAGCATATGCATGAGAAATGAGTTAATTCCATAAATTTTGTGGGATGTACTCATGATGCACCACTTCATGAAGCACGGGATGATTCCACGAGTCAAACACACCAATAGTTTCTTTTGTTACCATCCATCGTCACTTTCTTCAAACTCGCATTTTTTATTGTTAGCATGGGCTCAGATCATGGCACATCAGGGGTTGTTTTGTTGATACCTTGGTCTAGGACGCTTCGGCTAGACAGTTTGATCCCACGTCGGACGTTGAAAATTGAGGGATGTTGTCAAGGCCAGGTGAGTTCCCAAAAATATTGCCTTATATGCCTTCCGCTAAAAAAAAATTAAAAAAATAGAAAACTATGCGCATACATATGAAAATCCATCTACATCCTTTCTCTCGACTTGCTTTCCGTTAAGAGGACTTTCAGGCTATCTAAACAGACATCCTACTTTATATGTTTGAGTAGTGAAATAAAAAACTCGCCTTCAATATTCTATCTATATTTTGCTCCACAGATTTGTTGGCTACCTAAATTTGTAGAATCCATTTCATACATTACAAGAGTTATTACAAAACATGTTTTCAAATTTGTAGCAAAGATAAGACAATTATAGAATCACAACAGAGTCCAAAACAGATCTCAGCTTAACATAGAGGTAAAACTACAAGATTTATCAGAGTCATAAGGCTGCCTGCACCGCGTCTGATAAATTCATCCGGTACCGCACCACGTCGGCATATAGCGTAGACAAACAGCTACAGCGGGACATCTAAACTCATCCGGTATGCATATCTCTCCGTTAAATATAGGAGATACAGTGACACATAGAGGACAACCGCTACCGCACAGGCGCAGGCCAGGCCCCCCACGCGACGCCGCAGACCGCATGCGCGCATGCTCGGAAGACAGAGACAACATGCAGCATGGGCCCCACCGTTTTAAACAATTAAAAATCATTATAACTCACAAACCAAAAAACAAAATTAAATTTTGATTGTACCATTAAATTCGTTTCAATAAATTCTTCAAAACTAGATCACACATGGATATATTTAGATAAAGTGATAAGTGGACCCCATAGTGGATAGAGGATGGATGGGTGCGGGAGAACTGAGTATATAGGAGAGAATCTTGATGACCAGGATGTATGGAGAATGAAAATAGAGGATCGTGAGTGCGGATAGCCTAAAAGAAGTCTTCCTGGTCAACTTCGGCCGTGGGTGGTTCAGACCAAGCGGATACACGTCAACTCCATTGGGTCCTTTTTGTTCCCTCCCCTATGTTGTGCTGTTTCTGCCACCGAGGGTGTTTTCCCCGTAGTTGATAGTTGGTATGCAACCTTACTACTAGCATGGCTGAGCCCCAACTGCTTTCTACGAGGGTTGGCCGGTTGAGGTCAGGGTGAAAATCCGGACGACGATGCCTGTGGGCACCACTTCCTCCGTTCACCACGCCCTACCTCGCTAGGTTTCCATGGGTTATATCCCATTTATGGGCTAGCAATGGCAGCATGGTATTCTTCCTAAAGGAATTATTGTGTAATCTTGCATCGTGCTTGGCTCCTCTCGACTGATGGCCGCGCCTGATTACAACATTTTAAGAAGTTGGAGCTGTTGTGTTGAGGTGTCAACGGGCTCGGCGATGATGACTCATATTTGTGATTGGTCTTGGACAATGGTTGAAAGCAAGGACTTTGGTGGTAGATTTTGTACTTGGTAGCCACTTGGTGCTTCGACGAAGCTTTTGTCTCATGGTTGCTCTAAGCTTTAAGACAAGGCTGAGGACCTTCGCTGTGAAGTCGAAACTGCTTATCGTTGGGCAAAGCTTGGCAACAATGACACATAACAGGCTTCGTTGCTGAAAAGCCATGCTGAAAAGTACTGTTCGCCGATTTGTCGTGAGAGAAAAACATTGTTCCTTCGCTGAAAAAGTACGGCTGATAAGCCAAGCGAACAGGGTCATTATAGTTTTTAGATAGTGGTTGTATGGTTTTTGGGTTTGATTTTCCTTATAGACTAGACCATCTCTCTTCTTCTTATTAATACATGAAACTCCGGATCTTAAAAAAAAGAATAATGATACACCCTGGATTTTTCGTTGTGCACGTAGCCTCCTCAACATATATGCAAAATGTAAATGACAGGTTAGCAGCACATCAAAGTGCCTCTATGAAAGTCGTTTAAAATCTTATCGCTAGAATTGCATAATCTATTGACTACGTAGCGCATGTCCAAATTCACAAAAAGAAAATGTAGCCCATGTCCAAGCCCATACACTGGCACCCGGACCCGGCCCCCGGGCGGGGAAAATGATTCTTTCACTTTTCCAGCTTGTGGACAATCTGGGAAAGGCAGTCAAAATCAATAAAACAGAGAACCGTTGCACATCTCACAATCCACTTTTCTCCGTACAGGTGTTCTTCGGCAAGTCTGTCAAGAACGCATCAAACGCCACGTCAGATGAACCACCTTTCTTGAGAACCTCTACAGTCATCTCCTTGGCCGTCAAGAGCCTCTGCCTAAGCTCCTTCCCGTCGCCGGACCCAGGCGCCATCACCAGTCTCACCTTTGCTTCCACCTCCTCCGCCTTCACCAGCTCCTCCTCGTACCCCTCCATCACGACGCCAACCTTAATCTCCTCCACCATGTGCACCTTATTCATCTTCTGCTCCGCGTATGACGGCCAGCAGATCATCGGCACGCCAGACGCGATGCCCTCTAGCACCGAGTTCCACCCGCAATGCGTCACGAACACGCCGATGGATCGGTGCCGTAGCACCTCGCTCTGCGGCGCCCAGTTCTTCACCACGAAGCCCCTTTCCCTAGTACGCTCCAAGAAACCCTCGGGAAGCAACGACTCCAGGTCCGGCTCGACGGAGTTGCTCCGGTGCTCAGGCGGGTTCCGAACGACCCACAAGAACCTCTGCCCGGAGTTCTCCAGCCCACGTGCTATCTCTCTCAGCTGCGGCGCCGAGAACCTCCCCAGGCTGCCGAAGCTGAGGAAAACAACGCTCTGGTCCGGTTGGGCGTCCAGCCATTCCAGACACGCGTGCCTCTCGCCGGCCCCTCCCCTGTTTCCGGGAAGGACCAGCGGCCCGATGCAGTGGACTGGCGGAGCCGAGCGCCCCGGAGTGCAGAGGCCACGGCTGAGCGCTTCCAGGGCCCGTGCCTCCAGCCAGTCGAAGCTGTTCACCAGAATGCCCCTCGCCTCGAGCATGCGCGCGCACTGGGACAGGCGTGCCTTGGCGACGTCGCTGTCCCGGTCCTGCATCGCCGCCCCCATGTCGAGCGCGCGGATAGGTGGCACGCCAGGGAAGTGCAGCACGGTCTCGGGCATGTCCTTGAACGAGGACGGGGCGGTAGGGTAGTAGTACGGCATGTGGAGCATGATGGCAAGGTCGCCTAGCGCGGAGGAGAAGAAGATGTACGCCGGGATGTTGAGCTCGGCGGCGACGTCGAGCGCGTCCGTGCAGAACATGTCGAGCACGATGGCGTCGACAGCGGGGAGCGCGCGCAGGAAGCCAAGAAGCACGGGGTTGGCGACGCGGAGCACGTCGATGGCGCGCATGACGGGGCTGGAGGAGCAAGGTTCCGTGCCGCCGCAGGACGGGACGGGGAGGAGGCGGAACGCGATGTCCGGGTTGGCGGTGGCGAGGCGGGCCAGCGCCTCGGCCGACACAGAGTCCTTGTCGGGCGAGTCGACGACGGCGATGATGACGGCTAGGCCGCGGCGGAGGAAGACCTTGGCCAGCTCCACCATGGGGTTCAGATGGCCGACTCCCAGCGAAGGGTAGAGGATCACGGTCTTCTGCGCCATGACGGCCATCAGGCACTTCTCGACGTGGGAATGTCGCGAGATGGAACTGTGCGAACTGCGAACACGAGACGAGATAGACATGCGTACGGGGCCACCGTTCTCTATTTTTTTTTTTTTTTAGAAAACCGTTCTCTATTTAAAAGCATGAGGGGGCACGGTGTTTGGCTTCTCATTCAATGGCTACCGTTGTTCCCATGTGTTTTGACTTCCGATTGAAGTCGTTCCTTGAGCTGGAGGGAGCTAAATTTACTGCTCCAATTGTTGGCTACCTATGGAGAATCAGTGGGCCAATGGATACGCGTGTCTAGCACGCGGATATATCCACGCCATAAGTTTTTCTAAACGTGAAAAGACTGGGATGTGGAATTGAAAATTGTTGGATATGTTTTTCTTTTTCATTTTTACTAAAAATTCTAGATTGGGAGGGGGAACTCTCCGGGGATGCTACCATCTTGCTCCAACTAGAAGTCAGTTTTCAGGGTGTTTTTGTCATTTTAATTAAAAATTATGATAAACACTTAATGAGGTTTTTAAACCACGAAAAATGATCTCTACGCTTCTAAAAAAATTTGAGAAGCGGACGAGCTGATAGCTCGGTTGGTAGCGCTCCGTTGTGGGCAGCTTCTCATTCAATGGCTACCGTTGTTCCCATGTGTTTTGACTTCCGATTGAAGTCGTTCCTTGAGCTGGAGGGAGCTAAATTTACTGCTCCAATTGTTGGCTACCTATGGAGAATCAGTGGGCCAATGGATACGCGTGTCTAGCACGCGGATATATCCACGCCATAAGTTTTTCTAAACGTGAAAAGATTGGGATGTGGAATTGAAAATTGTTGGATATGTTTTTCTTTTTCATTTTTACTAAAAATTCTAGATTGGGAGGGGGAACTCTCCGGGGATGCTACCATCTTGCTCCAACTAGAAGTCAGTTTTCAGGGTGTTTTTGTCATTTTAATTAAAAATTATGATAAACACTTAATGAGGTTTTTAAACCACGAAAAATGATCTCTACGCTTCTAAAAAAATTTGAGAAGCGGACGAGCTGATAGCTCGGTTGGTAGCGCTCCGTTGTGGGCAGCTTCTCATTCAATGGCTACCGTTGTTCCCATGTGTTTTGACTTCCGATTGAAGTCGTTCCTTGAGCTGGAGGGAGCTAAATTTACTGCTCCAATTGTTGGCTACCTATGGAGAATCAGTGGGCCAATGGATACGCGTGTCTAGCACGCGGATATATCCACGCCATAAGTTTTTCTAAACGTGAAAAGACTGGGATGTGGAATTGAAAATTGTTGGATATGTTTTTCCTTTTCATTTTTACTAAAATTCTAGATTGGGAGGGGGAACTCTCCGGGGATGCTACCATCTTGCTCCAACTAGAAGTCAGTTTTCAGGGTGTTTTTGTCATTTTAATTAAAAATTATGATAAACACTTAATGAGGTTTTTAAACCACGAAAAATGATCTCTACGCTTCTAAAAAATTTGAGAAGCGGACGAGCTGATAGCTCGGTTGGTAGCGCTCCGTTGTGGGCAGCTCTAGGTCGGGAGTTGACTCCCCACCTCTGCATGCGCAGGTTTGCGTATTTTAAAAAAATCTCCTTGTTTATCCCACGCCAAAACACATGTCTAAGGTCAGGTCCAGTATCACGTGGGCTCCGGTGCTACTGTGTATGGTTAGGATAAGGGTTTAAGGGTTTTCTTGACCTGCGTGAGAATGTCTTCTTCTTAAGCATAATACTCGGGGCTGTCATACCCCGTGGGTCGAGTTTTTTTTAAAAAAATAGAAAAATCTATAGATTGACTACGAAAGAAGAAACCCAAAAATATATCTAAAAATCATGAAAATATATTAGAAGTTTCCAAAAAAACATATGTTTATCTCTAGAACAATAGAGAAAAATATTCATAAAGCTTGATTTTTCCAAAATATTTTAATCAATGTTTAAATGTGTTTCTAAAACTTTTCACTATAAAACACGAGATGTGATCAACATTGAAACCAACATTAATGTTGAATGCGTTTTTGTTGTGAAAAATCTTGGGAACACGTTTGTAAGGTCCAAATGCTCCAATTGTTTAGATATTTTTGAGATTTTCCTAGATATTCTTGCCATTCCTAGAGTTAAATATAATTCCTAAAAGCTTCTAGATATATTTTTCACGACCTCTAAATATTTTATTTATGTTTATAGGTCCCAATCTATTGATGGTATTTCTCTCAAAATTTAATAATCTTAGATATATTTTTATAGTTTAAAAACCTTATTTAAGTATTTACTATAATTGTATAATAATAAAATGGAAAAACCACCTTTAATCATGCCAGGGAGGTAATTTAAAGAGCTTTGGAAGTTAACAAAGCAACTTACTCGATAAAACCTACAACACAAAAGAACCTTCTAGAAACATCATCACTAGGGCAAGCACAATGTTTCTTACCTGACTAGGCCACAAAGAATGAGCCTAGAAAGTAGGCCTTTGTAATTGCGGCTCTGAGAACAGAAAAAAGGAACCCGTTAATGTTGTGTCTTATTCATCCCAATGGCAGCCATAACAATTTGATAATGACTAGCAAATATGCCTGTTGTAAGGTCCAAATGGCTAGAGGGGGGTGAATAGCCCAATTTAAATTTTCTACAAGCTTTACTAAACAACAAGTTAGTAAATAAGATGACGAAGCTCTTCTAGCACTAGCACAACTAATCTAAGCAAACCGCCTACACAATACTAGTAAACAACAAGGCTATGAACTTTAGCTCACACCAACAACCTAAGTTACTAGACTAATTACTCCTATGAGAAAAGCTATTCTACTCAAGCTAAACAAGGCAAAGAACAATAAGTAAAGAAGAGAGCTTGAATAAATATACCAACGTTGATGAGAAGAGATATGTCCAATGTACCAATCAATCAATGTGATCACATACATAAATGAAATCATCGGCAATAAAATGGCACAAGATTTTTTACCGAGGTTCACTTGCTTTCCGGCAAGCTACTCTTCGTTGTGGCGATGTACCCATTTGATGGATCGTGAGCTAATCAACTATCAAGAGTTGAACCCTCAGCGGGTGCCGCACATCTACTCACAAGATGGGGATCCTTCAAGCCACGAGCTCCACTAGAGTAGCCAATTCGCGGACTCTCACGGGGAAGGCTCAAGAACCCTTCACAATCGCTTGGTGAGGCTCGAAACAATATCCAATCACGAGCTCAACACCACCGTGACTCCAAGCCGTCTAGGGTGTCGGGAAACACCAAAGAGTAACAAGCAATCCGCAGCAAACTCAATAATCAAGTGCTACTAGATGCAACTCTCAATGCAATACACTTGAATCTCACTCAATCTCTCTAGAGTATGCAACCAAGCAAGGAGATGAGTAGAGGGAAAGTTCTCTAGCTCAAAGTGTGCCTTAATATCTCAAATGTGCAAGAGAGAGCCCCAAGGGCCGGTCACCTCTTATTTATAGAGATACCTTTTCAAATAGAGCCGTTGGGCAGAAATCGGGGGCACCGGACGCTCCGACGCACTGGCATCGGACGCACTTAGCAGCGTCCGGTACACTATATCTCGCCACGTGTCTCGCGCGTTCAAAGTTCAACGGCCGTTTCAGTGAGCACCGGACGCTCCGGTGCTTTTCGTCGGACGCACCACACGCGACGTCCGATGTGGTCCAATAAACTCCCCGAGCTCGGAAACGCACATCGGACGCGTCCAACGCAGCACCATCGAACGCGCCACCGTGTCCTGTGCTCTCTAGCTCTTCTGCCACGCGCCACGTCAGTGGGAACCGGACGTTGAACAGTGTTCAGCCAACGTCCGATGCAAGACCATCGGACGCGCCGGTGCAGCCATCCAACTGCGCAGCACCTAAGGTCAGCCACCGGACGCGTCCGGTGACTCCGGAGCCAGCGTCCGAAACTTTGTCTCCGGCGCAGTGGAAAATAGACGTTTCACTTCCACAAAAACGCTGAGTAAATGTGCTAACACCACCAAGTGTTCACCATCATATGCGAGTGTGTTAGCATTTTCACAATTATTTTTCAAGGCGTTACGTTAGCCCTCTGCTAGATCCTAATGTATATTCTCAAGATGATGACCTAGTAACACTTGATTCACGAGCTAACTGTGATTGCCCCTCTTGATAGTCGACTAACAATCTTAAACCCGGTCAATCATTTTTCTACTTATCTTAGACCGATAAAAATAAACCCTATGATTATACCTTTGTCTTGATCACTTTGTTCCATGTCCATCTCCTCATGCTTGATCACCATGATCATCATTCTATGTCCTTGCACCATCATGCTCCTTGCTCCTTCATCACATGTGTTGCTATGCCTAACTTAATTCACTTGACACAATGATATTAGCAACTTGGTGTCATTAATTACCAAAACCAAACTTGGGCTTTCACCTGTGCGTTGCAACGGGAGAAAAACCTATCAAACATTCATACAAAACGATGACGTGAATGGTACATGTTTATTTTTATTTTATCCTTCTATAATTTATTTTATGATGATTATGACATTCATAATATAAGTTAATGTTGATAATAATATATATAACAATGTCCTATTAAACTTGTATCGAATTAAAATACACCTTGATATATTTTCCTTCCGTTGCAAAGCACAAAAATATTTATACATAATTATATCATAATTTTAACTTTTCGTACTATCCAATGTGTTTCTATGACTAAATATCGACCTTTGTAGCTTTTTTGTCACTTTGTATCTTTTTTTGTCGATGTGTCAACGATTGGTCTATCCATCGATGATTATGATGGGAGACCTCTCTCGATTTTCTAGACGGTAGCCATCGTCAGAAATTACATAAATACATTTGTTTATACTTGATTATTAGATAATAATCAGCCCAAGATTCAAATTCATGAAATAATCAGTTGGACTATTGAGTACTCCATATTTTAATAAAAATAAGTTTTTTTTTCTGATCAAAACTATATCAGATTTTTTGAGGAAAAAACTACATCAGATGGTCTAAATCTTTGTTTGAGTCAATAGGTTTAAAGACCCATAATGTTGTATCTATTATTTGTTGTTTATATGAAAAAGCCACCAGAGTGAGTAATAATAGACGGCGCCCCCTTCGCCTCCGCTCCAACGGCGCCGAGGCCATCAACACGGTCCATGATAGCAACAACGACGTCGGCTGTGCAAAAATCAATTTTTTATTTTCTGAGGTGGCCTCGATCCCGTGCTTTTGTTCATTGATATACTCTGTGGTGCTTCAATTTTACTTTGATTCGGTTGTCTACTCCTCTTGTATCTATTTGGTTCTTTATACTATTGCCCCTCAGTCTAGTCCATGACGAGGGGACTCCGATGGTTCAAAAATCACAAGATTCATATTTGTATTTATTATTAGTTTCTTAGCTTATTGTATTGTATTTGATTTGTCCTATTAGATTTCGTAAAAGGGATTCGATTTTGGTCTTAGATTTTAATTTTAATTAGCCAAAAGCGTGGTCTATGGGGTATCGAGTCTTGGACTTAGAACAGGACACAGACAGAGGAAAAAAGAACGCGGATTAGGCCGGACAAAAAAACACTAGAAATTTTGCCTCTTTATTATTAGAGATAAATTTGAGAGTTTTAATTTATTTGAGGCGACTATAACATCTAAAATATAAGTCAATGTTGGCAATAATATGACAATGTCTAATTAAGCCTGTATCAAATTAAATTATGGATTGATAAATTTTTTTCTCCTGTTGCTAAGCATAAAAATTTTTGCTCCTAGATATATCTTAGGTTTAATTTTAAAATATCCATATATTAGTACAATTAAATATCAAGTTTTATGAATTCTCTCATAGACATGAAAAGGTCTACAATTCAAGTTAGCGTCGATTTAGTTACGGATGGGCAATATGTCAAGGGTTGGTATGTCCGATGATGATTATGATATAAGGACTCTTGCCATTTTCCACGCCGTGTCAATGTCTCGGATTGCACTGGTGCATACATACAACATACACTGGCACATTTATTTAGATCAGAAGACCGGATAGATCTAGTTTCACGGTTTGATTAGTTAGACCATTGACTGGTTAAACCAAGTTATAATAGTACAAGTTTTGCTTTTAAATAAAACTGCATTAATAATTTGGACCATCATCTACTGAACCAGATCGTAATATTATGAGTTTTGCTTTCAATCAAAATTACATTAACAATTTGGTTGTAGAAATAATTTGTGTTGGTTTTTTCGTTATTTTCATGGTTATTGATCATTCACTTGTTTGTATTTTCACATTCACATTTTGTTAGATGGGAAAATCGGAATAGAACACAAACTGGGATATCCGGATATCCCTATGTTTGACAGACTCCTATGCGTGGCGGACCCTATATCACATCAGAACCGGAAAAGAAATCGAAAAAATGGCATAGATCACGCACCCTTATGCATGACGGACAAGGACTCTAAAGATGACAACGATATCCCTGTGCGTGCGCGACGGACTCGGCGTTTAGTGGCTTCAGCCACAGAACAAAATAAATTTGGAACATCTTTATTGAATAAAAAACAGAAAAAGTGAAAAAGAAAAAGAAAACGACAAAACCAAGAACTGTTTGTGGTTAAAAATTAGGTAAGATAAGATTTGCCTATTTTATTTGGTTTTGGCTTTATACTCAACGGATCGGAGAAGGATTTATTTAAATGAGAACTCCTCGTCAATACGTCTTGGAGTCGGACTTCGTATCGTGTTAGACAAGAGCTATTCTAACTCGTTTGAGCACGAGTTATTATATATATAAGTCCGGACGGAAGAAACTCTTCATTGTTCGGTAGTTAGAGGGAGACAGACAAAAAAAATAGATGAATGGAAAAAAGCTTAAAATTTTGTCTCTTTATTATTAGGTATAGAGGTATAGATATGGTGAGGGCGTTCGTCCGTCCAGACGCGCCTCATGGGCCTGCGGATTAGCCCGGTCTGCCCCCCTTATAGCCCATCTAAAACAAAAAAATTAATGGGTGCATTTCTCTTCCTCCTCGCCTAATCGTTCTCGTCGCCCCAACCGCGATGCCTGCACCGACCGTCGAGCCGGCGCTTCCCGCGGCCTTCCTCTGCTCCCCGGCGCCGCACTCTCCGCCTCCCCCATGCCCTCCTCCCACCATGTCTCCTTCCTCCCGCGCCCGCGTGGCGGGCCCTAAGTGCTCTCCGAACTACTCGGGACTCCGAGCCCTTCAGCGGTGCCATCACGTGAAGCCACCGCATCCATGATCTCCATCCACGACCTTTATTTTCCAAAACCACCATGCACCACCAATACTTGCGGACAGCCTGCGGCGTAACTATGTGATGTGAACCCGAAATACCTTTTTTCCCTACCGAGAGCTCAGCGGAGGCGAATCTGGCGGCTGTTCTTTGGCTTTTCACCGCGCGCGCCCAATCTGCCAATAGCCCTGTGTCTAGCACGGGTACGCGGTTGGTTTTCTCCACCGCGACCTAGCGCCGGACCCCGCTGTGCAGTGCTCCGGCTGCCCACCCACCTGCCAGGGTTTGCTAAAAGCGCATGTTGCAAGTGTATGTTTCAAGTGTTTCAGATGTTTCAGAGTATGTTGCAAGTGTTTCATATGGATGTTGCAAAAGTAGTTCGAGATGTTACATATGTTGCAATGGCTATACAAGTATGTTACAAGCGTTTGTTCCAAATGTTTCATTTATTTTTTCAGACGTATGCTGCAAGTGTGTTTATCTAGATATTGCATATATTTCATACATATGTTGCAAGTGCTTTTATCTAGATGTTGCATATATTTTTAAAATGGTTTTTTGCAAGTATTTCAGACGTATGTTTCAAGTGTTTCATCTATCTTCAGACGTATGTTGCAAATGTTCTATCTGGATGTTTCAAAAAATAGATCGGGTATTGCACATGCTAAAATGGCACCGGTGGCTGACGAATAGCGGCCTACCGCAAGGCTTCGGCTCCCTCCTCGTGCAGCGCGTCTCGCCCTCTCCTCTCCCTCCCCTCCCCTCCCTTCCCTTCCCTTCGCTCCATCTTGACGCGGTAGTTTGAGCTCGTCAAGTGCGGACGCAGACGCCCGATGAGCGCGATGCCCGCGGATGTGGTGGCCCGACGAGTGCGCAGAGGTGGTGGCCTCGGGTAGGCGAAGGTGGGTGTGATGCTCGCATGGTGGCCCCATACTAGCTTGAGGTTCGCTCCGTCCGCTCAGGAACCTGAGCAGCCGCGGGCGTCCGGATGCCCGAGCGCTAGTCTTGCCTATAGCAATTGTATTGTGTAAGAGAGAAGCGATAGAGTAGTAGAGATTTGGCAAATTTTTCGAACATGAGTTTTCCTTTTATGATCCCGGCCATGAGTTCAATACATGCTATTTTTTACTACCTAGTTTCACAATGCTTAGTATTGAATCCTCATATGGCTATATCTGACGTCCATTGCCTACTTTTATGCACTTTGTGGATGCTCTCATGAATAAACATTACGATACTTTCGTCTCTAAATGAATTAATTCCTAAAGTTATCTTAAATCATTTTTTTTATATTTTACTAAATTTTAGAAAGGAACACAAATGTTCATTAAATTAAATAAGCAGATTATGAAAATATATTTTGTGGTATATCTAATAATTCTATCTTTGCACTTTTTTTCTATGAATTTTGTTAAATCTAAAACATTTAACTTAAAATATCTTTAAAAAGGCATCTGCTCCGTTGCTCCTCCCTCAAAACTTTGCACGCGTGCGCTCTAAATATTGAGGTTGTATGAATGATTTTTTACAACAGTTGTATGAATGATTTGACCCGCCTTTAGGAAGGTACATGGATATTAATAACCATTTCCACTGGCTAGTGATTCGAACAATATTTTCATGTTCCTCAGTAATATGCATCTAGCTGCTTCGTGGATATCCTACGAAGTAGATGTTTCTGGTATTTTTTTAATTTTTAAGTGAATTGCACCGTGGGCCTTTAAACTTTTTCTCACTTCTCATCAAGGTCCATGAATTTTTTTCCTGTTCATCTGGGTCCATGAATTTTGTATATGTCCTGACCGTAATCCAAAGCAGGCCATAGAGGTCTCTGCTGCCTACGTGGCCACTAATGTGGCACCACGTGCTCTTTTTTATATTATAAACCGGCCAAAACTTTGAAAAATTATAAAGTTGTAAAAAGAAAAATCCAATTTTGTTAAACTCTATGTGAACAGATTTATGCAATAGATATATAATATGATATGCTTTAGTTTACGGTTTTTGCTGTAGTTACGTTGAGATGAATGCAGAGTGGCATGCATCATTGTTTTTTATTCAAAAGTAGGTGGCTCCATAAGAGCGACTGAGCGAGTAGCTCCTGAGGGTTTTTTTTAGGGAAAACAATTTTTGTCCCGGTTTCCACATAGTTATGCACACAACCAGAAGCTTTTAGAATTTAGATTTGGGGCAGGGCATTCCTGTGTTTGGTTTGCACATAGGGACGATTAGGACAACATGTTGGTTGTTGGTGGTGGCGAGCGAGGCAATTAGGCGTGGCTCACCACGACAATGGAGACACTATTGGCGGTGGTGGCGAGCGAGTACATCGCTTCCGAAGCTACTCTCTAAAGACTTGCAACATCTGACAAGAATCGGAGAAATGCCGCCTGCGACGAGCCACCGTCCTCCAGCGCTTCCTCCGTTTCTTTCTTCAGCTGCAGTGCTCGTTTCCTAAGCCTCGTCCCCTCCTCGGCTTCCAACGCTAGCCTCACCTTCCCCTCTATTTCTTCAGCTTTGATGAAACCTGCCATGTAGCCCTCCATCTCCACCCCGACGCCCATGTCCTCGGTTATAAACACCTTGTTCATCCTCTGCTCCGCGCCCGCCAGTGGCCAACACAGCATCGGCACCCCCGCCGCGATCGCCTCCAGCGTCGAGTTCCACCCGCAGTGGGTGACGAATACGCCCGTAGCGGGGTGGTTGAGCACATCCACCTGCGGTGCCCATGACGTGACGACGAGGCCACGGCCCTTGGTCCGCTCCAAGAAGCCCTCCGGCAAGAGCGCGTCCAGATCCGCCTCGCCACGCTGCTCCCAGTATCTTTTGGGGCCGTCGCTGCCTGCCGGCGTGCGCACGACCCATAGGAACCGTTGCCCGCATCTTTCCAGGCCAACGGCGATCTCCTTGAGCTGCTCCTTGGGTAGGGCGCCCTTGCTCCCCCAGCAGAGGAACACCACGCTGCGCTCTGGCTGCGCGTCGAGCCACGCGAGGCATTCGTGCCTAGGACCTCCTTCCTGCTTGTCCGTCGTCCCGCCCCTGCCAACCAACGGCCCGACGGAGTAAACTGGAGGCAGCACCTGGCCGGGAACGCACAGGGGATCCCTCAACGCCTGCAGGGCCCGGCTCTCCAGCGACTCGAACGTGTTGACCAGAACGCCGTGGGTGTCCGCGTTGCGCTTCAAGATCTTCATCACGGTCCTGCACAGCTCGTCCTCCGGACTCTCCAGCAGCGACGTGACGAGATGGGACGCCGGCATGGACGGGACCCCAAGGAACTCGAGGGGCGTGTCCCCGAGTTCCTTCAGGCCCGTCTGTCTGCCGGCAAGCAGCGCCGGCAACTGGGTGAAGATGCCCAGAGTCCCGGCGCCTGAGGCGAAGAACTTGTAGACAGGGACGCCCACCTTCGTCGCCACGTCGATGGCGTGGGTGCAGAACAGGTCGATGACGAGGGAGTGCAGGCGCTCCCGGGGGATGGAGCGGAGGAAGCTCTCGAGCTCCTCGTTGTACCGGCGCATCAGCTCCAGTATGAGGAGGAAAGGGTGCTTGGTGGAGCTGGCTAAGTCAGGGGTGGGGATCGTCGGCGGCAGGACGTGGAAGGTGATGGACGGGTTGGTGGCGGCAACACGCTCGATGAAGCCGGCGCCGGAGTCGGTCGACTTGATGGGCGGCTCGATGAGCACCATGGTGACGTCGTAGCCGTGGCGGAGGAAGACCTTGGCGAGCTGCGTCATGGGCCCGATGTGCCCGACGCCGCCGACGGGGTACAGAACGGCGATCTGCTTCACGGATCCGGCGTCCATCTGAGCCACGGCTGGTCAACCAGGAAAGGAAGATAAGAAAGGGTACTTGAAAATGGCTTACTAGCTTCGCTGTCCGATTTTTTTTCCCTAGAGCGAAGCTAGAAAAGGATGCTAAAAAGGAAAATGATGGAGACATTGATGAAGATGTTAGACATAGAATTTCAGCCGGTTGGCTGAAATGGCGTCAAGCTTTTGGCGTTCTCTGTGACAAAAGGGTGCCTCAAAAGCTGAAAGGTAAGTTCTATAGGACGGCGATTCGTCCGGCGATGTTATACGGTGCTGAGTGTTGGCCTACAAAAAGGTGACATGTCCAGCAATTGAGTGTAGCAGAGATGCGTATGTTGCGTTGGTGTTGTGGGCACACAAGGAGGGATAGAGTCCGGAACGACAATATTCGGGATAGGGTTGGGGTGGCACCAATTGAGGAGAAATTGATTCAACATCGGTTGAGATGGTTTAGACATGTCCAACGGAGGCCTCCTGAGGCGCCGGTGCGTAGTGGAGTTCTAAAGCGGGTCGATAATGTAAAGAGCGGTAGAGGTCGACCTAAACTAACTTGGGACGAGTCCGTTAAGAGAGATCTTAAGGAGTGGAATATCTCCAAGGATTTAGCTATGGACAGGAGCGCTTGGAGATTGGCAATCAACGTGTCTAAACCGTGACATCTTTTTGTCTTGTGCCATTTATGTCCCTTTATGTGTCTCCCTGTTTCTCGTCTCTTTTGGGTTTTATCTCTAGTCTACCCTAACTTGCTTGGGACAAAAATGCTATGTCGTTGTTGTAGCGGCGCACTGTCCTCACGGCGCACTGGCTGACTAATTTATTTTCTTGGTGGACAGGATGAGATTGCTAACTGCTCCACCTCCACGGAAGCAGATGGAAACCTGGATTAGGATTTGAGAATCTACTTTGACCTTTGAGATTTCCTCGATCTGTGGCAGGCGCCAGGCAGGGTAGAAGTGGAAGTTGATCTCTGCTTGGCTACTTGCGTTAAAATAATATATCAGTGGGCCTGGAGTTCTGGCATTTGTAGTTTTGACAACGAAAGCCAAGACTCTGAGATCTAGGCCACGTTTAGATTGAAAAAAGATTTCAACTCGATGAATAGTACCATTTTCGTCTTATTTGATAAATATTATCCGATCGTGGACTAACTAGACTCAAAAGATTCATCTCGTGATTTCCAACAAAACTATGTAATTAATTATTTTTTTACCTATATTTACTACTTCATGCATGGGTCCAAAGATTGATGTGATGGAGAGATAGTGAAAAAATTTCAACTTTTGGGATGCATCTAAACAAGGCCTAAAGACAAAGATCTGTATTGATTACAAGAGGGGCAAGTATATTTGACTATTTATACATGTATACATCAGAAATGTTTAGTACTATTTGGCTAAAACTATAGTGACCCAATTCACGATCAAAGTCCATGCTCGCATGACTTGAACCCAAATAGTTTCACTACAAGAAATTTAACCAAATGAGCTATGCCCAACTTACAACTCCATTATACTTTTAAATGATACAAATGCAAACCTAAAAAATGTTCATTATGCAATTTGTAATCTATCGCTTAAAAAAATAATATTTTAAAACATCGCGTGCCAAACTATTTTTTTAAATAACCTTTTCGTCAAGCCAAGAGACATATAGTATAGATAAATATGGACTTGCTAGCGTCAGGACGTCCGATCCGGGACGCTCGCGTCGGGCTTGTGGCGCGGGCCCGCAGCAGCCCCAAACGTTGCCCGCGCCGCCAGCCGCTTTCCACGTGCATCCCACGTGCAACCCCGATCTACTTTTGAAACATCCATATGCAACAGTTGCAACATACAAAGAAGACAGATGAAACACTTGAAACATGCGTCTAAAACACTTGCAAAAACACCTAAAAAACACTTGAAAACCATTGCAAACATATGCAACACCCATATGAAACACTTGCAAAACACCTGAAACCACTTGAAAAATACGCTTGCAACATGCATGCATATGCAACATCCACATCTACTTTTGCAACATCCAATGAAAATACTTGCAACATACGTGTGATGCAGATGAAACATTTGGAACATACACTTAAAAAAAACTCGACCGGCAGGGGGTAAGCCACCCCTGGGTATTGTTGTAAGAGAGAAGACCTTCTCACATAAGCTGAGAAAACCCCCGAACCGCTGCCCCACCCTAACACAGGGGCACCGTTGCCCTGTGAGAACCGGTCCGGGCCTTTTGACCTGTGCTTTGGCCGCGGGACAGACGAGGAGATTTTTAACCCTAACCTGAAATTCGCTCCCACGAGGAGTCGAACTCAAGACCTGAGGAGTGCCGCCGAGGCCACCTAACCAGTTCAGCTAGGCACCCTTTGGCTGGAACATACACTTAAAACATACATGTATAGCCATTGCAACATGTGCAACATCCCAATCTACTTTTGCAACATCCTGTATATTTTTGCAACACCGATACAAAACACTTGCAACATACCTCTAAACACTTGAAACATATGTTTGCAACATACGCTTTCAGTGCAACATCTCCTTGTTGCTTGGAAATGGATGTCTCCTTGCTGATTGGGAATTGAAGCTCGTCGGTGTGTGGAGTTCACCGGTGTAAGAGCTCCATGGTGGCATGGAGCTCGCCGCTCCAGTGGAGAAGGTCGCGACAAGTCTGGTGGAGAAGGTCGTGGCGGGTCACTCCGGTGGAGAAGACGGACCGTGGTGGGCGGCCAAGGTGGGCAGGAGGCGCCATGGATAGGGAGAAAGACAGGTAGCCGCGCTGGGGTGTGGTGGAGATGCTGGCCGGCGACCGAAGCCCGGACGGCGTGAAGAACGCTGAGGTGGAGCGGTGGAGTGCTGTTGTGGCGTTGCGGTAGAGAGCCTTCTGGAGAAGACCTGTGGACAAAGGCTTCTGGAAAGAAAAAGTAGAAAGAGAATACTATGTTGGGCTGGTAGGCTAGGTGTAAGTATTTTGGTTTTTTTTATTTGTATGGAGCCGTCCGATTCCGGTTGGAGCGTCACACGCCCCTAAGCATAGCATTTCCAAAATAAATACCATCATACAGCAAGTTTTTTTTATAACACATACAGCAAGTATTGACGTGACTAAGTACATACACACGATGACAACACCGTGAACACTTTCTACGTTTGTTGCTGACGTGACATAGGCTTAGTGAGGCCGTCTTGCTTGGCGTGACTGTTCTAGACTTTTTTTTTGTCAATTCAAAGTGAAGGACCTAGGAACCTCTAAAAATCTTGAAAATTTTCATTTAGATGCTAAATATCAAACATGACCTATTTTCTTGGATCTGGAGTCTCATATCATTTTAAAATTATAAAGTAATTTTTTTGGAATCCTATAATTGAGCTTTCGATTAAGCTATTTTGGGGTGTTTAGTTCCCACCCAAAAAATTTTCACTCCATCACATCGAATGTTTGGACACATACATGAAGTACTAAAGGTAGACGAAAAAAACTAATTGCACACTTTGATTGGAAACCACGAGACGAATCATTTAAGCCTAATTAGTTCATGATTAGCCTTAAGTGCTACAGTAACACACATGTGCTAATGACGGCTTAATTAGGCTTAATAAATTCGTCTCGCGGTTTCTAGACGAGTTATGTAATTAGTTTTTTAATTAGTATCCGAAAACCTCTTCCGACATCTGATGAAACATCCGATGTGACAAAAAAAACTTTTCACCTCCCAACTAAGGCCATGTTTAGTTCGCAAAAAATTTTGGGTTTGGCTACTGTAGCACTTTCGTTTGTATTTGTCAATTAGTGTTCAATCATGGACTAATTAGGCTTAAAAGATTCGTCTCGTGGTTTTCTACCAAACTATGTAATAAATTTTTTTCATCTACATTTAATGCTCCATGCATGTGTCTAAATATTTGATGTGACGGGAAATCTTGAATTTTTTTTGAAACTAAACAGAGCCTAAACACCCCCTTTTTCTCTTTGATCCAAAACACAGGACATGGACCTCTTAAGAATTTTGCAATTCTTAAGTAGATGCTGAAAATCAAGAACGAGCTTTTGTCGTTGTGAAATTAATTTTTATACTATTCCACCCACTCCTCACTCTTGTCTGCATCTCCATTTTGTATTCTTGATATTTTGCTCAAGCTTGCGCTGTCAAGTCTTCAGTGTGTTCTCCGACTTCTAGAAGACAGGAATTTGCAACCAATCAACTGAGCTTCTCTACTAAACAAAGCAAACAACTTGCAGTTTCTCTAGTAGTAACCAGATCCTTGAAATTACTGAGCTTGATCACTGTCAGAAGAAACATCTATCAGTCGATTTTTTATAAACAAAATCAGATAGGATCCACATTGTCCCCAGAACTAGCTTTGTTGTTACCTGGCCTGTATTTGAGACTGATGGCCTTCATGTTCTCTAGATCGTGTGTAAGGAATAGTTAGTGGTCTCTCCGTCTCTCAATTTCTCATAGCTCTAAGTTAGTACTCCTACGCTTGCTAATTCGTGTGAAGTTTTGTTGGGCCTATATGGAAGATGTTAAGTTAGGCAGTACCTGCTATGAAACTCTGCTTGCTGTCAGTTCCTGGAATGGATGTACGGTCATTCAAAGATGAAACCAACCCCTTGTTTAGTTCCCCCGATTCTCTCCAAATTCCACTATGCAAAAAGAAGATTCCCCGTCACATCAAAATATCGGCAAATGCATGAAGTACTAAATGTTGATGAAATAAAAAACTAATTGCACAGTTTTGTTGTACTTTGCGAGATGAACATTTTAAGCCTAGTTAGTCAAAATTTGGATAATTTTTATCAAATACAAACGAAATGCTACAGGAATTCTGATACAGTATTTTTCTCCCCCAATTCTCTAAACTAAACGAGGCCCAATAGTATTTTGCAAGTGTAGTCAATTGTCATTTTGAAGTCAAATGGTAATAAGTGTAGTCTGTGTTTCCCTCGTCCAGTTAGCACTGCACAATTTTTTCACGGTACATAAATTCCCTCGACTCTGTTTTACAAATGAACATATCAGTGTTTCAGGGATTGATCGACGCATTTTCATCAGGGTAATTCACAATTAAAACCACATATTCGTGATGTAGAGACTTCCTCGATGTAGTTCACAATTAAAACCACATATTTGACGTGTGCTCCATTTTAGTTTTGGGACCTCACCTCCACGTCATCTTGCTTGCGCCATTTGTTATTTCACGTACAAGGAAGTCAAGACTGCCTCAAAATTTTGGTTGAACTTCGGCCTGGTTTAGTTCTCAAAATTTTTTGGGTTTACCCATTACATCGAATGTTTGATACATGCATGAAGTACTAAATGTAGACGAAAAAAACTAATTGTACAGTTTGGTTGAAAATCGCGAGACGAATCTTTTAAGCCTAATTAGTCAATGATTAACCTTAATTACTACAGTAACCCATATATGCTAATGACGGATTAATTAGGTTTAATAAATTCGTCTCGCAGTTTCTAGGTGAGCTATGTAATTAGTTTTTTATTAGTATCCGAAAAACCCTTTCTGACATCCCATGAAATATCCGATGTGACACCTAAATATTTTCTTTTCGCGAACTAAACATTATGGCCCTGTTTAGTTGCCAGAAATTTTACAAAATTTGTCAACATTCCCCGTCACATCGAATCTTTGGACGCATACATGAAGCATTAAATATAGATAAAAAATAAAACTAATTACACAGTTTAGACGAAATAGACGAGACAAATCTTTTAAGCCTAGTTAGACTATGATTGGACACTAATTACCAAATAACAACGAAATTTGCTACAGTGTTATTTTGCAAAAAAAATGCAACTAAACCGGCCCATAGCCTTCATCAGTGGGATTCTTCCTTTTGATGCACTGCCCTTGCAGTTGCAGGAGACGAGTTTCTTGCGATTGAACATAGGCCTTGTTTAGATGCCGAATCGGTACACCGATTCGGGCACTGTAGCTACAGTAAATGCTGTAGCAACTTTTATTTTTTAGTGTAAAAAATTGTTCAAAAATTGATTAATTAGACTCAAAATGTTCGTCTCGCAAAGTACAACAAAACTGTGCAATTAGTTTATGATTTTATCTATATTTAGTACTCCATGCATTTACCGACATTTTGATGTGACGGAGAATCTCCTTTTTGCATAGTGGAATTTGGGGATGAATTTGGGTATCTAAATAAGGCCATAATGACAGGTTCTGAACATAATGGCAGGTGGCTGAAAATGAGGCTGCACCAATGGGGGAGACTCTACTGCCAGGACTTTCAGGCTGTGTTTAGTTCGCGAAAAGAAAATTTTTAGATGTCACATCGGATGTTTCATAGGATGTCAGAAGAAGTTTTCGGATACTAATAAAAAAAACTAATTACATAGCTCTCATAGAAACTGCGAGACGAATCTTTTAAGCCTAATTAGTCCATGATTAGCCTTAAGTGCTACAGTACCTCCATGTGCTAGGCTTAAAAGATTCGTCTCGCGATTTCCAACCAAACTGTGTAATTAGTTTTTTTTCGTCTACATTTAGTACTCTATACATGTGTCATACATTCGATGTGATGGATGAATCTAAATTTTTTTAGAAACTAATCCAGGCCTCAGTCAAATTTTATCCTCTGAAGAAATGCAAGATCAGCTGGAGAAATTGAGTCTCAGAGATGTGATGGAACAAAAGTTCCTGTCCGGTGAAGGCACTGAACATTCTTTGATCGATAATGATGAGATGTTGGATGACCATTGGTCCAGAGAAGCTAACTATGACGCAGAGAAGTATTTCGAAAGGCACAAAATGGTTAACTCGACAACAGGGAAGAGGAAACGAGGAATGACAAAAGGCTGGAGAAAGATTCGTCACGCCTTCCCCGAGCTAGTCGTGAGCTATTCGTTAATATTCTTAACATCTGACAAGAATTGGAGAAATGCCGCCTGTGACGATCCCCCGTCCTCCAACGCCGCGTGTGCCTCTTTCTTCAGCTCTGCTGCTCGGGTCCTAATCTCCCTCCCCTCCTCGGACTCCTGCAGCACAAGCCTCGCCTTCGTCTCTATCTCCTCAGCCTTGATGAAACCTGTGTTGTAGCCCTCCAGCTCCAGCCCGATGCCCATGGCCTCGGTCATAAGTACCTTGTTGATCATCTGCTCTGCGTCCAGTGGCCAGCACAGCATCGGCACCCCCGCTGCGATGGCCTCAAGCGTCGAGTTCCACCCGCAGTGGGTGACAAACGCGCCAATAGCTGGGTTGTTGAGCACATCCACCTGCGGTGCCCACGACTTGATGACGAGGCCGCGGTCCCTGGTCCTCTCCAAGAACCCCTCCGGCAAGAGGGTGTCAAGGTCCGGCTCCGGGCGTGGCTCCCAGCGTCGTTTCGGGTCGCTGGGCGGCGTGCGCACCACCCACAGGAACCGTTGCCCGGATTTGTCTAGGCCAGCGGCGATCTCCTTGAGCTGCTCCCCGGACAGCAAGCCCCTGCTCCCCCAGCAGAGGAACACCACGCTGCGCTCCGGCTGTGCGTCGAGCCAGGTGAGGCACTCGTGCCTCTCCGCTTCCTCTCTGTGCGTCCCGCCCTCGCCAACCAACGGCCCGATGGAGTAGACAGGAGGCAACACTTTGCCGGGGACGCACAGCGGGTCGCCGAACGCCTGCAGGGCCCGGCACTCCAGTGAGTAGAAGGTGTTGATCAGGACGCCCCGGGTGTCCGTGTTGCGCTTCCAGATCTCCGCCATGGTCTTGCACACCTCGTCGTCCGGGTCCTCGAGCATCTCCCTGAGGATATGGGACGCCGGCATCGGCGGGACGCCAAGGAAGTCGATGGGCGTGTCCCCAAGCTCCGTCAGGCCCGTCTGCCGACCGGCAAGCAGCGCCGCCGTCTGGGTTAGGACAGCCAGAGCTCCGGCGTTCGCTGCGAAGAACGTGTAGACGGGGACGCCCACCTTTGCGGCCACGTCGATGGCGGCGGTGCAGAACATGTCGATGACGAGGGAGTGCAGGCGCTCCCGGGGGATGGAGCGGAGGAAGCTCTCGAGCTTGTCGTTGTACTGGCCCAGCAGCTCCTGCATGAGGAGGAAAGGGTGCTTGGTGGCGCTGGCGAAGTCAGGGGGCGGGATCGGCGGGAGGAGGTGGAAGGTGATGGACGGGTTGGAGGCGGCGAGGCCCTCGATGAAGCTGGCGCCGGAGGCGATCGACTTGATGGGCGGCTCCAGGAGCACCATTTTGACGTCGTAGCCGTGGTGGAGGAAGACCTTGGCGAGCTGCGTCATCGGCCCGACATGCCCGGCGCCGCCGCCGGGGTACAGAACGACGGTCTGCTTCACGGATCCGCTGTCCATGTCAGCGGCCGGCGCGCTGGTCGGTCAACTGTTGCCTATCGGAGGCAACGAAAATACAGTAGCTGTGCTATGGTGCGGCTTCGTCGCTGCTGTGCAAATGGGTGCCTGCGGGCCCCAATTTTATAGCTGCGCAGCCTTGCCGGCCAAGCACCTGACCTTATTCACCAATCACTGCACTCCACGGAGACGGAGACATACACGTGGCTGTGTTTAGATGGCGAAAATTTTTGCAAAAATGCTACTGTAGTACTTTTTCGTTGTTATTTGATAATTAGTGTCCAATCATGGACGAGCATCTCTAAGAGTTTGGCATATAAGTTTGACATCCTAAATTTTTTTGGCAAAATGAGAAAAATATTTCTCTAATAATTTGGTATCTGGGTTTGGCATCTTTGATAAGTTGACAAATCTCGGTCGATTGCGCGCATATATGCGCGAGGGGCACCGGCCGCGCATCGTAGTTTCCTCGTTCTTAGCGGGACTCTTCGTTCGCTTAACGGGACTCTTCGTTCGCTTAGCGGGTCTTTTCGTTTCGTTAGCGGGTTTTTGAAATAAAATTTGCCAAACTGTTGGAGATGAGATCTTTTTTACTCCTCATATTATTTTGGGAGTTGGCAAACAACGAGATTTGAGAAACAAAATTTGTCAAATTGTTGGAGATAATTAGGCTTAAAAGATTCATCTCGTAAATTATGGCTAAATTGTGTAATTAGTTTATTTTTTATCTATATTTAATGCTTCTTGTATGTATCAAAGATTCGATGCGACGAAGAATCCTGAAAAATTTTACAAAATTTTCTGGAACTAAACCCGACTAGCAATCTACCTACACCCCTGAGACTGAGGACAAGCTGCTTGCGTTTGGATGCCAACTGGTACTACGTGTAGGAACGGGTAGGAACGTGGAAGTTGCCTCTGCTGCTGCTGGACAAACTGTAGTGCTGAGTTTGCAGTTTTTGAGAACGAAAGGCAAGACTCGCCTAGCGTACAGAATTTTGCAGTTTGAGAGCGAAAGCCAAGACTCACCTAGCTTACAGATCAAGGAACTTGAGTGTCTGAGGGTGTGTTTAGTTCGCGATTTTTTTTTGGCTTTAGTTATCATAGTACTTTCGTTTGTATTTGTCAATTAATGTCCAATCATAGACTAATTAGGTTTAAAATATTCGTCTCGTAGTTTTCTATCAAACTGTGTAATTAGTTTTTTTTATCTACATTTAATGCTCCATACATGTGTCCAAACATTCGATGTGACTCGATGTGACGGGAAATCTTGAAATTTTTTTAGGAAAGTCTGAGTCCTAATTGAACTCCTAAATAAACTATCGTTTTTTGGAACCATATCGGTTGGCAAGCAGGAAACATCGCTGAAGTTATGCCTGTGGGAATCATCTGCTCCAGTGGTCATGCCTAAAGTTGCTCACTCCTCACTGCTCCTTCTCATTTGCTGGGAATTATGGAAACACCGGCACGATGTCGTGTTCAGGGGCATGCCCCCAGACCACCGCCGCCTGGCTACAGCCTGCAGGGACTCCGCGAGGCAATGGAGATGCCGCTTGCCTAAGAATGATGCTCGTCTCTCTGATTTTTGGTGTAATCATTTACCTATTTGATTCTATCTCCCCCTTGTACTTCTGGAAAACTTAATTTGGGCTTTGTGCCCCGCCACCCACCGGCCTCGTCGGCATCTGTGGCTTAATATATATCAGGTGGGGGTCCTTTACCCCCACCCCGTGTCGTTGACCTCAAAAAAAAAAACTATCGTGATCCAGGTCACAGTCAAAGTGAGCAATGGCCCCGGGCATGGGAGATGGTCTTCCTAGATATCCCACTAGCTGAAGGCGATAGAACACTTGTCCGAGGAGGTTGGCTATGCTTGCACTGTAAGAATCACATAGTATAAATAAATAAAAAGAAAAAACAGATGCGTAGTCCATAGCTACCACTTATATATATGAATTTAAAACAGTGTGGTGGAAGCCACATAATAAGGTTAGTTGTTGAACAATTGGCTAAAAAGTTAGTCCATCTATTAGCTCTTATATCAAACAAGCTCTGAGTTTAAGCATCCGAGCATGTTGTATAGCTGCGGAGAAGACAAACCATCTATTATTGCCCAGTCTTCAATGCTTGAATTTTCTTTGATGCCATGATTTTTCCGTTGAAATCATGACTAGAAGTTGTAAACGGTGCTTGGATCCAGAGGCAGCAATGAATTAACATCCCGTAGGATGCATTCACACAAGGATAGGCAACCAGAGGAGTATATGATTAAGCTAAAAATAAATTTTAACACTTCCCTCTTTATATAAAATCTAATTAGCTCACATTTGAGTTCTAGATAGAACACTACATCTCCACTAAAACTGATGTCTACAAAAACCGTAACTTAGATTGACCTCAAACTTCGTGACATTAAAATATATAAAACTTAAGGGCTATCACTGAAAGTGTGAGAATGATTGATTGTATTCCATTTCAAGTGAATGTCATACATATATAGACTGGGGTGACATACATGCCAACCACACGGGCGTACATCAAGGAGACTACTATAATTACACATATTATAATTACAATAGTCTAACACTCCCCCGCAGTCTAATCGGGAGCATTGCTAACGGTCAGGCTGGACCGAAACTCCTGAAACAATGAGGTGGGAAGGCCCTTGGTGAAGACGTCGGCATACTGCGATGTCGTAGGAACATGAAGTACTCGAACATGACCGAGGGCGACCTTCTCTCGAACAAAATGGAGATCGATCTCAACATGCTTCGTCCGCTGATGCTGCACTGGATTGCTGGAGAGATATACGGCACTGACGTTGTCACAATATACCAGGGTGGCACGGCGAGGTGGGTGGCGAAGCTCAAGGAGTAACTGACGTAACCAAGTAGCTTCGGCAACACCGTTCGCCATAGCACGGTATTCGGCCTCGGCGCTGGACTGGGATACCGTGTGCTGGCGCTTGGAAGACCATGACACCAGGTTGTCTCCGAGAAACACTGCATAGCTAGAGGTCGACCGACGAGTATCGGGACATCTAGCCCAGTCGGCATCCATGTAGACAACAAGCTCCGTAGGGGAAGACCGGCGCATGTTCAGTCCAAGTGACATAGTGCCCTGTAGGTACCGCAAGATGCGCTTGAGAGCTGCAAGGTGTGGCTCTCGAGGATCATGCATATAGAGACAAATCTGCTGAACAACGAAGGCAATGTCTGGACGGGTGAAAGTCAGATACTGTAGAGCACCTGCCAGGCTGCGGTACTGAGTAGCGTCACCAACAGGAGGTCCATCTGCAGATAATTTGGAGTGGAGATCAACAGGCGTGCTGCATGGTTTGCACACACTCATCCCAGCGCGCTCCAAAATATCCTGAGTGTACTGCCGTTGGCAGAGAAACAGACCATCTGCAGAGCGTGTCACAGAAATACCCAAAAAATAATGTAGCTGACCCATGTCCGTCATAGCAAACTCACGCTGAAGAGCCCCAATAACATGGCGAAGGAACTCGACAGACGAGGCAGTGAGGACGATATCATCCACATAAAGCAACAAATAGGCAGTGTCCACATAAAGCAACAAATAGGCAGTGTCTGACCCTCGACGATAAATAAATAACGAACTGTCTGACTTGGTTTCAACAAATCCAATGGAAGAGAGATATGATGCGAACCTGTGATGCCAAGCACGAGGAGCCTGCTTCAGTCCATACAGAGACTTGTTGAGACGACAAACCATGTCCGGACGAGAGGAAGCCACAAAACCAGAGGGCTGAATGCAGTACACTGTCTCGGTGAGAGTCCCATGTAAGAATACATTCTTCACATCTAACTGATGGATGGGCCAGTTCTGAGAGAGAGCCAGAGAGAGAATAACCCGAACTGTTGCTGGCTTGACGACCGGACTGAAAGTCTCATCATAATCCAGACCAGGGCGCTGAGTGAAACCTCGAAGGACCCAACGTGCCTTGTAGCGATCAAGAGACCCATCTGTGTGCAGTTTGTGCCGAAAAATCCACTTGCCAGTAACAAGATTGACGCCAGAAGGGCGTGGTACTAGGCTCCAGGTATCATTGGCGATCAGTGCATCAAACTCAGCTTGCATAGCGGAGCGCCAATTAGGATCAGACAGGGCATCACGAACGGAACGGGGCAGAGGCGACATGGGCACAATGTGGAGGTTGAGCCGATCCACAGGCTGTGCTATACCGGCCTTGCCGCGGGTGCGCATGGAGTGCACATTGTCGACGGGGGTGATGGAGATCGGCTTGGTGGTGAGCGTCCGTCCGGTGGCCGCGGCGCTACTGGCAGCAGCCTGTGTACGAGACACAGGGGCAGCAGCGCCGGCCTGGGACGTGGTCGGCGAGGTGGCGCTACTGGTGGCAGCGCTGATGGTCGTCGTGGGAGAGCTGGGCGCCCCTGGCCCAACGCTGGGTACACCGGCGGACGAGGGGTAGGGCACTCCTTGTCCAGCACGCGGCGTTGGAGACCTCGGCCCGGCGCTCAACGGCGCAGGAGGTGGCATGGGCAGCTCAGGTGCCCCATGAGCGTCGGGAGGAGTACCTGCATGCACAATCCTTGCTCCAGGAATAGGAGCGGTCAGGTCACTGTCATCAAGAAGAAAGTCCAAGGCTGAGGACGCCATTGGTGAGGTAGACATGTCGGCGAAAGGAAAGAAAGATTCATAAAAAACGACATGTCTGGAGGTGATGATGCGATTCGACCCAAGCTCGAGACACCGATAGCCTTTGTGTTTTGAGGAGTAGCCAAGAAAGACACATAGGGATGAGCACAAAATATTATTAAGAGTGCGAATGGAACGTTCGGCTTTGCCATTTTGCTGGGATGTGTATGGGCACGACATGCGAAGGGTGACACCGTGGGAGAGAAAAAAACGTGCGGGCTAGGGAATTGTCGAACTCCCGGCCGTTGTTGCACTGGACGCTCTTGATGGTGGTGTCAAATTGCGTGCGAGCATAGGCAAAAAAAATTGGCAAGGGTAGAAAAAGTGTCAGATTTTAGGCGAAGCGGAAAAGTCCAAATGTAGTGTGAGCAATCATCTAAAATAATAAGATAATAATTGTAGCCTGACACACTAACAATATGAGATGTCCAGAGATCACAGTGTATTAAATCAAAATTATTTGTAGCTCGAGAACTGGATAAACCGAAAGGAAGACGAGTGTGATGTCCGAGCTGACAAGCATGACACAAATGATGAAGATCATCTTTATTACACGAGATGACACTGGAGCTAATAAGTTTGGACAAAGCTTCACGCCCAAGATGACCGAGACGACGATGCCAAATCGAAGTGGGGGTAGCGAGGAGTGCAGAGGTGCTGGTGGCTGGTGGAAAGAACGGGTAGAGGTCGCCAGAGCTATTGCACCTGGCGATCATGTTCCTGGTTTGCAAATTCTTCACAGAAAGACCAAACGGATCAAACTCAATGGAACAATTATTGTCGGTGGTAAAGCGACGAATGGAAATTAGGTTCTTAATAATATGTGGGGAGACCAAAACATTATTAAGAACTAAATTCCGATGTGGAAAAGAAAAGGTATGTGATCCGATGGCAGTGACAGAAAGTAAGGCACCATTACCCACAATGATAGATGAAGGTGTAGATGAATTTGGGAGGGAAATGGTGGAAATTTTACCAGCATCCGCAGTCATGTGCGAGCCGGCACCAGAGTCGGCGTACCACTCCGATGGAGCCGGTGGAGTGAGCGTCATGGTGTTGAAGTTCTGCACCAGGGAATCTTGGTTCCATGCACCTCCATGTGCGGAGTTCTAGGGTGCCGGCTGTGACACCTGGTAGGCCGGCGAGGGCCCCTGGAACGCTGACGCTGCTCCCCCGTAGACGTACGGTGAAGGCGGAGTGGTGTAGCCAGAGCCATAGGTGCCACCGCTCGGGACGCCGCTGAAGGAGACGCCGTAGCCGTACTGCGGGACGGCGGTGAACGCTGATGGCGCCGGTGGAGGACGCCCGTAGGGCCACATCTGGAGGGTGCCGGCCCAGGGGTGTGCAAATGATGGGTGCACACCCGGGGATGCATGGCTAAAGCCGGGAGGGGCGCCAGCAGCAGGGTGCTGCTGCTGCTGACCGCCACGTCCGCCGCGGCCGCGACGTCGGCCGGAACGTTGGCCACCAGTGGGTGCTCCCTGCTGTCCACCAGAGGGCGCACCGTGGGGGCGCGCAGGAGGAGTGGGCGCCCCATAGTGCGGCGCGGTAGGGCCACCGGTGTTTGCCGCCGGGCGAGGTGCGACGACAAGTGCGGCGGGAGGCGAGGGCGGCCTCGCGTCGATCTCCATCTCCTCCTGGAGGAGGTGCGTCCGAGCCTCTGCGAAGGTCGGGAACAGGCGATGCATCTTGAGAATGGACACCATGTGGCGGAACTTGCCGCTCAAGCCTCGGAGGAGGGTGAGCACCATTTGACGATCACCGATGGGGTCGCCGAACTCTGTAAGTGACGCAGCCATGGACTTGAGACGACGACAATAATCTGTGATCGTCAGGGAGTCTTGGCGGAAGTTGCAGAATTGCGTCTCGAGGAGGAGGGCGTGGGATTCCCGCTGACCGAGGAGCTCATCCTCGAGGTAGCACCAAGCTTCACGTGCAGGTCGCTGCCGCATCATGAGCGACTGTTGTAGATCGCCGGAGACTGTGCCGTATATCCATGTCAACACGACACAGTCGGCCTGCACCCACGCCGGGCGCGTGGGGAACGCCTCATCCTCAAGGACGTGGCGAGTCAGCGCGTACTTGCCGAGGACGGTGAGGAACATGCCGCGCCACTTGGTGTAGGTGTTGGTGGCCTGGTCAAGAATGACGGGGATGAGGACCTTGACGTTGACGACGGCGGTGGCCTACGCCCAGATAGCTTCGTGGGCGGCCTCGTACTCGTCCAGCGCGACGGAATGGAGGCGCTCTTCCTCGGCGCGACGTGCTTTCTCAGCTCGGGCCTCTTCGGCGGCCTTGGCCGCAGCAGCCGCGGCTGCAGAATCATCGTCGTCCGCCATGAGGGGCAGGACCGGCGCAACAGCACACCCGACGATGTGTGCAGCTCCAAGCACGTACAGGATGTACAGCCGCGTACATCACACGTTGACGACGACGGCGGCTGGCGGGAGACGTACTCGTACGCCCGTACAGCACGCCGATGACGACGGTGGCCGGCGGGAGACGTACAACACGTAGCCAAGGCAGGATCGGATCAGCGGCCACACCCGGTGACGAGGGAGAAAGTACGAGGCGGGCGATCGGATCGGCAGCGTGGGCGATGAGACCGACGACACACCTGGCGACATGTTGTCAGCGACGTGGGTGGCGATCGGATCGGCGGCGGCGCTGGTTTGGGTTGCGGAAGAGTAGCGGATCGGAATCGCGATTGATACCATGAAAGTGTGAGAATGATTGATTGTATTCCATTTCAAGTGAATGTCATACATATATAGACCGGGGTGACATACATGCCAACCACACGGGCGTACATCAAGGAGACTACTATAATTACACATACTATGATTACAATAGTCTAACAATCACAACTGAAATCACGCTGGTCGGAGAGGTCTAGAGATTGAGATATAAAAATAGCAAGCATACTATGGCAAATGGTGACTAGAGTTGATTAGTCATATTTGAATATTCTTCATAAGCTGTAAAAGAAATCAGGACTAGCAGTAGGACCGATAAGAGCAAGGCTAATAATACGGCCGACTGCTGGCTGTATGAATCCTTACAGCCTACCTCTCAGCCCACTCGTATAGTAGTTACAGTCTTCACTATTAATACATGGCCCCACTTGTATGTCTCAAAGAGTTTCTTGGTTCTGTGTCCAAGCCGACTGTAAGCTTACAGCCCGCTTCTCTTCTATCTCCTTTCATCTCTCCTACACCTCAGCATTTAGCCTGCTTGCAGCCCCTTATTATACTTGCTCTAAGTTGATGCAGTGCTACAACAACACCATAGCATTCTAACATCGGGACCTTGACTAGAGTCTCCCTCCCCGCATGTTCTCCATCGAGGCCAAGAGTGGCCCCATCTTGACCAGCTAGGGGCTATCCCAGTGGTAGCTGCACGCGAGTTTTCCAATGGGGTTGATGACACCCCAACTTCTCCACCATTGGCCTCGGCTTCAACAGCTTCATGGTGCTTAGGGATGGGCAGCCACCTAGGTTCTGAGCAGGTCTGTCTCCAGGAATTTGGGGCCCGGTTCAAAATGCGAAATGAGGCCCTAAATCTTCTATTATATCTTCATAATAAATCTTCTCAAAGACATCATTTAAGTGCTATTATTGCCAATCCATTGAGCTTTCTTGTGTCATAGTAGAATGTAAGTAGGTTTTCAATAACTTGAGTTTGGTAAAGCTTCTTTCTGTAGATGCAACAGTCATAAGAATGGTTAACAAAATTCTATATCCAATAATAGCATTAGCATAAAAGTGATGCTTTCTTCAAGAACTTCAGAATATCAAAATTAAGCACCCGTAGAATATCAAAATTCAATTCAATTCAATTAATCAAATTGCGAATCATTGTCTACTTGCCTAGTGCCTGCATCCATTCGCCAGTCCACCGTCCGGTGTCCAGTACCTGCTGCCATTGCGGCGTGTGGTCTACGGGCTACGGCAGTGCGGCGGCGGCGAACTTGTGATTTCCTCATTGGTGAACTGCACTACCGACTGCTAAGTTGGTGTTGATGACGACGACGCGAGAGGCGAGACGAAGAGTCGTGAAGTCAAGAGGATGTCTGATGTTGCCGAGCTAAGGTTCTATGTTTGTGCAGTTCGAGTATAAGTATTCGACATTCTAACTTCTGAATCACTGAGCTACTGGGTTGCGAGGTGGGGGCCCATGCTTGGGGGTGGCTTTTCGGTCGCCCATCTCACACATGCCTGTCGACGGGCCTGGTTCTGAGTGCTCTACCGATGTCTAGGGCTGAGTTATCCGACAACGCCCTACCCAATTTGGCCATGACTTAGAGACCTATGTTGATGACCTAGAAAACAAAACCAGAAAGGATAAGACACCCTCCGGAGTCTTTGAATAAAAGCTCATCCATCCCTACATCTCTGATGCAGTCGCGGATGAAGAGGATGCCCTTCTAGATAGTGTGGATCTTGGAGGGATCCCATCCCATCCCAACATAGTGATAGCCCCACGCAGTTCTAGCGCTCAGTTTGGTAGCGCCCTAGATGGATCAAGTCCTAACATAGTTGAAAGATAGAGCCATCCTCGACTATGGTGCTGTGATAGAGCGGATCTACCCATCAAGCCAAAGACACATCGTGGTCGACGGGCACTTATATCACCGAGGCATGAGCTCTCGGGAAGAGGAGAGTGCCCAACTCTCTGATATCCATGGAGGCAAGTGTGGCAACCATGTTTGTTAAAAACTCGATCCGCGAGGGCTAGACAGTCTCCGGGTATTCCGGCTTAAGAAGAAGATATTCTCACGTAGATCGAGAAAATCCCCGAACCCTCACCCCATCCATACACAGGAAGCCAAGCTCTGTGAGAGGGTCGTCTCTTAACCTGTGCGCACACAGGGAGCCCAGACCCGAGTCATCTCTTAACCTGTGCTTTGGCCTAGGACGAGCGAGGGGATTTTTTTTACCCTCAGCCTAAAATTCGCCCCTATGAAAGTTCGAACTCAAGACCTGAGGGGTGCCTCCGGAACTACTAGCCAGCTGAGCTAGCATCCTTTGGCTGGCAACCATGTTTGTTATTACACCCTGATTGAAAAAGACTCCTGCTAAGGTTTCTATTGGCCTATTACCCTCCAAGATCATGTGAGCTGGTATAATGGTGAGAGGTGTGCCCGTCTCATGCACATTAAGTAAACCAGCTAGATCAAGTATTGTGGGCCATCCTGTTCCCCTAATCACTTCAATAAGAGTTTCTCTAATGACTAGCTCTAAGACACATTGTGGTGGAGAGAAGCTAGAAACCTTTACGCTAGAGTGAGAAGAAGAGATAAACTTTTTTATGCTCCCTAATTTTAGAAGGGAACACCTCTCCTATGTCTCTCTTGTACACGTATAAATTAAAAACCAGTGACTAGTGGGTCACATGGATGACATGAGAGAGAATATGTGAAATAAAAAGAATCTTACATGTATGACCTATATATAAGAGAATATGTCTTTGCGAACCTTGAAATATTCGAGGAATTAAACATGTCGTGTCCTAAGATGAGTCTTCCTTAGGGATGAAGATGAGCCATGCTATCGATATCCTTCAAGAATTCGACAAAAGCAGCATGAGATGAGCCGCCTTCTTTGAGTGCCTTGACTGCTCTATCTTTTACCTCCGCCAGTCTATCTCTGAGTGCTCGCCCACCTTGAGACTCCATCACCCACTTAACCTTCGTCTCCACCTCCTCTGCCTTCACCATTTCTTCATCGTAGCCATTCATTTCCACCCCGAGCTTCATCTCTTCCACAATAAACACCTTGTTCATCCTCTGCTCCGCATACAGTGGCCAGCACAGCAGGGGCAACCCTGCCATGATGCCCTCCAGTGTCGAGTTCCACCCACAGTGTGTAACAAATGCTCCCGTCGCTCTATGACATAGCACATCCACTTGTGGTGCCCAAGACTTGACCACAAGCCCTCTGTCCTTGGTCCTATCCAAGAACCCCTCCGGGAGGAGGGACTTGAGGTCCGGCTCCGGGAGTGGCTGACTCACGTCCTGAGGGTTGTTTCGTGGGCTCCGCACTACCCATAGAAACCTCTGCCCTGACTTCTCGAGCCCAATAGCCATCTCCTCAAGTTGCTTCTTTGGGAACGTGCCCAAGCTCCCAAAGGAGAGGAACACGACGCTGTTGTCTGGCTGCATGTCCAGCCACCGGAGGCACTCGTGATCCTTCTCTCCGCCTCCCGAAACCAGCGGCCCGATGCAGTACACCGGCGGCGTGGAACGGTCGGGAACGCACAGGCCGTCCCTCAGGGGCCGCACAGCCCGCGTCTCCAGCGACTCGAAGGTGTTGACGAGAATCCCGTTGGCCTCTGGGAACAGGTAGAGCATGCGGAGGACGGCTTTTCCTGCCTGGCTGCCATTCCGAATCAGTTCGGGCAGTTCTGAAGCTTTGAACGGAGGAGCGCCGGGGAGAGAGAGGACGGAGTCGCCGCCGTTGGTCTCCAGCTGGAAATCCGTGGCCATCATGCGAGGCAGGTTGAGGAAGACGGCCAACGCGCTGGCGCCCGAGGCGTAGAAGTAGTAGACGGGCAGGTTGAGCTCGGCAGCGACGCCGAGCGCGTCGCCGCAGAACATGTCGACGACGAGCGCGTCGACGGCTGGCAGCGAGCGGAGGAGGTCGCGCAGCGGCGCGTTCATGGCCTTGAGGTAGCCGAAAATCTGGACGACGCGGTCCGAATGCGTGTCATCCGAGCTGGAATCAGGCGGCGGCGGCGGCGGCAGGACGTGGAAGTTCACGGACGGATTGGAGGCCGCGGCGCGGGCGGCCGCTGCGGAGAAGTCGGAGGACTTGGTGGGCGGCTCGGCGAGCGCGACTGTGACGGCGACGCCGTGCTGGGTGAACAGCTTGGCCAGCTCGACCATCGGCGTCAGGTGGCCGACGCCGAGGCCCGGGTACAGAACCACGCTCTTCTTGCTCATCGCTGGACGATTCACACCTCAGAACTCCCTGCTGCCGCTGCCGCCGCTATGGCACGCTACGGGGACGGACCTACGCAGGTACGTGTGCTCGAGAGCGCTGGATTGGTGAATGAAATGTCTCTTTGAATCTGGAATTCGAGACGCAGACCATGGCGTATAAAACGGTCGGGCGCGGATGTTATTAAAGTAGAAACCCAAGATAATTGCATTTGAAGTCATGTAGTATGATGTATTGGTAGGGCCCTGGATTGACCAATTTATGATGTCTGGCCAATGATCGCCTCGTTCGCGCGGTGGATAGGATAGTGCACGAAAGGAGACGATACGTTGCTTCTCGAGGGTGAAGTCATGGAACGAATCACCACGCAGCACGCACGTACGCTATATGGTACTGTATGTTCCGTGAAACATCAGCCACTTGTGTGTGCGGGAGCACCAACGTCAGCCGTGACGCTGCAGGTGTCGGCGTCTCTGCTTGCGGCTTGCGGGTGGGCTGCACACCTGAAGCTCTTAGAATTAACGGGAGGTGACCTGCCAGGCAACCACTACAAAGAGGCCAAAAGACGCTGACGCTATGGATGACGAAATACGAGGGATCGAGGAGATTTCCACGCCTTGGCGGTTGGCGCACAAGTAGTAGACGGAACATGATCATCGCCATGCGACTATGCGAGGCTGGCTAGCTACTACGTGTTGCACTGGCCCTATCCTATGTACTGCTCTGTCACTCTGTCTCAAAAATAGAGTCGCCGTGGTAAGCGTGCTGGTCAAACTTTCTCAACTTTGACTACGTTTGTAGAAAATACGTGCAATATTTATATATCCAAATAAGTTTATTATGAAAGTATATTCAAAGATCTACCTAATGATACTAATTATGTACCATAAATATTAATATTTTATTAAATATATTTGGTCAAAGTTAAAAGCTGTCGACTTTTTCGAAAGCGAGAATGACTTTTTTTTTTTTGGGACGGAGAGAGTATGAGGAAGATGCGAGTAGCTTTCCAGATGTTGCTGTGTTTCGGAACGGGTTTAGCGGCTGACGCGGTGCGATCATTCAGTTAACGAATTTCCCCGCAAAGATTAAAAAAAGGACGCACAATACATTCGTATATAAATTAAACAAAACGAATAGCAAAGGAGTGTAACTATTTTTCAACAGCACTGTAGACGGTTGTACCAAATACACGTACCTCAGCTCATAAGAGCTGAATGTTGATACAAGAGAGTAGAACTCAACCAAAATCTCTGAGAATGCTAGCTTTGCAGTTTTGCTGGGTCAGGAGTCAGGACATATAGGACTAGTAAACCCACGAGTCTCCTACCGCCGGCCACCCTCTCCTCTCCAGTGTTCCCTGACATCCTCCATGTGCGCTTCCTCAGACTGCCTCGCTGCTGGTGCCAGCGTTCTGTGGTGATCGTCCGGCAATTTTCTGGATCATGGGTTCGTCCGGATGAGGTGCGACGGATCTACAAATCCCCGGTACACTATCCCCACCCCACTCCTGATGGCTCCTTTTTCCTCCACCTTCTGGCGGTTTCTCTTCCAATTGACGGAGGATTCTGTTTCTCTCGCCATCCAATCCTGTTTGAAAGGACGTGCTCTGGATTTCCATGTCAAATTTATGAGCAACAATCATTTTCGGATCTCATTTTTCTTGAAACAAGTTGGTTTTCATGTTTACAGACTTAGTCGTGTCATTAGTAAGACCTTTGAATTTGTACTTTCACCTCTGGAACAATGGCACGCCGCATTGGGAAAGAGAGAAACGCCTCTGGGAGGAAGAACAGGAAAAGGAATGTACTGAGGTCATGTCTAAAAGATCCAAAAGGGCTGCGGCCAAGAAGGCTGTGATCACTCAAAAGGTCAGATTTGCAAAGCCCTTAATCCAGTCCCCTCCGAGGAAGCCTCCTCCTCTTGTGATTCAATTCGGTTATTTCTCTTGTGCTTTTGATCTTCTCTGTTCCGAGAATCTCAGATTTGGAAGCCTCATGAGCGAGGCAGAGGATGATCATAACCGTGTTCTTCGGCAGCCTGAGCCCCAACGATCACCCAGCATGCAAAGCAGCGAGCCTCCCGCCGATTCTCAAGGCAACTTTCCAGATCAGGTGAACCCAATCAGTGATTCAATTTCAAATTCACTTTCCCCTGCCTCTGGGCCCTCTTGCACTCGCTGCTCTAGCTCAGCCCACCATACACTGAAATGCCCGAGTCGCATTCGCTGCTAGGCCTGCCAAAATTATGGACACATGAGAAAATTCTGCTCCCACATCCGTCTCCACTTTGTATGTGTAACGGAACCGTCCAAATTATAAGAGCATAAGTATAAAAACAATCACCGAAGTGATCAAATTCTCACACTTGAACCCATATAACTCCGGTAGTCCAATGAAATCACGAGAGATTTCAAACCAACCAACATACAAGCCAACATCGTAGTGATTCAACATAACAAGTCACATGTTACAACCATTTCATAAGTAATTCAATATACATCGGAGTTCAACAAAGTTATTACAACTTAAGTTCAAAAGTAGCGGAAGCAAAGTAATATGAAACTAACAACACCTTTATTTCAAATATATGCCAGTACAATGGTCGACTTCCAACAAAAGCATTAGAGATAAGGTAAATAAGAAGGATCATGCCCGTGATCACACTCAGCCACTACGGCAGGAGCCAACCAACTCTTGCAGTAGCCATGATACTTCACAACCTGCAACAAGTGGGAATAAAACCCTGAGTACGACAAAGTACTCAGCTAGACTTACCCGTCAGAAACCAGAAATAAGGTGACACCAAGGATCATGCAAGGCTGATATGAAGTGGGGCTAGCTTGACAACATTTTGCATAAAAGCTTAATATACATGATCAATCAGTAAAGCTTAAGCATCAAGTTAATTATCATTAACCTATCATCTATATTAGAACCTGTACTAGAGCACTCACTTTATTAGGAGCAAACAATATTAACCATAGCAGGTATAAATTGAGGCAACCTTTCCATCGTGATCCAATTAACCATCAGTTCAATTTAATTGAATCTACGTTGCCGCTGCTCAAGTCAAGTGCTCACTAACCGGGAGCGACGGCGATTCGAATCGAATTCCTATCCAGCTGGAGGGGTATTTCTAACACTCACCGCGCAGGCCCCTGCCAGGGTCGCACAAGCCACCTTTTCATATAATTCAGGAATCGCGGGTCCGAATGATGTCGTGACCCCAAGGGCGACACTCTGCCAGGTGATAGGGACTCTAACCCCCCCTTGGTCTCACGCCAATGTCCCCAAGCACATCATTTCTCTCCTCCAAGAAGCAATCTACCATTTGATTCCCGGCCTGAATCACATTACTCGGCTTCGCGGTCGGAACGGCTTATCCGGCCAACTAAGTGTTAGACTGCGTTCAACATGACTCAAGGACGTACAACGAATCGATCCTTAAACGACTCAGACGGGGATAGATTCACACCCAAGACCTCCATGCCTTGTCGCTTCACTATCATCATCCCGCCCGGTCTCATTTTATTTTATTAACACATGGTGCCTTTCCACGATAGCAAATATAGCCAACCGTGCCATATATGAATATCCCTATATCTCGCAGGTGACAGGAAATCACCTGACTTCTACCGCTTAAAGCAGGGCTAAGCATCTACTCGATCCTAGTCTATGTAGGATTCAAGGATTCATATATCTGGACAAGGAATGATATAATGCAGCAAGAGTTTCCAACCAACTCCTATCACTTAATGCAACAATACTCATAATATATATAGAATTAATTGCTTTGAAGATAGAAGGCTTATAATGCTCCGGGGCTTGCCTGTGATCCGACTCAAGTTAGAGTATGTCAGATGAAGTCATTTGGCGAGCAACCTCCAATCTTTCACTTGTCCGGTTCTTCTATCTTCGGGATGGATCCACATCAGGTCCTTCACGTGCTTCAGCTAGCGTACCTAAATGAGATGCAAGATGCAAGTGCATGAATACATGAAGGTACAATGTACAATGCATCACATATAGTAAGCAAGACAAACACCATATTACACTCCACATGCATAGACACTTCATGTTGCTTAAATAAATATCACCCAACCTAATATAAAAGATGAAAATCATATTAGGCATGACACACAAGATTTCACAATATCTCAGGTGTATTAACTTAACTACCCTCAAAGGCATAAGTCACACTTAACAATATACAAGCAAACACTATAATTAGATTTTATCAATTTCTGGACAAGCAAACAGTAGCTTTATAATTCAACCATATCTGGAGTTTCATAAATCCAAATGACTTGCAAGAAGACATTCTGGAAAGCTTAGGAAATTATCTACATTTCATCTTTAATCATCTCAACCTGATTCCCAAGTTATCATGACCAAACATGACAATATTTAAAGTCTGCACAGAAGGTAATTAAAATCAGACAGTAGACTTATTAAGCATGCAACTCTTAAACTATCAGACCTGGGATCATGAAAATTTAACACAAGAAAGATAAGATAATTATCTACAACTTTTGTATTTACCAAAATCACAGTAAACATCATTTACACCATGAAACTAGTTGCACGAGTAACACCACACATGCAGCCCAACAGCAGTGGTACAATTATAGACAGAAAACTGATAGAAACTTCAGAGAAGCATAAATAGAGTTCTAGACCTCCAACAAACATGATTCTCAACTTTATGGAAAGCTTATAAAGTTACCTACAACTTTCTTGCAATCATCTTAAGATGATTCTACAGTTAACATGGTCAATTAATTAAATAATTGCATCTCTGTCCAAAATATAGACAGAATCTGATATGTCACTTTAAACCGATATAACTTGAGTTTCACAAATCCAATAATTATGGTTCTGGACTTTTTACAAAGATTAACAAGTTGCGAACAATTTTGTTATAAACATCTAGAGCTAATTATGCTACTAACTAGGTCACACATTATAAACAAGGCAACCCTGTCTGGGTTTGGACAGAAACAGCTACAGCACTTTAGACTACTATAGCTAAACATATACTTAACCAAAAATTGTGCTCTTTAGCTTTTTGAAAATCTTAAGAAAATTACTACAAATCATTTATTGTCATCAAGGCATGATTCATAACTTAACTAAGCCAAACAATGCATATATGCAGAACTGTCCAGAATAGAAGCAAAGCAGCATATAACATTTGTTATTTTTATAGCTCCTAAACTATCAAGCCTAAAATCTTGAAATTTTTACTAGATATCATACATCACAAGAGTAACACGTCACAAAAATTTCACTTCATTTGGAGTTATATATTTACAGTTATTAAAAATAACAGATCCAACTAGCATTCAAAACCTAGTTGCATAAATCTATTTTTACAGCTAAAACTTTAAACTAAAACATGTCATATTATAGATCCACTGCATAGACAATTTCACAAGGATTCCAAAAAGTCCTCATTTGCTATTTTACGATTTTTCTATCATTTACTATGTATTTTCAAAGTTCAGCCATTTAAATGCAATACACATTCTGAAAAAGAAAAAAAACATTATGCAGAGTGAAAACAAAACTTTCCACAAATCCTGTAAGCCCCTATATGTAAATCCTTTGTCTCTAGCACTTTTGCAAAGTGAACACAACAAAGAGTTTCTGCCTTGCTAGATGGTCCTTCTTCCTCACAGCGACGGAAAACAGAGAAGGGGACGGAGGAGGCCGGCTTGATTCCGGTGAGATAGCGGCCCAGGACGACGAAGGAGCAGATGGCAGCCAACAGCAGCGGTAGGAGGGAGGAGGAGAGGGGTGGCTGGTGTTGGAAGAGGAGGGGCAAAGGAGGGGCGACGACAACAGCGAGCTCCAGCCCGACTCGGCCATGGCTTCGGGCACGAGAGAGCGAGAGAGAAATAGACCGAGGAAAAGAGGAGAAGGGAGCGAGTGAAGGGTCGGGCTCGATCCCCTTTTTCTCCCCCTCGACACAGAGCAGCCCGGGGAGGTGGCGCTCATGCACGGGCACGGAGGCCACATGGCGCTCGGTCCTTTCCGATGTCAGCCACCAAGTTTCAGCGCCTCCAAAACTGCCATCCAAAAGCGACGTATTTACGAGTCTGCCACTCTTCTAATCTCACCTCTATCTCTTAAACCAGATGACAATTCGACCAACAAATTATACCGCTGCGTAGGGATATGAGAGTACTACAACATTGCTTATAGGAGCTCAGTCAAATTCCACTGGTTTGCGAGATATTAATTCCCACCATAGGGTTGCACAAGAGGAGTCAAAATTGCACTGTGATCAGCTTGACAGCACTTCGGGGTGGGATCGGGACGCGGTCCAAAAATAAAGTTTGTTGCATACAAACTAAACTCCAATTTTCATTAAAGATCAAACTTCATATCTCGAACAAAAATAGTAGTTTCACTTCGGTCAACATCGCATCGGAAGAAACCCTAGTTTTGAGGTTCGGGACCGATTTGCGGCATCTTCTTGTCACTTGTTCCACATGAGCCTTTCATAAGTGTTGTTGTAGGGTTCAATTGGAGTTGTTTGGTCAAGGTTGCAAGACTTGGTTGATGACATATGTTCTCATTCTCTAAACAAAACAATCCAAGCAAGATATGACTCATTCCTTCAAAATTTCCAACTCTACTATGACTTATCATTTCATTTGACTTCTTGATTCTAAACTTCAAGAAACTTTTCTAGGGATCAATATAGATAGTTATTGAGGTGAGACCTGTGAAGATACTTTGATAGAAACACCCAAGCATATATCTTTTAATTGAGCCTATATGTAAGCGAGGGTGCAATATCCAAGTTTAGGTTAGGGCTTATTTCCATAGGTTTGACTTTGACATTGTCATCTCCATTAATCTATCATGTTTGAGCTTAAACCCACTACTTAATTGGTGATAAACACCTAGGGTGTTACAGTATGGATACCCAAGGATACTTGGAAGCCCATCCCTCCGGAAACGCGGAGGACACACACTAGGCCCAGTCTGGTCTGGCGACCAAAATCCCAATGAGTAAGGAAGGGGAGGTGCACCTCGATACCCACGCTAATTTCATGGGCGCTTCAACTTCCATTAACCTAGAACAGGAACGATCTATTGATTGCCCACATCCTATCTTGCCGCCATCTGACCCTTCCTCAAACAGTGAAGAAAACCCCACCTCCGAAGAAAAGCCCTCTGCCGCCGTCATCACCGAGGGAGACGAGAGCATGCCTAAGATCATCACCATAACAGCCTTTGAATTCACTGCCCCTGCTTCTACTCAAAGTTCTGCTGCTAATGTCACTGGGTTGGAGATTGTGCCATGGAAACGAGTTCTGGATGTCTTGGCCATGCAGCTTTGGCCAATTGTCATAGAAAGCTGTCACGCTCCAAGAACCCAAGTTTCAGTAAACTCGGCAGGTTCTGTCATCATCTTAGGAGGAGAAGAGTAGTCAGAGCAAGGCCTAAATGAATCTGGCTCAGAAGGATTTGAATTCCGAGCGCAACAGTCTTAGTCCAGCTTGTCTTCAGAAACATGCCAGTTCGAGGTGGGCCAGAAAAGGGGCCGTGGACGCCCCAGAAAGGTGATATCGCTCCTAGCTCCTCCAAGCAATTCAGCTACCCCACTTTTGGAATCCTCGGTTAGGCGCAGCTCCAGGTTAACAAGGCCAAAGGAGGCTTCCATACACCTACAGTCATGCTAGAGGAAGAACCATCAAAGAAAAGGAACAAGATTGGGACAGTATTGATTGATGAAGATACAGGAATGGCAGGCCCAATTCCTATCGACATCCTGCAGGGCTGGGGAATCAAATGTGGCATAGCTCCTGAGGAGTTGAGCCAGGAAGCGCTGATGCAGGTGCCCTCTGCAAACCTAGTGATCAATGAAGACCTAGCCGAGTGATCACTTCTGTGGAGCTGCGTCTCCCTTTATCTATTTGATCCTTAGTTCAAAACATTTGAGTGCTTGCTATTTTACTTTGGAGTTGTCAGTCTTGTTAAACTTCCCTAGTTTCAGCTCGTGTGCTAGTACTCGGTTAATCAGTTACCTTTATCAAATCTTTGTTTCCTGCTTGCTCTGTGTGTTCCATGTTATCTTCTCCCTGTTAACGCTAGACGTAACAGGCCTAGCTCCCCTCTATCGTGGTTCTGATGAATAATAGGAAGTGGCAAATTTTATGTTGGAACATTCAAGGAATCAATGGTGTTGAAAAATGGGATGCAGTCCATGACAAAATCGAGGAGAGCGCTTGCTCTATCTTCTGTTTGTAGGAAACCAAAAAAGGACAATTTGATCAGCAATTTATCAGGAAATTCGCACCTCAATGTTTTGACTGTTTTGATTTTGTGCCGCCTTTGGGTGCATCTGGTGGAATTTTAATATGTTGGAACAGTTCCCATTTCTTGGGCTAGGTCATTGACAAACAATCGTTTGGCATCACAATCTCGTTCACATCAGCCCAAAATATGGACTCCTGGAAATTGACTACATGATATGGACCTTGCACCAAGGCAGCCCGCTCAGAGTTCGTCAATTGGTTTAAGAACCACCACGTTGCAGACACTCTTCTTAGGGGATTTCAACTTTTATAGATCTCTGTGCAACCATAACAAGTTGGGTGGCAACTTAGCTAACACCTTCATCTTCAACGATGCAATTGGACAACTTGGCTTGGTCGAACTCTAGCTGAAAGGAAGAGCTTTTACATGGAGTAACATGCAATATGATCCTTTGTTGGAGCAACTTGACTGGTTCTTCACGTCAGTCAGTTGGACAGTTGAATACCCAGACTCAGAAGTATTGCCTATGGCAAAAATCACTTCAGACCACATTCCATGCAAAGGAGTATTGGCAACAAAATTCCCCGGTCAAACATTTTTCGCTTTGAGAATTTTTGGGTGGAACATGCAGACTTCGTAGAAATAGTGCTAAACCAATGGAATCAGCCAACCCCTGCAAACTCAATGACCAGAAGAATCTCTGCAAAGTTTAAAAAGCTTTGTAGCACCCTAAAAATATGGAGCAAAGGATTGTCTAATTTGTCTCTCTTAATAGCTAATTGCAACAAAGTGATCCTGTTCATGGATGGTCTGGAGGATAGAAGGTCCTTATTCAACACCAAAAGCAATCTTAGAAACTTATTCAAGCGTCAGCTGGCTACCCTTCTGCATTACAAAAATGAATATTGGAAAAAGAGATATATAGTTAATAGGATTCGGTTTGGAGATGAATGCACCAAGTTCTTTCATGCTATGGCAACAATTTCCCATAGAAGAAACTCTATTCCTCAACTTCTGAATGAGCAAGGACAATGGGTTCAAGACCATGAAGGCAAGGTAGTGATTCTCTGGAATGCATTCAAAAAACGAATGGGGATATCTTCTAAACCGACGATGGTTTTTGACCTCCAGTCTCTTGTCTCTGTAGTACTAGAATTAGAAGAGTTGACACTACCGTTCCTACACATTGAAATTGATGAAATTGTCAGGAGGATGCCCACGGAAAAAGCCCTAGGGCCCGATGGCTTCAACAGTATGTTTATGAAAAGATGTTGGCACATTATCAAACATGATTTCTATGCATTTTGTGATGAGTTCTATAATGGGTCAGCCAATTTGGAGTGCATTAGTAATTCTTTCATCACACTGGTGCCTAAAGTGAGCAATTCGGAGATTGTCAGTGACTATAGACCCATCTTGCTACTAAATGTTGGTCTCAAGTTACTCACTAAAATTCTAGCATATAGATTGCAGCTAGTTATTCTCAAGCTTGTGCCCAATAATCAATATGGCTTCATCCGCTCTCGGACCATACAGGACTGCCTTGCCTGGAGCTTTGAGTACATACATCAATGCCATCACTCGAGGAGAGAGGCCATCATCCATAAGCTCGATTTCGAGAAAGCATTTGATACTATAGAACATTCCACAATTCTTCTGATGATCCAACATTTTGGCTTCCTAGAGAGATGGATAATGTGGATCTGAGCCATCCTTTCATCAGACTCATCTGCTATCCTCCTTAATGGGGTCCTAGGGAAATTCTTCAAATGTAACCGAGGTGTTCAACAAGGCGATCCACTATTGCCCATTCTCTTTGTCATTGCTATGGAGCTGCTTTAGATCCTAGTAAACAAGGCATCAAGTCAAGGTTTACTGCAGACACCCATCCCACATGGCGACAATGAGTTTCCCATAATACAATATGCAGATGACACACTCCTGATCCTCCAAGCAGATGCAAACCAGCTATTTTCCTTAGAGCCCTTTTAAACAGCTACGAAACTGTCTTAGGTCTTAAAGTTAACTTCAGAAAGTCACAGATGATGCCTATCAATGTTTCATCAGAGAAAATGCAACACTTGGCCAATACTTTTGGGTGCCAGATTGGAACACTCCCCTTCACGTATGTAGGCCTTCCAATGGGAACAACAAAACCAAGAATAGAGGACCTGTTGCCAATCATGGATAGTGTTGAGCGTAGACTCTCGACCTGCTCCATTTGGCTCTCCTACTCTGGAAGGTTGCAAATGCTAAACTCGACAATCACACCTATTGTCACTTACACCTTATGCACTACTAAAGTCCCCAAAGGTTTTATTGATAACATTGACCGTGCTCGTAAACAATGTTTATGGAGGGGAAGTGATGGTACTGCAAAGGGAGGTAATCTGGTAGCCTGGCCTACGGTCATGAAGCCCAAGGAGAAGGGGGGCCTCGGGGTCATCAATCTAAGATTACAAAATGATGCCCTTCTAATGAAGCAACTTCATAAATTTTATAATAAGGTCGACACCCCCTGGGTCAGCTTGATCTAAACAAGTATTGCCAAGGTAGAGTCCCACATGAATGTAGAGAGCTAGGATCCTTTTGGTGGCGTGACGTGATGAGACTCAACATCATCTATAGAGGTATTGCAAGATGCACGCTAAGGAATGGGTCTACTGTTTGTTTTTGGGATGATCTATGGTCTGATTTAGTGCTTTCAGTGGAGTACCCTAGACTGTACTCTTTTGCTAAGAACAACTCCATCTTGGTGCAAAGTTTGATGCTGGAGAAGGATCTAGAGGCAATCTTTTTTCTACCATTATCCACTCAGGCACATGAATAAATGATGCTTCTTTAGGATCATCTAGAGGGTATCATGTATGATGACACAACTCCTGACTCATGGTCACCAGTTTGGGGTGCCAAATACTCTTCATGGCACTTCTATGCTCATGTTTTCAGTGGAATAGAAGCTCATCAGTGCTTCAAAATGATATGGAAATCAAGTTGCATTCCTAGGATCAAATTCTTTGTATGGCTAGTGCTTTTTGATCGATTGAACACCAAGACCATGTTGCAAAGAAGGCATCTAAACATTGAGGATGATACACTATGTGTAATGTGCAACACTGGTTTGGAAGAAGATATCAATCAAATATTCTTCGACTGCCCGTTTGCTGTGCATTGTTGGAATTATATTGGCTTCACCTAGGATATCAGCCTGCCACTACTAGAAAGGTTGGCTACAGCAGGTTTGGCGCATAACCTAGACTTCTTCACAGAAGCAGCCCTCATTGTGACCTAGGAATTGTGGAAACTTCGCAATGACAAAAATTTTCAGAGAAGAGATCCTACCCCTGTAATTTGGCTAGCCAATTTTAAAAACCAATGTTTTCTTCATTAGGTTAGATTTAGGATTGACCTTAGGTCATCCTTTTGCTTCTGGCTGGATGGCTAGATGCCTTTAGTTAATTATGATTTGTAACATTTTGATCCCTTTTGTTTAATATAAGTTAAAATCTCACTGTGGGAATCTCCCCCACGGTTTTTTTGCGTAAAAAAAGAGAGTAGAATTCATGGAGATTGAAAATTAGGTTGAACATTTGGGGAAAAATCAACGATTAACAGTGAATTTTTAGCTAAATAGTTCAAAAAATAAAACCTTTTGCCTTGAGTGTGTAAACGAACCAAGTTTGAGCAATCCTAGCTCCTTAAGCTCGAGCACAACTCAAGCATGAGATCTAGACACGCTTATGGAGGGACTCAATCTTGGCTCAACTAGGCTCATATAACTAAAGCTTCATGTTTGCAAGAATCACTGCCCTCTAAAAAGCCTTTGTCACTACGCCTGGTTTGTCTGCTAGGAATTTAGGCATTTTCATGTTAAATTTAATCCAAAAAATCCATAGCAAATTGGTGACAACATGTATGTGCACATGTGTGATGTTACTACTTGCACTAGTAGCAGATATGAACATGAACGACATACAGATCATAGTGGAAAAGATATTGAATTTAATAAATTCAAGAATAGAATTATACCTAGTGGAGGGACCCATGCTCAAGGCACTGGCGGCTCCACGCACACTAGTTGACATAGTGTGTTGCTCGATGTCACGAACCACATAGTTGATGCAAGACGATGTTCGCAGTGCAGTCCCTCGAACGTCCTCGGGGAAGTTGATGATCCGAGGAGGAAGAAAAAGAAGGCGTTGGCAGTCACCAGAAAGAAGCAAGTAGCCGCGAAGATGCTCCCCAAAAACCTGATTGCCCACACACCTGAGCAGGTGTCATAGATGCAGACGGTAGTTTCGGAGGCCTGCTCTTCCAACTCTCTGTGCGCGCAGAGGATTGGGATGGGAAAACTTAGAAGGCAGCACAGTAGTAAGAAGTGGAAAACACTAATTGACTATCATAGGATTTTCTAAACTAGGAACTTCCAATAATAGTTCTATTATTGTTATGTCTTTTCCTAGGAGGATTGGTACATATATAGAGGGAGGAGAGCTCCCTACCTCCATATCAACTAGCAATATGGTACAAATTGACGTTGCACATTCCACCTCCACTCATGGGCTTAAACAATAAAGCCCATTATTAAGGAACACAAAATATTGGGTCTTTGAGATTTATTAGAATTTCTTCATATGGATTAGGGAATTTTATCCATATAAATTCTAACAATCCCCACCAGATCTCAAAAGCCCAGATAGATATTTTTTCTTCTCCCACTACTCTTTATATACCAGTGTTTTTCAGCAGAGACTGTTAAGTTAAACATCTGCCTAGAGCTTCAAGCTACACCCATCCACAACTTGAACAATGGACTACGCCTTGAATTGCAAGTTTTATGTGAATGAGTTTCACCTGAACTCTTTACTGATACTAGGTTGCCAAAAGCATCCCCTCTGGTTGGAGCATATAAGTCATACTCCTGGACCTTTCATTAGTATCTAAAGATCGCCCAAATCTCATAGACTGTGGCTAGTAGTCTAACTCATATAGGTGTATTCCTCAAAAGATATTATGTAGGACAATATCTTTCTTCAGCAAGCCACTTGGAACACATTAAGGTAAAAAAACAACCTACCTTACAACAAAGGAAAAACGTCCATCTAACATGGGCCAAGTTAAGGGTCTTTCCTCATAGTCTACCGCTAGCTCGTTTCACCATCCTACTTCACGGGATATCCGATCACATAGAATAGGTTACCACCATGATAGACTTCATGTGGGTCTCAAGCCCGTCTTACTTGATGCACTATCTATGACATTATGTGATAGCCCCTTAGTGAATTGATCTACCAAATTTTTAGACGTATGGACATAATCCAACGCTATCACTCCAGAGTTTCTCAATTTTCTGATAGATATTAACCTTCTCTTTACAAGTCTTGTAGACTTCATGTCATCCTTAGAACTGTTCACCTTGATTATCACAACATGATTATCACAGTTCATAGAAATATCCATATAGGTTTTTCTACTACCGGTAAATCCATAAGGAGTTCAGGAAGCCACTCGGCCTCAACAGTGGCGGTATCTAATGCTTTGAGTTCTGCTTCCATAGTTGACCTCGTTAAGATAGTCTACTTGCAAGGCTTCCATGAAACAGTGCCACCTCGAAGTAATAACACATATCCACTTATGGCATGAACCTCATCAGCATCAGATATCCAGTTCATATCACAATAACCCTCTAGCATCTTTGGATACCCGATATAGTGAATGCCATAATTCATAGTACCTTTGAGATAGTGCATTGCTTTTTCAAGAGCACGCCAATGATTGTCTCTCGGGTTTGACACAAATTGGCTTAGTTTGCTCACAACAAATGAGATATCAGACCTTGTTGAAAGTGCATCTAGCCCTTTAGTGGGTTTTGGTGAATTGAATGACAACACAATTAAAGGTCTAACAAGTTTACTAAGTGTTAAATAGAAAATTAAGTATGTTGCATACACATGAATATTTCATAACAAGATGTATCAAAAGTTCAACAAGAAGGCAAGCTTTATGATATTCCACATAGTGTTGAAATGAAGGCCAAAATTGGGTATTGTTGTGTTGGAAGATTATAGGAACAATCTAGTTCAAGCAAAAGACAACAATACAAATGAAATCAATGAAATAGCTTCTATGTTGTGGGATATCATAGCATCATGTGAAAGCAAGCATATTTGGCAAATGGCAAATGAGACATGAGTTGATGATTTTGGATTGGTCTCTATAATGGCTTGCTTTGCATGAACAAGAAGAGTTGGATAATGGACTAGCCTTGATCAAGGATTGAAGAATGAATGCATAAGTGAGCATATGCCAAGCAAAGTTCAAATGACAAAGGACACAACTCATATTGCGTATAAGTTGGTCTCTATGTTGGTTTGCTTGTATGGATAAAGATTTAGAAAATCACTTTGCATTGAGTTGATCAAGCTAGAAGTATGAAGATAGATATTGAAGTGAGTTTAGGAGTGTCAAGCTAAAATGAAGAGGATTTAAGGAATCGTGAATTGGCTTGACCATATTGATGGTGATCCATATATGTCTCTATGTGAGTCAAACTGGAGCTTGATTGATCTTAACATTCCTATCTAGAAGATATTCGAGCAAGGATCACAATATTAATGAAATGATTTTTCAATGGATGCTTAATATGATGTGACTTGAGCATGGCTTGATAAGGTGAAGATAGCAATAAAAGGGCTTTGAGGGACTAAGCAAAGGTGAAGGCAAGCGATGGCTTGAGGACCGAGGTACCATAGCTAAGGTGAAGAAGAGAATACTTGCATTGAGTCAAGAAACTAATTGGACTATGAGGAGTCATACGGTGCTGAGGATCAAATCGTTAGTAGAAGTGACTTGAAGCCATAAGGTGAACTCATATATATAGATACGGTTCAAGTCACATGCTCAAGGTATGTTTGCTCGAGGAGATGACACAAGAAGATTGCAAAGGCTTTATGAAGTGATATTGATAAAGAGGATAATACATATGCAATGGTGGAACCCCCAATTACAAAAGAAAGCGGCAACCAACTCATGTTTTGAATTTGTGTCTAGGAAAAGCCATACTATAAAGGGGGATATAATGCACAAGCTTTGATGTGCAACCAAGTGCTCATTTACCCACCAAATATCCTTAAAGCCTTAGCCAAGACAGCCTGGTATTCAAATCTTGACCTTTGCTGTCCTGGTAGGTGCGGCAATGCCTCACCTTGAGAGCGGCAGTATCGCGGGTCAAGTGCGGCACTGCCGCATTTAACCGACCGTTGGGATCAAGGGGATATTTATACCTTCTCTTCTCTCGCACAACGGTCATTGGTTTAGATCGACCATTTCCTTCCTAGGTGCGACCAGAGCATCTCTTTTCTCTCTCTTACTCACCATTTGAGCCCCACAAGCTTCTCCCTTTGATTTCCTTCTAAATCCAAGAGAGTTTGAACCTCCAAACTACATTAGAGAGCAGCCACATCTGTTCTTCATCTCCTAGAGCACTTGGTTCACGTTAAAGCTACTTGTTTGTATTTGTTACTCTTGAGGCTTGCTCCTAGCCGGCTAGAGCATTGCCCGTGAGCTTGCCAACTTGTGTGGCAGCCTCGGGAGATTTGCAATCACCTCAATCAGCTAGTGAAATCACCCCTCATCTCAAGAGTTCATTCTCTTGACTTGAGAACGAGAAAAGGGTTGAAAGAGACCTAAAGCCTTTGTGGCAACTTCAACAACGTGGATATAGGTAAGCCTTAGTGGCGAGCTAAATCACAGGATAAATTAGCGTCTCACTTGTGTTTTTATGATTTGCATTGCTTCACTTGTATTTGTGGTGATTCTATCTACTTTTGCTTAAGCTTTAACTATGATTCAAGTGGTGGAATAGGCTCTACACTACCCTAGGAATATCAGTAATTTTCTTGATCTAAATTTCCTTGGATAGATTTTGAATTGTGCACTCGAGCTTGTCTTCAGGTGTGGTAGGGCCGCTGTTGGAGTGAGGCAGTGCCGCAGTGCGATAGTGCCGAACTCAAGTAAGGCAGTGCCACACGTGGAATTTGACTTATACTTGAATTTGTTTTAAACAGGCCTATTCACCCCCTCTAGGTGACATTGAGGTCCTTTCACTTGTAGTGCTAGCCAGATACATAAGTGAACCAATAATTTGGGAATATCTTAATTGATCCCTTGTTATTCTCTGATTTTTCTTTAATAACTCACTAGGGTCATAAGGCATAAGAGCAGGCTGACAGTCACTAAACCCAAAGCGAGTCAAAACTTTTTCCACATAATGAGATTGTAGAAGTGTAACCTCACCATTGCCTTTTCTTAACAGCTTGATATTAAGAATAACATCAGCCTCTCCTAAATCTTTCATCTCAAAGTTATTGGACAAAAATTCCTTAACCCCCTTATCACATCAAGGCTGATTCCAAAGATCAGTATGTCATCAATGTACAAACACAAGATCACACCTTCGCCCCCCTATACCGATAGTATACACATTTGTCAACTTCATTCACAACAAAGATAGCATATGTCAAAGTTCTATCGAACTTCTCATGCTATTGCTTAGGGATTTGTTTTAGACCATATAAGAACTTCAATAATGTACACACCTTGCCTTCTTGACCATTTGCTACAAACTCATTTGGTTGATCCATATAGATCTCATCTAACTCTCCATTTAGGAAAGCTGTCTTAACGTCTATCTGATGAATGAGAAGACCATGTGAGGTGGCCAAGGAAAGTAACACTCGAATTGTAGTCAATCGAGCAATAGGTGAATAAGTATCAAAGAAATCTTCATCTTCTTTTTGGGTATAACCTTGGCCACAAGCCTTGCCTTGTACCTATCAATAGTACCATCAAGCCTAAGCTTTTTCTTGAACATCGATTTGCATCCTATAGGTTTACACCCATAAGGACATTCAACAACTTCCCAAGTTCCATTAGACATAATTGAACCCATCTCACTCCGTACTACTTCCTTCCAAAGGTCAGCATCAGGAGAGGAATATGCCTCTTCAATGGTTTTTGGTGTGTCATCCACAAGGTACACAATATAGTCATCACCAAAAAAACTTTGCAGTCATTTGTCTCTTACTCTTTCGAGTAACTACAATGCTGTCCTCCTCAGGATTTTGCACATGGGGTCCTCAATATGTTCTACTAGAATAAATTGCTCATGGGGTATTATAGGTTCATGACTAGATGTGCTAGGTGCATTTTTCATAGGAAATTCACTTTCAAAAAATATAGCATCTCTTGACTCTATTATAGTACCAACATGCATATTGGGTACTCTAGAATTTATTATTAAGAACCTGTCGGTGTCTAGAGAACCGGGGGTCTAAACAGAGCGACGAGTGAATTTGTATCTTCACGTATAGGTCCAGATGGTGTGCAAAGTGGACACAAGGGTTTATTCTGGTTTGGGCATGAACGGCCCTACGTCCAGCGGGTTTTGCCGCTACTCGTGTTGCCTTGCATAAGAATGCTTGAAGTAGGGGTTACAAGCTTTTCGAGAGGAATGCTCGTAGTAGGGGTTACAAGCTTTTTGAGAGACTGCTGACCAGGTTTCGTCGACACCAAGTCTCTTAGGAGGAGGTGTGTAGTGTGTGATGTGAGCTTCAATCGAAGTTGTTTGGTCAAAGTGAACTGAATTCACTCGATGCCTCTAGGTGTGGCCCCTGCCTCCTCGTTTATAGTTTCTAAGGAGAGGGCTCGGGTTACATTCGTGATAAAAAGGTAAAATGGGGAAAAGATGAAAGAGAAAAATAAAAAAGGTGGCCTCGGGCGTGACGAGCTCCCTCCTTATCCAATGGGAGCAGTTTCCCCTATAGCGCAGAGTTGCAATAGGCGTTGATATTTTGGCCTCTCCGTTTGCTAGTGCTATACGGTGTGGCCATGTTTCGTCCTATGCGCCTCTATGCCATCAAGGATGGGCGGTACGGGCGCCCAGATTTGTGTAGAGAGGGGGTTAGGTGGTATAGTGGATGTTACCCCCGTCGCTATAGAGGTATGGATGCTGTCATGGTGGAATGACCAAGATCATGTTGGGTCAGGGCATGGTTCCCGTGCTCCTATTGACTGTGCACAGTCACGTCTGTCCCATTGCACGGGAGTGGGTGCCACGGTTAGGGCCCCCCGGGGCTCTCCATCTTGCCAGAGGGCTCCACACGTCCCTCGGGCGAGGTGAAAGTATGCCGAGGGTGTCGGGCACTTTGATGATGTCACGGGGGCTGGGGTGAGGTGGAAACTGCCGCCCGAGGCATCTATTTCTCCTGAGGCCTTTATGCAAGGCTCGGGTGGGATGGAGTTTGTCATTCATGCCGCAAGCGACTGACATGCTGTCAGCACCTTCGGTGGGTCGGTTTTACTGAGGCTCCTACGATGGAGCTTTAGCGATCGTGCAGGGTGCCGTATTTTGTCATCTGTTGGGTACCCTAGAATTCTGATACCCAAGAGTAGCCCCCGAGTCTATGGAGGAGTGGAGCACTCCTTCAGAGGCATGAGACGAGCGACCATGGGCAGTTTTTGATTTGTTTTTGTTTGAAGGAAGTTATCCGGTGGGTGCGCGCAAGTGCACCCACCGGGTGTAGACCCCTAGGCTTTGGAGGGATGAGTGATCCCGGGCTTTAATTGAGTGAGTGTGATGTTTTTCATGAAACTACAGGGCGTGCGAGGGGTCCCCGAGCCCATGGCATTGACCATTCGCTAGGTCGGGATGCGGGAGAAGCCCCAAAGCCCCGCGCGTTGCAAGGGACTGATTGGACGGCCTCTCTGTTGTCGTATCGTTATCCCTTGCGTTCTTTAGCAGAACGGAGGGGCATACGTGGGCCCTCATCATCCCATTTGGGTGCGTTGCAGTTTATTCATTTTGGAGGAAACTATCCGGTGGGTGCGCATGAGCGCACACGCGAGGTGTAGCCCCCGAGGCCTTGGAGGGATGAGTTATCCCTTCAAGGGCTTTAAATCGAGTGAGTGGACCCACCTGGGGAAGATGAGGTGTCATGCCGGGTAGCAGCTGTTGTGATGCTTTGTGTCCCGGTGTTGATATTTGTTAACGCACACAGAAAAGGTTCCGCAAGCGCACGGATATCGGTGAGCATTTCACCCGGGAGATATTTCCAGAGTATCATATTTGTTTATCTGCAAGGAGAAAGCGTGCGATGACTAACCTAAATCTATACTTAACCCCTGGGCCACACTACAAGGTAGCGAAGATATAAGCGATTAGAGAAGACTACGACGATAGTCTGGTTCCAACCTATGGTAAGCTATGAAACTATTGGTCTATGGGGACATACAGATGGAAAAGAGACACCATAGAGGATGCTTGACCAGGGCACTTAATCCTACCAATCCTTCTGATGGGAGGAGGCTCCAAAGGTAACAATGGGACTATCACTTTCCACGCTACTACACACCGATCCGGCCAGACAGGGGATATCTACGAGTATCTCTAGCATAAGCACCATGCTTACGCTATAGACGATTACCCTACCCTCTACCATGGAAGAGAATAAAGTAAACTCGTAAACCATATAACAACAATAATAATGTACTTACTTAGTATTGAAAGTTGAATTACCAAAGAATCATAGAACCAAGCCTCGGGTTAGGAGATTTGATCCAGTAGGTAGAAGCCAGAGAGGAGACATCGACATGCCGGGCTTCCTCCAACTCTCCCTCCACTCTAACTCTCTCAATTTAGAAGAAGAACTCTAATCTCATATGGAGACTACAAAGCCAATCTCTCTTATATGTGCCCTAAGAGAGAGATCCATTCAAGGGACCCCTCCCTGGTAATCCTCATAGGAAATAATGAATTAAAGTTTCAAGGGATGCCTCCTCTAGGGGCCAGGGGCCTTGCTTATATAGCCCTCTAGGAAGCACCACAGCCCTCGGATCAAACCGACCTTGATCAACGATTATTATTCATCCTTAAAGGCGGTGGAGGCAGGATCTGTGATGTGGAGCCTGATTGGCCACCTGGGTGGGGCGACCGCCCCTAGGGCTGGGCGCCTGCCCCTATCACAGTGATAGGTGGGTCCCACCTCCTAGGGTTTGGCTTCCCGAACCTTTTAGATTATACTTTTTCCATCCGTGACCCTTTCTCTCTATGTAAACCTGACATGTGGGCCATCTTTGATTATTTTCAGCTAGTACCCTGCAGAAACAGACATTCACCAAAACTTATGGAATTATGTCAGTAAACCCCCTATATCTAAGGGTAATTATTGTTTAGTACTTTTTCATGCTATGTTGATGGTTAAAAATAATACTTATTTACCGTCAACAAACTCCACCAAGCTTACCCATTGCTCGTCCCTAAGCAAAGATAAACTCAGTGATGGATCATGAGTTGCTACAATGCTTTCACGCCTCAAAAGTACACATGTGTTTAAACAAGAACTCTTCTCCGGATTAGAATGAACTATCCTGACTTCAAACTTACCCATATTAGCTTTTACCATGGGGCTTGTAGCCGTCACTTGGGTCTTGATGAGTTGAAAGACAGAACGGTGAAGTCAAGCGCTATGTCTCAAGCTCTTTGATCATTATTCTAGAGTTTTGCAGGGTTTTCAAATAAAACTCAGAGATTCCTGTGTATGACCCTTTCACGTCTCTCCTTTATGGTATTTCTAGATCCTTACCAAGGTATTTATGGTGTATGCCTTCTCTCTTCTCTCAAAATATGTGGTATTTTTGGCATAAGACATAGTAACATTATACCTTCTCTCTCTCACCCTACTTCTAATAGGTCTATCTGGAGCTCATAGATGGGAGACAAGGAATCCATACTTGCAAACATTTATTGCATAGTTAGACACATGGATCTAGAGGGACAAGTCCGGCCATACAGTCAAATCAAGATGTGCATGTGTGTGATCCTAAATATGGGCTGAGTGGATATCTATATAGTGGTAATGATGGTGGATGTAAATGGAAATGAAGGGGTAGAGGAAAAATGATGAATATCTATTTCTACTTTTGCTCCTTGAAAGAAATTTATACCTCTCTTAAACTTTGAAGAACTTGCTGAGAACTTGTGTTGCTGAAAAATCTCTCATAATTAGGACCCTTGTCCTTTTATTCTCTCTTTATTTTTCTTTCTCACTCTCTTTTCTTTTTTTCTTTTTTTAAAGGAACTAAATACGATGGAATAATTCCCAAGTATCTTTTTAGAAACATAGATAAGAGATAGCAATAGAAATGTTGGAGCTTATAACAAAAGGGGCTAGCAATGGATGAAGGGTTCTGTTCACTCCTAGTATAGGAGCAGAACAATTTGTTAGGTTGTGTCTAATGGAAAATATTTAAATGCATACCTCCAGGGTAGAAGCAGCATAAGTAGGTGGAGTGCACGTGAATTTTGATTTTAACCGCATGACTAATCCCCTAGGGTCAACACAGACTAATCACACTCAATGCTTACAAGCAGCTAAGCTAACAAGTGAAAGTCTTTCCTAATCTAGTAAGCATGTATATATGGCTGTGGTAGGAATTAAACTCTCTTCATACAGGAACTCATCATGCAGGATTTTTAATTTTCAAAGATAAATTCTCCAGAACTCTAGTATCTCTAGGAGCATGATAAACAACAGCTCAAAATCTTCCCATATCATATCCGCCAACTACCTAGACTTAGATCAAGCATTCGCTACCCATGAGTTTCAAGTTTAGAGCAAATCTTAGATCAAAATAGTTGTGTCTAAAACTCAGCAGAGTTCGAGGTTGAAAACTAGGTACTTGAAAGGAATTACAACAGAAGAGATTATTCAAGATTCTTCTTTTATTAACAACTTCTTTAAGAACAAAGACAAATAAACTAGACACACCCTTTTTATTTTGTTTCTATTATTTTAGAACATTATTTTTACTAAATAAGAAAACTCATAAAGAATAAGGTAAAACTGAGAGAAGAAAATACTTAGCTGGATACATGGGGGTGCTTTCCCCCAAGCTGGATGTTGACATAGCCGTTCAATCTTATGAAGTAGCAGACTGGCAGTGGGGATGTTCTTCCTCTTCTAGTGGAGCATTAATTGATGTTGATGATTGTTGAGACAATGCTCCACCAGTGGATAGAACATCCACTTGCTTGTTGGCTCTTCTTGGTCCTTCAAATCCTACGGAACTCAAATAAACAACAAAACTTGTGGAATAGATTAAGCGTTAGTGGTTGGCCACTCAAGCCTTAATTGTCCAGAGTTTTTAAGATTGTTCTTGATTATTTTAAGCAGAGTTTCAACAGGATTTATCTTAAATACTTTTTATATTTTTATAATGCAGAGAAAGTCTAACAAGATGAATGCATATTTATTTTTATTTTATGCTAGCACGGTGAATATTTCTATGGGTCCTTACATGCCACAAAATTATTCACATGGGGCTTATAATTTATGATGCAGCAAAGCAAACATATATTTATTTTATTTTATTTTATTTTCTAATGCAATGCTAATGCAGAAAAGTAAACATGCTAAAAGGAGAATGATTATGCAACTGTTAGAAAGTAACTATGTGAAAAGGGAAACTGATGCAATGCTAAAAAAGGATAAATATGGATAACTACCGATTTTACCTTTTGGCAAGGGTTTAGTGTTTTTAGGTCCTCTGAACAGGACCTTTTACCATGTTCATTCTGTAGGTGCACCATCTGGTCCTATAGTAGAGACCTTGATAGCTTACACCTCTTGAGATGGTGTCACCCATGTTTCTTGCTCTTCCAGCAGTTTGAAGTAAAGTACTAGTTGTGAAAACTGGCAGCATCTTGCTCATTATACATGTTCGTAGGTCCAGGATCTTCACTTGTAGGATTCTTGGGGAGTTGACAAGCTCCTCTACTGTATTGTTCAAAGTGGGTCCTGCTCATAGAGACAAGACAGAGATCAAGTGCATGTGCTATGTTGGTAGAAAAATACCAACATAACCAAAAGTTTATTCTTCTCTAACCTTAGGCATATTGAGCAAGATAAAGTTGATGTTTGTATGTTTTGCTTGAACTTGACATGGGTGATAGGATCAAATAATGAGCATGAATATAGCATTAAATCAATTGGACAGATCAAATTTCTTAACCTTATGGAAGGATAGTCTATCTATGTATATTATGTAATGATTTCATGATTATTACTATCAACTTTCAAAGAAAAGACGTGCAATCATTTTAGATCATTGAGTTAAGATTATAAGATTAAGAAAGTGGTGACAGGAATAAAGATTAGAGAACTAAGCATGTTGAGTTAATTAGGTTGGGACAAATGAGGTTGTAACTCAAACATGGTTGGTTCTCTATTTATGTGTATATCAGCATCAAGGAAAGGATTTTAATGTGATGATCACTAACTTTTGGATGTTACCTTTAATGTTGGAGCATGCTGGCACTATAACACCTTGTGGAAGCTTTCCTTCATTGGTCGTTCTTGTTCTTTTGTTCATGCGCCAATGTATTCTCTGTTGCACTCTTTCTTTCTTACATTTAGTAATACCATGTTTCGTTCTCTCTTTAATTTGTGCTTGGACCGTTAGCTCTTCTTATTGTTTCATTCCTGCAAATTATTAGTGGACACACATACCCAAATGAGTATACAAGTAATGATAGGGGCATTGTTGTCACAAAGCTAAGGGTCAGTTTCTATGCTATAGAAGAATTTATTTGAATATACTAGCATAGAAACATTCACTATTACTTCTTTTCTAGAGGATTGATTTTATCTTATATTTGATTATCATATATAGGCATTATGAAATAACTCAAACTTATAGAAATAAAGCAATAGTTAATTGAGAGATTGCAAACCAGCGTGTAGAGCGATGAGAGCATGATAGGAGAAAGGTCATGGTTGGATCATCTAAAGGAGTTGGCCTTCCTTCCTCATGCATCAACTTCTCAATCTAGTGAGGGTGCAGAAAGTTGCATGCTCTCCTCTTGTCAATCTTTCTTGATTCCCGATGATTTATAATCGACAAGAGAATACAACTGTAACTCGAAATCCTCCACGATGGTCTTTGTCTTCAAGTGGCATGACGGAGATTTGTTCACCTACTTCCATGGATTGAGTGCTTTGATTGTGGATCATGCTTTGTGGCACTCTTTTTCTTTCTCTTTGGCTATGGATGAGTTGTGTCTCCCTTGTGCAAGATTATTTTGTCTCTCTTCATCTCCAGTATGAGTTCATCTCAGGACTTTCCCATTTTGAATTTTGGAGTTTCTCTGCAGGGATTAGTCTAACAAAATATACCATTGTATTTACTTGCAGTTTTTAGTTCAATAACCAAACTAGACCCCATGTCTAATCAGATTAAGGAAGGCTGTTTAATCTAAGCACCATGCTTAATTTAAAAGCCAATAGAAGCATATACACTACTTCTATACTAACACTTACTAGGGTAGACAAGGGTAGCATGAAAGCATTATAGAGATTTACTCAAACAGTGATGAAATAGCATGAATGTTGTTTAGTAAATTGAGCATGTCTTAAAGGTAGGGACAAACACGATAATGTAGCAACATGGCAAGAAATGTATTTATGGAAGTCTATCCCCCAAGCTTGAATTTTGCAAAAATTAAGATTGAATGAATGTAATTCAATGTTGTATAATGATTGGTTGGACATACCTTGCATTTGTTGTTCCTTCAATCTTTTTGCTCCAACCTGGAATGGTTAGTGAAAAGAATATCCGAAGGAATATTTTCATAATTATAACTCTATGCTCATTTCACAAGGACAATGCAGCAGAAAGGTGAATACTCATGTCATGGTCTGAACAGTGCTTGTTTTAGGACACTAAGCTTGTCCTTGGGAAACCTTTAAGATATGAATTGGCAAAGTGGTTTCCCCTCTAGCACTAGTTTATGTGTACTAATCTCAAGATTCAACACAACAAGATCTGCAATGTTTATGATAAACATGTGTGTCTTCAACCACCCTTTCAAAATCTTTAGGAACAGGGAGCATAAGGGGGTTGAAGATCTCGTGTGGGGCAATGTTTGAGAGACTAAGTGAATCAGGAGATTTCTTATACGAGCAAGGACTTGATAGGGTTTTTTTTTATAAAGTAGCTTCCTTGTTCATTGAAGTCTCCATTATTTTCAACTTCCAAGGGTGATTCGGCATAAATGTCCAAAATTTTCCTTGTATTGCCTCTCGAGTATGTCTCATATAAGGACTCGCCTACACATTCAATGGAAATAGCACATAGATTTTTAATGCTCTTTTGCCATTGATGTTGCTCTTCTTGATCCTCCTTATGGTCTTAATGAATCCTATGCTTTAGATGTCTCGGTGTATTTCTAGGATCGCTCAAGAGAAAGAGCATAGGAAGATTCATAGGGATCAAGGATGAGTTTAAAGATGGGTTCAAATTTTATATCTAATGTGGGCATAGAAAGGGAGAAGATAGGAGTGGATTCTAGATGGCTTTGCTCTCCTTCTATGGCATCACTTGACATGCCATCCTTGAGTCTTTCTAAATGTCCTTCAAAGGGATTGGATTTGAAAAGCTTTCAAAGAGATCCCTTCTTGAAAAGATTCAAACTATATGTACTAAAAGGTCTCTCATGAAGCAGGAAGTTTATGCTCCTTCCAAGATCATTAGAAAGGATTTCTAAAGGTAGAATTTCTTCTTCCCTTAGAGGATTTTGGAGTACAACTAGTTTGAGATGGATAGCCAAATCATGGAGTTAGAATGTTCATAACGTGGCTATGAAAACTTTCTCTTCTAGTTTGGGGGATGGTTCCTTCTTTTCCTCTAGGAGTTTATCATGAAGGCTAGTGCAAGGAGTGTGTCTACTAATAAGGACAAACCTTGCTCTACTAATGGATAAAGAAAGGAAAACTCCTCCAAAGGTGATATTATTAAGACCCGTATAAAGATGTTGAAGAAGAACAGGGTCTTGTAAGGCTATGTCTAAACTTAAATTTATAATATGCTTGAAAGATTCCCTTAGTGTAGCCAAAAGTTCATTATCTCCTTGATCAGAACATAGGACCTTTGGTTCATTACCTTCTTGATTAGAAGATAGGACCTTGGGTTCATTATCTTCTTGATTAGAAGATAGGACCTTGGCTATAGGAAAGGGTTGGTTTTGACCTATTGCAACCAAACATGGATGTAGCTCATAGCTAGATGTGAGAATCATGGGTTCTGGTGGCTCTAAGCTTGCGCTCATGGGTGCGGCATATAGACAGATAGGCATGGAATTTGGGTTATCCATAAGGATAGAAAAGAAAAGGCAAAAGGAAAAGAGAAAAAAAATAAAAGTATAATACAAGGTTAAACAAGACTTGAGGTTAACTCAGCTGACGTCTTTCTCCCCGGCAATGGCGTTAGAAATGCTTGTTGATATTTGTTAACGCACACAGAAAAGGATACGCAAGCGCACAGATATCGGTGAGCATTTCACCCGGGAGATATTTTTAGAGTATCGTATTTGTTTATCCACAAGGAGAAAGTGTGTGATGACTAACCTAAATCTATACTTAACCCCTGGGCCGCACTACAAGGTAGCGAAGATATAAGCGATTAGAGAAGACTACGACGATAGTCTGGTTCTAACCTATGGTAAGCTATGAAACTATTGGTCTATGGGGACATACCGATGGAAAAGAGACGCCACAGAGGATGCTTGACCAGGTCACTTAATCCTACCAATCCTTCTGACGGGAGGAGGCTCCACAGGTAACAATGGGACTGTCACTTCCCACGCTACTACACACCGATCCGGCCAGACAGGGGATATCTACGAGTATCTCTAGCCTAAGCACCACGCTTATGCTACAGACGATTACCCTACCCTCTACCATAGAAGAGAATAAAGTAAACTCATAAACCATAGAACAATAATAACAACATACTTACTCAGTATTGGAAGTTGAATTACCGAAGAATCCTAGAACCAAGCCTCAGGTTAGGAAACTTGATCCCACAGGTACAAGCCAGAGAGGAGACCCTAACATGTCGGGCTTCCTCCAACTCTCCCTCCACTCTAACTCTCTCAATCTAGAAGAAGAACTCTAATCTCACATGGAGACTACAAAGCTAATCTCCCTTATATGTGCCCTAAGAGAGAGATCCATTCAAGGGACCCCTCCTTGCTTATCCTCATAAGAAATAATGAATTAGGGTTTCAAGGGATGCCTCCTCCAGGGGCTAGGGGCCTTGCTTATATAGCCCTCTAGGAAGCACCACAGCCCTCGGATCAAACCGACCTTGATCAACGATTATTATTCATCCTCAAAGGCGATGGAGACAGGATTCGTGAGGTGGAGCCTGATTGGCCACTTGGGTAGGGCGGCCGCCCCTAGGGCTGGGTGCCCGCCCCTGTCACAGTGACAGGTGGGTCCCACCTCCCAAGGTTTGGCTTCTCGGACCTTCTAGATTATACTTTTTCCATCCGTGGCCCTTTCTCTCTATGTAAACCTGACATGTGGGCTATCTTTGATTATTTTTAGCTGGCACCCTACAGAAAGAGATATTCACCAAAACTTATGGAATTATGTCAGTAAAACCCGTATATCTAAGTGGTAATTATTGTTTAGTCATTTTTCATGCTATGTTGACAGATAAAAAATGATACTTATCTACCATCAACACCCGGCGTGTGGGAAGGTGGGGAAGTGCCTGGATTTTTTTGCGTATGTGGGGAGTTGGGCAACTAGCGCCCATTCAGTTGCCCTTTCACACAGCTCACTTGTTGTGATTAAATGGGCCATGAACCATCAACGAGAATGATTCATCTTTCCGAGGCATGGCGTGAGACCGACGCGGCTCCCTCGGCGGATGAGTGGGAAAGTTGTGTGGATGGGCGACATATTGAATGCCATGGAAGTTGAGAGGCCCCCTAGGGCCCTTTATAACTAAAGCCATGGTGCCCGACCCTGGCATCTCCCTTCCTCTGTCCCTTCTTTCTATCTTTCTTTGCCTCCTTAGCCATCTTCATCGAGCACGACGAATCCTCCAGGGGTTCCTGTGTGGGCACGTTGGGAGAGAGGAAAGGGGCACCCTCCTGCTGTCGTCGTCTTAATCCTGACGTCATCTCTACATACGGGTACAGGTAGGCCTAGCACACGGCATCCTGGGGTGTTCCTACTCCATTCTAGGAGGCCCAGGAGGAGTTGGCTACCGTCAAGGCGGTGGTGACTTCACTGGAGGAGGAGGCGACACTTGCCTATTCACAACGAACGGAATCTGACCGTCGGTGCACAGGTGAGTGGGCCTCCTGAAAGGTCTTGATGGCTAGAGGAGGGTGAATAGCCTATTAAAAATTTCTACAAAGACAAGCTAAACAAGTTTATCAATAAAACAAATAGCGAGATGCGAGTTTTGCTTAGCCTATGGGGTGTTTGCAAGCCACCTAACCAATTCACAATTCTAGTATATTTGCACTCAACCGCACAAGTCAAACCGAACAACTTAACTACAACTAAAGCTAGCTAGCTACACAAGCTAAGAGTAACACTAACAAGCTAGCAAGGTAACTAAGAAATTAATACAAGAGAGAGTTAGGAGGGTATCACCGAGGGGCGAAATATTGAGCCAACCAATCAATATGATCAAGAGATGAGTACCACAATACACAACCACCGGGATCAATCAAACACAATAAGAATGATGACACGAAGATTTATCCCGAGGTTCACGTGCTTGCCGGCACGCTAGTCCCCGTTGTGTCCCTCTTCACCACGTGGTTCGGTGGCTAATCGGTCTCACACCGAGCCTCTCAAAAGGCACCACAAGAACCTACCAAATGGCAAAAGGTTGCAATGACACGAGCAATTCACTAACGTTGCCTTTTGCGCTTCGCCGAGGTAGGCACAAACCCCTCACAATCACCGGAGGTGGCCAAGAACAATCACCAACTCTTGCCAATGCCTCCAAGCTGCTCTAAGCCGTCTAGGTGGTGGAAACCACCAAGAGAAACAAGAATCCCATAGCAAATCAACCACCAAGTGCCAACTAGATGCAATCTCACAATGCAAATGCACTTGGATCACTCAATCTCACTTCGAATATGCAAAGAAGCAAGAGAGATGAGTGGGAGGGGAGTTGCTTAGCTCAAAGTGCTCACAAATATGTCAAATGTTCGAGAGGGAGAGCCTTGAGCCGGCCAACGAGTATATATAGACGTACCCCTTCGAATATAGCCGTTAGAAACTTAAACAGCCAAAAACGTGCTAACCGGACGCGCTGGTCCAACTGACCGGACGCGCCGGTCGCCCAACGGCTAACTCGTGAAGTACTGACCGGACGCGCTGGTCCAAACGACCGGACGCGCCGGTCGCCCAACGGCTAACTGCGAAGCAACGACCGGACGCGCTCATCGCGCAGACCGGACGCGCTGCGAACGACCGGATGCGCTGGTCCCGTGAATGACCGGACGCGCTGGTCGCCTGAGCAGCGCTCAACGAAACAACGACCGGACGCGCTGAAGAAACATGACCGGACGCGACAGTGCCAGCGTCCGGTTAGAGTCCAGTAAGCTCCCTGAACGACCAGACGCGTCCGATCGACAGTGACCGGACGCGCTGCGCGTCCGATCATCAACCTAAAAACCGTGCAGACAATGAACACTGACCGGACGCGTCCGGTCATGCAAAGACCGCGTCCGGTCCAGCGTCCGGTCACTCCTGTGACCTCCGTTCGCCTCCGTTTCTTTTCTGACTTCCGGCGTAGTGGAAAATAGTCATTTCAACTTCTCGAAAACACCTGAATCCCGCCTCGCAAGCTCGGCGGGAGGGAGAGAGGACCCCAAACCCTCTCTACCGCTCAAACTCCACCGCCTTCGCAAACGTGCTAACACCACCAAGTGATCTTCGTCATGTGTGAGTGTGTTAGCATTTTCACAATCATTTTTTGAGGCGTTATTAGTTCTATCCAAATGCATATGATTATGAAATGCACACCTAGAGGCACTTAGGAGTTCAATAGCCGCGTCATTCCCCTCTTTATAGTACGGCTATCTATCCTATAATGTAACCACACCCACTAGGTGTCTTGGTTACTAAAACACAACCCTTAAGCATATACCTTTGCCTTGATCACGTAGGGTTGCGCCCAAATCCAAGTGTGGCCATCATGATCACCATGTCCATCTTGCCACCAACCTTGGAATGTACTAATCCTCATATGCTACATACATCTTAGGCATAGGATTAGTACTTAGGCATTGTCACTAATTACCAACACCAAACATAGGACTTTCAATCTCCCCCTTGTTGGTAATTGGTGACAAACCTTTCACAAAGATGTTATGATAAAATTTTGATTGAACCCATGTCACATTGTCCAAGTATATTACCATGTGTAAGAATTATGGACATGTGATCATGAATTCAAATTGATAGCAATGGCTCCCCCTACATGTATGCTATATGTTTGGATTTTGAAAGCATACATGTTAGATAGGAAAGATTAGGAGCATTGACTACCAATAGGTGCTAAGTGTTTAAGATTATAGACCTTTGAAGCGTGATACCATCGGAGTAGCGATAAACACCATCTTAGCACCTTGTGTAGTTAGATACCACTTGTAAAAACACAAACATAACTAGAAACCTCATGAGATCAACATTATAAGCAAGGTTCTAGTACCACTTTGAAAAACATGAAGCAAGAAAAATCTAACTACTTCCTATTCATGCTAGTACCTCAATGCATCATTCAAATTATACTAGCAAGTCACCACACAAGCAATGTATCGGAGAAAACGAAATGCATAACTAAGCATCATACATATGAAGTGCACATGGAAATGCAACATTCATGCTTAAGAGCTTGCTCCCCCTACTTGTGTGCTCAAAATTTTAGTTGATCCCCTTCTTTTATCAATTCTCCCCCTTTGTGCTTCTCCCTCTTTGAGTTCTATCTTTGTGAACAATATTTTCTCCCCCTTTGGCACCAATTGACCACAAGAAGCAAACTTTAGATAGATTATCATGTTGAAATATGGGGTGAGGATCAAGTTTGTGATTCAACCTAGATTGCTTGCATAAATAAAATGCTTCGGTTTGATCCAAGGGCAAGCTTCTTCACACCTCACTAAAAGGGTTATCATGCACCATGTTGAAGCAAATATTTAGACAAGTTTTCTAGATTAAACACTTAGGATCACAAGCTACTTAAACAAGTTATATGCTACCACTAGATCATACAAGTCATGGAAACAATAGTGGCACCATATAAACTTCAAATTCATTTGATTTTCATGGATGAGCCTAGAACATGTAAATTTTGACTAGATGCACTAAACAAGTCCTTAGCATAGAATGTATGACATGTCAACCAATTGTACCTTAGGGCTCGAAGGAGAGGCATGTCATATATGGAGGTGCATCAACTCATGTTAGAGAAGTTAAGTATGTTCAACTCATTCTTTAGCTTGTGAAATCTCTTCTCATCAAGTGGCTTGGTGAATAGATCGGCTAATTGGTCTTCGGTGCCCACACTCTCAATAGCAATGTCACCCTTTTGTTGATGATCTCTAATAAAATGATGACGAACATCAATATGCTTTGTTCTTTGATGTTGAATTGGATTATTGGTTAGCTTCACCGCACTTTCATTGTCACATAGCAATGGCACATTCTTGAAATTGATTCCAAAATCCTTCAATGTTGCCTTCATCCACAAGATTTGTGCACAACAACTACCCGCGGCGATGTATTCGGCTTCGGCGGTAGATAGTGCAATACTATTTTGCTTCTTGGATGACCATGAGACAAGTGATCTTCCCAACAATTGACAAGTCCCGGAAGTGCTCTTTCTTTCCACTTTGTCACCGGCATAGTCAGAGTCCGAATATCCAACTAGCTCAAAGCTTGCACCTTTGGGATACCATAATCCAACATCTTGTGTATGCTTTAAGTACCTCAATATTCTCTTTGTTGCCTTCAAATTACTTTCTCTTGGTGAGGCTTGAAATCTTGCACACATACATACACTAAACATCACATCGGGCCTTTATGCCGTCACATAGAGTAGGCTACCAATCATCGATCTATATAGCTTTTGATCCACCATGTTGCCATTCTTGTCACTATCCAAGCTTCCACTAGTGCTCATTGGAGTTGTAATGCCCTTTGCATCTTCCATGCCAAACTTCTTGAGCATATCTTTGATGTACTTAGTTTGGCTCACAAATGTACCTTCTTTCATTTGTTTGATTTGAAGTCCAAGAAAGAAACTAAGTTCACCAATCATTGACATTTCAAATTCCTTTGCCATCATTTTCCCAAACTCATCACAATAATCTTGATTGGTTGAACCGAATATGATATCATCAACATATATTTGCAACACAAACAAGTCTTTCCCAATCTTCTTGGTGAATAGTGTTGTATCCACTTTGCCCATAATAAATCCTTTGGATAGCAAGAAGTCTCTCAATCTTTCATACCATGCTCTAGGTGCTTGCTTTAATCTATACAAAGCTTTTCTCAATTTGTAGACATGATTGGGTTTCTTGTCATCTTCAAAACCGGAAGGTTGTTCCACGTACACCTCTTCTTGAATGTACCCATTGAGAAATGCACTCTTCACATCCATTTGATATAACTTGATATTGTGAGCACAAGCATAGGCAAGTAAGATCCTAATTGCTTCCAATCTTGCAATTGGGGCATAAGTTTCACCAAAGACAAGACCCTCTATTTGTGTGTAACCTTGAGCTACTAGTCTTGCTTTGTTCCTTACTACTATCCTATCTTGATCTTGCTTGTTGCGAAAGACCCATCTTGTTCCAATGATATTATGATCCTTAGGCCTCTCAACTAGTTCCCATACTTCATTTCTCTTGAAGTTGTTGAACTCTTCATGCATTGCATTTATCCAATCCAGATCTCTCAATGCTCTATCAATGTCATTGGGTTCTTCCATTGACACAAAAGAAGAGTGAGCATAAAATGATGCCAATCTTGATCTAGTTTGAACTCCCCTTTGTATGTCACCAATGATGGAATCCAATGGATGGTCTCTTGCAATGTTAGTTGGTTGAAGCACTTGGACTTGATTGCTTGGATTTTGATGTTGATCATGAGTTGGAGATGATGAACTAGCCACTTGTTGATCTTGTTGCACTTGAGATGATGTACTAGCTTGATTTTGCATTAGAGAACCACCAGCTTATGTAATTGGACTTTGGAGCACTTGATCTTTGTCATCCACATCAATCACTTGCTTTGGTCTAATATCACCAATATCCATTTCTTTCATAGCATTAGTCAATTGAGTTCCACTCACATCATCCAAGTTATCTTCCTCATCTTGAGAACCATTTGTTTCATCAAACTCAACATCATGTACTTCTTCAAGTAAACCACTAGCCAAATTCTAAACTCTATAAGCTTTGCTAGTAGTGGAGTAACCAAGTAGGAAGCCTTCATCACATTTCTTTTCAAACTTGCTCAATCTAGTGCCTTTCTTCAAAATATAGCATTTGCAACCAAATACCTAAAAGTATGCAATGTTGGGCTTTCTTCCATTTAAGATCTCATATGGTGTCTTCTCTAGAAACTTGTGGCAATAGAGGCGGTTGCTATAGAAGCAAGTCGTGTTGATTGCTTCGGCCCAAAATGAATGACTCACATTATACTCATTCAACATTGATCTTGTCATATCAATTAAGGTTCTATTTTTCCTCTCAACTAAGCCATTTGATTGAGGTGTATACTTGGCCGAGAATTGATGCTTGATTCCAAGCTCCTCACATAGCTCATCAACTCTTGTGTTTCTAAACTCACTTCCATTGTCACTTCTTACTTTCTTGATTGTGGTCTCAAACTCATTTTGCACTCTCTTGATGAACTTCTTGAATATGTCAAATACATCACTCTTGTCCACAAGAAAGAATACCCATGTGTATCTAGTGAAATCATCCACAATCACAAAACCATACTTGTTGCCAGCAATGCTTGTGTATGTAGTTGGCCCAAATAGATCCATGTGCAACAACTCAAATGCCTTGGAAGTACTCATAATGCTTTTCAATGGATGAGTGTTGCCTACTTGCTTTCCGGCTTGACATGCACTACATAGCTTATCTTTCTCAAATGTGACATCCTTCAAGCCTCTAACTAAGTCATGCTTCACTAACTTGTTCAATTGCTTCATGCCAACATGACCAAGTCTTCTATGCCATAACCAACCCATACTTGATTTGGTGAGCAAGCATGTTGAAAGTTGAGTGTCACTAGCATTAAAATCAACCAAGTATAGATTCTCATATCTAAAGCCTTTGAAGATCAAGTTAGAGCCATCAACACTAACTATCTCCACATCATCAACACCAAATATGCACTTGAAACCGAGATCACACAATTGAGCAACCGACAACAAGTTGAAATTGAGCTTTTCAACTAGTAGCACATTGGAGATGCTATGATCATTTGATATTGCAATCCTTCCAAGAGACTTCACATTACCCTTGCTATTGTCACCAAATGTGATACTATCAATGCCACTATCATTTGATTTGAGAGAGTTGAACATTCTTGAATCACCAGTCATATGTTGAGAGCACCCACTATCAAGCACCCAATGCCTTCCTCCGGCCTTGTAATTTACCTACAAAACAAATTAATGTCTTTTAGGTACCCATAATTGCTTGGGTCCTTGGAGGTTAGTCACTAAGCTCTTTGGTACCCAAATGGCCTTCTTCTTTCGGCCCACAATTGGTGTACCAACAAACCTAGCATGCACACCTTTCTCACCCTTGGTAAGCACATAACAAGAATCAAAAGGAATGTAAGGTACATTAGCATTTTTCTTGTTCTTGTTTATTTTGTTGCAATTAATCTCTAGATGCCCAATTTGCTTGCATCTATTGCAATAACGATCATTGCCCTTCACAAAGCGAGGCTTTGAAGTAGCAAAGGCCGCCTTGCCCTTCTTGGGAGTATAGCCTAATCCCTCTTTGTTAAGAGAGAACCTTTGGCTACCCAAGCATTTTAGCAAGCGGGCATCCCCACCATAGGCATTGCCTAATGCGCGGGTGAGATCATCCACCTCTCTCTTTAGAGTCTTATTCTCAGCCACAAGTGATGAATCACTAGTAGTAGAGATAGGGTTGGTTGTGGTGGATGATGATGAGCTACATGAAGCATTAGTAGGACCAACAAATAAAGAATCATCAATAATATCACATGTTAGTCCAATGTCACAAGTGACAATCACTTGCTCCTCCTTAGCTTCCTTCATGAGCTTCTCCAACTTGAGGTCCTTTTCCTTGATGAGCTCAAGTAGAGTGGAGTGGGCTTCCTTAAGCCTAGCGTGAGCAATTTCAAGATCCTCGTGGTCTTCCTTTAGACACTCACGAGAAGCCTCTAGCTCATCAAAGGATTTTCTAAGAGCTTTGAGCTCTTGTTCAATTCCTTTGCACTCCTTACTCTTTTTGAGAGCAACAAGCTCCTCCATCAAGGCATCATTTTTATTGCTCTTGGCAATGAGCTCTTGTTTCAAGATTTTGTATTTCTTGGTTGTCCTCTTGTAGCCCTTGCTCATTTGATCTATTATGCCCAATAGATCATCCTTGGAGTAGTCCTCATCCTCCTCATCATCACTCCTATAATCATCACTAGCACAAGAATCATCATCACTATCATCATATTTTACCTTTGTAGGCTTGGCCATAAGGCATGTTGATGTAGTGTTGAAGATGGATGGCTTATTGGAGAGGGCGATGTTTGCAATGGCTCGCCGAGTGGTCCTCTCATCATCACTAGAGCTTTCATCATCATCACTATCAGAGTTGTCACTATCCCAAGTGACTACATAACCACCACCCTTCTTCTTCTTGTTGAAAGTGAAGCTCTTCTTTACTTTCTTCTCATTCTCTTTCTTATCCTTCTTGTTCTTCTTGAGCTTTAAGTCCCCATTATGAAATCTCTTATCTTCATAGGGGCAATCTGCCACTATGTGATCGGGGCTATTGCAATTGTAGCAAAGGGTCTTTGCCTTTATAGTGTCTCTCCTCTTTCTTGCCCCATATCCTTTCTTCTTCATGAACCTTCCCATCTTGTGCACAAGGAGGGCCATGGTCTCATCATCGAATGGATCATCATCATCACTCTTGTAACAGAACCGACCAAATTATAAGAGCACAAGTACGAAAACAAGCACCGAAGCGCTCAAATTTTCAAACTTGAGCCCATATAATCCCGGTAGTCAATCGAAATCACGAAGGATTTCAAACCAAACTGCTTACAACCAGGATCGCATCATTCAACATACAACATCATACGATACATTTCACAAGTAGTTCTGAAATAAGTTTACACAAACGGAGTAGCAATTATTACAAACCAAGTTTGAAAGTAGCGGAAGCATAACACACACCAGTTGTTAACTACTGCCAGTCTTGATGATCAACAACCCGCAAAAGCATGAGGAAAGTACATAAAAGATGATCACGCCCAAGTGATCTAGTCTTCTTCACCCGCAGGGTGGAGACAAGTCTTGTAGAATCCCTGATAAAGCATGTCATCTGCAACAGGAGGGAATAAACCCTGAGTACTGGAATGTACTCAGCTAGACTTACCCGTCGAAAACCAGAAATAAAATGACACCAAGGATTATGCAAGGCTTACACAAGGGGGCTAGCTGACATAACATTTTGCATAAAGGCATAAGTAATTGAAATTCTTATAACCTGTACTAGCAGTTATTTTTAGCATTTACCTGTCATCTATCTTAGCACCTGTACTAAACATGCACTTGATTATAATCAAACAATTATCATCATTATATCCAGAGCAGTTATGAATTGTGGCAACATTGTATCATTCCCTTAACCACTAGTTTATTTAATGAGATCTACGTTGCCGCTGCTCAAGTCAAGTGCTCACTAACCGGGAGCGACGGCGATTCGAATCGAATTCCTATCCAGCTGGAGGGGTATTTCTAACACTCACCGCGCAGGCCCCTGCCAGGGTCGCACAAGCCACCTTTTCATATGATTCAGGAATCGTGGGTCCGAATGATGTCGCGACCCCAAGGACGACACTCTGCCAGGTGATAGGGACTCTAACCCCCCCTTGGTCTCACGCCAATGTCCCCAAGCACATCCTTTCTCTCCTCCAAGAAGCAACCTACCATTCAATTCCCGGCCTGAACCACATTACTCGGCTTCGCGGTCGGAACGACTTATCCGGCCAACTAAGTGTTAGACTGCGTTCAACATGACTCAAGGACGTACAGCGAATCGATCCTTAAACGACTCAGACGGGCATAGCTCCACACCCAAGATGTGAAGTGTCTTGCGGCTGTACTATCGAACTCCCGCCCGGTCTCAATTTCATTTTTAAACATGGTTCCATCCACGATAGCCATACAGCCACTCGTGACTCCTTCCTACATCTCGCGGATGACCGGAAATCACCCGACTTCTACCGTACTAAGCAGGGCTAAGCATTGACACATGCCTAAACCTAAAATAGGATTAAGTACGATATCTGGACAAGGACGGGTATAATGCAACAAGTGTTTTCATATAACTCCTACAACTTAATGCATTAAACAATTAAAAGTACTCAAGATTAATTTATAAAACAGTAGGTTCAGCATGCACCGGGGCTTGCCTTTCAGAAAGGTCGAGGGCCGGTGGTCTAGGCACTCAGGAAGGTCGTCTGCGGGCACTCCTTCGCCTGCTGGATCCTCGGGCTCCTGCTGCTCCTGGTTCTCCTCCGGAATTATAGGCTCGAATTCGAGGAGTGTCACCCCCTCCGGTACACCTATTGCATGAATGCACAATAAATACCATGGATGCATAAATGGGTGCAACATGCTCGGAATGAAATGCATTTCAGAAATAAAATACTCTATTCAAGTTATTTTATTAGTACGTGCAAATCTCTTCTCCGGTGGAGAAGTACTTACCTAATCTACCCAACCTAAGATATAGCTGCTCATCCTCAGTTAAGGCCCTAACACCTAACAATTACAAAAGTAGCATGTCTTAGGATATCACACCATATCAATCAGCAAAACACCACAGTAAGCATTCTGGACAGCAGCTACTTGTTTTTATCACAACTGGAGATTTACAATTCCAAAAGATATGATCTAAGACAATCTGGACAGCCTAAGAAATGCACTACAAATCATTTTCAGACCTCAACTCCAAACTCCTAAGTTTTCCATGTCAAACTTCACAAGTTCCAGAATCTATCCTCTCAAAACAGAGAGTAACAGATTTTGAACTGCCACTTTAAACAACAGTAACTCTCAAACTACTAAGCCAAATGCTTCCAAATTTTGACACAAGCTAGTTCATCAAGTTTATTCCAACTTTGGTATTTACAAGTTTTCCAGAAACCACCTTTATCCAAGGTCAAACCTAGAAATACTATCAGCTGTCCAGAAAACCTAAAATTGTAAAGGTTAAATATTTATTTATGTGGCAAACATTCTCTAGGACCAAACTAATACTACTAAAAGTTCACAAAGGTCACAAAAACACCAGAAAGTAAGGTTTGCCCACCTAGAATATTTATTTAAACCCATTTCTCAATTTACTTAAGTAATTAAGTGGAATTTCAAACATATATGTAAACTGCTCCTAAAATTCTACAAAAATTACAGGAGACTCTCTGACCCAAAAAGAGGCTACTGTAAAAATTTGAACTCAATTTATTCACAGGAACTTCCTACACAAAATTCCCAAGCCAAAAAGGCTGATCTTTGTATAATTAACAAAGCATAGTAAAAAGTGTCAAACAACAGATTTCTTAATTTTCTTGGACAGTCTAGGGTACCAAGACATTCTCCAAAAATTTATAAGAACATTGCACATGTAGAAAAATTACAAAAATTCCTTCAATTATCTCCTAGAATAAAATGATAGCCTTATAACTTGGAAATTACTTAAGCACTGATGCCCAAATTTTTACCAGAGCTAGGGCTAGCATAGAGTAACCTACCCACCAAATTTCATGATTTATGGAACAATACAGCTCAAGTTATAAATTTAACAAATTTGCATGCATTCCAAAACACATTTAAAGGATCTATTAAATTCTTACAGAATTTAAACATCTCATGCCAGATCCATATTTTTCTAAAATACTACACATCATGTAGATCCTAACAAAATTTATCTCATGATTTTTGGATCATTAAAACCCTAGATCTATATTTTTCCAACTTGTACAAAAATCAGTGACAAAATAATAAAAATGAATTTTATTTCGGATGAACTGGGCCGGCCCGGAAAACTCGGCCCACACACTCGCACGCGCGTGGCCCGCTCAGCGCCCCGCCCGCGCGCGACACTGACGGGCGGGCCCCCGCGGTCAGTGACCGGAGGTAGGGGAGGCGGAGACCCGCGAGCTCCGACGAGCTCGAGCTCGCCGGAGAAGAGCTCGCTCGGTCAATCGAACACCGCCTCGTGTTCTCCGTCACCCGATGCGTCGATTGGTGCTCATGGAATGGATGGGGATGGGGTGGAAGGGGCTTGTCACCGCGAGCGGTGGCCGGTGATGTCCGGTGGCGACGCACCGTCACCGGTGAGGATGTACGGTGCGGTCTAGGCTCGGTACGAGCTTCACCGAAGCTAGGCGGATCCATTTTGCTAGGAAGGGAGGATGGAGAGAGACCCGAAGCACCCCGACCACGGTGAGGTCCCATGGCGGGCTCCGGCGACCTCTCGGAGACGGGAAAGAAAGCAATGCGGCTCACCTTGAGTCAAATCGCGGGCTTCGGTGGGTCAAGGGGATGGAGGGTGGTGAGGCGGAGGGAGTGGCGAGGTCTGGCGGCCGGTGATGCGGTGTAGCTCGCGCTTGAGCTCGCCGGAGAAGAACGGCAATGGCGGCTCGGTTTCGGTGTTTTTGGCAACTGGAAGAGAGGGGGCGGTGGAATGGAGGCCGGCTCGCGCGTCGTGGCGTCTTGAAGGCGTCGCGGCCTGACTGGTGGGGCCAGGGCCGGCGTACGGGCGCCACCGCGCCTCCACGCGTCGACGACGGCCTGCGGCCGGTCGGCCACTCCCTCGGCTGACGAAACTGAATCGGGTGAATGGTGACATCGATGACCGACTGACAGAGCGACTTCCACGATGATTATCTCCCAAACCGGTTCGAATTAGTCGAAGATGATTACACCAATTTTGTAGAGCTACATGAGGTCTACAAGTTTGTCAATTGGAGTTTGGGCTGGTTCGGCCTAGATTTGAAACTACAAAGCTCCAAAGTGGTGCCCCTTGAAACTGAAATGCAGTTTCAGAGATAACGCCGACTGAAACCCTAACTTATTGACACTATATCTCCTAAACTATTGAGAACCAGGTGATGGTGATATTGACAATGTTGTAGAGCTATATGTGGACAACAACTTTGTCAATTGGCTCAAAGACTGGTTTGGCCTGGTTTGCAAACTAAAAGCTCCTAAAGTAGGCATCAGTAAAACTGTAGGGTCAGATTCCAGACTTAGAAAAATTCTAAGTCTTGGAGCTACCTCTCTAACTGACTTGTGGGCCACTTTTGAGCATGTTAGGGTCAATTTCATGAGATGGTCATATTGAGACTTTTGTTCCCCATGAATTTCTTTACAACTTTGCTTAAGGGTGCTCTTCCATGCAAGGTCTCTAAATTAGACTTTTTAATTGGTCAAACTAGAGCCTTCTAGGGTCAAATGGTGGTCAAACTTCTCTTGGAGGGCAAATTTGTAATTTTGGTCAACATGAACCTTGTTCCAAATGTTACCCTAAGTATAACTAAGGTGTTGTAGGTCATGATTGGCTACCTTACCTTTTTGTTACACCAACTATCAAATACTTCATGAAATAAATCAAACAAACCCTAGAACAATCACATGTGTTGCATCACATAAAATAACAAACATGAATGATGCATGCTTATGCTTATGCAAATGCAAATGTAATGCAATTAAGGACTAAACACTTGAAGTGTTACAACTCTCCACCTTGCTCTTGCCCTTAGAAGATGAAGCCTTGAATACAATGGGCTTCTCTTGCTTGACCTTGGTCTCCTTCTTCTCTTCTACCTCATCTTCATCATCATTGTATTGGGCATCGGTCATTATATCTCCAAGCACATTGGTTGGTTTGACCTTGTCCAATCCCTCTCTAAAGATCATTCTTCTCAAGGTGGCAAACTTCTTGGGTAAGCACATCAAGAACTTGTGTGAGAAATCCTTGTCCTCAACCTTCTCCCCAAGCCCCTTGAGATCATTGACAATGACTTGGAGCCTATAGAACATCTCTGGGATGGATTCATCATCCTTCATCTTGAATGTGGAGAACTTGTCCTTGATCATATATAGTTTGGCACTTTTTACCATTGAAGTGCCTTCATATGTTTCTTTAAGCCTTATCCAAAGCTCATTTGCCTTTTCAAGATCTTTGATTTGCTCAAATACTTTGTCATCAATGGCATGGTAGATTGTGTCAAGTGCCGCCATATTGCATTGTTTGTTGATGCGGTCATTGGGAGTGAGGTTTTCCTCATCAATAATGATGTATCCTTCTTTGATCACATCCCAAACCTTCTCATGTATATTGCCTAGATATTGCTTCATCTTCCTTTTCCAATGATCAAAGGAAGAGACACCATCAAAGAATGGAGGCTTGCCATTTACATGATTGAACATAACTTGAGCCATCTTACACCGAGGTTGTTAAGCCTTACAAATGGTGACCACGGCTCTGATACCACTTGAAAGGTCTTGATGGCTAGAGGGGGGGTGAATAGCCTATTAAAAATTTCTACAAAGACAAGCTAAACAAGTTTATCAATAAAACAAATAGCGAGATGCGAGTTTTGCTTAGCCTATGGGGTGTTTGCAAGCCACCTAACTAATTCACAATTCTAGTATATTTGCACTCAACCACACAAGTCAAACCGCACAATTTAACTACAACTAAAGCTAGCTAGCTACTCAAGCTAAGAGTTACACTAACAAGTTGGCAAGGTAACTAAGAAATTAATACAAGAGAGAGTTAGGAGGGTATCACCGAGGGGCGAAGTATTGAGCCAACCAATCAATATGATCAAGAGATGAATACCACAATATACAACCACCGGGATCGATCAAACATAATAAGAATGATGACACGAAGATTTATCCCGAGGTTCACGTGCTTGCCGGCACGCTAGTCCCCGTTGTGTCCCTCTTCACCACGTGGTTCGGTGGCTAATCGGTCACACACCGAGCCTCTCAAAAGGCGCCACAAGAACCTACCAAATGGCAAAAGGTTGCAATGACACGAGCAATATACTAATGTTGCCTTTGGCGCTTCGCCGAGGTAGGCACAAACCCCTCACAATCACCGGAGGTGGCCAAGAACAAACACCAACTCTTGCCAACGCCTCCAAGCTGCTCCAAGCCATCTAGGTGGTGGCAACCACCAAGAGAAACAAGAATCCCACAGCAAATCAACCACCAAGTGCCAACTAGATGTAATCTCACAATGCAAATGCACTTGGATCACTCAATCTCACTTCGAATATGAAAAGAAGCAAGAGAGATGAGTGGGAGGGGAGTTGCTTAGCTCAAAGTGCTCACAAGTATGTCAAATGTTCGAGAGGGAGAGCCTTGAGCCGACCAACGAGTATATATAGACGTACCCCTTCGAATATAGCCGTTAGAAACTTAAACAGCCGAAAACGTGCTGACCGGACGCGCTGGTCCAACTGACCAGACGCGCCGGTCGCCCAACGGCTAACTCGTGAAGTACTGACCGGACACGCTGGTCCAAACAACCGGACGCGCCGGTCGCCTAACGGCTAACTGCGAAGCAACGACCGGACGCGCTCATCGCGCAGACCGGACGCGCTGCGAACGACCGGATGCGCTGGTCCCGTGAATGACCAGACGCGCTGGTCGCCTGAGCAGCGCTCAACGAAACAACGACCGGACGCGCTGAAGAAACATGACCGGACGCGACAGTGCCAGCATCCGGTTAGAGTCCAGTAAGCTCCCTGAACGACCAGACGCGTCCGATCGACAGTGACCGGACGCGCTGCGCGTTATTAGTTCTATCCAAATGCATATGATTATGAAATGCACACCTAGAGGCACTTAGGAGTTCAATAGCCGCGTCATTCCCCTCTTTATAGTACGGCTATCTATCTTATAATGTAACCACACCCACTAGGTGTCTTGGTTACTAAAACACAACCCTTAAGCATATACCTTTGCCTTGATCACGTAGGGTTGCGCCCAAATCCAAGTGTGGCCATCATGATCACCATGTCCATCTTGCCACCAACCTTTGAATGTACTAATCCTCATATGCTACATACATCTTAGGCATAGGATTAGTACTTAGGCATTGTCACTAATTACCAACACCAAACATAGGACTTTCACCTCCGTCTCCTCATTTTGCCTTTTAGTCGATGTGATGACTTATGTTTGGCATTGTTTTGAGCAGAGCTACTCGTAGTGGTGGAGTCCCTCCATAGTGCCACCGATGTCCTTGCCGACTTTGTGCGTGCTCTAGTAGGGCACCGGGAAAAGCGTCTCCTTAGTGCGTGGGCACTGATCTGGGCAGCGATTGAGCGCGGCGTCCACCGAGGAGCGGCCGTCGCGCTGACAATGGCTTGGGCGGCCACCGACGTGGAGCTTCAGGACGTCGAGGGCTTCCCCATAGAGGAAGGGCTAGGAGACTATGAGGACCTCCTCGAGGGCTTCGAGCCGGCGGCGAACGTCGTTGCTACTCTCATCCCTGCAAACCAGGTCCTCAACGAGGACCTATAGGTTTAGCCTAGGACCACTCCCTTCCCTTAAAATGTGAAAGAACTTTTTATCAAAGAATTAAGTTTGTCCGATCGATGTCGTGTTCATGCCTTCCTTTCTTTTGCCTTGATTCGAGTGGCAATAGTAGCCGACAAGGTCGCCGAGACTTCGCTCATTGAAGGTTTTTTAGAGAGGAAAGAACTCATGTGCGCGTAGCCCTCATGATTTTTGATAGATCGATTAGATGGTTAGGTGTAGCAGTTTCCCGCGTCTCGAGGCAGGTCAGATGCTTTCTCATCGATGCCTCTGCCTATGCCTAGGGTCGTAGGCCCATTGGGACGCTCAGAAGAGTTCGTTCGTGGGTCAAACATTTCTGCCCCTGGGTCCTCCGAAATCCCCGCTTGTGCATGGGCTCAGTCAATAGGCTTAGTTAGCATATCGCTCACCTATCTTTTTTGTGAAGAGGAGGGTTTGGACAATGCCATGGCATCCCTCGCTAGGTTGAGTTGTGGTGCCCGTTGAGTTACAATCGAGTCAGTTTAAGTGAAGCCCCAGTTCCCGTTCACGGAGATCTGACGGAGGTAAGCTAGCGACCGGCTTCAAAATTTCCTGGTGGTTGGTTCGAGGAGTTCTTGGGGTTGTTCGACCAACCCCGAGGGCTCATTGCCTTTTTTTCAAAAAAACTCCCATACCGTAAACCGACCTGGACTTGAACAAGGCTTGAGAAGGCCCAAGACGCTCAGCGCATCCGGGTATCGGCCGCTCGTGTGCCCCTTCTCATGCCAACCCTCACTTGGGTGGCTTGGAGCAGCTGTTGAACCCTTCATGGGCCAGCCTTCGAACTCCATGTCGTAACAGGCCGTAAAGGGTGAAAACCATATTACGTAATCATTGCTGATGATTTAACTCATGATTTAAGTGAGGAAATAAATTATAGCGGATAATCATGCAAAGATTTCAAATGCATGCACGAATAGATTATATTATAAAAACAGAATAATAGATCTTGGGCAGGGGGTGATGCGGTGATCTACCGATCGTGGTGTGTCGACGCCATGCACAACCTCCACCTCCTGACATCATGGCCATGTGAGCTCATATCCACCGTCGTCACAGTCGCCGCCGTCGAGGAGGTAGTCATAGATACCGATGAAATGACATAGAGCCCCTGGGTTGTCGAGCCCGGAGAAGTCGACGTTGGCCCAACTGTCGTCGTCTTCATCGGAGCTGGTGCTAGAGGCTGTCTCGATGGTCGTGAGTACTTATGTGATAGCCTGCGCATGGTGAGTCGGTACATCCGTGGGAATCTCCCCCGCATATGGATTAAGATGAACTGTAGCCGAGGACTGGCCATGGGCCTTCCTGTGGTCATGCGGCTTACCGGCCTGCGTTGTTCTAGCCTGGGAACTTCCTAGCGAGTCATTCTCGAGAGCCTACCCCTTGTCAGCACACAGGCAAAGGTTGGACATGACCTCAGATATGATGACAATGTCGATGGAAGGGGGAAGAAGGACCAGATCATAGTCGACTCCCATGTAGAGGAAATCTAGGTTGCCAAACTGATATGGGAGCCTAGAGTGAAGCAGATGTGGCTTGGCCATCGAGACCTAAGAGATGGATTGTGACGCACACAAGGCCCCTACCTGGTGCGCCAACTGTTGGTGTCTAGAGAACCGAAGCGACGAGTGAATTTGTATCTGCACGTCTAGGTCCGAATGGTGTGCAAAGCGGACATAAGGGTTTATATTGGTTTGGGCATGAATGGCTCTACGTCCAGTGGGTTTTGCTGCTGCTCGTGTTGCCTTGCACCGAAATGCTCGTAGTAGGGGTTACAAGCTTTTCGAGAGAGGGAGCGAATCCCAAGTCTCTTAGGAGGAGGTGTGTAGTGTGTGTTGTGAGCTTTGATCGGAGTTGTCCGGTCGAAGGAAACTCTATTCACTCAATGCCTCTAGGTGAGGCCCCTGCCTCCCCGTTTATAGTTTCTAAGGAGAGGCCTTGGGTTACATTTATGGTAAAAAGGTAAAATAGAGAAAAGATGAAAGATAAAAATAAAAAAGGTGGCCTCAGGCATGGTCGTCTTCCTTCTTATCCGGTGGGAGCAGTTTCCCCTATAGCGTAGAGATGCAACAGACGCTGATCTTTTGGCCTCTCCATTTGCTGGTGCTATACGTTGTGGCCACGCTTCGTCCTGTGTGCCTTTGTGCCATCGAGGACAGGCGGTATGGGCACCTAGATTTGCATAGAGAGAGGGTTAGGTGGTATAGTGGTCGTTACCCCATCACTATAGAGGTATGGATGCCATTGTGGTGGAATCACCGAAGTCATGTTGAGTCAGGGCGTGGTTCCCGTGCTCCTATTGACTGGCACGGTCACGTCTATCCCATCGGCGGGAGTGGGTGCCGTGGTTGAGGGCCCATGGGGCTCCCTGTCTTGCTCGAGGGCTCCACGCATCCCTCGGGCGAGGTGGAAGTATGCCGAGGGGGTTGGGCGCTTTGATGATGTCACGGGGGCTCGGGCGAGACGGAAACTGCTGTCCGAGGCGTCTATTTCGCCCAAGGCCTTTCTGCAAGGCTCGGGTGTGATGGAGTTTGTCTCTCACGCCGCAAGCGACTGACATGCTGTCAGCGCCTTCAACGGGTCAGTTTTACTAAGGCCCCTATGATGGGGCTTTAGCGATCGTGTAGGGTGTCGTATTTTGCCATCTGTTGGGTACTCTGGTATTCTAATACCCGACAGAACCTATATCCAACACTGTGAATAGCATAACCAATGAATACATAGTCAATTGTTTTAGGCCCAAATTTGCACTTCTTGTTAATTGGCACATTCACCCTGGTCAAACAAACCCAAGTGCGCAAATAAGAGAGATTTAATCTTTTCTTCTCCCATTCCTCGAATGGTATGATTTCTTTATTCTTTATAGGAACTCTATTTAGGACATGACATGCTGTCAAAATAGCCTCACCCCACCATTCCTTAGATAGTATCGCTCTCTCTAACATGGCATTAACCAACTCAGTTAGAGTGTGGTTCTTTCTTTTAGCAATCCCATTGGATTGTGGTGAGTATGGCGGTGTCCTCTAATGAATAATTCCATGTTTCACATAGAATTCAGAAACTCACTTGAAAAGTATTCTCCACCACGATCAGACCTTAACCGTTTAATTTTCCTCTAAAGTTGATTTTTTACTTCATCTTTATAGGTCTTAAAATAATGCAACGCTTCATCTTTTGATTTTAGCAAGTACACGTAGCAAAATCTAGTACAATCATCTATAAATGTCATTAGTACAATCATCTATAAATGTCATGAAGTATCTTTTGCCACCTTTAGTCAACTCGCCATTTATTTTGCACAGATCAAATGAACTAGCTCTAATGGCGCCAAGTTCCTCACCTCTGTAGCCTTGTGAGGCTTGCGAGGTTGTTTAGATTACACACATACATGGCACTTGTTGGTGGTCCTTAACTCACATTTCTTACCACCAATCTAGATATAAAAAAGGAGAATTAACAAACTTAAAGCATATATACCTTTACTATTTACCTAGTTCCACATGTATTTGGAGATTATCGTTTTGCAGGATATAAACATGAATACATGGGAAAATACATCAAAAGGCGCATTCCAACAAGGCGTAAAGCTGATTTGCGCAAGGGAATAAAGAAGAAGGTCTAACCTACTCAAAGAATTTGGGTGAAGCACCTACATGGGCTTGATCCAGGACCATCCAGGGACCCACCAGACAAAGGCGGTGCCGAGGTGGCTCAACCAGGGTGCGCACCCCCACTGGCCCCGATTGGCCTAAGCTTTGGTTGGTTGCTTCTTACTACCATGCCTAACATCGGTGCTGAGGTTAGTCCAGATTCAACATACATGGAGGTCAGTTTGGTGCTTTCCAAGTGAGGATCAAGCATATTCCATGGGACATTCCCTCCTCCTCACCTATAAAAGGAGGCCCCTCTCTTCATTTGATCATTCATCAACACAAGGAGACATAATGTAGCAAGAAGAGAGAAGAGGTCCATTCATATCTTAGCTCTCTAGCTAGCTCTTTAGTTTAGGGAGTGAGTGAGGAAAAGAAAGAGATGGAGAAGTACCAAAATTGTTGGCTACCTCCATTAGTGTGCTTGGGGCCCCTTGTACACATAGCGGAAGGAATGCCAGGAATGTCGGCTCCCTCTTCACTTGTATCTCGGCGAATCTAGACTATTTGGAGTTCAAAGGTTCATGTTCTTCTACGATGGTGAGCTCTTACTTTAAGTTAGTCTTGTTTACTATTTGCTTGCGGGTTCGTCGGCCATCCCCGTGGTGGATACTCTAGTAGAGGGCTCCCGATAAAGACGGATCACCCTGTACAGCGCCAGAGTAGTAGTCGATAGCGTAGACATGGTGTCTAGGCTAGAGGCTACCTTCGTTTGCCTCAAGCCCAATAGTTGAGGGGTAGGCGACAGGTGGTGATAGCCCTGTCCATCCCTAGTAATCCCCCACATCCAGGGTATGGCGTAGAGCTAGAAGCCAAAGGTACTTGGTAGGCCAAGTATAAGCCGGTGCCCTAAGTATATAGTGGCAAAGCTATCTTAACTTAGGATCTCTATCCCTAGATAACCTCACTACCTAAGCTAGCTTTCTTCTTATTACCCTAGGTGAACTAGCTAAGTGACTCTTACCCCTCCGTTCCTTATGAACTACGATACCCTGAATACTTTCGGGTGAAATGCTACAATGGTAATTCCGTGCGCTTATGGATTATTTCTATATGCTTTAAGAAATACCAACAACACTTAGAACCTTTGACTAAATTAAATTTTAGGATTAAATTTAGATTTGCTAGCCGTGATAGACAACCAAAATTAATATGACAAAGTCATGAATGCCAAATATTTGACTCATCAAGGATAATAGCATTGTTCACAACCTTATTACACGCATCATCATGCAAAGATAAGCGGAACAAGCCTCCACAATCATAACCTTTACCAACAAATGTCCCATACTTTGATAGTCACATTTATTTGACCCAAAGACAATTTTATAACCATCTCGACATAATTGAGAGCAGCTAACTGAATTCTTTTTTTATGGAGAGGACATGCTGCATGTTCTTCAACAGCACCGTCTTCGTGAAGTGAACTTCAAAATAACTATATCAACACCAAGAACCCGTGCATGGGACTCATTCCCTATCTGTAAGGCTCCAGTCTCGTCGGTCTGATAAGAAGAAAACAAAGAAGCATCAGCACACACATTTATGTTAGCCCTAGTATCCATCCACCACTTAGGTGAATGATAGACTGAAAGAACAATAGGTATAGAATTATCGTACCCAGATGCTCCTCCTTCAGTCTCGCTAAGAACCATGTTTGCGGCCTTCTTTTCTTGCTTGAATTTACAATCTAGGCATGCACTTGTCCAATGCTATTTGCTCCCGCAAACAAAGCAACCACCATCTTTGTTCTTTTTCTTCTTAAAATTGGTTGTTTGCTTAGGCTTCAAGTTGTTCTCCTATTTGTTCTTCTTTTTATTACGAGATGCATTATTGCTTTTTCCTCTGCACTATATTGGCAACAGAAGTCTCAACTCCTTTTTCATGGTTGTCTTTTGCTTTCGCCCTCTCCTCAACATCAAGAGACCCAATAAGCTTAGCTATGCTAAACTCTTGTCTCTTTTCCTTTAGAGAAGTAGCAAAATCCCTCCAAGAAGGTGGTAGCTTAGCAATAATACTGTCGACCACAAACTTGTCAAGTAACACACATGGAAACTATTCGAGTTCCTTAGCTAGTGCATGTATCTCATTAGCTTGTTCCACTATCGAACAGTTATCAACATTTTATAGTCATACAGCTGCTCCATGTACAACTCGCTACCAGCATCAGAAACACAAAACTGAACGTCAAGTGCATCCCATAATTCTTTGCCTGTCATGCATATTATGTAATTATCCTCATATTTGCTATGAGGAGCACTAATCACGGCGCCTCAAAACATGTTATCGGCAGCTACGAACCTTTGCTCCTCCTCAGGAGTAAACTTTTTGGGCTTCCCCTATGCGGCGTGTTAGCAATTCACAGTAGTCAACCACAGGACCATCTCAGCACACCATCTCTTATAGTTTGTGCCATCAAAATCATCCAACTTCAATGCAGCAGCAAAACCACTAATAGAAAATTACCTAATATTAGGTTTTTGGATTGTTAGGAATTTAGGCATTTTCATGTTAATTTAATCTAGAAAATCCATAGCAAATTGGTGACAACATGTATGTGCACGTGTGTGATATTACACTTGCACTAGTAGCAGATATGAACATGAATGACATATAGATCATAGCAGAAAAGATATTGAATTTAACAAATTCAAAAATAGAATTATACCCTACGGAGGGACCCATGCTTAAGGCACTGGTGGCTCCATGCACACTAGATGACATAGTGCGTTTGCTCAATGCCGTGGACCACAATTGATGTAGGATGACGTTCATACTATAGTCCCTCGAACGTCCTCCGAGAAATAGACGATCCGAGGAAGAAGAAGACGTTGGCAGTCACTAGGAAGAAGCGAGCGTCATGAAGATGCTCCCCAAAAACCTGATCATCCACACACCTGAGCAGGTGCCATAGATGCAAACGATGATTTCAGAGGCTTGCTCTCTCAACTTTCCATGCACACAAAGGATTGGGATAGGGAAACTTAGAAGGCAGCGCAGTAGTACGAAGTGAAAAACACTAATTGACTATCGTAGGATTTTCCAAACTAGGAACTTCCAATAATAGTTCTATTATTTTTATGTCTTTTCCAAGAGGATTAGTACATATATAGAGGGAGGAGAGCTCCCTACCTCCACATCAACTAGCAATATGGCACTAATTGATGTTGTGTAATTGCAATCAAGCCCTAATGTGGGTTTTGGCGTGGATGATCACCTAATTAGAGGACTAATGAGCTTTACTAAGATGACATGCAGGGAATTCTTTTAAGAGAATGTTATATGGAAAGGAGCCCCCAATTACTTTCATGGATGGCAACATGCTCAAAGATGGTTTAAATTCCTTTTATGTTTTGAATTTGAGTATAGGAAAGTTGTACTATCAAAGGGGATATAACATCTAGTTAAAATTGTGCGACGAAGTGCTCAAATCTTACAAAAAAAATCCTCACACCTCTAACAAGATAGCCAGCTCAAACATTCCATCTTGTTGCTATTTTGGTGAGTGTGGCAATGCCGCACTTAAGTGACCATTGCAGGCAGGGGGTGTTTATACTTTTCCCTGTCCTCCTGTTGACATTTTTTACATCATTATGTACTAAGTTATCATCCCTAGCATGATGCTCAAAACGCTGGTAATTATAACTACACTTGAAAACTCTAAATAATATTAAACATAAGTATCCGTAAGCACATAGATAAATCACCTATTGTAACATTCTTCCCAGAGTATTCCGAGTATCATTATTTATTTTAATTCCAAAGGAAGGACTATGAGGCAAATATTTATATGACTAAATAAATGTGTAGACCTATGATAAACCAACCACTCTTATACTTTAGCAGGGGTAAGTCAAGTAAAAGATAAATAAATGATAAATGAATGTAGCATGATAATGGTATTCCAGAGATAGAAAACAGAGACTCACTAAAAGTAGTATGACTAATCTCGAGATTCAGTTAGAGTAAAGAATTTCTAAATTATTCCTAAACACTAAGTCTTGCTGCTCACTCTAGCATATATATCTTCATCTATTAGTAAAACTGAACCAAAGTAAAATTATAAGGAACATCTACTAGGGAGAATTGGAAACAAAATCTTCTCCTTCGAGACCGGGCTCTACCATGTCATCTATATATGGGGGATGAACTACAAAGGACTCAACCAAGTTGTCACCTTAGCGATCTACCACACGTCCTGGCACATAGTCAGCATTCGCAGGGAATTTCATATCTAGCACCACACTTACATAATCAAAGCTACCTAACTCTCGCGCGAACTGAATTAGGTACTCTACGAACATATGCAAATGCAAATCATCAAATAATACTATATCCAATATATAACAAGAGCAAATTAAGAACATAATAAAGAGAAACATATTATTGAAATAGAACAAAGTCTTAAATGAGATACAAAGGCAAATTATCAATCTCCAGACAAACAGATCCGAAATCCTGAGCAATCACCCAACTCTATTTGAACCTTGATAGAAAGCCTATACTAAGAAATTAAAGAACTAGAGCTCTCTACTATTGACTTATGATCAAGTGCTTCAGGGAGGGTCAGGGCCTGTATTTATAGTCTTGAGGAAGAACCGTCAGCCCTTGGATCAAACCGACTTCACGTAGGTGGAGATGCATCCTAAGAGGCGGTAGAGGAATACTCTAGAAGGGCATGGAAGAATCCCACAGGGGGGGCCGTGCGGCATGGTGGTAGGGCCAACCGGCCCCACCTGGTAGCTGCTGGTCCTCCACTTTGGTCTCGTGCCTTCTGGTGTCTTCTAGAGTCTTCTGGTACAAATTTCATCACAATTAAGTTTTGTGTCTTTTTTACAATTCAATCCTCATTTTTATTCTTTCTGGAATATCCCTGCTGAAAATAATAATTCATCAAAACTCATGGAAATTGTTAGTAATAACCCCTAAGTTTCTATTGGTGACCATTTCTATACACAATGTTGATGGTTTATGATGGATGATAACTATCGTCAACACCTCCCCAACGTTCGCTTCTTCTTCTCCAATGGTTCACTCGACACCAGACTGACTAGAGCTCTCTCTTCCTCCATTGGCACACCTTGAGCTTCCAAGCAACTCCATTGATTTCTCCATCAATCCTTGAGAGAAAAGGTGCCAAAACTTGATTCGAGAGCAACTCCGCTAATTCCCAATCTCAAAAGAGCATTTGGTTCATGTTTTGGCTGGCGGTTGTGTTTATTACTCTTGGAGCTTTGCTCCTAGCCAGCTAGAGTGTTGCCCAGTGAGCTTACCAAGCTTATGGCAGCCCTGGGAGGTTTGTAACCACCTCTTGCAGTGAGTAAAATCATCCCTCGCCTCAAGAGCTCACCCTCTTAACTTGAGAACGAGGTAGGGTTAGAAAGCCTAAGCCTTAGTGGCAAACCTCAACAACATGGACTTAGGCAAGCCTTGGTGGTGAGCTGAACCACAGGATAAATCATTGTGTCACTTAAGCTTGTGGTGCTTCATTTGTCTTTATGGTGATTTCTTGGGTTTGAGCCCGATCTACTTGTGTATGGTGTTCGAGCCACTTCTACTGTTGATCTATGAACCTCTACCCTGAAGGAAGCTAAGAAATTTACTCGATCTAAATTTTGTTGGACATATTTTAAACTATGAGCTAATTTTTCTGTAGGTGCGGCAGTGCCGTGGTCAAATTTGACATTTGCTTGAGCTAAATTTTTACAGGCCTATTCATGTCCCTCTAGGCACTCTAGGCATTCTACAAGTGGTATCAAAGCAGGTTACCTCATATACGCTTCACCACGTGTGGTAGGAGCCCAGAGGAGGAACTAGGGGCGTGAAGCCGATGGATGTCGATTCGGAGCGAGTTGAGATACAGATACTAACAACAGCGAGCTAAGATTGTCGATAGCAAGTGTCTCCATGCTCCCACATCTTGAGGCTACCGATGCCGTAAGAGTTCTAAATGAAGAAGAGAAGAAAAAGAGAAGAGAAGCAAGAAAGCTCAAGAGAGAAGCAAGAGAAAATAAGGAGTAGTAGCAGTTAGAAGAGAAGAAAGCAAGAAAAGAATAAAGAAAACTTAAGAGAGAAACTCGAAGAAAAAGAAGAGAGGCAAGAAAGAAGAAAGAACAAGAAGCAAAAGCCTCCAATGCATCTTTAAGTGAGCAATCTAGCAGCTCCAAAGATGGTGATGATGATGAGTCTTACCAAGTGCATAGCAAGGTGGACAAAAAAAGAAGGGGCAAGAAGAATGACGACAACAAATATGCCTCCGTATCCTTTAACTATTCTTCTATGTCTATGACTAACCATAATCGCAAGTCTTTCACCAGTGTGCCCGTGGGCAAGTTACCTCATTTTGATGGGACTAACTTTGCCAAGTGAAAGCACTTGATGAGAGCCTATCTTATAGGTCTTCATCCCAGCATTTGAGAGGTTGTGTGCAATGGTTTTGAGCCACCCGTTGACCCCAAGAATCCAACCATGGAAGAAATGAGGATCATCCATCTCAACGGTCAAGCCACCAGTGTGCTCCTTAGTGCCTTAGATGGTGATGAGTACAATAGAGTGATTGGTGCTGATGTTGCCAAGCAAATTTAGGATACTTTACATCTTGCACATAAAGGGGTTGACAAAGTGAGAAAGTCAAGAATTGATTTGATGATGTCTAAACTCAACCAGTTTGTTATCTTGAATGGAGAAGGGTCATAAGAGATGTTTGATAAGTTGATGACCATAGTGGGCAAGATTAGAGGCTATGGTTGTGATGAGCTAGATGATCACAAGGTTTTCAATATTATGTTAGAAGCTTATTCACCATGAAATGAGACCATAGTCACTCTAATTAGAGACAATAAGAAGTTTGAGTACTTCACTCCAAATGATGTACTTAGGAGAATCTTGACCTTTAACATGCAAAGAGAAGAAGCAAATGAGAGAAAGAAGCTTGGAGAGTTACAAGCAAAGCTAGAAGGCATCAAGATTATAAAGATGTAGCTCTCAAGGCCAACAAATCAAGCAAGCAAGGCTCTACTAGCAAGTCCAAGATCAAGAAACAAGCTTCAACTAGCAAGCCCAAAGTGACCAAGCAACTTCAAGAGATAGTAGAGACCACATTACCCTTAAATGAGAGTGAAAATGGTGATGATCAATATGAGAAAGTGGATAATATTGCTCTCTTTATGAAGAAGTATCACAAAGGGTTGAAGAAGCAAGGGTACAAGGTAGTGAAGAGGAAGTTTTCCAACAAGAAGAAGAGGATATGCAACAATTATGGGAGCACCGGCCACTTCATTGCTAAGTGCCCATATGAGATCAAGGACCACAAACACAAGAAAGAGAGAAAGAAGGACAAGGCCAACCATAAGAGGGCCAAGAAAAATTTGGGAGAAGCACACATTAGGCATGAGTGGGACTCAACCGTTGAAAGCTCAAGTGAAAAAGATGAGAAAGTTGCAACAATTGCTATCAACAAGCCATCTTCTCCACCAAGGCTCTTCACCAACTTGCCTAATGATGACTATTACTCCCCTCACATTTGTCTTATGGCAAAGGGTGAGAATGTTAAAACCAGATCCAAAGCAAAAGCTCCTCCACCTCCACCTCCTAGTGACATCTCTAGTAGTGATCTTAGTAATAGACCTAGTGATGATGAATTTAGTGATGAATAAATTGATGAAATAACTAAAAACTTGGATCCAAAGACCAAATTATTCATCACTAAACTAATGAAGGACATAGAAAGTGTCCAAGCCAAGCTAGAATCTATAGAGGAAACTCTTATCCAACAAGAGGGTCTCTATATTGCTAGCAAGGAAGCTCTTGCATTAGAGAGAAGTGAGGTAGAATCCTTATGCAAGGCCTTGGCCAAAGAGCAAGGGAACTATGCTATCACAAAGAAAGAAAATATTGCTCTCAAGAAAAAGTTTTATGACTTAGATGAAAAGCACAAAGAGCTTGAGCTGCAATATAATGTTATTTAGGATAGCAACTCGCATCCCTCTAAGGCAAAAGATTCCTCTACTCCCTCCACTAGTCAAGGATGTGAAAAATATTATAATCTTGATTTGAATGCTTATTCCACTAAACTTGAAAACATGGAGGCAATGAGGAAGGAGATTGCTAGGCTCAGTGAGATCATTGGCAAGGGCTGCTTGAGTGGTAAGGCTCAAGTAAGTGACAAGAAGATAAATGATTCAAAAGTGCCTCAATTCAAGCAAGGGAGACACCCCTCAATCAAGCTTGGGCTCGGGCACACTACAGGAGCCAAAACAAATGGAAGAAAGATCATAAATGGCTATGAGTGTGTCAAGTTTGAGAGAAAGGACAAAATTGGTATAGATCGGCCTGCATAGATAGTGACAGTGCCACACCATAGAGTGGCAGTGCCGTACAACGGTAGTGCCCCTCCCCCCAAAAATGGGAAGGCCACCAATTTTGTTCCTGGTCAGACTAAGCCCAAGAAGAAGGTGTCTCGGCAGAAACAGGTTCAGCAGTAGCCAAATGAATCTGTGTGGAGCACCATGAACAAGTATGCTTATCAACTAAAGGCTCAACCACCTCGACAAAGTTTGACTTCATTCTTTGTTTTGAGAAGCAACAACATTGGAAAAGTAGTTGCTAAATAGGTTGGACAAGAAACCGATGTGTATAAGAATACTTCTATTTGGGTTCCTAAGTTTCTTGTGACTAACATGCAAGGCCCCAAGTCTAGTTGGGGACCTAAATCTAGCAACTAAACTTGTTTTGCAGGCATACTCCTCCGGTGGATCAAGTTGGGTGCTTGATAGTGGATGTACAAATCATATGAACGGAGAAAAGAGTATGTTCCAATCATATTCACAAAGTTGGATTCAAATGAAAATATTGTCTTTAGAGACAATTCTAAGGGGGGTGTGCTTGGTCTCGGTAAAGTTGCTATAGCCCTTGAGCATTCAATTACAAATGTTTTACATGTTGATTTGTTGAGCTACAATTTGTTGTCTGTTTTTCAACTTTGTGAAATAGGCTACAATTGTCACTTTACTTATAAGGGTGTGGAAGTCTTTAGAAGAGAGGATTTCTCTATTATCTTTATGGGTCTATTAAATAATAAGCTCTACCTAGTTGATTTCAACAAAGGGAAAGCTAATCTTGAGACTTGTTTAGTGGCAAAATCTAGCATGGGTTGGCAATGGCACCGTCGGCTAGCTCATGTTAGGATGAGGAACTTGGCTAAACTTTAAAAAGATGAACATATCCTTGGACTAACAAATGTTCACTTTGAGAAAGATAGGATATGTAGCACTTGTCAAGCCAGAAAGCAAGTTGGCGTACCTCACCCACCAAAGAGCATCATGACCACTACACAACCATTGGATCTCATCCACATGGATCTCTTTGGACCGGTTGCCTACCTAAGTATCGGGGGTAACAAATATAGTCTTGTTATTATTGATGACTATTCCCGTTTTACTTGGGTATTTTTCTTGTTTGATAAGTGCCAAGTTAGGGATAAAATGAAGACATTTGTTAGAAGAGCTCAAAAGGAGTCCAGTCTCCCCATCAAGAAAATGAGAAGCGACAATGGGACCAAATTCTAGAACACTCAAATTGAGGAGTTACTTGATGAAGAGGGCATCAAGCATGAGTTTTCAACTTCATACACCCCTCAACAAAGTAGAGAGGAAGAACAGAACACTCATTGATATGACAAGGACAATGCTAGATGAGTACAAGACTTCGGATTTGTTTTGGTGTGATGCCATCAACACTGCTTGTCATGCCATAAACTGCCTCTACCTACACAAGAAGTTGAAGAAAACTTCATATGAGCTTCTAACCGGTAACAAACCAAAGGTGTCTTACTTTAGAGTGTTCGGGTGCAAGTGTTTCATACTTAACAAGAAACCTAAAACCTCTAAGTTTGCACCTAAAGTTGATCAAGGTTTTCTTCCTGGTTATGGATCAAATGATTATGCCTATCGTGTTTTCAACAAAACCTCCGGTAGAGTTGAAATAGCGGTAGACGTGATATTTGATGAATCTAATGGCTCTCAAGTAGAGCAAGTTGATGCAAGTGTTATAGGAAAGGACGATTCACCATGTGAGGCAATCAAGCAAATGACTATCGGTGATATAAGGCTACAAGAAGATGAAGCCACTGATCTGGTGGTTCCCCTAGCTGTCAATGAAGAAGTTTCCGCTAACGTACCTGACACTAAGGGGGAGTAGACTCCTGCTGCAATCTAGCAGAGCGACAATGTCGCACCCCCTCCAGGAGTGACAGCAAGTCCGACTCTGATTGGAGGACAGAACCTGCAACCAATCTTTGAAGAAGAAGAAGAAGTTAAAGATCCAGCAGATGATCAAGAAGCCATCGAGCACCCAAGACTCAAGCAAACCATTCAAGAGATCATCCCGCCGACAACATCCTTGGGAGTCTTCATACATTCTCATTTAGCAAATTTTTGTCAATATTACTCTTTCATATCTCCTATGGAACCAGTCAAGGTTGAGAAGGCACTTGAGGATGAAGATTGGGTGATGGCTATGCAAGAAGAGTCAAACAACTTTGAGAGAAACCAAGTGTGAACATTGGTGGAAAGACCCGAGATGAACGTGATTGGCACCAAGTGGGTCTTCCGCAACAAGCAAGATGAGAATGGCGTGGTGACAATAAACAAGGTAAGATTGGTTGCTCAAGGTTTCACTCAAGTAGAGGCTTGGACTTTGAAGAAATATATGCACCGGTAGTAAGACTTGAAGCAATCCAAATGCTTCTAGCCTTTGCTGCCTATCATGACTTCAAGCTATATTAAATGGATGTCAAGAGTGCATTCCTCGATGGCCCTATACAAGAACTTGTTTATGTTGAGCAATCACTTTGAAATAGGCAAAGCCAATCCTACCCTTTTTACTCACAAAGTAAATAAAGATATATTTGTATGCCAAATATAAGTCGATGACATAATATTTGGTAGTACTAACCATGATTTTTGTAAGGAGTTTAGCAAGATCATGACCAAGAGATTTGAGATGTCTATGATGGGTGAATTGAAGTTCTTCCTCAGTTTTCAAATCAAGCAATTGAAGGAAGAGACTTTTATTAGCTAAACGAAGTACACCCATGATATGCTAAAAAAGTTTGACATGGCGAATGCAAAGCCCATCAACATTTCAATGCTAACCAATGGACATCTTGATCTCAATGAGAAAGGGAAAGCCATCGATTTCAAGGTATATCATTCCATTATTGGCTCTCTACTTTATTTGTGTGTATCTAGGCCCGATATTATGCTTACTGTGTGCATGTGTGCTAGATTTCAAGCTAACCTAAAAGAGTGTCACTTGGTGGCTGTAAGAGAATCTTGAGATATTTAGTACACACTTCTGACATTAGCTTGTGGTATTCTAAGGGCTCTAAGTTCGATCTACTTGGGTATTCAGATTCCAATTACGTCGATTGTGAAGTAGATCAAAAAAGCACTTTGGGGACATGTCAATTCCTTGGATGGTCCCTAGTGTCTTGGAGTTCTAAAAAACAAAATTGTGTAGCCCTTTCCACCATCGAGGCCAAGTATGTTGCAGCCGGTGCATGTTGTGCTCAACTACTTTGGATGAGGCAAACCCTTCATGATTTCGGATGTCGCTTTACCAAAATCCCATTATTGGGTGACAATGAAAGTGCCATAAAACTTGCAAACAACCCCATAAGCCACTCAAGAACTAAGCACATAGACGTCTGACATCACTTCTTGAGAGACCATGAAGCTAAAGGAGATATTAAAATTTGCCATGTGAGTACCAAAAAATAACTAGCCGATATCTTCACTAAGTGTAACGGAACCACCCAAATTATAAGAACATAAGTCCAAAAACAATTGTTGCGGCAATTAAATTCCTGTACTTAAGCCCCTATAACTCTGGTAGTCCAATGAAATCATGAGGGATTTCAAACCAACCAACATACAAGCCAAGATCGTAGTGATTCAATATAACAAGTCACATGTTACATCCATTTTATAAGTAGTTCAACATACATTAGAGTTCAACATAAATATTACAACTCGAGTTCAAAAGTAGCGGAAGCAAAGTAGTTTGAAACTAATATCACCCTTATTTCAAAGACGTGCCAGTACCAAGGTCAACTTCCAACAAAAACTCAGAAGGATCATGCCCTTAATCACACTCCGCCACTATGGCAGGAGCCATCCAATTCTTGCAGTAGCCATGATACATCACAACCTGCAACAAGTGGGAATAAACCCTGAGTACGAGGGGTACTCAGCTAGACTTACCCGTCAAAAACCAGAAATAATATGACACTAAGGAGTATGAAAGGCTTTATGTGGGTGGACTAGCTTGACTCTTTTTGTGGAAAAGCATGAGTATTATTACTGAACCATTTTAAGTATTATGGCAGCAAGTTAATAATTATTAACCTATCATCTAGATTAGCACCAGTACTATAGCAATCACTTGATTAAGACAATCAATGGTAACCATGAGATATTTCAACATTTACAGCAGCATCATAACCATCCGTGTTCTATCATCATTTACTACGATGTCGTAGGTCAAGTCAAGTCCTCACTATCTAGGAGCGATGGTGATTCGAATTGATTCCTAACCAGCTAGTGATTTATTTCCCACACAAACCACTCTTCCCCATCAACGTTGCTTAGATCACCAATGACACTATTCCGGTAAAGTCGCAGGACAAATAGGGACCGCAATACCCAGGGGCCATCCGACTGCCAGGAATTAGGCTTTGCCTACCCTTGGGTTCACTCTTCGTGCCCCTATCGTCCCCCATCCAGCTCCAATACACACGCCCATTAGGTCGATCTCGGCCTAAATAGTGCCACTAGCTTCATGGTCGGAACGACTTATCTGGCCAGCTAAATGTGAGGCATGCGTTCAATATGACAAGAGGGATTACAACAGATGGTCCTTAATCGACATAGACGGAATCACTATAGTCTAAAACCCTATAAGACTCCACCCAGTCTCCATTTATCCATCATCAAGATGTTATTTCCATATTATCAACATATAGCCAAAAATAACCAGGTAACCACCTATATCTCGCAGGTGACAGGAAATCACCCGACTTCTACCGTACTAAGCAGGACTAAGCATTTAACTTGAACCTACACTAGTGGGGTAAACAAGGATATAATGTATCAAGATAGACAAGGATATAATGTAGCAACGGTTGCAACAACTCCTATAACTTAATGCATCGATCATAAAAGACGCAATAATAAAGATTCATAAACCATAGGAGAGAAATGCTCTGGGACTTGCCTAGGATCTAACACTTAGGTTAGTGTTGGTCAGATGACACTCGCTTGGCGAGCATCTCCTATCTCGGCACTTGTTTAGTCCTTCAGGTCTGACTCTATCATCACATCCTTCACATGGTTCATCTAGTACCTAAATGAGATGCACGATGCATGTGTATGAATATGATAAATGGTAACACAAGATGCATCACATAAGCATTCAAGACAAACACATGATTATGCAATACATAGACACCAATAGCTATTTACTAACATCACACAACCAATGATAGAGAGCAAGCATATCAAGCATGACACAAGTTTAACAAGATCACAAGTATCTTAACATGACCATCATCAAGGGCATAAGCCACACTTAGCAACACATGGAGTAAACAACCACAACTAGCATATGTCTATTTCTGTACTGCAAACAACAGCTGCATGTTTGGATCATAACTGGAGTTATACAAATCCACTAGCCATGCAACAGGACATTCTGAAAAGCTTATGAAATTATTTACAATTCATCTTTAATCATCTTAGCATGATTCTCGAGTTAACCAAGTCAAACATGCATATTTACAAAATCTGGTCCAGAGATTCCAGAGAACAACTATTTCTAGATCCCATCTTAGAACATGCATAACTCACAAACCACAAGGCCAAATGCACACAAGCTAGATTAATAAGTTATCTACAAGTTTGTTATAAGCATGTTTCTCAGCAAACATCATTTTCATAGTGCAATTACAAAAGTCCCAGAAACTGTCCAGGAAAGCATCAATTGCAAGAATAAATATTAACTTATATTCCAAACATACATTTGGCCACAACCAATGTAACCATCATAAAGTACATGTTAAAGGAACACCAGAAAGCATATTGCTCATCACTAAATAAATTCTTTTAATGCATTTCTTAATTTTACTTAGATATCAAGGTGTATTTATGAACATATATAAAAAATGTATGGTAAAATCTACAAAAATTACAATAGCTTCTACATACTATCAATAGACTACTTTACAAATTTTAGGCCATTTGAACATGTATAGCAACCTCTATGGAAAATACCAAATGCCAATGCAAGAATTCATGTGAGCAAGATAAACCAATAACTCACTCATACAACTACCAGTGACCAGAAATTTTTTACCACACATCAAACATCACATAAGTAGCATGCCATAAAAATTTCACTTCATTTGAACCCCTACATCTGCAATTATTAAAAAGACAAATACAACTAGCATTCAAACCCTAACTGCACAAATCTATTTTTACCGCTAAAACTTTAAACTAAAACAAGCCATATTATAGATCTACTGCATAGACAATTTCACAAGGATTCCAAAAAATCCTTATTTGCTAATTTACGATTCTTCAATGATTTACTATGAATTTCCAAAGTTTCAGCAAAACTAAAACAAATAAGTCCTTATGGGCACTATTCATATGAGTCTACAGTTCGCAGTTAGTACCCTCCCTTTACTCGAATTCTTGCATGGGCTCCCTGGTCGCGATTTGAAGAGGGGGCGCGTAGGAGCTCACCGTTTTCAATAGGGGAAGGCTTGCCGGCGGTGATGGAGTGGTGGGGGAGCACCAGGAGGCCCGCGCGTACCTGCTAGGCTACCCAACTCGGCACGAGACGGCCTGTGGCGGCGCGGCCACGGCAGTGGCCCAGTGGTAGCGAGGCTTCGGCGATGGTCAGAGCCGGGAAAAGCATGCGGGAGGGAAGGCACGAGAAGGGGGAGGTGGTGCTATGCTTGGTTGGGACGGAGGAAGAGCATAGCAGCGGGGAGTCAGTGGGGCCGAGCTCAGCCATGGCTGCTGCTCGAGCGAGGCAAGGGCAAGAGTGAGCGCTAGGGTGAGCGGAGGGGTAAATGTGGAATCTAGGAGTGCATGTTGCCATCTCCCACACGATAAGGAGAGAGAGCAATGCAGGAACACGTGGCAACAATGGTGGGGGCGCGGTCGGCGCATGGAGGATGCGTCGACATTTCATCGAGCACGTGGCGGGCAGCGAATCGGAAGGTGGGCGTCAATTTGGGCCAGATCTAGGCTGAATTTGAATATGGCCAAAAATGAAGTTTGCTCTATAGCTAATGCTCTCCAACTTTGATTAAGGATGTTCGGCCATTGGAACAACTGATTAGCAGTTAATTACCTTCTAAAACAGAAGTGTAAACGACTTACAAGCTTCACTTTGGGCTCTAATTCCCTAGTCAAAACTTGGTCAAACGGAATGCAACTTTTCCTGTGCCTTCTCCTTGGGGTTGGCTCCAACTTCTATTTTTGGATCAAGTCAAGTTGCTTAAAAAAATTTCAAGAACGCGGCATGCCAATCTAATGGCGTTGGTTAACTTCTCCAAGACAGAATATTTCTAAGTGCAGAAATTAGCAGCAGGTTCTAAATTTGAGCCATTGTTTGACTTGGTTATGGACCAAACTAGCTCTTGACCCTTAAACAAAGTTTGTTCGACATGACACAGAATTTAACTGTTATTTAAGGTCCAACCTCAAAACTAGTATAGAACCCACTGTTCTACTTTAACCAAAGTAGGATCATGATAAAGCTTAAATTATCCTTTTTGATCCATTGGAGCCTTTTCTAGGCATTTGCTCAATATGAACCTTTCATGACTTTTGTTGTAGAGTTCATCTAGAGCCATTTGGGCAAGGTTGCAAGGTTTGGTTGATGACCTACCTTTCCATTCACTTAATAATGCATTTTTTATTCCAAACTTCATGAAACTTTTCCAGTGACCAATATAGATGGGTATTGATGTGGGACATATAAAGATATTCCAATAACACCACCCAAGTATATATCTTGAAAAGGACCTATATGTAAAGTAAGAGTGCAATATCCAAGTTTAGGTTGGAGTTCCTTTCCATAGGTTTGACCTTGATATCTTCATCATCACTTAATCTGTCATGTTTGAGCTCAAATCCACTGCTTAACTAGTGACAAACACCTGGGGTGTTAGACTAAGCCTCTTGATGAGTCAAGGTTTTGTGCTTTGCATAGTGAGCTAAATATACTTGATTCTCGTAACGTGGTTTGAAATTTAGCATGCCTCTGTTTGATCAATTAGTATCTAGGCAAAAGAACTTGAAATTTTCATATTGTGCTTCAAAATGAATTCCTGAAAGCAACTTATGTGTCATGATCATTGCCTGTATTGATTAATTGTTTCTGGTCATGATTCATATGTGATATGTGTCCATATCCTATATATAGAGAGTCATGTAATTTGTAGCTAAATCCCTACTATTTTGGGTGTGCAGCAGTGTCGTACTTTGAAACTCTATGAGATTTGGCCCAACAGTTACCACTACGGGGCCCATTTACCTCTCATTCTTATCCCTAGGCCTGTAGTAACTCCCTCTTCTTCCCCCAATGCTGCCTGACGCCCGCATGCTCTCTCCTCTTGCGCTCGCGCCAATGCCATCGCCCCTGGCCATGCTACCACTCTATGGTAGAGCTGTGCCTGCTGGTGGCCCTATTCTGCGACGCCAGCAGCTGCTGCAGTCTCCTGGCCGAGCTGCATTCTCTTCTTTCCTCTTCAATCCGTGAGCAAGGCAAGGTGAAACCCTAACCTATCTCGATCTATGCAATGCTCTGGCGTGGATTTGTGTTCTTGGCGGTTGTACGATGTATTTAGGGGGAGATGTGATGGTTGAATCGATTCGGAAGATCGATTCTTGTGCGTAGGTGTCCAGCCCGTGCAGCAGTGCCGCACCCTGCAGTAGCAATTAGCTAGTGGCTAGGATTCTTTACCTATGGATTTGTTTTTCAATTGGATACAATCATCACATACTCTTTTTGAATCTAAATATTATTTCCATTCCATCCATTGCTATGTCCATATGTTCTTTCTTGTGAACTATGTGCCTTGAGACTATGTGGTGATTTAGGAAGATGTCTGAGACCTAGATTTGCTAAGAGAGAAGGAGGTCATGAGATTGCTAAGATGATGGGTGCGGCAGTGCCACTCTTAGGGTGTGGCAGTGCCACACTGCGTGAGTAGCACTGTCCACTGCATCTCGCAACTTCATGATTCAAATCTCTTCTCTTATCAAAACCACTTCTCAGGTGTTGTTCTAGTCCCCATTTGTATAGTTTCTTATATGGTTCATTATTTTTGCATAAGATGGACCCCGGAGACCTTGGAAAGAGGAAGATGGCGGAGAAGGACATGCCTTATTATGGTCGTGGCAGAACAGCTGCAGCAAGGAGCAGTAGAGATGCACCACATGGTCGTGGTGGAAGGGAAGCTCGTGATCAGTACATCAAAGAGGAGGAAAGGCTGGAGAGGCTTGGACACACCACAAATGTCATTCCTCACATCTCTCTGCACCTCACTGAGTTTGATGGCAGATACATCAAAGATTTTGAGGGTGAGATGTTGATGAGACCTCCAGTTGATACCCGCCAGCATGCAATCACTAATTATTGCAAGAGCTAGAAGTTGGTAGAAGAGGCAAGAGGGATCAATCCCTATGCAGTGCACAAGGATGTAGGCATTGACTATAGGTTTTGGAATGAGTTTCATTCCAATTTTTATGCCACTGCCATTCTTGGTGCTAGAAAGAGCAAGATTGTCCAGATACAGTATGTTGACTAGGATGAGCTACAGGACAAGGAAGAGGCAGAATTTGACAATGGGATGAGCTACAAGACAATGAAGAGGCAGAATTTAACAAAGTCATCAAGATATGTGATAGATTTTAGTTGTCAAACATTATGGGATTCCAGTATCACTGGAATAAGGAGGTGCTTGCTCAGCTTCATGCTACATATTTCTATGATCAGTCCATAGATGATATACATTAGATGACGGATGGCCGACACTATAGAGTTGACTACACCACCTTCAGTCGGATCCTTGGTTTTGGAGAGGAGCATCGAACCTATTCTCGTATTCATGATGAGGCCAGAGCAGAGATCTATGACATCAGATACATGTGGAGAGACGGTAGTGCTGTTGATGGCAAGAGGAGTGGTTTACACAGCTACTACTACATCTTGAACAATCTCATCAGGGACACTATCAATCCCAAGGGTGGAGTAGCCTCAGATATAAATGGCTATGTGAGAAATGTGCTAGCTCGATTTGCTCTAGGTGGGAACAAGTTTAATGTCCCTGAGTTTATTTGGCATGAGCTGAGGCTTGCTAAGGAGGATAGAGGAGGGGGCTGCCCTATGCCTCTTACCTTATGTTTATGATTGAGAGGGTGGGCTTGAGATTTCCAAAGGATGGGATGCACACCGTCTACAAAATAGAGAAGACCCATCCAGCTACAGCTACTCAAAGGACGGGGAGCACCTATGCTCATGAGGATATTCCAGAGTCTTCCCGCTCTAGGTCTCAGAGGAGTAGCAATTAGTGGAAGAAGAGGATTGGATCATGGATGAAAGAAATCTTTGGGATGTGCACCTATGCTACCGAGCGTGCATATGAGACTCAGCTTGAGTAGAGACAGCAGCGTGGAGAGCACCTTCCACCTATTCCTCCACCTCCATAGTTTGACCTTCTGAGCCTCTCAGACAACAGTCCGATGACGATGTTGATGATGGCAGTGAGTTTGAGGAGCGACCCCGTGCACCTTTAGCTGACTGGTAGAAGACACTTGCAGGCTATTGACAGAGATAGGAGCCGAGACGTTCCACCTGTTCTACTCGCTACACAGCCACTACTCACTATCACGGACGTGCTCGCATTGACTCCGACGATGATGACAGTGGTGCAGGGGCTGTTGTGGGTACTAGCATGGCTCCTGGTACTAGTAGAGCTGGTGGAGGCGATGACATCGACTGGGAGAACATCCAGGAGGACGATAAGGCGTGAGTTTGTCAATTCTTTCTTCTTTTCTCGCTTTTTGGTGCTTGTTGCCAAAGGGGGGTAAAATTAGAGGTGTCAACAACTTTTCGACGATTTGTGTTGCTGTAGGAGCTTCATGTCATATCCGTTGAGAGTTAGTCTTCATTAGGTGGAGTGTTTGAGAGACACTCAAAATTCTAATTTGTGTAATAATGCTACTTTGTGACTCTATTTGTATCGGATATGGACATGTATCAGTTGTGTGAATTAGATGTCATCTTATTATGCTAGGTTGCATATCTTTTACTTGTGTTCTATCTGTATGGTGGCTGTTCTCTGCCTTGCTAGGACAGTAGGTGTGGCAGTGCCACACTCAGCAAGCTTCTATGTGCATAATCTATCATGATGCATCACGTTTATATATTTTTTACACTATGCAGCACCCCACAGGAAGCTTGGATATAGGGGGAGCCCCATTTCACTTTACTAAAATGCGAATCTTGGCCTCTTATACCAATTTGAGAATTCAATTCTCCATTCACATATTTAGGGGGAGGCTCCACATCCATGACTCGAAAAGCTCAGTTCTTTATTCCATATCTTTTGTAAGTTCTAATTGAGTTATCATCAATCACCAAAAAGGGGGAGATTGTAAGTGCAATCAAGCCCTAATGTAGGTTTTGGTGTTGATGATCACCTAATTAGAGGACTAATGAGCTTTACTAAGATGACATGCAGGGAATTCTTTTAAGAGGATGTTATATGGAAAGGAGGAGCCCTCAATTAATTTCATGGATGGTAACGTGCTCAAAGAAGGTTTAAATTCCTTTTATGTTTTAAATTTGAGTATAGGAAAGCTGTACTATCAAAGGGGATACAACATCTGGTTAAAATTGTGTGACCAAGTGCTCAAATCTTACACAAAATATCCTCACACCTCCACTAAGATAGTCAGCTCAACCATTCCATCTTGTTGCTGTTTTGGTGAGTGCGGCAATGCTACACCTGGGGTGCGGCAATGCCACACTTAAGTGACCATTGCGGGCAGGGGATATTTATACTTTTCCCTGTCCTCCCCAACGTTCACTTCTTCTTCTCCAACGGTTCACTCGACACCAGACTGACTAGAGCTCTCTCTCTCTTCCTCCATTGGCACACTTGAGCTCCCAAGCAACTTCATTGATTTCCCCATCAATCATTAAGAGAAAAGGTGCCAAAACTCGATTAGAGAGCAGCTCCACTGATTCCCAATCTCAAAAGAGCATTTGGTTCATGTTTTGGCCGGCGGTTGTCTTTGTTACTCTTGGAGTTTTGCTCCAAGCCGGCTAGAGCATCGCACGGTGAGCTTACCAAGCTTGTGGCAGCCCTAGGAGGTTTGTAATCGCCTCTTGTAGCAAGTAAAATCATCCCTCACCTCAAGAACTCACCCTTTTGACTTGAGAACGAGTTAGGATTGGAAAGCCCAAGCCTTAGTGGCAAACCTCAATAATATGGACTTAGGCAAGCCTTGGTGACGACCTGAACCACGGGATAAACCATTGTCACTTGTGCTTGTGGTGCTTCACTTGTGTTTGTGGTAATTTCTAGGGTTTGAGCCTGATCTACTTGTATGTGGTGTTCGAGCCACTTCTAGTTGTTGATCTATGAACCTCTACACTGAAGGAAGCTAAGAAATTTACTTGATCTAAATTTCATTAGATATATTTTGAACTATGAGCTAATCTTTCTTGTAGGTGCGGTAGTTCCGTTGTTGAGCACGGCAGTGCCACAGGGGCGGAGTGGCAGTGCCACGGTCAAATTTGACATTTGCTTGAGCTGAATTTTTACAGGCCTATTCACCCCGCCTCTAGGCACTCTAGGGATCCTACACGTTGCACCTTCCACCTCTCCTAGGGATCCTACACAATGCACCTTCCACCTCTTCTCATGGGCTTAAACAATAAAGCCCATTAAGAAATAAAAATATTAGGCCTTTGAGATTTATTAGAATTTATTTATACAGATTTAGGGAATTTTAACCATATAAACTCTAACATCGTCAAGGTGTCTGTGCCGATGAGGACCCCTTATTCCCTCCTCTGCATCCTCGGGTCACCCAGTGAATGTCGCACACACGCAATGCGGAACTGGTTCACAGGGCACAGGCGGAGCGATGCGGAAGGACCACCACAGGGGCTAGCGTGGGAGTTGCAGGCGGAGGCGGCGGCCTAGCACCCTACTTCTCTAGACACGCAGCGGGCGCACGAGGTCGTCTTCTCCGAGTTGAAGGCAAAACAAGGGGAGGATGAAGAAAGGACAAGGCCAAGGCGGCGGTCTAGATGGCGTCGGGCTAAACTCTGAGCACGGTTCGCTACTTTGCCTAAGATCCCCGTCGATGCTCTTGTGCTCCATCATGGGGCCCACGTCCTATGTTGTGGAGCCTACCATCGCAACATGGTTTGCAGGCACAAGCCTTCGGTATCCTTCAATCCCTCATGGTGACATGTGCTATCCAGGACAGACATGTTCTCACTCTTGGTACCTTTCAGTATGGCCGTCGTGTTGCGCATGCATGGCAAGTATGTGATTTTCATCGACCTGCTTTTCTGACCGCCGATAATCAATGATGCAGGTCCTCAGATTTGACACTGATGGCTATGGAACAATTTTCTTGAGCCCGACGATGCCTACGTCTTATCTACATCTCAAAAACTTTTATCCTCAAAGATACATGCCGATTAGACAGTCGAGAGAAGCGTCGGATGTGCTATCAGAGTGCGAGAATGAGAACCCTCGATGTTTTTGTCATGGCCACTTCTCTTCCGGCCCTGCGCCACCAATGAAACATCACCTATGCCTTCAGATACAGTTCAGTAGTTTCTTTTATATTATCTTGCCCTGTATCATGGGAATGATTTTCCCACACTGTTGTACCATGCCTTAATGCTATATATTAACTATTGTTGTTGTAAAAAACACCTAGTGGCAATAGAGTCATTGTATTTATTGCCAGGCTTGGAAAAATAGGCTTGTGATAAAAAAATCAACCTGGCAGTAGCTCTCCGCACGACTACACGAGCACGCCACCTTTCCATCCACTCACACCTTTCTCGGGGTCATAGAACAAACGAAGAAAGAAAGCCATTGCCACTAAAGCCTCTTTCTCTTCCTAGTTTGTTCATGACCTCCTCGTAGATCTATGGTGCCAGGCACAATAGGCTCCAACTTTGGTGACCGCTCCTCTTCCTCCTCCTCCTCCTCCTCATTATCATCATCATCAACAGCAGCAGCAACAACAACAACAATCACCCCACCATGACCTCTAGGGATGGATCTAGGAACTTTGTGAGAGAAGGTGCTCAACTTCCCCTTCTTCCTCCCTCTCCTCTTTCTCTTCTTCTTTCCCATTTCTCCTTCCTCTTCATCCATGGCCACAAAAAGAGGAGCTAGATAGATAGTCTATGGACAACATGGGGGTAGGGGGTGCTGGAGCCCCCCTCCCCCTCCCCCCACGCTGGATCCACCTTTGATCACCTCGGCCGACTCCTAAGTATTTTACTTTGGCATAAACGCCCCTGCTCCTCTAGTTTCCATCCTCTCCGGGATCAATGGCCAGGAACAAATTTTCTATAAAATTTCTGAGATTAAACCAGATTTTTGGGATTTTTAATTCCATTATTCTTCCTTGTAAAAATATTTAGATAAATTTTTGAAAACTTATTTTTATGATTTTTGGATATTTTTGGAAAAAAATCTTACCTCCCTGAACTTTCAACTTTGATTGGTTTAGCCCTCTAACATGATGTTATATTAGCAAAACCACCATCACAGAGAAAAAATGGATGACCACGATAGTTGAGTAATGTAAATTGAACTTATTCCACGCAAAAAACAGTCCATGAAACTGTCGTCCCAATCTAATTCAACCCATGTGTAGCATAAAAAACTGTCCACAAAAATAGTTAGCCCATTCTAATTCAGCCCATGATGAGAAGTGCGTGACCACTCCACTTTTGGGCTCAATTTCTCCCATGTTAAGAATATTTAGCAAAGCTTTAGCCTGAATATCTGGAGCTCTATTGAACTCCTAAATATAGAGATGTAGATATATTAAGTACATTCATATAATTTATTCCTTTAATAGTTTAGATAAAATATTAGTATATATAATTTAGAAGCTACAATCCACCATAGATCTCGATCTAGAGCCATGCTAAAAAGATCCTTAATTTGACCTAACTGCTGGTGCTAGATCCAGTTTATTTCTTAAATGAAAGTAGGCCTAAATTGTGTAGTTAAAAAGGCAAGAAAAAGTACCGCATCTCGATCTATATGAAAGGGCACAGGTTTTTTCTTTCGGTTTCATTGATAGCAGAAGAGTACGCTAGCTAGCGGAACCTGAAAAGTGAAAACGCTTGCTTGTGCCCTACCCCTACGGAAACTATTGTCTATGCTTGCTGCTCGCTCAGTGTCAATAGAAGGGAAGAAAAGATGGTCACCCCTTTTAGGAACATGGCGAGCCTTACTTACTATTGTTGCACTTCACTCTCAGCTCGTTCATTCACTTGCTCATGAACTCGCAGCTTCGCTAGAAGCGACTAGTTGCCTCCTTTCCTCCGCCGAAAGATGCTTAGCCAGAAGCGACGAAGGAGGGGAGCTAGTTTATTTCTTAAATGAAAGTAGGCCCGAATTGTGTAGTTAAAAAGGCTGTCTTGAGTGTGTGTTTTAGGCCATTACAAGAATTTCCTTTTTTCTCTATTTCTTTTATCCTCTCTTTGTTTCTATTTTTCCTTTGCTATGTGTTTTTTGTTTTTATTTTCCTTACATTTTTTATTTTTTATTTTTCTTCTTGTTGTATTTGTGAGATGTTTCATGAATATTTTTTTCTTTATGTAGTATCCATAGGATAAGACGCATGAAATGTTCCATAGAATATTTTGCATCTTTTACATAGCATCCATAGGATGTTTTACAATGTATTTTTTACTAATCATTCACATACTGCCCAATGCCCATGAAATATTTTATAATATAGTTTAGGTTGTCCATGATATACTTTTTACTGTCCACACGGTTTCTGTGGTATATTTTATTTTTTTCCTTTTACTTATTCACCTTTTATCATTATTTTTAAATTTGTTTTTATTTCTTATAATTTTCAATTTTATTTCAAATCGTATTTTGTTTCCTTTGGTACATGTATTTTTTTGTTTTTTCATGTTTATTTTTTCTATTTTTCCTATATATTTTATAGCACTATTTTTGTCTCCATGGTCTTGTGGTGATATTCACTTGATGAACTTTTTATAGTATAATAAGATTATTCTCATATTATTTATCAGACAATATTCTAAATTATCATTATAGTATTCTTGGTATGTTTAGTGATGTATTCTGGATTGTTCACTATGGGTTTTGAGATGTTCCATGATGTACTGGATTTTCCATAGTATATCATGTTCCGTATGTGGTGTATTTTCAATATTCCAAGAGTACCCTGAAATCTTCTATGGTGTATGTTTTGTTGTTGGTTATTATATATGGGATGTTCCACAATGTATTTTCAATTGTTCACTTAGTGTCTATGAGATGTTCTATAGTTTATTTTAAATGTTTGCCTAGTATCCATGGGATCTTTGATGATATAATTTAAATATTCTCATTATGCATGAAGTCTTCTCATTTTCAAACACTAGACACGAGTATTATGGAATAGTATTTACCTATTCTTCTAAATCTAGAATATTGTTTTTTCAACCTATAATATTTTTCTTATGAGGACGGAACGTTATTTCCTGAATCTAGAAAATTGTCCAGCTTAACAATGAGAAAAATGATCTTCAATAAAATTTTATCTAAATATATCCAATTGAAAGTCTTATTTTGAAAGAGTTATAGTAAGAAACACAATGGTGCAATAGAAATTTAATTTAAATATTTAGTTTGGCAACTACATATTTTTAATTTTTCAAAAGATTTCATCTGGCGCTGATGTCAGTAAATTTATTTTATCCTTTAGTTGCATATATAATCTAAAGTTTAACCATTAAACTTTTGTATAAAATATTGTCTAAAGTAGCCAACCCTCCAAATACTACTAGTTTAACATACCATACAAGTGTGTTAGAATTGATGAGGACATGGCACCTTCGGATACGAACATTGATTATAAGGTGAGCTCGTTCCTATATTTGCACAGTAATTTTTGGTACAATTCACTTGGTTCCACATGTGTATGTCGTTATTTGAATGTAGGTACAAATATGTCTCAACGTGCAAGTTCATCAAAGTTGAACCATCGGTTCGTCGGCAACCTCACAGTGCTTCATTAGGAAGACCATAACTCATCCATCCAGAGTGCGATCGAGGTCAATGAGCACTTGATGGAAAGCTTGTTTGATAATATTTCAAATAGATATGATCTCATATCAATATCACGTCGTCAAGACCTCAAAATCATTAAGATATCATGTCGCTATTTCTACCGTGAGCTACACTATCGCTATGGGCTTGTTAGCCATCCTCGGAACCCTGGCCCAAGTGGGAGCACACCCCAAGGAGATGGAGAACCCACCAAAAAAGCCTTTGGACGTTCTCCTCCTTGGCCACCACCTTAGGAGGCCAGCAAGGACGTCCAAGCCAAGCAGAAGGCCCAGTCCAATTCAAGTTCGAGTCTGCTTCGGCCTTCTGGTCTAGTTTGCAATAAAATTGACGCACAGGACGCATCCAGACTCTGTTTTTTATGATCCACATATGGATGGAAAGATAATTTCATAAGCCAACCAATGACTTTAGTTTGATGCCCAAATTCCATCAGAGTCAATGGAAATCGTCAAAACAAGTTGACGTCCAGAATCTATCAGGGCGCTGCGTCGTTGTCTTTTGGGTTGTTTGGGCCATGTAACATGTCCAGACTCCTTAGGGACATGAGTGGGGGTCCTTGGACGCCCCTTAGGATATATAATCAGTAGCCGCCGCCTACATTATAGTTTGGGGTTTTGTTTTAGATCAATCTGTCATTGAACAGTCGCTGTTATCGGTTTGCAAGACCCTAACTTCAAGTGCTTAATCATTCATCTACAATTGTCACTTCAATTGAGTTGCGTTTTATCTTGTTCTTGCTTATGTTCTTCGATTCGCAGCAGGGATTAGCCTTCGTGGCGAGGTCAACCGGATTGTGACACGTTTGATAACCAGAGGTGACGTGGTGCTAAGGTTGCAGGGTTCGGGTCTTTGTGATCTGAAGCCGGATTGATGTATCGCTTCCGACCAAATCGATAGTTATCTTGAACCTGACAGAAGATCGAGAATCACGTCCCCATCAAGTGGTATCAGAGCCTTAGGTAAACCGTAAAGTTCATAGTTATTCTAGTTTAGTTTATTTTCACCTTCGTCCCATAGTCCACCGCCATATTTGTTTCCTGTCCTACAACCATCCGCGTCATAGTCTTTACAAATTTCAGTTTCAGAGTCCGCCGTGTTGAGTTTGTGTCCTAGGTCAAGGTCTTGTTACTGTTTTAGATTTTATTCTTTTCTAGTTTGTGTTGATCCCTCCACCCGCCGCCATCCCGTATCACCATCAGTTTGCATCTTGTGTCCACTGAAACCCTGATTCGAGCAGCTTCCTTAAAACAGTCACAACTTTTGTATCCGAACTCGAAACAGGATAAATTTTATATCTACGATGAATGCCAGAAAATTTTATATCCGTTTCATCCCAGCAAAACTGGGTTCGTAAAAATTAGATTTGCGAAATTCGATCAGGAAAATAGAGTTTCCAAGCTCACAAGTTTTGATATGCTTTTTAAAGCACAATCCTGATTTTCTATAGGTCACATCTTTTATCCAATTGAACTTAAATTTTTTGGGGTTTATTGTTGTGTGCTCCTTGCTGAGAAAAAAATATCAAAAGAGCAAAAGCAAGAAAAAAATTGGACAAGAAAAAAAAAGAAAAAAATAGCAAAAGAGAAGAGAAGAGATAAAAAAAGAGCACATAAGGAACACTCGATAGCTCTATTGTTTGTGGTGTCTTTTGCCTTGTCTGTATTTCCATTGCTACCTTTTATACTTGTTTCACTCCCTTGTTTGTCACAACTAGTGCTAGGAACATATATAGGCCAGCAATTAGGACAAGTGCTCTGGATATTTATTCAATATTGCTATCTGTTACTGAATTATGTGCCACATATATATATATTTGTTCTTTGTGTGCCTTCCAAGCTCCACATATATACTTCAGATCAGTATAGAAAAAGATCCTTGCAATCTTGGTGCCACGCCCTCACAGGTATCATGAACCAGCCATCGGTTGTACCGTCTACTGCTTTGCGTTGGTAAGAACCTTGTAAGAACTTGGTAAGACGTGTGTTTCCACCGACACATATACTAGTTGATAGGAATTTCTTTTGATTCTAACAATATATGCCAAACAACAAGTTTCTTTTTAAGAGTGAATTGTAGGACATCATGGATGGACTGTCTACGGAGTTTGCAAAACGAGTGCTTAGTTCTCAAATGGAGAAGGCAGAGCAAAACCAGTTCAACAACTTGTTCCAAATATATTTTATTGTGAAGGAATGGCATTGTCGTGTTATGATTGATGGCGAGACTTGCAACAACCTTGCAAGCTTAGAGATGGTTGAGAAGCTTGGTCTGACCACAAAGCCACATCCACATCCATACTACGTCCAATGGATAAATTCTTGGGATAAGATAAAGGTAACTGAAATTGCACGCATTGAGTTTTCTCTTGGTCCTTATAAGGATAGCTCTGAATTTGATAGAGTACCTATGCAATCATGTCAATTGTTATTTGGTAAACCATGAATATCTGAAAATAATGTTTGCACAATACAATTACTAATAAATATTTATTCAAATATAATGGTACAAAAATTACACTTATGCCTATGACTACTGCTCAAATTTTAAGAGAAGATCTCCTAAAGGCCGAGAGGAGAAAGTGAGCCTTTTAGAAAAGAATGGGTTATTTTAAATGTTACAATACCTTCATCTAGATCTGAATTTTTACAAAACGAAGATATTACTTTGCCTCTTGTTGGAACTAATATTTTGCAGCATATATCCAAAAACGAGGACAAGGTGACTAAGAAAGAACAGGTAAATGTATCAGATAAGAGCTCTCTTGTTGTACTGAATTTTCCCACCAATGATGCTAATAATCCTATACTAAAACCTTCTATTGATTTACCTTTGTCACATGGCAAATATTCTACTGATCTTTGTGATAAAGAAGAGTTGTGTGATAGTGGTATGATTATTCATGTGCAGCAACCAATGAATGAGAATGTTTCTTTTGTTTTGGAACAAAATACTTGTGCTAAAATAGACATTTTCTTCCAATTGCTACTGAAAAAGATGAACTGAAATTGTTGTCTTCTTTAAATACTTTGGGTTATATATAATTTGATACTCTGTGTGCTCTAAGTAATTTGAAGGAGAAATTTTTATGTGCTGAATTACCATGGTTGTCTACATGTATATATCACTTTATTGGCAAATATAATTGTAAAGGAGAGTATATGGTACACCGAGTTTATATTTATTCAAATCTGAAATCTCCTTTTGTTGTGCATCAATATGACCAATCAAAGGGCTGCATTAGATATAATCATGTAATATCGAGATCGCCAAGTTTTGTTATAAAGAAACAGGTTAACTTTCAAGAAGGGGAGCAATGTTGGCTACTACCTACAACCTGTCCTCCAACGAAGCTCAAACCGAGGACGGTTTGTTGTCAAGAAGGGGGATGATGAGGACATGGCACCTTCGGATACGAACATTGATTATAAGGTGAGCTCGTTCCTACATTCAAATAACGACATGCACATGTGGAACCAAGTGAATTGCACAAAAAATCACTGTGCAAATGTAGGAACGAGCTCACCTTATAATCAATGTTCGTATCCGAAGGTGTCATGTCCTCATCAACAATGGTCTAACCTTTTGCTTTTTTTGGCGAAAGGAAAATTTTATTCCACTTTTTCATCTCCTCCCTCAGGGCACCCAAAACAATGCCTAGTCATCTAGCTCATAACTTGTACATGTCTTTCCTCTATACTCTTCCTATATTTCTTCCTTTTGTACCTTTTTCTGCATTTCCTCCTATAAACATGTTAGATCAGTCTGACGATTCCATAGACCCAGCCGAGCTTTACACTCCAGAGATGTTTATGGCTCAACAGAGTCTCCTAGACTCCTTTGGTGCGAGGATTGAAGCAAAGATTAAGGCCAAAATGGAAGCTGGTCCATCTAGGCATTCAAGTAAGTACATAAACAAGAACCGTGAAGGAACTCATGAACAACTAGTGGCTGATTATTTTGCTGAAGATCCTTTGTTTTCCAGATGCGATGTTTCGTAGAAGGTTTCGGATGAGAAGGCTTGCGCATTGTGGAAGCCTGGTCTCCCTATTTTACTCAAAGGTCAGATTACGCCTTGGACTCTCTCCATTGCAAAAGTGCACTACAGCAATCTGTATGCTTGCATACGGGACTGCTGTCGATACGCTTGATGAATACTTGAAGGTTGCCGAGAGCACTACACTAGAGTGCTTGGAAAAGTTTGTGACAAGGGTGATTGAGGTATTCGGTGGTGAGTACTTGCGAAGCCCTAGAGTTGATGATGTTGAGTGTTTGCTCCAAGTTGGAGAATCTCGTGGATTTCCTAGAATGTTAGGCAGCATTGATTGCATGCATTGGCGGTGCGAAAATTGCCCAACAGCATGGAAGGGGCAATATAGCACCGGTAGCTATGGAGTTCCAACCCTCATCCTTGAAGCAGTAACATCATATGACCTTCGTATTCGGCATGCGTTCTTTGGTGTTGCTAGGTCAAACAACGACATCAATGTTCTCAACCAGTCCCCTCTGTTGATTGAAGTGATAAAAGTTGAAGCCCTTGAGTTCATTTTTATGTGAATGGGAGGCAGTACAACACTGGATATTATCTTGCAAATGGAATTTATCCAGAATGGGCAGCCCTGGTTAAGTCTATAAGATCTCAACTAGAGAAGCACCAGGTGTATGCAAGTGAACAAGAAGGGGCAAGGAAAGATGTGGAGCGTGCTTTTGGGGTGCTTCAAGCTCGCTTTAACATTGTGCGTCGTCCAGCACGATCGTGGAGCCTTAGAATTCTTAGAAAAATCATGAAAGCTTGTGTCATTCTCCGTAACATGATTGTGAAAGATGAGGGAGTTGCAATGGCTGAGCGTCCTATGACTTGAATGATACCCCAGGGGCATCAATTACTCTTCCACCAGAAGTACAGAGAGGCAGTAACGATCACCCATGCTTAGATGAGGTTCGACGCGTCAATTACTCTTCCACCAGAAGTACAGAGGCAGTAACGATCACCCATGCATAAGGTTCGACGTAGAAATGCTGTTATCCGTTCTCAGCCAATCCATGCCCAACTGTAAGAAGACTTAATTGAGCATATTTGGCAACGTTTCTACGTAGGAAAAATAACTAGTTTCTCCTTATTACATTTCTATGTAAGATTTAGTAATTCCATTTCCTGTTAAGTTTTTTTGTCACAAGGCTGAGCATTGCCATTTACTATTGAATCTATTTCTTTCAGGGGAATGTTGGCCGTTCGGTGACTAGAAGTGTGATGATCAGGTATGCATTGTGTTACTATATGTCCTGCAGATGGTAGATCTCGCAATACAAATTGCTAATTCTGAAGTATTTAAATTGATAGCCTTTTTCTACATAATGCTTGTGACTGTGATGTTTAAACCTCTCCATTTTACTTTCTCTAACAGGATGTAGTGGCCAACTGCAACCTCTGTCAACTTGTTCAGGACTTTTGGTGTTCCTTCTTCAACAAATGCAGCTAGCACTTCTGTCTTTGTCCTGAATGGAAGAGGCGTATTGCCATTGTCTTCAGTTTGGCCCAATATTAAATAATTGTCCGTAATTGTACCAACTATGCATTATTATATTGTAAGCCAATTTACATCATTATTCTGAGATTAAGTTTTAAGCTATTTTCATGTTTATTTCCTTGATCAAAATGAGTCTAGCGAGCTATGAGTCTTTGAAATAGGCTGCACACAAAGAGCTACAAAGATTATATGTAGTTGATCATGCCTTTCTAGTAGTATAAAAGTGTATTAAAGGCCCCATAAGCCAACCTTAGAGATAGCCATAAAAGGAGCTGTCTTTTATAAGTAGGCTTAGGGCCAATAGCTGACTCAACCACTGTAGGTGCCCTCGTAGCACCGCAGGGGCAAATAAACCGAGAGACGCAGAAGTGTGCTAAATGCTATTTTCCCTTTCACCTCTTTTTGTTTTGCTTTTTCTGTATGCGGGTACAAATCGGGGGGGAAAATGCTTCTGGCCTTGCCGCCTTGGCCACCAGCAGAAAGTGCAGGGCATCAGCTGCATGAAAAATATACAATTAAATAGCCTTGTGACTTGTGAGTTGTGACTAGTGGTATCCCTCCTATATGTCCTATACGAGCTACCGACAATCCAAACTACTCAAACCTCTTCGTGTGTGCTCTGTACATTGGTGACCACCTGGGAGGAATCTCTTCACAGTTCCACTGGGCATTGGGGGTCCAATCTGCAGATCGACGATTGGACATCACATGTATACTATGTACACAAAAACCCCCTTCTTTGTGCTCTGGTTCATTTAGGAGCACTTAGTAAAAAGTGCAGGGCGTCAGCTGTTAAGCATTTATTTTGATGGTAGCTCCTCCACTTTGCTCTCTCATGTCCTTCGTCCAGAACTCCTGATGAAAATACCAAGACAAAAATGCTGTACACATACATAATATATCCTTTCTGCCCACCAAGAATTTACTGAAATTCAGAAATGCTCCTTGTGGAACTCAAATTTCGTCGTGCTTTTCCCATTGAATTCGTGGCACAGTTTGTTTAGTTCTTGTGCAAGAACTGGAGCTCCACAGTAGAATACACCTGCGTGCAACCAAATCATTTTTTTAAAAAAAAATAAAGAATGTATAGACGGTACATAATTTATTTTCTTTTCTGGAACACACGATAATTGTGCCATTATACTAATATATTGCCATTAATTAATATAGAAATAGCTTGATTACAATGCACCCCACACACCCTTGTAAAGTTTGTTCATGGAAATGGAATTCTAAATAAAACTAAGCTGGTTATTCTCACTGTTTCGCTCAATCATGCAGGCCAAAGCTCAATTGCTATAAATTGTTAATGCATCTGCATCTTTATGCAGGGGTGTGTTTAACACAGATGAAGTTTTGATAAAGGACACACAACAAATATGTGCATGACTCTATAAAAAAAATGAGAAGCTTAACCAGAATATCTGGCAATGTAGTATGTAGACTAACCTATCTTGGCATATGGATGCTTGGAGGCAATTTTAGATAGGACTTTTTTCCAATTTGGTCTTGCAAAGTGTGTCCGGACCTGCATAATCAGCATACGGATGATGATGGGAGTATTAGCTTATACCTTAAAAGGTGATTGTACACTTTTAATCATTTATGCTAATAGATGACAGGTACAAAACTCAGCATTCTAACATTACTGACTTAACTGAGAGTGGAGCTGTTAATTGCTCTATCAGCACTTACTTTAGTTCCGGAGACAATGTCAACGCCATTCTTTGCATGGTTCAAAGCTTGAAGCATGGTGATGAGCGCTGACCGAGCATCCCCTTCCTCATAAACACTCGTGAGGTAGTTGTGCATCTCAATGATATTCTAGAATGGAGCAAAGGCAAACTGTAAGTAAAACCCACTTAAGGGAACATATTAATTCTGACAATTAAAAAATGCAATTCGAACAAAACAAGTGGTCAATTGGTGTACCCTTTGGTCCAGTTCAGCAATCTCATTCATGACTCCCTTGAACCAATCAAAAGAACCTTGCTCACGTGTAACCCAATAAAAGTAGGCGTTTGTGGTCCTTAGAACCCTCTTTGGTCTTGATGTGACCGTCATAAGTGTGCTCAGATCAATGTGCGGCTTATTCGGACCAACTGGAGGATAAAGATCAGTGGAAGCATCCTGCCAACACGCGCGCACACACAAAAAACAGAATTGTTGTTAGCAAAATGCCGAAAGAATATTTTTTATATGTGATCTGTTATTTCACTAATGGGATTAGGAAGGTCCGATGGTGACATAGTGAAGATACAGAAGATAGTAAATTACCTCCTCTTCCTCCATCCTTATGATATTGTTAAGAAGATCTTTCAGTATGCTGATAAAAGGAGTTGCACCAATTCCTAATCCAACAAGTAGAAGAACATCATACTTGCTGTAATCCTGAGCAGGTGAACCATAAGGTCCATCAATCAGAAGTTTTGGTAAGCTGCATTATCAAAAGACAAACATTATAACATGTAATTCATTAAAGACCTATTACACACAAAATCAAGCCTTTATGATTGAGGGCTCATACGCTTTCTTGGTTGTCTCATCTGCTCTAAGAAGGCCACTTTTACCACCCACTGGGGGTTCACAAGCTGCTGCGAAAACCCTCTTGAGCTCTCGTGTCCAGTCACCAAGTTGTCGAACATGAATGCTGAGATAATCATCCCCAGGCGCTGAAGTAATTGAGAACGGATGCCTATGAAGAGAAAGGAAATGCTCAGTGCTCAATGGGCTTCATTGAGACTATTTATGAAGCGTTCATGAAAGTTGGTAGTTTCTATCCAAGCAAGGGCATAATTCAATCAAAATTTATTGCTACAAGTACAAATTACCACTCAAAGGGTGACACTGCTGGACATTGAACAAACATATATTGCCCACTCTTGTACCGGAAAGCAGGAGGCTTGGACATTTGCAGTGTCAACACATTACCAGGATATATGGCCACCTGAAAGGAAAAATAACAATAACTAGATTAGTTGGTCCACAGAAAATGAATGCTCAAGTTTCTCATGTCTTTTTGATTGACCTTCAATAGCCTGACAGAATAACTGCCAGACCTGAAGAACCTCAGCACCCTCTCCCCTACATACAAGCAAACAGGCACTGCCAGATACATCCATGTCTGCATCAGTAACAAAATACAAGAACCTTAGGGCTCAAACTTTGATTATTTCATGTGCAAAGAATGAAAACAAATAAAAAAACTCACCGTTTTTCGGTACCAGACATGAATGAGGTACAGGAACTGGCCATGAACAATGAGAGCCAAATACACAATTATGAATAAGTGATGAGAGTACCAGAAGGCATTGAAGCCAGTCAGTTTGTCAAATGGTTTTGGAAGCTTCACTAGGCTACGGCGGAACCAACGTGTTGCTAAAGTGAAAGCAATAATCATACAGATAACCATAATTACACCACTGATGCCTTCCACTCCTTTGACCAATGTAAAGTATGTTGGCTTTGTTTCACCAAAGTACTGGCCCAGAGGAGCATACTTCTCATTTGATGAATGTATAAGCCGTGGAAAATCACACACAAGGTGGTTCCCTGCATGGAGGATTATACCAACAACGATTGCTGCTGCAATAGTCTGCCCATTAAAACAACAAAACAAATTCTTTTATTAGTTTTCTTAGTCAAAGTCTCATATTTCATATGTTGCATCTAGCGAGTAGCTTTCCATGTAACTCAAATCCATGTAGCCACTAAATATAGGCCATATTCTACTACAGCTAATATGATAAAGCTATTCTTTGGTAGTTGGAGATGAGCAAGCATATTTTATCATTAAAGGCAAAAAAAAGGAAATACTAGATGTGTTTCTGTACAGAGAGGATGGATCACTTCATCAACCAGAATACATTTTGTGTTTTGCGTAATTGTTATGCTCTGCATATAATTCATAAATAAACTGTTACAGAATTAAGCATCCCACTGGACACGAGTAACTGAACATACTTTTTTTTAGATAAACTGAATGAATTTATTTGGATCACAATGAATTGGTACAATAAGTACACACATAGAATAAAAGGTACAAGACGGGCAAACACCTATATTCAGACTTCTACAGTGGGGCCCTCCCCTGCTGTATTTTCTGCTCAAAAAAACACCTATATTCAGACTCACTAAGTACATGATCTTTTTTTAGAAAAATAAGGTTAAGCACGTGAAAATAAAGTTGAATATCCTGTTAGCACTGGAACCCAATGCCCAGGTGAGCAGCACCTGCTTTCCTTCCCTCTCCTCCTCTCCTGCACTAAGGAAGAAGAAGAGCAGAGCTCTCTTCAGCACACACACACTCACACTGCACGGTTTCAGTTCCTGAAACCTGAAGACACATAGAGATGGTGGCAAGAGCTGCCTATTGCATTGCATTGCATTGGTTTATATACATCCTACATGTACCAACTATGGTACTTGTCTACCTACTCCTAGTACATGGCTTACATCACCTTCTACCAACTATGGATGATGCAAAACTACCAACTATAGTACTAGGGATGGCCTATTGCCATACTTGCTGCAGTTTCAGGACTGGGCAGCAGAGCTGACCATCTACCTGCCCTTGACTGCATTAGCAAGAAGGAAAAGGAGGACCAGCAGATTATGTCTAACATATCCTGCATCAACATGAACAGATGATGCAAATGCCCATTTACATCCTTTCAGTCCTAAATTAACTGATTTAGGTACAAATTAACTCATTAACATGAAACTCTGAAACTATATTGGCAGGATAAAAAGAGGCACCGACAAACTAATGACTAACCTTGTGGAAGTTTATATTATCATCAAATGGTAATGCCCGTGCAGCCCTTGTATTTCTCAACCAAGTAATGGTGTTACGGCATACTGGGAGGAGGATAATTGCCATGTTCAGCTTCAGGGTTTCAGCAGCGCCTTTTGCAGTGGTCACGCAGTAGCCCATCACATTAAAGACATACCTGTTGCGATACTGCATGAATTTCCAAGTGAACAGTCCGGCCATTATTCCAATCCATAATGCAAGCACCCATAGACGTTTCCAATTATCCTCCAAGTAGTAACTCAATGTAGTACTTATCTTGCGAATTGGACTCTTTTTCCTTAAGCCTGCTAGGTTCTGGCTTAGTGCTTGGCTTGTGTAACTTAGCGCCTGACTGTAGTTCATGTAGGTATCCTTCTGCAACAGAAGGGTCTCCAACTGCCACAACTGCAATACCAATAAAACCCACGCATTCTTTAGGAAAAAGATAAAGGCCATTGTTTCATACAAGTGGTCAAGAAGGAACATCATGCATTTGTAATAAAAAGCTGATAAGCGCACATCTGGAGACAACTAAGGCTGATGTAACTACTACAAGAGTACAAGTTAAATACAGTGTTCTATATTATAAAACAGAAAAATACCCTCATCAACTGAACAACTCGTGCTCTAGAGAAACAAGATTTATATGCATAAAAGCAAATCCATAATTTATCCCAAAAGATTATGTGTACATAGAATTAAAATAATTCTTCAAAAGGAAGTAAACGCACAATTATGGGGAAAAAACATCTACGCGAGTTATTGAGGGACTTTTCCCTTGAAAGACACCAAAAATTGAAGTGGCCTTACTGTACTGTAAGAATATGTTAGCACATCACATCAATAAAAAAAATGTCATTTACACAAGAAATAATTTTTTTTCCTCAAACAGGAGAACTGGTATCATTATATTAAGAGAAAAAAATGGGAAAAGATCCCATACAAAGCCACACCAACACACACCACTAGGATTTATAAAAGGCTACCACAAAGTGAGTGTACTAAAGTATAATACAAAGAAATCCAATGGGGAAATAGGTGAAGAAATCCAACATCACATTGGCCACTGGAAGGGTGACTCCCTTTCACCTATGTAGTTCAACCTATTCATGGATGTATTGTATTAAATTCCTTGTTTAACTCAGCCAGTGCGGCAGGATTATTACAGCGACTACCAGTGCGAGGTGTGCACTTAGGGTATCTCTGTATGCTAATGATGTAATTCTCTTCCTTCTGCCAAGGGAGGAGGAACTGAATTTGATCCAGCAAATACTTCAGATATATGGAGATGCTTCTGGGCTAAGAAAAATATGCTCAAATATTCAGGAACACCTATAAAATGCCAAGAGGAGGACATGGTATAGTCATTCAGAGTAAGTTGCCTTGTGAAATAAAACATTCATGCACTTATCTAGACTTCACAAGAGTTTTTCCGACCTTTGCCACCGGACCTCACCCCAACCCCCACACACCTCCTCCTGCACGCAGCATGCCCTCACAATTTGCCTCTTTATCCAGGTCGCTCACTCACCACATCCCACTCAGCTGATGCAAGTTTGTATGGACAGAAGTTCAAGTTTGTATGAATAATGTATTTTGATTGCACATTATCAATTAAGGATTCCAATATTTTTTTTATAAATGAGCTGCAAGCTTTTCGCAAAAGGACAAACACGCCACCCAAAAAGATTGAGGACATTACATACTTTTGGCATCCACAAAAAGCAATCCAACCCGCCTAGGATCTAGGTTGCCAAACAGCCATTAGCTTTTGCTTTTTGGACCCTCAGCTTTCCATAATCTGGGTTTTCACAATCCAAGTTATATAAACTGCATTCCAGAATCTTTAGCTGAAATAAACAAGACCCTAATTCACCTATTATTCTTATTGCTTGGGAACTAGCAAAACATCACGATGAGTGTGTTTTTAATAGCATCTCTCTGAATGTTCTGGCAGTCGAGAAAGATGGTGTTTTGTGGTGTGCTGCGGGGCCAAGGAGCTCCAGGCCCCTTAGTCCAACACTCCATGTCACACAAAACCCAATTGACCCTCCGATACGTTAACGGGCTCCCCTGTCACCATATGACCCATGAGATTTTCTAGGTTTTTTTTTGACCATGGGCTATGATACCACTCACCCTGTACATGGTTTGGTTTTTGCGGCTTTGAACAGGTTTGCAACCCAACCCATTTTTTTTAGCACACGGAGTGGGTTGGTCTGGTTTATGCGGTTACAGAGCGGCTTCGACGGCATTACTGGGTTGGTTTGGCATGGGCTGGTTCCACAGGTGCCGCGCTCGAGCTCGCGTCCGCCGGCACCGCCACTCGAGCTCACGCTCGCTGGTGCAGCTCTCGAGCTCGCGCTTGCCGGTGCCGCGCCCCCTACTGCCGCGGTCGCCGGCGCCGCGCTCAAGCTCGCGCACGCCGCCACGGTCGCTGGTGCCGCGCCCACCACCACCGCGCCCCCGTCGCCGCACTCGAGCTCGCGCACGCCGCCGTGGTCGCTGGAACCGTGCCCACCGGAGCCGCGCTCGCCGCGCTCACGCCAACCGCCGCCGGGCTCGCCACTGGAGCGCTTGCCGCCGCGGTCGCCAGTGCCGCGCTTGCCGCGCCGCGCTCGAGCTCGCACACGCCGCCGTGGTCGCTGGTACCGTGCCCACCGGAGCCGCGCTCGCCGCGCTGACGCCAACCGCCGGCGGGCTCGCCACTGGAGCGCTCGCTGCCGCCGCACCCGCGCTCGTGGCCGCCGCCGCGCTCGAGCCCGCCGCTGCCGCGGTGCTCGCGCTCGCTGCCGCCGCTCTCGCGTTCGCGCCCACCGCCGCCACCCCGCTCGCGCTGCATCTGCGCTGCGGCACCGGGTTTCGATGAGTTTCGCGGTGGCATCTAACCGTGACCGGATAAGGCTCCCAAATTCCAGCGCTGGGCACAAGGGGTTGCAACCCAGGCCGCTCTGTAACCGCGATGTGGTTTTCACTGGGCCGGTTACGGCCCGGCAGCAGGTTTTGTTAAACCGCTAATAGGGTTAGATACTACTTGTTAGACTACCCGCACAGGTACTTTAAAGGATACTCTAGAGCTTTAGAGTATGAATATATTTTTTTGCGAAACTTAGAGTATGAATATATAGGGATGAAAACGGATCGGATACGGACGGATATCACTGATATTATATTTGTTTTCATATTTATGTCCGGATTCGGATTCGAATACGGATAGTATAAAAATATCGGATATGATACGATTGGATATCGACATCATAAATATGTGATTTAAATATTCGGATACGAATACGGTATCGGATGTTAAATATCCGGACTCGGATACGGACGGATTAAAACCCCTCTAAACGGATTCGGTCTCGAATACGGTCGGAAAATATCCGTACCGTTTTCATCACTATGAATATAGAGTAAAAACTGCTGCACTGGATACTCTAAAACGATACTATATCATTTCTCTCCCTCTATATTTAGAGTGGTACAGTACTTACTCTATAGTGGGCAGTGACGGACCCCACTAGCTAAACAAAGGGAAAAATGCTATAACTCACAAACCAAAAATCCAAATTAAATTTCGATTGCACTATTAAATTCATCTCAATAAATCCTTCAAAACTATATCACACATAGATATATTTAGATAAATTAACAAGTGGGTCACACAGTGGATAGAGTGGATAGATGATGATATAGATGATGGATTGGTGCGAAAGAATTAAGTATAGAGGAGAGAATCTTGCTGACTAGGACGTATATAGGATGAATATAGAGGTCCATGAGTGCGGATAGCCTTAGTGCGCAGCAAATCTGACCTAGCTCGCTATACCCACGAGGCAACGCCTCTTCAGGCCTAGGCCACCAAAGGCCACACCAAGCACTGAGAGCTACCTCAACCTAAAAGACACGTGAGAGTTGTCCTACCTTATATGTTGTGCTCCTCCGCCATTAATTACCAATGTGAGACTAAACCTAACAAGTCTACTAAACAAAGTCCATGTGGACCTGTGTGTTGTGGCCATCCACTCTTGAGCAGTGGCGCATACGTGTAGTTCTTCTAGGGAGGGGGTGTACGTGTTGTACTCGTACTCTTTTTCTTCTACAGAACATAATTTCGCTGAAATTTGGCTTAGACTGATATTTATACTGATTTGTTGTGAGATGAAAACATTGTTCGTTCGCTGAAAAGTAATGTTGAAGTAGTTAAGTGAACAAAACGTTTACACTAGCAGTACCTGGTGCTGCACATGGCTCATGCGACCACGATATCCAAAGTTTTTTTTTGTGATGCCCATTTAAATAATTATGTCTAGAGAAAGTGTGGATTGGACTTGAATCACCTGGTGCAGAGGATGACCTGGGCTGGTCTACCCCTGCCCATTATGATTGTAGTCTAACATGACACGTACCACAGAAACCAAAAAGGCCAATGCCCAATGAGAGCATCATGGCCCAGCAGACAGTACGCTCCCATACTATGTCAAGAGTAAAGGGGGAAGAAGGATAGAAACACCACAATTGACTCTCATAATTGTGTTAATTAGCACGTTGTGGCTGCTAATGTGCTGAAATCAGCATGCCAAACCTTGTGCCTTTCAATATATGAAACAATCATGGAGCACTGATGAATTGTTTTGACCGCTTCCTTTGGAGTGTAGAACTATTATTTTTACTATACTCCCACTGTTCCAAAAACAATGCAATTCTAGGTTTAGAACAAGTCAAATTTTCTTAAGTCTAATTAAGTTTATGCATGGAAAATAGTATCAACATTTATGCCTATGAAAATATATTATATAATTAATATAATGATACTTTTTTGGTAGTTTGAATGTTAATTAAAATTGTTTGACTCCTCAAGAGAGTTGAAGTCTTTTGGGGACTGAGGAAGTACATACAGATTACAGCACTCTTTAAAAGAAAAGGAGGTCAATGGCCATGAGAAGGTGGTGGGGCAACAAGCTGTGAACTGTGAGCAGCAAGGATGACATTGAACACGGCAAATGAATGAAACATAAGAAATGCATGCAAGCTGATCCATAGCTGCTCACCAACTTCGACATAAATGATGATGGGAAAAGGATTTTATTGGGTATGACTTCCCATTTGTTTTTTTTTTGTATCGAACATTAGATTAACTGCATGTACTCAGACTAACATTTCCAGGGGCAAAATATTATTGCTACCACAGTAATGGGAAGCCTCTTTGGCTGGTTATAGCGCGGTAGCGCCTAGTAATGCGATAGAAAATAAAGTTTAGATAATCAAAGGCAAGTTTTATAATGTTTGGTACTAATCCACTATCATGTCATAAGAGACAAAGGCGCAGTCAACTACTTCTCAAGGTGCAGTGTGCACTGATCAACATGTGCGTGAACTAGAACTAGCTGCCAAAATCCTCTATGAGGCTAACCAAATACTGACACTTCTTTCACCAAACTATTGTCACCACTGTTGCTGGCAATTAACATGTGGTCAAGAGTCAAACTGTTTCACTGCATAACCGTGTGACTGATTGCTAACAATGTTAGCTTACCTCAATGTAGCCAAGTCCTTCAGGATCAAGCTCCTCCATGATCAGGGCGGCATACTCTTCAGCTTGCTCCTTAAGCCTGGACAGCTTGTTGGCAGATGCACTTAACATGATAATCTGGAACAGTAGAAAGATAAGCATGAGTTAGTACAGTGTTGGAGCGGAAACTCAGCGTGATCTCATATTTTACCAAACCACTAGAAAGTAACCCATAACAGCATATGGCTGATTCAGTTCCTAACAGTGACATCGTCGAAAGGCACCCACATGCCTTTCAAAAGCTACTTAGCACAACAAGTCACCTTTGAACGCATTGCTTCAGCGGATGCAAGAAAGGCCATGTTTAGTTCCAAAAATTTTTAAGATTCTTTGTCACGTCGAATGTTTAGACGCATGCATAGAGCATTAAATATAGACGAAAAAAAATAATTACACAGTTTGGTAGAAAACCACGAGATGAATCTTTTGAGTCTAATTAGTCCATGACTGAACACTAATTAACAAATACAAACGAAAGTGTTACGGTGGCCGAAGCCAAAAATTTTCCGGACTAAACGCACCCAAAAAAAATTAGCTGGCCTGTCGGAAATGCCCCTTACCTACTGCCGCCAGACTGCAGACTGCCATCCACTGAAAATTTACTGGAATGCCCTCACACGTTCTAGAAAGAACAAAGAAGGGTGGTGCCCCTTTCCTGAAGGCTTAAGAAAAAAAAAACGAGTGTCCCAAAACTAGCAGGTAGGAGTGGGTAATGGCATGATGCTTTCCACGCCGCGGTTCCGCTCACCGACTACGATTAGACGCAAATACTTTTCGCGTACACCCTTCGACCCCGCGAAGATTACTTCCAAAACCCTCCTCTTCGGATTATCACAGGTTAACTAAGATTTCTCTACCACTCAAACATAATTAAGAAACTAGTAATCCGTAAGGTCTGCGATATGGATGCGCTACCTATTCGGAGAACAAAAACAGATACTGCTGTGGCAGTGCCGAGAAATTAGACAGCTCAATGGACCAAAAATATAAAACTCTTGCCGTCAAAGGACGCCTAAACGATCCGATTTTGATATCCCCAAATAGCAAATCAGAAAAAGAAAGGATGAAAGAAAAGGGAATGAAACTGCTTGTAGTACAGCAACACCAACTCCAAGCACAGCCATGAGCATGGGTGTTTGTTGCTTACCTCTTTCACCTCCTCCTCCCCAATCCGGCCGTCCGCGTTCTTATCCACCCTAATTAAAAAATGACAAAATCAATACGGTTATTGAAAACAATAGACGAGTCTCATAGCAGCAAACTAAGAGTGGCGTAATGGTGGGCATGGTAGCGGGGTGGTCTACATGTCGAAGAAGATCTGGAGGCGGGAATCAAAGCTGTTGTCCGTGATCTGCTGCCAGATCTCGCGCAGCTCCTCCTTGTTGATTTTGTCGACCTGCATCTGACGGCGGCGGCTCAATGTGTCAAACAGCTCGAGCGCGAACTCTTTCGATTCCGTCATCCCTGCACGTGCACGTGCAGCTCCCAAAGTTTAACGGCGAAGGGAAATGGGGGGAGAAAGTCGAGGGGAGGCAGCGCGGCGTGGTGGTACCAATGCATTCCGCGAAGTCGGAGCGGGAGAGGAAACCGTCGCAGGCGAGGCGGTCGAAGTTGGCCTGCACCTCCATCCAGGCGTTGCTGGCCTTGTTGCTGCTGATGAAGCGGAGGCCGCGGAGCGCCTTGTGCGCGCCGGAGCGCGTGCGGTCGAGCTGCGCGCGCTGCCGCCGCGCGGCGCGGGCAGCGAGGGCCGACTCGATGCCTGACGACGGCTGCTGCTGCTGCTGCTGATGCCCCTGCCCTTCCGCGCGGCTCTGGGTGCGGCCGAAGCGCTTGGTGAGGTCCTGCGAGAACTGGCGCGCGATGGACATGGCCTCCGCCTTAAGCTCCTGCGAGAACTGCAGCAGCCGGTGCGACGAGGTCCGCCTGATCGACGGCGACCGGGACCGCGACGACGACGACGCGCCGCCCGCATGGTCCCCGCGCGCGCCCAGCGGCAGCCCGGTGGCGGCCCCCGCCGCGGCCGGCTCGACGCTCCGCAGAATGATGGTGTCGTCCTCCTGCAGGTCGAGCGTGACCTCGACCAGCTCCTCCCCGTCGTCTGAGCTGCGCTCGGAGCCCCGCGGCGAGGAGCCCGTGCTGAGCGACCGCGGCGTCGTCCCCGCCGAGCCGCTCCATCGCTGGTGGCCCGGGGCGGCGCCGCCCCTCATCGCCGACCCAATCAGAAGCCGCTTTCCAGCGCGGCTCCCCGAACAGTCCAATGCTCGAAGAGGAGACGCGATCGACTGCTGGCTGGATGGATTTTGGGGGTGGCTTTGGAATCTCTGGGGAAAGGCGCCCGCAACGCGTCCGAGCGGGAGCCGAGCCGACGAAAGAGGATGCGCAACGGGAGAGCAATATATGAGGATGAGGAGGAGGAGAGCACGGTGGGCCGGCCCACGCAAATGCACAACTATAGTATTGATTATCAACAGTAGTACTGGACTCAGTGTAGTACGACCAGCCTAGTTCTACTAGCACGTAGTAGTACACTTCTGCCGATTAGCCCAGCACAAATTCGTGGGGTAGAAGGGCAGTCTATTCGTGTGCTTCAGAAAGTGACGTGAGCAGCTCTCGGCTTATCCGGAGCGAATTATGTAGAGCCCAACCAAATGGTTAAAATGTAATTAGATTTTGATGAAAAGCTCAACAAGAATCACAGCCACTTCTCTATTTCCAGTAAAAACTAAAGAAAATGTGCTTCCCACTACTCTCGGTTCAACTACCATCAGAAACACTCATAATAACTTTTCACCACTCTGTTTTTCAACCAAAATACTCCATCACAAAATCAAAGAGTGGAGTTCCAGAATAAAGAAGTGTGTAGGTCTACCAAACTTGCCTTTAGATATAACCATGATTTGTTTCTTATCTTCAGTGGAACGTGTTTAGAACAATGGAAATTCATCGAAACCTTAAATTCTTGTAGGAAACGAATAATCCCCTGTCGTAAAATGAGGCCATACGATTACCTATGACTTTTTTATGCTGAAACCAGTTGACCATCTGAGCATTATTGTATTAGCCAACTTTTGATTAACGTGGACATGCCATCTATAGCTAGCATTAATTATCACTCATATAATGGCTTGGCTATTATTACTCCATGTATCCCGGAATGCAAAGATGTATTCTGACTAGAAAAAAGTTGTACAAAATAAAGTTGACCATTAATTTATCTTGTTAATCGATAAAAAAACAACAAATAAAAGACACTTTAAATATAATTCTATTAGTGCAAGTTATTGTGTCCTTTGCATAAAATTTGACTATTTGTTGGTTAAAATGTTTAAAATTTAACTTTCTCCTACTCAACATATGTGTTATACATCTGAATAGAGAGAGCAGGGTTATCTCTTTTTTGTTGTCTCTTTCCTACGTGTAAGCAAAATATGTCATGTAACGTGGCTATAACCACTCATTATATATACTTGCTCTATATGATATTTAAATCATATGGATTTTGTAGAAATTTAGCATGACTCAAGTATAATTTTCATTTTTTGGCTGAAACACTTCAGCCGACGTGTCCATTCACTTTGTAGCATAGAACCTTTTTTAAGGACGGCAAAAGTTTTAAGTAGAATATATTTGAGAAAATCTATATAACTCTACTCTAATCAAGGTGTTTGGCCGCAGAAATAAGCAGCAATTGTTGTCACTATAGTGATTCGAGAGAGAAGAAAGAGTCACAACTGCTGCTTCTACGCTTCCACGATCTTGGAAATACCGGCGGAGCTACATGGAGGCCAAAGTGGGTCATGGCCCCCCTTGGCAATTGATTTTTCTTAATGATATTTATGGTTAACTCTTAGGGACTCTTAGAGATTTGCACACTAGAGATAACATGAATATTGTTGCCCCCCTCTTAAATCTCCTTCAAGCTCCGCCACTGCTTGGAAGGGATATATCGTGCGTCAAGGGATGTAGTGCTGTAGTTTGGTATAAAAAGTTTGTTCGTTGGTACTTTCGGCGGCATACACGATGCTGTAGAGCATGCCCAAGGGCCAGCAGTATCGTTGCAGGTAGCTAATATAGGCCTTGTTTAGTTCGTGGGTAAAAAAAAATTAGGTGTCATATCGGATATTTTATGGAATATCGGAAGTGGTGTTCGGCTACTAATAAAAAAACTAATTACATAACTCGTCTGTAACCGCGAGATGAATTTATTAAGCCTAATTAATCCGTCATTAGCACATGCGTGTACTGTAGCAATTATGGCTAATCATAGACTAATTAGACTTAAAAGATTCGTCTCATGGTTTGCATGCAAACTATGCAATTAGTAGGGATGAAAACGAAAATGATAATTTCTGATTTTCGGAGATCGTTTTCGAGTTTTTTCTGATTCTCAGGTCTAAACAGAAATGATAGCAATAATCGAAAAAATGAAAAATGAAAATAAAAATGATAAAAATAATCGAAAATGAAATCGAAAATGATTTTGTCCTCTTTCGATCGTTTTTCGAAGATTGCTGTATTTAGCCGGTAATTTACCGTTAGTGGTTACCGATTCTAAGACTTTAAATCCTAATTTATTTAGAGACTATATAATGCATATACTTTAAGTCCAGCTGACCAACATCTAAGCATCCCATCTGCACACGTAAGCACATAAAGCAGATACTTTTTTTGAAAGGAACTATACAGCAAGTATTTCATCTGTACAGGAACGAGAAGATAATTAGTCAATCACGTGCTACACCCTAACTCTAGCCTCACCACGATCACGAAAGGATCTTGGGTTTAGCTTGTTCAAGACCTTAGATGGTGTGAACTGTGATTTTAGCTTGTGGTCTTGTCAATTGTTACTTTATTTATTACTATTATCATATGAGATAAGTCGAGTTTTATGGCTCTTCTCATGTTCTACAGTTTGGCGTGTTTATCGTTTCTGAGGATATCATTGTCACAGAACCTCACAATTATGATGGCCCACATGTACCTGTCATCGTCATAATGACCTCTGACAGCCGTACTTATGTTCCTCACAACTTAAAAGGTCTGCTTTCCTCCGAACAGGATCTAATCACAAGAGTATTGCAATATTACAACAGTTTATTTAAAATACCATCAGAGTAAAGTAGCGGATGTCTTACAATAACTTAAGTTTACAAACCAAAGTTTTCAAACTTCAAACCTTATGTAACATTATTACAAACCGGTAGTAGAGAAGTATCAGTAGTAACTTTATTACAAACACACAAGCGAAGTGCCTTGCCCAGAGGCCACACAGTCTACTCGTCGTCACTTTCTTCAGCCACAACGGTCATGCAACAAGGCTCAAAGCAGACTTGTTCATAAACTGCACCTGCAACAAGGGGTTTAACAAACCCTGAGTACGAGAGTACTAAACAAGACTTACCCGACTAAGAAAAGACTCCAAGGGCATGCTAGCTTTAGGGAATCAAGGTACGGGTATTCAATAATCAAAATTTCTTTTGCAGAAAAGCTTACTAAAGTAAGTCCTTACCTTTATTATTTTAATTTTTACCATTGATGGTTTATTAACCAATTCTAAGTGGTCCTAATCTAGATCAAAGTAATTCTCATCAAACCATTTCTCATTCTTTCTTTTAATTTCAGTTCTTAACTACGATGCAGGACAGGTGATCGAGTCTCCATAACCGAGGAGCAACGACGATTCGAACCGATTATTCCTAGCTGGGGATCCCTAACCTCACGACATATGTAGAACCAAATCTTGCATATGCCAACCCTCATTTAGATCTTCCAAAACCAGAACGTGTCCATCACCACCCGAGAGCACAGTACTCCTCGAACCCGGCCCGATTCTAGGCCCGAGGGTACACGCTACTCCCACCATCTCTCCACTCTCAGTGCGAGATTAGACGTTCTCGAAATGGAATCACTAACATTTTGGGCTTACCCAAGGCATGAGGCTAGTTGCAAAGTCCTGAAACACAAACAGGACTGCAACGGACGGTCTTTAACTGACAAGGCGGAAACATTACATTGAGACTCCATTCCCAATGCAAGTTAGCAGTGGCCAAACCACCCGCCCGATCTTCTAATTCATTCTCATATTTTAATATTTATTAAGTATGCCGTCATGGCTATGTAAATATTTCATTTAAAAAGCTTAACTCATTAAGCATGGCGAAGCATACTACGCATTTTCAGTAAAACAGGCATCAAGGGTGATATCGCAATAATCAAGGATGATAATGCAGCAATTGGGTTATCACTCAACTCCTAATTACTTAATGCAATAAACCATAGTACCAGTGATAAAGATTTGTAAAACTCAAGGAAGGGTTTAAATGCACCGGGGCTTGCCTTGCTCTGACGCGACGACTGACTCGGGCTCAAAGACTCTGACTTCCGGTCCGAAACCCACCGACGCCAACTCTTCTCCGAAGACTTGCTCGCCAACTTCGACTTCCTCGAAAGCGGGAACTACACGAGTAAATAACATGTCTTAACATGATGCGGTGATAAACATGATGCTTGATGATAAAATGCCACAGTTTACGACTTGAGTACAACTTTCCTTCGCGGTACAGTCGCAAACACAGTAGAACCTACTAACTAATAGCGATTACTTAAGCAACGCTAACGTTTCTTACTGAACTTGTTACTAACGAGCTCAAACAAGTAATTAAGGTGCCAAGGATCACCAAGAACTAGTGACCCAAGGACATCACTCAATCAAAAGAGCACATAACACTTAAAGTGATCAATTCAACATTTATTTAACATTTAATTAATTAAGGCATAATTAATATTAGATCAAACTTTATCTAAATGAGCTTAACCTTTTTCTATGGTTTAACCATGGCCTAAAACAGTGTTAAAATAAATTTTATGATTTTTGGATTAATAATTTAATTACTAAAATTCATGGAAGTTGCAATTAATATTTAATTGAACTAATTAATTAACTTGCAAAAAGTAATCCAATTTAGCATTTAATATTTTTCCTAAGTAGTTTACATCTTAAAAAGCTTACACAAAAATTTTCACTAATTTTGGAGCTCTACAGACTTTTAAATGAAATAAACAAATACTATTACTATTCACATTTTTGAAAAAGAAAAACAAAAACTCAACTCGGGCCGACTCTCCTTCCTTCCTCCGGCTCGGCCCAGCCGAACGGCCCAGCTGCAACGCGCCCGCGCCCGCTCGCGTCCGCGCGGCCCAGCATCGCGGCTCATCCGCGCGGCCTGCTCGCGCGCGCGCGTTCTCCCTCTCTCTCGCTGACACCTTAGCCCTGCCTGTCATCTCCTTCCTCCGCTCACTCGCTCTCTCTCGCGACCCGGCCGTGCCCGTGCTCGCGACACCTTAGCCGTGCCGGCGTCAATCGACCAATTAACTCGACAAAAACGCTCTACACTACCCTGCGACTCCACTACGCCCTTCTACAGCTAAGCTCGAGCTCCGGCAACCCCTCACCGACGACGATGGCGGACCACGGCCGACGGTGAGCCGCGAAAACGCGTCCCCAACGGAGTAGCAGCTAAATTAACGCGAGGAAAACGTTTAGGGGCTCACAGCGGTCACGGTGGTGCTCTTGGTGACGACGGCGACGAGCTGGAGTGGCCTGGCCACGTGGGGGCGGTGGTGGCGGTGCTCCGACCGGAGTTGGGCACGGGAAGTGGTGGTGCGGTGGTTCGGGCGAGAAAACGGCTAAACCCGTTGGACCATGAGGTGCGCGAGGGCGAGGCGAACTTGCTGGTGCGATTTTCGTGGCTGGTGGCGGCTCAACGGCGACAGCGGCGAGCGGCGGAGCTAGCGACGGCGACGACGGCAAAGCAGAGAACAAAGAAAAACCACGATGACCTCGGTCATATTTATAGGCATGGTCATGATGAAAGTCACTGGAAGGCGCGCGTCGTCGCGCTGGCGTTCCCGGGCGCGCGCGAGAAGGTCCTAGAAGCCGCCCGGCGGCTCGCCGGCGCCCATGCCGTGCGTTGCCGGACGGTGATTCGCCGAGCACTGTAGCTCCCCCATTTTCAAATTCAAACTGTTTTTGCCAAATTACTTTTGATTTTAAATATGAACTTGAAAAATTCCCAAGATATGAAATCTTCAGAATTTCAAGCTCTACAAGTTTTGTATTGAACACTTTTTCAAATTCAAACTGGATTTTGAAATTTGAATTTAAATTCAAAAGGGGACACTTTTTGGAAATTTGGTAATTTAGAAATTACTTTGGATTTTATATTGAAACTTCAAAAACTCCAAACACCAAAGTTGTACATCTAGCCAAGACCTACAACTTTGCTACTCAAACCATTTTAAAAATCTGTCTTCATTTTAAAATTTGGGTTTGGGGATAAAAAAGGGGTTAAATCTGAAATTTGCTTATTTTCAAAATTGCTCCACATTTTTCACTAAAACTTTGAAAACTCAAAACACCAAAGTTGTAGCCCTTGAAAAGTTCTACAAACTTGGTTTTAAACTTTTTCCCAAATCTTTCTTAGATTTTGAATTATTTCAAAAGGGGTAAAACATGGTTTTGGATTTTAGGGTTTTTAGAGGAATTTTCAATTGAAGTTTGTTGCTACCTTAATTGGTGATTACTTAATGATCAAACCATCATCCAAGGGCATCATTTAGACAAGCATGACATGGTTGACCAAATGCCACTCTTGGTTGACCAATTTAGCTTTTGAAAATCTTTTAATAATTTCCCCAAATTTGAATTCAAATTCGAATCGGAAAACTTGCGACAAGTTTTGGATTCCAATTCAAGCTCAAACTTGGAGCTTCATTTTATGTGTTGTACTTGAGTTCATACCCTACACTTGACACTAGTGTGTAACACAGTCACACACCTCAAATTACGCAGGGCATGGACTAAGTATTTGCGGTGCCATTCAAAATTAGGGTTTTCAGTTCGAATCACACCACTGAGAAGCACATCCAATCTAGAAAGGTAAACTCATTTTAGTTAATGCATAACATGGTTAACCTAATCATGGATGCTTTGCAATGCAATATGATGACATGGCAGATTAATTAGCAACTATAACACCCGGGGTGTTACAATCGTTCTCATGAATTTCGATCATTATCGATGTATTTTCTGATCGACACTATCGTTTTCGAAATTACCAGAATATCGGTTTTGTATTCGTTTCCGACAATATTGTATTGATTTCGTTTTCAAGAAAAAAAAATGTGAAAATGAAAGTGATTTGGCCTCCTATCGATCGTTTCCGATCGTTTTCATCCCTAGCAATCAGTTTTTTTATCTACATTTAATTATATATGTATGTGTCCAAACATTCGATGTGACAGGATAAAAAGTTTGTGATGGAAACTAAACAGGACCATAATCGAGCTTAATCGAAGAAGCAGGTACCCACTGCATACGGAATGTCTCTCTGCAAGTCTGTACTACGCAAGATAACTTAGCAGAGAGAATCAGCTAAAAGGTGCTGGAAACAGGGAACATAGATCAGATATTCAGATGACTAGTATATACTTGTATGCCAAAAAAAAAATTTAAAAATTGAATGTCTTTCGTAAAGTTGTACCGTATTCTTGACGTGCTACTTTACCTACTGCTTGGTGAGTGGTAGTAGGTGGCCATGCATGTGTTTGCCTACGCACAGAAAATTAAAGAGAGGTGCACGTATGGTTGGCATGGATTCCTTGATGTTCTTGCATGCCTCGGATTATTAAAGCATCGTCGCCGAGACGAAGCCATTCGTGTCTCGGGAGTTCATTGGCTCGGAAGCCAAGAAACAAGACTTCTTCATGGAGAATTCATATACACCAGCACCAGGGGGCTCTACGCTACACCGGCTTAAAGAGGAGTAAAATAAGCGAGTAAAAAAGAGAGAAGTGAACAGTATATGTGGTACCACCGAACCATGACCGAAGCCTACATAAACGGTGTGTATGTGGGGACCCACATGAACAGTGACCGAGTGGCTGAGAGAGCAGGGATTCATTTCTAGTTAAGTATATTGTATATGTATATACAGGCTGCTGTATCACCGTTCTAGAGACAGTTTTTCCCCTTTTAGATGTAGAGAGAAAAACACTCTTGAGTCATATATTTTGTCACACATGTACAAAAACGTTTTAGAAATGGGAACAGCTAGCGCCCGAACATTTGGCGCCAGGACGTATCTAGACGCAGCTCGATCCCAGCCTGTGATTCCACCCGTCCGATGAAACTGGCCCGCAACAGAAAAATAATTCGAGCGAGCGCGTCTGTCCCCGCGTAACAGAAAGGAACGCGCACGTCACTTGCGGCGGCCTGTCCCTGCCGCACCGCCATCCCCCACTGTGCTCCGTCCCCCGCCGCGCCCCGTCACTTCCATGCCTGTCTCTGCTGGACTGTTGCGTCCCATTCCTGACATGTCACCGATGTCATGCGCACATATGCAACATCCAGATCTACTTTTGAAATATTGAGATGCAACACTTGCAACATAAAAAAAGACACATGAAACACTTGAAATATACATCTAAAATACTTAAAAACATCTGAAAACACTTGAAAACCATAGCAAAACATACACAAACATATAGATAAAACATTCACAACATATGCATGAAACATCGGGAACAGACGCGTGCAACATACCTCTGAAATAATTGTAACATATGCAACACCATGATGAAACACTTGCAACATTGAGATGACACTTCTGAAACACTTGAAACATACGCTTGCAACATGCACTTTCAACACAATATCACCTTGCTGCTTGGATGAATGGACGCTCGTTGTTGCGGAGCTCGGCGCGCGGCAGCACATGGAGCTCGCCGGTGCAGTAGCGGCGCGGCCCTCTTGCGATTCTCCAACACCAACGCTTACTCGTGGCCCAGGCTCGCGCCCATGGGCGGTGGCCCTGTTACTACTACTCCAGCGTCGCTGCTTGCTTGGCCGCAGTCGTCCAGCCCCGTCCGCTCGCTGGGATGGGGCGTGCGGTCGGCCATGGGGTGTGGCCCATGGGAGGAAGGGCACGATGCGAATGAGGACGGGGCACGGTTGGGGAACGGGCCGCAGTGGGGCAGACGGATGAGCAGCCAAGCCATGATGTCGGGGATTTTGTTTTTGAGAGGCTAGTCCGCTGTGGACTGGGAGCCACGTCCGCACTGGACGGACGTCCGTTCCCGTTTAGAATTCCCCTTTAGAAAGGGGACCGGGAAGAGGCCTGTGATTAATGACACATGTATATATGGAGTACGTACGCACTATACTACATACTACATGACATGAATGCTCGTCCCATTCCAGACCATCGAAGGCTACGGCCAGTTCGCTCGTTGCGTCATCCATCGTCTGGAATCCGAAGCCGTCGCGTCTTCCGTGATCTGGAGTCCAAAGCCGTGTGTCGACCGTCGACGTTGTCGCTGGCTGCCTGTCTGCTCTCTAGTCTCAAATCCTCAATCCGATCTATCTTGGTGAGTGGTGATCTAGTTTGCTAGTTTTCTGGGCACTTACGGTCTACACTCTACAGGGAGGAAGATTCAAAATTGTTTATTTGCTTGTTTTGCAGTAATTTTGTTCTTTGGCTACGAATTCACAATTATTGTACATATACCGCAACCCCGCCCTGCGCCGCCACCCCCGCCCCCCTCCCCCTCCCCCTCCCCCCCCCAATATTTTGCGGCAAGCTCCGCCACTGCATCGAATCATGTTCATATATCAACTCATACCCATGTCATGCAAGTGATGGAACAATATCATTAATATACTGCACCAATATGGCACGGTTGGTTTAATTTAATTTTTAAACAAGCCACATGCATGCGCCCCGTGATATGTTGATTAATGGATACGAATAGTAGTAATAATAACTACTCACTCCGTTCTAAATTATAAATTATTCTAACTCTCTAAGGAATATAAAGATTTACGACATTAGTATACTATAAAATATAATTAATGAAGAATCTAAGAATACTTATTTGGTACCATAAATATATTATTTTATTATATAAATTTGGTCAAACTCGAGATGCTTTAACTCTAAAAAAAAGTTATAATGACATATAATTTGCACTTTTCCTAAATTTCAGGTGCGTGAATTTAAAGATGATTTCAGACAACACTCTTGTGTTACCAATTAATATAAGTAAATTGTCACTTTTGTGATTTTTTTATTTGTCTTTGTGCCATAACATATCAAATTTTTGTCCTTGTTTGACTATAGAAATAATTGTAAATTGTTAAGTTGTCATTGTTCCAACACATATCAGATTTTGTCAGGTTTGTGGTTGTCCAACAGGTTTTTTATTCTCGGAACCAAAAATTGCAGATTATGTTTACAGAAACTACAATGAACTAAAACTACAATTTCAGTCTAAAATATATGCAATAGCCGTCATACGAAAGAAAACTAAAATTCAAGCACCTGAAATTTATCAACTCCCTATAATTTGAGATGGAGGGAGTATTAGCTAGTATTTGCAGTGCATCACAGCGTGATACATCATCATGTACATATGGAAGGGTGATATATATGGTTAATTACGCGATCATATTAGCGCACATGATAATATGACGCGTACCGTTTCTTCAAAAAAAAATTTTTGACGCGTACAGCTGACATGATTTTTGACATATATATTGGAGTTGGAGTAATAATAGATCATAGCTACTGGATAAACTAAAATAACCCTTCTGTGTGTTTATCCGGTGTACTGGTTGCTCAGTTCGTAAGGTAGCCAGCATCAGCACCGGTTAGATTGCCCAGAACTGATGGGCACGATGGACCGCTTGCAGTAGCAGCCATCGCATTAAGCAATTTCGCATGCTTCTTCCGGCTAGTTAGCCGTCGTAGGGAAGACCGGTTTGCGCGTACGTTTACGTTTGCGATCGCAGTAAGGCACCTCTGCCTAGCCGCACAAGTGCATACGAACTCCCAATGCAAATTGTGTTTTGCATTATGCGTACGTCAAGAAGTAGTGTAGAGTATTGACCACATGCACGTGTTGACGTGTCACTAAAATAAGAACACCACTACGACGACAAGCTGCGCGATTTAAGACTTACTGTATATTATACGAGATATATGAAGTGTAAGAAGGGCAGGCCTGGTGTAGTTGGTGAGTGCTAGCTCGCTGAGTCATCAGGTCCTGGGTTCGAAGCCGTCTCTCTGTATAATTTCTGCGGGGGTAAGACTTTGCTTCGGTTATTCCCTTCTCCAGACCCCACTCGTGTGGGAGCCTCTGGCACTGGGTCTGCCCCTTTTATATATATGAAGTGTAACAACGACGACCCTGCTTTCACGTTCCGTTCAGCAGTAGTGACTCACTTCGTTCCAATTTACAAATTAGACCGAACAAACTGAATATAGACTAATAATACATATCGATAACCAAACAGATTATGTATACTCCCATCGCTATCGCCATCTAGATACCGGCACTTGGACCGGGTTAAGCTGATGCATAAGCGTGCACTCCAGAAGTCGCTAGCATCAGATCCAACCGCCAATCGGCGTCCTAGAGAATTTTGTACTAGCAAAAGAGTGGATGGATGAATAAAACAACGACAAGCTGGCTCAAATCAGCGGGTGGAAAACCGTCGATCCCCCGGATTCAACTCCCATTAGGTCCTAGCTAGCTATACTTGTTGATTCAAATCCAGCTGATCTGAGGAATGTTGACCTGACCGTAATCTGGGACAATCCTAACCGATTCGCAAAGTGGGAAAAAAAAGAGAGGAAGGAATAATCGAATTACAACCTAATCCGAACCTTAAACCAGCTCCAATGCTCCATACTAGAAAAATCCGAGTGCAAATGACAACCTTGAACACGCAGAGAGACCAGGCTTCCACGGACGAAGACAATCCGGGACGCAAAGCTGAGAAAATCCATTAATGTCTATTTTTTAGGAAACCAATTCTACGGGGCCAGTTCCATTTCGGCGGATGTGCGCTCGATTGGAATCGGACGCACCTGCTGACCGCCCACTCCCTCTCTGCACGCTTTTTAATGTTTCTGATGTCGCCCTAAAAAATATAATACATTTATTTGAAACTGTTACAACTTTTGAACTGTGTATGTGTTTTTAGTTCCTTCTGTAACAGTGTGTTCTACGCAACGAGATGAATAAAACTAGACCCCACTTGCATGTGCTTCGAAGAATTTTTTTTCCAGTAACAATTTATGTGTATTAACTTATGACATATAACTTATAACTTACTGCCTCCGTCCTAGAAAGAATGTAATTCTAGCACAATGTCACGTTTTAGTACCTTAAGTTTGACCAATTATAGATAAAAAATATCGATGTTTATAATACCAAATAAATACCATTAGATTAATTACGAAATATATTTTCATAATAAATTAATTTAAAGTCGTAAATATGAATATTATTCACTAGAAACATGATCAAACATGAACAACTTTTCGTGGCGCGCAACCCATAATTGCATTCTTTTCCGGATGGAGGTAGTACAACTTATGCACATAAATTGTATTGAATAACTTTTTTGCTGGTCGAATTCGTTCGGTGGCATGGCTACAACTGCATGGATGTTTCTTTTTTTGATTTTTTTCTACTATTTTTTCTTTTTTGTTATATATTTATAAGTTATGCTACATAGTTTTCATATTTCTACTAATATGTTATGATATTAATTTGTACATTTAAGTTCTTGAATATAACTTATACGTCCAACTTTACATCTAAATCATTCATCAGATTATATATTTAAGTTATACAAATAAGTTACACATAAAAGTTTTGTGTATAATTTTTGTAGGTTTTTCATGAAATTATGTTGATAAGTTTGTTCCACAAAATATTATACATAAAAGTTATGTGTATAACTTTGTCACATATATATGTATAAATTATGTGCGTAACTTTGTCACGTTGAAGATGCTAAAAAAAACTTTGTCACGTTGAAGGTATATGTTAAAGTCATGTGTATAAGTTATACGTTGAAGTTTGTTCCGGAAGCTATACATAAAAATTGTGAGTATAATGTTGTAACTTTTCCAAAACGGAAAGTTGTGAACAATTTTTTTTGCCAAAATGGAAAACTTTCCAAAAAATAAGGAAAGTTGCTGAAATTTTTTTTGCCAAAAAAGAAAAGTCACGGTGGCTGTCCCATCGCACGCCCGTTTCCTATCGAGCGCGCGATTTAGTGAGGCCGACTGTGGTATAACTTACCAGGACAGTTTGCTCTTGCAATATATGCGTGCATAAGTATTTTTAAGTATAAATTTTCTCATGGTTATCCATAGAACAAAGCAAAAACAAAAAGGTCCTTGAAATTGTAGAATGGATAGACCTTATCCTATTTTTATTTTTTAAGTAATACTGTATTTTTTTAGTAAGGCCTCCTGTTTTCTCAAAACGTACTAGGCCCTTGTTTAGATTGAAGAAAATTTCAAACCGATGAATAGTACCACTTTCGTCTTATTTGACAAATATTGTCCAATCATAGACCAACTAGGCTCAAAAGATTCATCTCGTGATTTCCAACTAAACTGTGTAATTAGTTATTTTTTTACCTACATTTAATACTCCATGCAAGCGGTTAAAAATTGATGTGACGGAGAGAGAGTGAAAAAACTTGGAACTTTGAGGCAAACTAAACAAGGCGTAGATGTGTCTGTTTTGCTATTGGTTCAGAGCCACAAGACTTTTTCCAAGGACGGAAGCGTGCGTACTAAGGTCCCGTTTGGATGGGATTCTAAAATCCAGATTTGGGATAAAAATAATCTTTGGTATTTCTTGGATTCTGTGCATGTGAGTTAAAATCCTATAAACTCCTAGTCTATTTGGATGAGATTTTAGAATTCTGAGATTTTTTTTATCCAGATTCTTAAAATCCAGTGGTAACCAAACGGTACCTAAACAAACGACATGAACACTGATCGAGACAAGACAATTCCTAGGCCTGGTTTAGTTGCCAAAAATTTTGGTAAAATATAACTGTAGCATTTTTGTTGTTATTTAGTAATTAGTGTCCAATCATGATCTAATTAGGCTTAAAAGATTCGTCTCGTCCATTTCGTCTAAACTGTGTAATTAGTTTTATTTTTTATTTATATTTAATGCTTCATGTATGCGTCTAAAGATTCGATGTGACGGGGAATCTACTATTCTTTTGCAAAATTTTCTGGATCTAAACTGGGCCCTACTCATGGCTACATGAACTGGAAGTCTGGAATTGACCGATGCCCACTTGGAATGCAGCGCCAATGAATCCAGCTGGGGGTTGGCCGCTTGGGGGTGATTTGGAGTGACTGGAAATGTGTGTTCGTCGGGTGGAGAGGCTTCCGCATTGCCGCACGGGCACGGTGGTGGCGTGCTCTGCCCTATATCCTCCATCTCGTCCTCACCAAGCGCACATGTCACCGGTAAGGTGCTCTGGTACTCTGGTCTCACGTGTTGTTAGTAAGCCCTTGTTTAGTTTCCCAAATTCTCCTCAAATTTCACTATGCAAAAAGAATATTCTCTGTCACATCAAAATGTCGGCGAATGCATGGAGTACTAGATGTTGATGAAATCAAAAACTAATTGCACAGTTTTGTTGTACTTTGCGAGATGAACATTTTAAGCCTAGTTAGTCAAAATTTGGATAATTTTTACCAAATACAAACAAAATGCTACAGGAATTCTGATACAGTGTTTTTCTCCCTAATTCACCAAACTAAACGAGGCCTAATTTCAGATCCTATCTGGGATCCCGGATTCCCGGTAGCCGTCCAGTAGACACAGGCGCAGCAGAGATGCACAGAGCACAGATACAGGCGGAGGGGGAAAGCCGCCGGTCGCGTCGACGCAACTAGCTTTGGCTTATCCGTCAACAACCTCGCTGGCGACTCGCGACCTCGCGTGGCGTCGCGTACTTGGCATTCGCAGCCCTGAACGGCGCGGCGCACCTTGGCTGTGTTTACTTCCTAAAAAAAATATTGTGCAAACAAAAGATTCCCCGTCACATCAAACTTACAATACATGTATAGAGTACTAAATGTAGATGAAATAAAAAACTAATTGTACAGCTTGGTTGTACTTTGCGAGACGAACGTTTTGAACCTAATTAGTCAACGGTTGGATACTATTTGCCAAATAAAACCAAAACGTGCTACAATACTTTTTTTACACATTTTTACACAACAAACACAGCCCTTGTGTGATCGCCGAGACTGACACCGGGAGCGCGGAGCGGGAGGCACGCAGCAGAACCGCGACATGATTTCGATGCCACAGCAACAGCAAGCATGCATATGGGAGACGGCAGCGTAGGGCCTCTGGGTGGGTCTGATTCTGAAGGAGGAATGATTGAGCGGGAGCTAATTGACTGGCTAGGCCGGCGAGATGATTTGAGCGGTGCGCTGAAAAGGAGACTGCGGTGCGCGTTTGACTTGCACCGGCTGTAGTGTCTTCTAAGCCAAGTGTCGGCTAAAGACTCTTTGCAGGTCTCATCTCATCCATGTCTTGCAGCAGTACTATCACTCTATCAGCTACCTCCTCCGTTATAGAATTTATGTCAGATAAACTTGCTTAAATTTAATAGTACTAAAATTTATGTCTCCAACTATGTTTAGTTCCTCCTAAAAAAAATTATACCATATCCCATCGAATGTTTGGACATGGTGTATTAAATATATACTAAAAAAGAACTAATTGCACAGATTGCGACTACTTTACGAGACGAATCTTTTAAGTCTAACTAGACCATGATTTGGCAGTAAAGTGCTATAGTAACACATACACTAATGACAGATTAATTAGACTTAATAAATTCATCTCACGGTTTACTGGTGGATTCTGTAATTTATTTATTTTATTAGTATCTGAAACTAAGGCCTTATTTAGATACCAGATTTCACCCTCAAATTCCACTATGCAAAAAGAAGATTCTCCGTCATATCAAAATGCCGACACATATTTGGAGTACTAAATATAGATGAAATAAAAAACTAATTACACAGTTTTGTTGTACTTTACGAGACGAACATTTTAAGCCTAATTAATCAATGTTTGAACAATTATTACCAAATAAAAATAAAATTGCTACAATGTTGCACAGTATTTACTGTGCAAAGTTGGTGCACCAACTTTGGTATCTAAACAAGCCCTAAATGAGGCCTTACTATACAAATATATTTCATAATTAATTTAATAAGATTTATCTTGTTATTATAAATGTTTGTACTTTTTTATAAATTTTGTCGGTCTTTAGCTGTTTTCTCGAAAAGTGAGTTGCATTCTTTTTGAACGGAGGAAGTACTCTTGTAGGTCTTTATATAAAAGTTAAAAGAATACGATCCAGTATGGAACCTACTCAAACCATTTGGGCTTTTAGTTTTCACAATCCGAGCAATCTTCCTAAAGAAGTTGGCGGATTGCCAAAATATGCTTCTATTTCACATATCACAAGATTTGGGGAAAAATGCAGTTTCGAATTTCCACTAGGGATTTGTGTAATTGGTTGATCCATAGAGTGATCTATGATAGCGTGACTTGCTAAGTTCAGTAGTTAACCTGTTCACCCCCTATGCGTACGTTTCAACAATATATTTATTATTATGTATAAAAAAAGTCACCATGTTCGTGAGAGGGTCTAGATATTGAGACCTTTTACAATGGTTGGAAATGCTTCCTAACACTTCTCAACGCCTCCCGATGCCTCTGCAAATTAGCAATTTTTATTGATTTTATTGGCGCAAAGGCATTTTTGTCATTTCGCAAAAGCCAACTCAAACCCCGCCGGCCCATCTCCCAGCCCACTCACGTACCTGGCCCAACACCGGCGCCCATCCCTCGCACTTTGTTCTCTCCCTCGCCCTAGCAGCCGCCGTCGTCCTTCTGTCTCCCTCGCTCTAGCCGCCGCCGCTGCCCTCGCACGGCGTCGCGCCGGCGGCCCTGCCTTCTCCCTCACTCATCGAGGCGACCGCTGTGCCCTAAGCCCCAAGTCGACGGCGGCACCCCAAACGACGGTGGCCCCAAGTCAGCGGTGCCGAACGAAGGCAGCGGCGCCGGACCAAGGCAGCGGCGCGGCACGTAGCCAACGGTGCGCCCCCAGGCAGCGGCGCGGCACCTAGCCAACGGCGTGCCCCCAGGCAGCGGCGTGGTTCAGGCCGACGCGTCCCCTAGGCAGCGGCGGATCCGGCTGCTCTCCTCGTCTCAACCTCGTTCAACGCGGCGCTAGGGAATCCAAGGCGGCGAGCTCCCCATCTCCGGCACGGCAGCTGTGGTCGTGTCACCAAGCTTTAGATCAGCAATCAAGGTGTGTGCCCTGTAACCCTATCAACTCTCTCTGAAAGATACTAGCTACACATATTTGCTCAAGAATATTTTCTAAAATAAATTTGTAGAGGCAGTGCTTGATTCAACCGCACCCTGGCCATTACCAAGCGCCCCTAAAAAATTATTTCTATGGGCAGCTGGAATGCTGGATACCGACCTGATCTAAAGATCCCCGATTTCTAGAGACAGGTAGATACATGCGACTGAAGGAACCATATATATGGGGCCTTTTTAGCCGCCTCTAAAAGACGTGTGTGGTAGTGGCAGTTACCAGTGCATTTGTGGCACATCAAAAAGGCTGCAATCAGTGCATTCTGATTTCATGCAGAAGTAGTTGAGATTTTCAAATGGAAATGGGTTGAAAATGGTACAGATACTGGAATGGAGCAAATGGAGGACCTTTACACTAGTACACTCGATCAATATAAGCTATCCAATCCTTCATAGTTTAGATGGATCCTGTGATACCTTTTCTCCCACCAATCTATTTTTTATCGTTTTGTTTCATGTTAACCTATTAGGATTTGGAGGTATTGGAAATATATGCATTAGCAAAAGAGTCCTTTTCGCTCCTATCTAGCTCAATCTTGTAAGTAGTAATCGGTGAACCCCAAGGCCAAGTAGGAGCAGCAAAGTCTTTGAGGACAAGCCAGGGTAACAGAGGCTGGTAAGATGCCCTGTTCCTTCTTCTCCAGTGACTAAGAGGTGGTCAAAAGCTCAAGGCTTGAGCTTTGACCTCTTTCCTCAAAATGTGTGGAAAATGGCAGCAGCTTTCAGCTCACGAAGTGTTTATGAGAGGATCGTTTAGATCAGTAGCTCGGACTTTGAGTTCTTAAGTTCGAGACCTTGAGTGCATGATCGTTACAAGGAATAAAAAAGACACAATATTTGAGTTGCTTTACCTTCACTTTCAAACCAATGTGTGAATTTTAGATAATGGAATAAAGTTCTAGCCTCAACCATAACCAATGTGTACACGGGAATAAATGATATTGATGTGGTACATTTTTTATTTGTCTTAAACATAGTAACGGTCCAATACTGTACATATGTATTCGCTTCCACTTTCCATTATATGCTCTTTATGAAGTACTTGAGATTTCCATTCTACTACCAAATTCTCATATGTTCTTGCACCAACACTCACATCTAGGATCTAATGCTACTTAGCCTGTAAAAAATGTTCTGGGATTCTATCAGAAATGACCAAAATTTGAGTGAAATTCACCCATCTCTCGGTGAGGCCTAAAACTACACCATATCAGTCAAAAATTCAGTTAAATTCAAATTTGACCCAAGTCTCAAGTTCAAACAAACCTACAAGTTCTTCCTTGAATATAGAGTTCAAAGAAACCCATATCAAGCTATAATTATTTTATTTCCTCATCATGCCCTTGATCAAATTTTGACCAAAATTCAGCTAAATAGTAGCTAAATCTCAACATTTTGACAGGTCAAAACACACTACTACAATAACAATTTCAGAAGACATCTCGTTTTATTAATAGACTCATTAAAAAATTCTCCATGTCTCCAAAAATGTCTTGCTATTTTCAAAAGCAAACAACCGATTTACAAAGCCACCAGGAAATCTACTTCCTCATAAAAACAACTAACAGAGAGAAAGAAGAGAGTTTGGTGATACTGGTCTGAAACCTTATTTAATGTATTTAGGCCAAAATAAGGGATTCATATATGCTATTCTTGTTGCTGTTACTAACATTTTATTCAAGTCTGGGCAAGTATCACATAACTCATGGCTAGCTGCCAATGTTCAAAATCCCAGTGTAAGTACACTAGATCTAGTTCTGGTGTATATAGCCATTGCTTTTGGTTCGATCATCTTCTTGCCACATTGACGAAAAAAGAGAAAATAACCTACACAATTGAATTCCATGACAATCTGACATCATAGATTAAAGAAAATAATCTATACCTAACATCATAGATTAAAGAAAATAATCTATACCTAACAAAATCAATAAATAATATCTTCAGACTAATAAATTAAGAAAAAAAAATTGATTTTCATATGAATTTAAAGAAAAACTAAATAATGAATTCATGTAAAACATAATTTAAAACATCATAACAAAAAATAAATATTAAAAAGTAGTAGTTTGATTTTCATATGTTAGAAAAAACAATCCAATCAAAAGTTAGTGTATTGCAAGTGAAATTAAAGAAAAAAATTGTTTCTTTTACTCTCAAGGGATAAAAAATAGTGCATTGGTCCTCATACCATAACAGTCTAGATCTATCAAAAGGCACATAAAAACAATAAATAAAGAATTCAATAGAGGCATAACATGTACAGAAAGAGATAATAGTGTATAATTTAATCTACAGAAAGAGATAATAGTGTATAATTTAATCAGCGATAGAACTAGATTTTTAACATGTTAACAAAAAACAAGGAAACTATAGTAAACGTCTATGAGAGGGATTACAGACATGTACAAAGCAATATCCATGGCGGACACCAATATCTACACGTGCCCATAAAAAATAACAGTTCCCCCGCGTCGTCTCCTCGAGGCGACTCGGGGGGCGACTCCCATCGCCGCCAACTAGCCTCCCGCTGGGCAGCTCCCCCGGCCGCCGCCGCTGCTCGCTGTTGAGTGGCGGCGGCGGCCTGCGGAGGCACCCAAAAAGGCAGCCTCTGCTGCACCCCCTTCCATCCCTCCCTCCCTCCCTCCCTCCCTCCACCTCCAACCTGACTGCCACGACCATCTCCGGCGAGCCGGTCGGCGGCGGGTCGGATCCGCGCCCTACGGGGCTGGATCTGCGCCCCCCTGCTGATTTCGGCTCGGGGCTATGCTGCTCCCTCGGACGGGTCGCGAAGGGCCGTTTCTCCTCGGCGGCGCCTCCGTCGGACTGGCCGGCCTGCGGGCCGGATCCGCGCGCCTCGGGGCCGTTTCCGTGCTTCCCCTCGCTGGATCTGCTTCGGCGGAGCCTGGCGCGGGTGCGGGCGACCAACCATGCCTCGTCGCGTCCATGGGGCGGCCTTCCTCGCCCATGAGGCGGCGGTCGGGCTACTTCGTCGGCGTGCTGGAGCGGATGGCGCGACGTCGTCGGAGTCTTCGGATTCCGCCTCCCTCGGCTGCTTCCCCAGCCCCCTCCGTCCTGCCCCGTCGCGGCCAGGAGCTGGAGTACGTCTGCTGTGCGGATGTTTGGGATGGGGTTGGTGGTGGCAACCGGGCAGACCGTGCTGCCCCTGCGGTTCGGGTGGCCACTTGCCGGGGCCGCTGACCTTCGGGCAGCGCTGGTCGGCTCTGGACCGACGCACAGTTCGTCCTGCGCGGCATTGGTGAAGCGGCGTAGGTGCACGGGTTCGGGCGAAAGCTCAGCTCGGTTTTGCCGGGCGAACGACGGTGACGCCTTGGGCACCACATACTTCCTTGGAGGCGTCGTTCCTGAACCTCGTGCTGCTTCTTCGCCTGCTTCACCGGATTCCGGGCGGAAGCCCCGCCTTAGAGGTCTCTAAGGCCAGCAGCGATGGCGTCTTGGGCGTCACCTCCTTCTTGAAGGCGTTGCTGTAGAATCTCCTGCTGCCGTCGCTCCTCTCGCGTGGTCGCGGTGCTGCACCTAATTATGCTTCATGTCCTCCTCACTTTGGTATGCTTAGCTGATGTTTGTTGTAGTTGTAGTCGTCGCTTAAGCCCCTCTCATGCAGATGCTTTGCTGCTGGGAGCGTGCTGGCCCCATCCACGGATGCTTTTGCCGCGTTGATGGTCTTGTTGCTTGGGCGGTTGCTCCGCCGCCGGTGTCGCTTTGGCCCCTCGTATGCAGATGCTTTGCTGCTGCGAGCGTGTCGGCCCCATCCGCGGATGCTTTTGCCGCGTCGATGGTCCTCGTGCTTGGGCGGATGTTGCCGCCAGTGTTTAGGCCCCCTCCCATGCAGATGCTTTGCTGCTGCGAGTGTGTCGGCCCCATCCGCGGATGCTTTGCCGCGCGATGGTCTTCGTGTTTCGGCGGATGCTTTGCCACCTGGTTTCTAGCGGATGCCTTGCCGCTGTTATCTGCTACGACTTCACTTCACTGCTGGCTACCATTGGGTTGAGTTCTTATGTATTAGGTTCAGTTAGTTGGGGTTGTCGGGTGGAGGGTCCCCCCTCATGTTTCTTACTTTTCGTTTGTGTCGTGGACTTCGTTGGTAATCCATGGATTACTTGTAATTCCTTGTGTCGGTTACTTTGCCGTTCTTTTGGCTCTTCTTCTTAATGAAAAACGCGTGAAGTCGCGATCTAGAAAAAAAAACACCATTGAAGCACTTATTGCCACTCCTCTCGTTGTGTTCTTTGCTTCATCATCTCAGCTTTGTGTCCTCTCATACTAGCCGCAAGCTCACAATTCACTCTTTACTCATGTTCCTGGCCACAAAGTTTTGGCACCACTATTGACATCGACAAAGAGGAAACAACCAAACATTTCGATTCCAAAGATCATAGATAAAATCTTACAAATTTCATGGCAGTGACCTAGGAAATATAATTATGATAAAATCATGAAAAACATATAGGCTTTTCATATTTTACATGCAATTGGTCCATCAGTTCCATGATACACATGCATGAGAAACTCATGTACAGCACAACAGACATGCGTTCGGATTTTTTTATTCGTGAGAAGCTAGACAACAAACACGATCACAAAACACCATAGAGTGGCGTGGGTAGCAGACCTGAGATCAACAAATTGCTAGCATTAGTGATGGTTCTATAGTTTGTTTGGAATTGCTTGAGGTGTTGATGAATGTTGACACAATTAAGGGGCCGCCTAGTTGAGGCAGCAGCGGCTTCTGCAGAAGTGAGAAACATTGTATTGAACGTGATGTTTTTTTTTTAAAAAAACGCAACTATAGACCCACAAGAGGAGATATAAGATCATTCAAAATTTAAATTTACAAGAGGGTCAAGAAATTGAACAATTTGTGAGAGACCCGCATAATGGTTGTATCGAGGAATGGGGCTTACCAAGAGGAAACCGAAGTCTATTGGCTTTGACAGAAATTGAACAACCACGAAATATGAGTAGAAAAAGGAAAGATGTGAAAGAGAAGTAAACCAAAAAATTGGTTGGAATAGTTATATGGAGTTCAGCAGATGCAGTAGGAGAGAAGACAATAACGAACCTATATGTTATAATGAAAAAAGTTAGCTACCTACATTATCATTTGTGTGGGCCACCTTTCTAGTTCTGCACTCCAACTGAGAGAGGAGTGGCTGCAAAATGGATGTTTTCAAGAAAAGAGAGGAGGAAAAAATCATCAGGTTGGCCATCAGATAATCATCAATAAACCGAAGGAAGATGATTAAGAAAGCTATCTGTTGTTCAAAGAGTATAATTGCTTCAGAAGTCAGCTAGGTTCCTTGTACACGAAGAAGCGCTTGGAACCACCCCCAACAGGCCAACACACACACCACGCACAAAAAAAGGAAACAAAAGAGATAAGAATTCCTTGACAACCTATCTACCACAGTACCACTAATTTATACCTCAGTGCAATATTAAAAGCAGAAAGGCTTACATGCGTATTTGGATTCAGAATGCCCTATCTACCACTAATACGAGGGCATCATATCTAACGCTATTACTTGACAACCTATCTACCACTAATTTATACGAGGGTGTATCATATCTAAAGCTAACCTGAATGGCTTACATGCGCAACGCGATCACAATCGAACAGTATACGGAGATCAACTACCGTGAAATGAGGAAATTGAAATGGTGCTTAGAATTTGAAAATAACTAGGTCCCTGATCCTGACTTCCTCAGATAGCAGCCATCGGCTCACCTAACACTCTATAGACTAACCTGAGAATGTTTAGTGAGCTCGCTGTTTCCCTGGTGATGGAGATGGCAAGGAAGGATGGTGCGTGCAAGTCAGAAGAGGACAATGTCAAATAGTGTAGCACAGGAAGAAACCCTTAATCTGAACATGTAATTATCATCACTAAGGGGCAAGTAAAAAGCATTAACAATGAGATTTGTAGTTAAACATCTAGTTTGACCTATTCATATATCTACTTGAATGACGAACAAAACCATGGCTGCTACTTCGGCAGAGAAGTAGTGTTAGGTGGGCATATTGTGGGGGTTTACCCATTATCCTTTGGTTGCTGAGACTTAAGATCTTATTAAGGACGAGTATCATAAATAGCAAAGAAAGAAAGAGAAACAATATAAAGGTAGAAAGACAGTACCAAGGATAGTCAGCGAACATAATCCGTAGTTCCTGCCATGCTAAGCGTTCGAATGGTGCCTCTAGAAGCAACGTGACGCAGTCAGGGAAGAACTAGCTGCTAGTTTTCGTATGTCAGACTACCTTGCACTGCATGTCATAGTGTCGTACGTGTTCAGCTCAGGTGATCTTGTGCAGCACTTTTCCAGAGATGGCCACCCATCTTAGGACCTGGCGATGAACAACCCCACCTGCTCCAAGGAACATTAAGATAGCTTAATTAAGCCTTAATGTTCCATGCTTTGCTTTCATGCATGGCTGTAACTTATTACATTACCATATCATCGTCCAACAGCGAGTTTCAGGAGTTGAAACAGAAGCCAGTGTACTTGAGCTTTTGGTAGCCCTTCCTTTTCCACTTTTTTGAAGATAACTGATGTAGGTGTCAAAATTCGTTTCCTTCACTAGACCTCTAGACTATGCATCCAAAAGTGAAAGAGATATGTGGCTATACAGCCTACAGGCTATAGAGAAAAATGGACCCCTACTGATTCTCAGTGGAATAATAGAACAGTGTGGCGATTTTGTTTCGCAAGAACTTCAGTCAGAAACCTCTCCATACATGATTATGCTACATGTCCTCGTCTGCTAGAGTCTTCATGAATGTTCTGCGAAGATTTCTCCCAGATGAGGCTTCTGTTGCTTGCCTGCGTAGCATAGCATGGTCCATAAGAATTCACCTAATTTCCTGATGTTGCCCCGGTCGAAACTCGAAAAGAATGCATAGGATATTTGGCAATTCACAGCATTTCAACCGGTGCCGCAGACTTTGTGATTGTGACCTAATCGGTACAATTAATCCCAACAATTTTTTTGTAGCAAAAGCAAGAGGTGTTATCTATATAATGATGAAATATCGAGCTTTCAGAAACACCTTAGCAGAATCATTCTGAAAGTCACTTCCGATACAATATGCAAGTGTCAAGGAACGATTCCAATATTATAAACGACAAGATATATGCTTGTTGTTTATTTTAGTATTCGTATGATACAATAGATAGATATATTGTCAATCTAAAAGCAGGAAAGAAAATGAAGTGTGCTACGTGGGCGAATGGCAGAAGAGCAACACATGAACAAAGGAAGCAGAAAGACCTCAATGAACTTCCACTTCCTCTGCAGTTCACACAATATTTCAGCTTCCAGTATACTTAGACACTAAGGTCCCTTTCCGTAACCTGTAAAGGCGCCGAAAAAAAAGGAAAGTTGTGGATTAACAATTTTCAAGAGACACTGTCGATAATGCAACGATGCGCTGCGATTTTATTCTCCAGATTGATGAAAACTTGTAGTGCATTCCAGCTAGAGAGAAGCTAGCAGCTCAAAGCGCACCACTCGCATGGCCGGTTTTTGCTGCTCCGATCAACGTGCAGTGTTCTCACTTCATCACTTGCATGGGAACAAAAGCGATGTGCACATTTGATGGGAACAAAAGCGATGTGCACATTCCCTCGAATACGAATTTATGTCTCTTTGTTCTTGTCTTGCTCTGCTAAGGAAAAGAGGCCATGTCGCCAGCACAGAAAAGTTAGCCTAGTCCCTGTACACACCGAAACACTTTGCGTATATTGTGATCGGTAGCAACACCTCTCGTTGAGGGATTGCCTTGGTGCATCCCTGTACACACACACACACACACACACACACACACACACACACACACACACACACACACACACACACACACAGAGAGAGAGAGAGAGAGAGAGAGAGAGAGAGAGAGAGACAAAGAACACCTGGCAAACACATAATCTGAACAAAGATGGCTCCCAGGAAAATAGACTTTGCGTTAATACATATCAGGAAAGGTGAATTAGCTTACAGCTGTTTGGCAAGAGGTTGAAATTTATAGGCTTTTAATCTTTTATGAAAAACAAGTTGTTTACAAGATGCCAAGTTACATGACAAAAGAGGTATGGAGTTGAAGAAACAGTGACTAGCAACAGGGCTACAGTGATCAAGCAGGAATGCTCTATAAGTCTTTCAAGTGAAACTTAAAGGACATTCTTAACCAGCATACATTCTACCTTGACAAGAAGGAAAGGCCCATCCAAGAGTTTCCTTTCTTTTTGTTTAAATCAAAAGTTACATAGGTATACATTTAGAAGGGCTGCTTGGTCGGTGTAGTTTCTTCAAAATGCATGCAAAGAACTTGGCAGACAACAGAAAATAAAATCTTTGCATACTATGATAAGCCACATGGTTCAAATCTCTTTTACCTTGATACAGAATCAATTTGATTGCTGAAATTGTCAACATCACACATAGGATTATATCTCCATAAAGCCAACTGATGGTGGCCAAAAGAACAATACTGTGTAATTAGGTGTTTCGGTTCAGTCATGTCTATCAAAAGTAGTAGCAAAAGGGAATAGCAGAAATACTAGTAATGCAAAATTACATGAGTCACCAGGTAATACAAGCTACTAGATAGGATTAGTAACTCTGGACTGCAAGGAAGGGAAGACCATAATGAATTCAGTGACACATTGGAAAATATGCTTCACAGGATAGCTGCTAGACCCTCCTTTCTGACAGGCCTGTTCCCTGGAAATGATGTGCGGGAAACATCAACAAGCGCCTTGAAGCTGTAAGGTTCATGCATCGACAGCTCTGAGAGCACCTTCCTATTGAGTTGGATGTTCTCCTTCATTAATCCATGCATAAAGTTGCCATAATTCACCTGATAGTCAAATGCAAGAAAGCTATGAGTTCTTCAACAGTAAAAGCAAGGCAGGTAGTATTGCATTGAACTAGATGGTCTAAAATTAGCATGATTAAGCTTCAAAAAAATTAGCATGATTATATGTTCCCAACAAATGCAAAAATTCCATTCTTTTTTCACAAGTTGACTGCAATAGATACATACCCCGTGCAATCGTGTACCGGCATTGATGCGCTCAATCCAAAGGGATCTCATATCCCTCTTCTTGTTACGCCTGTCCCTGTAAGAATATTGCAAGGCTTTCTCGACCCTCTCCCTTGCTATCCTTATGCAATTCTTCGCCCTTCCTCTAAATCCCTTAGCCAACTTGAAAATCTTGCCCTTATTCATTTTCCAGTTACTGGATCACCTGAATAATTTTCCCCCTTCCAGCAGCATTGCAATAGATAGGGATGTAAGCAGATAAGCAGCTTCAGTGCACTAACCTGCAGTTAGGAACCTGTCCGAAGAACAAAATGATAACATGAATACATATGTGCTATTATAGCTTCACAAAAAATACTGCATGGCCACATTAACTCATTTCGTCGCTCTACAAACCATGTAATCCATGCCATCATATATAGGCGGAGCTTCATTAGGGCCATAGTGGACCATGGCCTCTCCTCACTTTTGCAATTCTATAAAGGATGCTATGGTATTTTAGAACATTTTGCTAATCAAGATTTAAATTGGTGTTGGGCACCTCTAAATTTAACCTCAAGCTCCACTCCGCGGCTTTGGAAAACTACTAGATAACTAATAAATACATTCACTTTGGTTCAGGGGGAGACAAACCATCCATATCCATGTTAGCACATCTGACCAGAAATGAAGCAAATTCATTTTTATTGACAAAATGAGATTTTAGACAATTCGTTTTTATTGAGAAAATGAGATTTTAGACAATTGAGTTCATCAGCTGAAATCCATGCCCCTCGGAGAGAGAGGCCGACCCAGAAAAGTACATGGGTGTACACATGTACTCCCTCCATCCCAAATTATAAGACATTACAAGAATCTTGGAGAGTCTAAATATCTCAAGTTTGACCAAATTTATATGATAAGATAATAATATTTATGACACCAATTAAGTATCATTAGATTCTTAATTAATTATATTTTCATAGTATACCTATTTGAATGTTATAAATTTTTCTAATTTTCTCTATAATTTTGGTCAAACTTAAGATGCTTTGACTCTAATATTCTTGGAATGCCTTATAATTTGGAATGGAGGGAGTACACCCGATAATTTTTTACAAGACAATCGGAGTTAGTAGGCATAATACATGCATATTATACACTTGTAAATAGATCAGATCCGGATACAAATAGTAAGTTAGGGCTTGGGAGCTCGGTTTCGCACAGCAAGAAGGGAAGACCAATGGGTGGGCGTACCTGGTGGTGGTCGCCGGCGAAGGGTCCGAAGAAGACCTGGGCACTTGGCGGCTGGTGCAGGGCGGCAGCGATGGGCCACCCAGTCGTTGCGGGGGGCGGAGCTCGCGCACGCTGGGTTAATGGGAGGGTTGCAGGTTGCAGCATCGCAACAACACTCTATCGCGCTACATGTTGCGCTCGGGGGCTTAACGCGCGACCAAACCGCGAGCGGACTGCTGGGCTGGGCTGGCCTTGTGCACACCTGCGGGAGAGGCAGCCCACGTACAAAAAATGCCGTGTGGGCTAGCTTGTTTGCATTACGTATGAAGGACACTCTTTCCTCAAAAACAACAACAACAACTAAACTTAGAATATACTTTAGAATTCTCAAATACGGGTCTCATATACTTATTCATACTATCTATATGATTAGGGGTCACTGCACATATACCAATTAGAGCTACAGCAGGTATACTGACAAGGGGTTGCAACAGACATGCTGATAAGGGTTACATCAGGCATACCGATTAGTGTTATAGGATTTTCCCTACCTCTGCTCAGGTATTACTTTCATATAATTTTCAAAAAGGGTTATGTATACTCAAGCATACTAATCCGTACTGACTAATGGTCGTAAAATTTTTATGGCTATGTGGTAGTTAATTAGATATTCTTTTATCCTATTTTTCCTCCTCTTTTAAAATGCGATGATTTTTATATAGAGTGTTTTCTTCAATTCCGCTTGAACCAATAATGCGTCCTTTATGGTGAGATCTACAGAACAAGAACCATGGTGCATATGTTTTTTTTTTTTGAAGTTTTCACATGATGGCAACTTATGTTCTATATGTCGGTAGCTGATTCTATTTTTAGTATGTAGCAACTTATGTCGAATTAACATATGTTCTTAAGTTATTTTTTATATTAAGTTGTATGGGTAAGTACTTACCAGAATGTCTAAATGACTGGTCGTGTTGCTAGACAAGCCTGACCATATGTATACGTACTTGACCTTTTTTGTACTTATGGATTAGCAGGTGTTATAATATCATCAGGGCACGTGTTATGATTTAGGGGATCAACAGGGGCATATACTCTTGATACCGATTAGGGTTACAGCATTCCATATTGATTCCTTTTTTTTTTTGTTACTGATTGATCCCACGTATTGAGGGAATATTTGGTCAGCGGATGACCACGTCTCCTATATATGTGGCTATATGTCTCTTAACCAAATACCATGACCCCCACCTTATATGACCTCGAGGCTGGAGCAGACTTGCACCCTGTTCGTTTCGCTGGATTATTGTGGCTGAAAGTACTGTTCGCTGGTTTGTTGTGAGAGAAAAACACTGTGAAAGGTCCTTGTTTGGTTTTGGTAATTGAGTGACAACCTTAGGTGGACTAATTGTGTTTATGCGAGATACACAGAAAATTAGTCCACATGTGATGATGTCATGAAGGAGCCTATTGCTCATGAGACATGGCATGGAGTCATGTGACCAAGGTGGAGAAGATCAAGATGAGGCTTGGCTTGATGGACCGGTTGCTAGGGTGAAGGACAAGTTGTGTGATGGCTTGGCGCCGAAGGACCGAGACAACGGTGAAGAGCAAGTGAGGTCAAGATCGATGAACCAATACGGTCACGTGATGATATGAAGTGGATCACATCATTTGGTGATTGGTTGGTGCATGTGTTGCATCAACATCAATGGAGATGGAATGGAATGCGCAAGGCAAAGGTATAATCTATAGGGCTTTTTCATTCCACCGGTCATCGGTGTGTAGAGAAGATGATGACCGGGTTTAGGATAGATGGTCGTACTATTAAGAGGGGCAAACTTATTTGCATATCAGTCATCTAGTGCCACTTGAGCGATCTAACTTTGCATACGTGTTAGGATCGAGTGGCGAGGCAAGTTGAGTGCCTAATTCCTTCGAAGAAAATGTTTGTAAAAATGCTAACACACTTGCACATGTTGTTGATCACATGGTGGTGTTGGCATATTTGCGAAGGCGACGGAGTTTGAGCGGTAGAGGGGGTTTGGGTCCCTCTCTCCCTCCCGCCGAGCTTGCGAGGCGGGATTCAGGCGTTTTCGAGGAGTTGAAATGACTATTTTCCACTATGCCGGAAGTCGGAAAAGAAACGGAGGCGAACGGAGGCCACAGAGGTGACCGGACGCTGAACCAGACGCGGTCACGGTTTGATCGGACGTGTCCGATCAGTTCAACGCAGCAGTCAAGAGCGCGGGTGTTAGGGTTTGCAACTGGCGCGTCCGGTCCCTCGCGGAACCGGAGCGTCCGGTCGAGCACCCAGAGAAGTACAGCGCGGCGCGTCCGGTCACACGCGATCGGACGCGTCCGGTCGTGATGGGAGCTCTCTGGATCGCGACCGGACGCTAGCACTGTCACGTCCGGTCGTTGCGTGGAGTGCGTCCGGTCGTTCGAGCGGCGCATCCGATCGATTGTGTTTGACCGTTGGCGCACAGTGACTGTTGGAAGATCGGGCGGTCGTGGTTGAATACGGAGGACACGTGGACGGCGCAGGGCGATCGGATCGCGAAGAGCAACTCTAGTTGAGCGTGTCATTGAGCTACCACACTTGATGGTGGGTTCTTGCGGCATCTTTTGAGAGGCTCGATGTATGACCGATTAGCCGCCGAACTACGAAGTGTTGGTCGACACAACGGGGACGTAGCTTGGTGGCAACCAAGTGAACCTCGGGAGAAAATCACCGTGTCAACATTGTCTACTCTTCTCGGTGGTTTGCTTTCGTGCAACACAAGCTTGTATTTACTTTCATATATATATCGTGCTTGTGTAGTTGCTCTTATTCTAGTTGTGCTTGTGTAGCTAGCTAGATATCTTCTTACTTAGTTTGTGTAGCTAAGTAGTTTGCGCTCTCTAATTTGGCTTGTGTAGTCTTGTTTTTGAGCATTGCTAGTGAGCTTAGGAGCTTTGTGCTTTTGCTTTACTAGTTGTGTAGGAGCTCCCTCGGTTGGCAAAGTACTAGTGCATAGATTTGTGTGACCTTGCTCTAGAATTGATTAGGTGAGCTTTTGGTAAGCTAAGCACCTTAGTTGCTTAATTAGGATCTTTTTGCAAGGTGCTAGAGAACTTAGATAGAGGGGTGTAGTCTTGGCTAGACCGATAAGTTTAATTCCGCATTTGTTTTGGTTAGCCAACGCGTTTAAGTTTTAGAAAGGACTATTCACTCCCCCTCTAGTCCGCCATCTCGGCCCTTCACACTGCTGGATGGCTGCTGATTCTGCTGATCCAGCGAAACGAACAGGGTGTTGGTTTGATCTAACAACATTTTAGAGCCAATTCTCATCATCATCATCACAACAACCTATTTGGTTGCTCTGGGAAACGCATCTGACTAAGGCAACAATGACATGTGTTCAATTTCCATCATATAGGGTCGGATCGGATCGACTAGCTTAGCATGGCTCCGTAGGCAAGGGCGTCAACCAAACACACTCTTAGATGGCATGCTTGCATTGCAATATACTCGAGATGCTAAAAAAAAGATTAAAACAAAAATGAGACTCTGAATATTACTATATGTTCATCCACCCTCATCAGTAGACATATTTGTAAACTTTATATACATGGTATATGACATATACATGCGAGATCAGCAGTATCGGGGAGGCAGGCACATTCTTTCTCCTTTTCTTCCCCCTTCCAGTTGGTTACTATACTTTACGTTTGTACTCTCTTGTGTAATACTAGCTACAATATTAATACACGTATCACATATGTAGTTTTGTGCATTAGGAGTATATATTATTATGTTGTCTGCTTGACCTTTTGGTGGCCGTGCCTGTGTATATGTATGTATAATTATAGATAATAATGACCAAAGCTAGCTTCGGTTAGAACTGCGAGAGGAACTGGAGCTGCTTGAGGATGGGGCTGAGCGCTTCCATGAGCTTCTCGCAGGGGTGGTTATGGACGCCCTCGTAAGTAGTGACCACGATGCTCGTATCCTTGGCCAGGCGCTGCACCTGCTTCTTCACATTGCACGTATGGTGGGTGCACCGGTAGTAGCTCCTGCACGCATGTATCAGCAGCTGCGGCCGTCAGTTTTCCCCAACAGATCGAGATGTCTATATATATAACATTTCGGCTCAAGATCATCCCATCGTAACAAATAATGATCATATATACTTATATAGAGATACGAAGAATTGGTTTCTAGTTTTTGCAACCGTCTCTATAAACAAACGTTTGTACAAATAACGGTTTAAACTTTTAAGAGACACTCATATGCAACTGTACCCTTGAAATATATTTATAGGGGCGTTGGTTTTAGAGTCCGATTTAAGAATAGTTGAATCATTTCTAGAAATGGATTTTTCTTTTGTATTTTTGTTAATTGGCAAGAAAACATATTTACAACCATTTTTCACAAGTTGCCTGTCACAAGAATTTTTTTTGCTTGCGGGCGCGTTTGGTCAGACTTTGATCCTTTTCAACTAAATCTTCAACTCATGAATTTGGGACTAAATGATTGCTACAATCCTTTTGTATTAATATTATCAAATATTGTAATGCATATTTGAGATCCTAAATAAATTCACATGAAAAAATGAATTTAAAATTTTAGATCTCATCGAGAACTACTACAACTTTGGTTTAAGCCTTTTCTCCATCCAAGGTCATTTGGATTTCAAAATCTAAAAACTTAAAATAAATCAAATTTCCTAGTACTTAATGGTTTCAAATAAAAAAGTAGCCAACTACAAAATTTCAGATTTTTTCAAGCACTGTAACTTTGGAATTAGGTTATTTCTCTATCAGAGATCATTTAAAAAAAACCAAATTCTTTGTACTCGCAACCAGCTTAAGAAAACTGCCAATGTATAAACACATCTATACTTTTAGTTTTCTTAAGGCCACCGCCAGTATAAATCTTGGGTTTACATTGACGGTTTTCTTAAAGGTACCACCGGTACAGATTCTATTTACACCGACGGTTTTCATAAGATTACCGCATGCATAAATCTCAGATTTACACGAGCAATCCCTTAAGCCCATCGCCAATATAGATATGTCTACACTAACGGTTTATGGCAATGGCATGGGCTCACACTTTTGTTTCTACTGGATAGCCGGTGAAAAGAACGGGAGGCATCGTCAAAAACCAATTATGTACTAATGGCATGCATATGTTGCATGCTCTATTCCTATGTGAAAACTATTAATACTTTCTTCTTTTGAAATTATAGTTAATTTTAGCTTTATGCTACATCAAACTTCTTGAACTTTAATCAAATTTATAGGAAAATGCTCAACATCTATAATACCAAATTAGTTCCATTATTTTTTGTGAATATATCTTGATAGGGCATTTATTTGAAATTGTAGATTTTAATATATTTTTCTATAAACCTAGCTAAAGTTTAAGAAGTATGACTTAGTACAAAGCAAAAGTAAGCAACAATAATTTAGAATGGAGGAAGTAGATGGCATCATAAGTAGTGTCTTTCCAGGCCATCGACTAGCTATAGATGAACGACATGTATGTTGTCATTTTGAGATATGCATATGCGGACAAGCAAGTAGATGTGTAGATAGAAATTTGGCGAACAACAACACTAGGCGGTGGTTTTATAGACACGAATTACACACACACACGGCTTAGCGCACTCACTGACACACACACGACCGTGCCCATGCTGCCATGCAAATTAGTTCGGGAGCGTTGAACCTCCATCAACATTTGTTTTCTAATTAAATTGTAAAGCGAGATGATGACCTAGCTGATGACATTTGAATGCATGCATATATGCAAACATGCATGCCAATCGAAAGTCGAAACGCATATGTTACATGCACACATGTGCTTTGCAAACACCATATTTCAGCAAGATCATATATGCAATTACGCGTGTGTGCATGGATGCGCCATGCATGCGCCCGATCAAGTCGGTGGCTCTCGGTGCATGTATATGAAATGATTTGAAACGAAAACATGCATGGAGAAATCGAACCTGGGGTGTTCGCTGTTCTTGACGGCCTTCTGCCCGTACTTCCTCCACCGGTAGCCGTCGTCCAGGATGTCGTTGACGCTCCTCGTCTGGAACGCGAACCGCGGCCTGCTTGCCTTCTTCTTCCCAGACCTCCCGCCGGCCGCGCCGCCGCCGCCCTTCGTCGCCTTCTCCTTGCTGCTGCTACTACTCCCTGCGTCGCCGCCGTCGTTCTCCCCGCTCTGGTCCAATAACGACTCCAGGGGCGGTACTTGCTGCAGTAGTCCCGGTGCGAGGGGCCCCATCAAGCTGGCCTGCTGGAGCAGCGCCGACCAGTCCACCATCGGCGGGAGAATCATCGGCGCCGCCGCCGCCACTAGCTGATCAGGCCCCAGGTGAAGAGGAAGGTCGTCGTTATTGCACGCCGACGACGGTTGCTGCTGGAGCGCTGTGATGAGGGTACTGTGCTGGTCATCCGATGGTGGTAACGGTAAGCTCGGCGGCGGCGCATACGGCGGCGACGGCACTGCGAAGTAGGGGAAGCTGGGGAGCGCGTGCGACGACGACGACTCGTCTCCTTGCAGCTGCTGGCCGTTCTCCATTGAATGATCCACTCGTTGTACGGGCGCGCGGCGCCTGCGTTCCTTCTAGCTAGTGGGACGTGTCGTCGTCACGTGTATGGGAGGCGGCTTTGAGAGTTGAGACAACATGTCTTGTGATTTATAGAAGCAACAACTCATCACCAGGCAGGGCCAACGTACGGTCCTTGCAGAGCTAGAGCTAGCTGAAGTGTGAGTGAACGAGAAGGCACCAGAAGATGAGCTAGAGGAGATTTAGTTGGGTAAACGTGCACGCGCAAAGCCTGCAGAGAGAGGGAGAGAGATGATCGAGCAAGTGAGCAACCATATATATATCTCAACTACCCCTGATGCTGGAATGCTGGTGGCTGCTGAATCCGTTCAACCGCCCCGTCCGCCCGGCCCCCGGCTTCCGATCCGGCCCGGCGATGCATGGAGGCTTGCTCCAGACTACTGCCGGGCCGGCCGGCCCTTTATATAAAATAAAATTTTAAAAAGGAGATGATGAGCAGCTGGCGCACGTTTCACGAAGTAGTAAAGCTGAATGAAACGGCCCTCGCGTACGTTATTCTCTGTCTCGTTACTTTAGAGCAAACGATGATCGAGTGCGTACGTGCGTTTCCTTGGAACACAGGTTTTCGTGATCCATGCAGCTTAGGGCCGGTTTAGATCCAAAATTTTTTGCAAAACGGCATTATAGCTCTTTTTGTTGTTATTTGGCAAATATTGTCTAATCATGGTTTAATTAGACTTAAAAAATTCGTCTCGTCCATTTCGTCTAAACTGTGTAATTAGTTTTATTTTTTATCTATATTTAATGCTTCATGCATGTGTCCAAAGATTCGATTTGACAGGGAATCTGAAAAAATTTGTAAAATTTTCTGGAAAAACTAAACAGGGCCTTAGTTGCAGTTCTATACCGTGCATTATATGCAAAACGATGGAACAGAAGCATCCATTCTGTCATTTCTGCGGACTGGTAGATCGTGTTTGGTGAGGCGCCGCACGGGCGCACGCATGTGTCCTTCATTCAGTCCTTGCCTAAAAAATGCGTGTGAAAACCAGAATCTGCAGGTATTTGCTTGCCAGGCTTCCAACCAAATAGTTTTTGAGCTACCTAGCTTATATCGATCTGTATCGATAGATACGACCTCTGTGCAATTGGATATAGCTCTGATCGCATTGTCATCAAGAAGCTACCAAAAAAATGGAGTACTTATATGCAAGTACACACATATTATATACTGTATATATAGCTAGTCCGATCCAATGATGCGTGCCTGACGAGTGACGACGTAGACATGATTACATAGTAAATAGCAGCAGGGGTTTACGTGTCCCGACAAACAAGCGCTCTGTGTAACTGTGTTACACGACATCTAGGACAGGTACGAAATTCGTTGGAAGTGACTGTGTGTATCACTATTATATATTATTGTTGCTCCCCATATGATGTATGCGCACATTATTCATGTATTTTGCTCGATGACTTATATGCATCCATGTAAGACTCGAGGCTTGAAGTTGTCATCATACGCCACCATAATCCTGAATTACCTTGAGTACCCAAAGCTGTCAAGAAAAATAACTAAACCGTTAAGGAAATGATTATTGGCCACAAACCGTTAAGCAAAGCCCGTCAAGGATAGAAGATAAGAAAAAATTGATTTTTCTTGGTGATTCTAGCACTCAACGATGATTCGTAGCCATCAAGGAAATCAGTTTCCTTGAGTGCCAGCAACCTCAAAGGAAATATAGAATAAGAGCAAAAAAAAGTGTTTCTCGGGTTGAAATACACTTACCAGTGCATCTCAATGTAACTTGTGACTTAGTGAATTATTCTTTTCTTTTGCAATCTTGTAATGAATATTTGAGATCCTAAATAATTTCAAATGTAAAAAGTTTTAGATCTCGTCGAATACTACAACTTTGCTTTATGATGAATCTCCATCTGAGGTCATTTGAAAAAATAAAAAAAGAGTTTTAAAGCTTTGAGAATTTCCTTGGGGGTTTCCAATTACACCCCAGAAAATATGAATTACCTTGGCGGTTTCGTATAGCACTCAAGGAAATATGAATTACCTTGGCGGTTTTGAATAGCGTCAAAGGAATGAGCAATTACCTTGGCCGCTTGTAATAACACTCAAGAAAAGACCCATATTCCTTGGCGGGTTACTTTAACCTCCAAGGAATATATGTTTTTTGAGATTCAGTAACACCGCCAAGAAAACTATACTTTTCTTGGCGGTTTTGTTTTGACTCTCAAGAAAATTCCTAACCCTCAAGGTAATTCAGGATTGTGGTAGTGTTACCTTCCAGAATCCAGAGCAATAAATTGGAATTTTGAAGGATTCCAATTCTATATGTATGTTCCCTTTGAGATAATTGACATATAAAGTGAATTAAAGACATTCTCTCATCAGTTTAATTTTTTGGCTTGCATAATCTATATCAATATATGTACCTAATATTAGAGAGTGATGGATAATGTCTTGGGTTGGAATATGTACCTAATTCCAGACTCTTGGGTCGAGGAGCATACATATATGTTCCAATTCTATATGTATGCTCCTTCGCATTATTCCATGTCTAAGGGCTGTGGGAGCCTCAACGTTAGGAAAAGTAAATAATTGCACTCGACTTCTATTTCCAAGTTTAAAGCCCAAGGGAGCCCTGCGTTAGGGAAGCACATTTTACTAACAACTTAAGTTTTTGAGGGGAGCACATTTTTCTAATACCTTAAGTTTATTAGTTGAACTAGTCGGAGCATGCAATTCAATAAAAGACAAAAGATTGCACTGTATGACATTCCTTTAGATTCCTATGTAAAAAAATTTGATAAGTTGGAAACCCCGGCCATAAGATGGCTTAATGATGTGCACACGGGGATTCGAACCGTGGTTGCTAGCTCAACTCAATGCATTTCTTTAGATATCAGAAATTTCTATCCAATTTCTACATGAGTTTTGTGATCAATCATCCATTATTATAAGTCGAGCCAAAGGCTAAATATAGTTGCCAACAAATTGCAGAACAATTAGCATGAATCATTAAGAGTTTTGGAGAAAAACTAACATGTGGCCGGACCTGTGGAAACATCTTTTTTGTTTGCTGCCCTATTCAAATTCTTACTTTGGAAATTTTTCATGTAATTTCAAGCTTCTGTGTTGTAACAGAACCGACCAAATTATAAGAGCACAAGTACGAAAACAAGCACCGAAGCGCTCAAATTTTCAAACTTGAGCCCATATAATCCCGGTAGTCAATCGAAATCACGAAGGATTTCAAACCAAACTGCTTACAACCAGGATCGCATCATTCAACATACAACATCATACGATACATTTCACAAGTAGTCCAGAAATAAGTTTACACCACGGAGTAGCAAATATTACAAACCAAGTTTGAAAGTAGCGGAAGCATAACACACACATTAGTTAATTAATACTGCCAGTCTGGATGATCGACATCTCGCAAAAGCATGAGGAAAGTACATAAAGACGATCACGCCCTTGTGATCTAGTCATCATCACCCGCAGGGTGGAGACACGTCTTGCAGAATCCCTGATAAAGCATGTCATCTGCAACAGGAGGGAATAAACCCTGAGTACTGGAATGTACTCAGCTAGACTTACCCGTCGAAAACCAGAAATAAGGTGACACCAAGGATTATGCAAGGCTTACACAAGAGGCTAGCTGACATAACATTTTGCATAAAGGCATAAGTAATTTAAACTCTTATCACCTGTACTAGCAGTTATTTTTAGCATTTACCTGTCATCTATCTTAGCACATGTACTAAACATTCACTTGAGTATAATCAAACAACATTATTATTATATCCATAGCAGGTATACCATTGCGGCAACATCATATCATTTATTTAACCATCTGTTCATTTAATGAGATCTACGTTGCCGCTGCTCAAGTCAAGTGCTCACTAACCGGGAGCGACGGCGATTCGAATCGAATTCCTATCCAGCTGGAGGGGTATTTCTAACACTCACCGAGTCACGCCTGGCGAAGGCTGCTCAGGTCATCTTTTGTACAGTTCAGGAATCGCGGGCCCGAATAATGTCGCGTCCCCAAGGGCGACACTCTGCCAGGTGATAGGGACTCTAACCCCCCCTTGGTCTCACGCCAATGTCCCCAAGCACATCCTTTCTCTCCTCCAAGATGCAACCTACCATTCGATTCCCGGCCTGAACCATACTACTCGACTTCGCGGTCGGAACGACTTATCCGGCCAACTAAGTGTCAGACTGCGTTCAACATGACTCAAGGACGTACAGCGAATCGGTCCTTAAACGACTCAGACGGGCATAGCTCCACACCCAAGACGTGAAGTGTCTTGCGGCTGTACTATCGAACTCCCGCCCGGTCTCAATTTCATTTTTAAGCATGGTTCCATCCACGATAGCCATAAAGCCACTCGTGACTCCTTCCTACATCTCGCGGATGACCGGAAATCACCCGACTTCTACCGTACTAAGCAGGGCTAAGCATTGACACGTGCCTAAACCTAAAATAGGATTAAGTACGATATCTGGACAAGGACAGGTGTAATGCAACAAGTGTTTTCATATAACTCCTATAACTTAATGCAGTAAACAATTAAAAGTACTCAAGATTAATTTATAAAACAGTAGGTTCAGCATGCACCGGGGCTTGCCTTTCAGAAAGGTTGCAGGCCTGTGGTCCGGGCACTCAAGAAGGTCTTCAGCGACGTCTCCTTCGCCGACTGGTTCCTCGGGCTCCTGCTGCTCCTGGTTCTCCTCCGGAATTACTGGCTCGAATTCGAGGAGTGTCACCCCCTCCGGTACACCTATTGCATGAGTGCACAATAAATATAATGGATGCATAAATGGGTGCAACATGCTCGGAATGGAATGCATTTCAGAATAAAATACTCTATTCAAGTTATTTTACTAGTACGTGCAAATCTCTTCTCTAGTAGAGAAGTACTCACCTAATCTACTTAGCCTAAGATAAAGCTGCTCATCCTCAGTTAAGGCCCTAACACCTAACAAATACAAAAGTAGCATGTCTTAGGATATTACACCATATCAAACAGCAAAACACCACAGAAAGCATTCTGGACAGCAGCTACTTGTTTTTATCACAACTGAAGATTTACAATTCCAAAAGATATGATCTAAGACAATCTGGAAAGCCTAAGAAATACTCTACAATTCATTTTCAGACCTCAACCCCAAACTCATAAGTTTTCCACATCAAACTTCACAAGTTCCAGAATCTGTCCTCTCAAAACAGAGAGTAGCAGATTCTGAACTGCCACTTAAAACAACAGTAACTCTCAAACTACAAAGCCAAATGTTCCCAAATTTTGACACAAGCTAGTTCATCAAGTTTACTGTGACTTTGATATTTACAAGTTTTCCAGCAACAAACTTTATCAAAGGTCAAACTTAGAAATACTTCCAGCTGTCCAGAAAACATAAAATTACAAAGGTTAAATATTTGTTGATATGGCCAAAGTCTCCTAAAACCAAACGAATGTTACTAACAGTTCACATTAGGTATAAAAACACCAGAAAGTAAGGTGGAACCAATTAGAATATTTATTTAACCCCATTTCTTAATTTACTTAATTATTTAGGTGGAATTTTAAACATATAGGTAAACTGCTCCTAAAATTCTACAAAAATTACAGGGGACTCTCTGACCTCAAAATAGACTACAGTAAAAATTTGAACAAGTTTTATTCACAGAAACTCCCTACACAAAATTCACAAGCTAATAAGGCTGATTTTTGCATAATTAGGAAACCCTATTGAAAAGTGTCAAACAACAGATTTCATATTTTTCTTAGACACTTTAAGATACCAAGACATTCTCCAAAAATTTACAATAACATTGCACATGTAGAAAAATTATAAAAATTACTTCAATTATTTCCTAGAATAAAATGATAGCCTTAAAACTTGAAAATTACTTAAGCACTGATGCCCAAATTTTTACCATAGCTAGGACTAGCATAGAGTAACCTACCCACCAAATTTCATAATTTATGGAACACTACAGCTCAAGTTATAAATTAAGCAAATTTGCATGCAATCCAAAACACATTTAAAGGATCTAATAAATTCTTACAGAATTTAAACATCTCATGCCAGATCCATATTTTTCTAAAATACTACACATCCAATAGATTCTAACAAAATTTATTTCATGATTTTTGGATCACTAAAACCCTAGATTCCTATTTTTCCAACTAGTACAACAATCAGTATCAAAATAATAAAAATTCATTTTCACTTCGGACGATTGGGCCGGCCCGGAAACGAACTCGGCCCACAACGTTTTTTCCCGCGCGCTCGGCCCGCTCAGCGCCCCTGCCTGCGCGCGCGACGCTGACGGTGGGCCCCCGCGGTCAGTGACCGAAACAGGGGAGCCGACACCCCGCGAGCTCCGGTGAGCTCGAGCTCGCCGGAGAAGGGCTCGCGCGGCTCACCGAACACGGCATCGTGCTCTCCGTCACCTGGCGCACTGATTGGTACCCGTAGGATGAATGTGAATGGGGTGGAGAGGGCCTGCCACCGTGCGCGGCGGCCGGTGACCTCCGGTGGCGGCGCACCGTCGCCGGTGAAGAAGCATAGTGCGGTTTGGGCTCGGTACGAGCTTCACCGGGGCAAGGTGGTTCCGTTTTGCGAGTAAGGGGAGATGGAGACGGGCCCGAAGCACCCCGACCACGGTGAGGTCCCATGGCGGGCTCCGGCGACCCCTCGGAGGCGGAGAAGAAGATAATGCAGCTCACCTAGGGTCCAATCGTGGGTTTCGGTAGGTCCAGGGGGTGGAGGGTGTCGAGGCGGAGGAACTGGCGAGCTCAGGCGGCCGGTGGTGTGGCGTGGCTCACGGTCGAGCTCGTCGGAGAAGAAAGGGGAATGGCGGCTCGGTTCTTTCCCTTTTGCAAACGAGAGGGAAGGAGGAGGAGGGAATGGATGGTTGATGTCGGGGCGACCGCAGAGGTGACCTTCATGCGCTCGGCAGCTGGCCAAGGCGCCAGGTCGCGCGCGGCGCGTGGAGGACACGCGGCGGCGTTCACCTGCCCGGGCGCCACGACACGCCGTGTCATTTGACTGAACCCGATTGCAGGTCCGCGATGGTCGACTGACAGAGCAATTTTTCCACCGAATATCTCCTAAACCGGTTCGAGTTAGGAGCAGATGATAACATCAAATTTGTAGGGCTTTGTGAGGTCAACAACTTTGTCAATTGATGTTTGGGCTGGTTCGGCTTATATTTGAAACTACATGGCCTCAAAGTAGTGCTCGGTGAAACTGAAACCGGGTTTCAGTTAACGATGCCGACTGACAGCTCATGTTCATGGCACGATATCTCTTGAACCATTGAGAACCAGGCTTGGGTAATATTGACAAAGTGGTAGGGCTACATGTGATCTACAAGTTTGTCAATATGAGTGAAGGCTGGTTTGGCTTGGTTTGCAAACTACAAGCTTCTAAAGTAGACATCAGTGAAACTGTAAGGTCCAATTCCAGACTTAGAAAAATTCTAAGTCCTGGGATTACACCACTAGCTGACTTGTGGGCCACTTTTGAGCATGTTGTGGTCATTTTCATGAGATGGCCATATTAGAACTTTTGTTCCTCATGAAATTCTCTACAACTTTGCTTAAGAGCACTCCTTCATGCAAGATCTCTAAATTGGACTTTTTAATTGGTCAAACCAGAGCACTCTAGGGTTCCAAACTTGGTCAACCACATTTGAAAGGGCAATTTGGTAATTTTGGTCAACATGAACATTGTTCCAAATGTTATCCTAAGTATAACTAAGGTGTTGTAGGTCATGATTGGCTACTTTACCTTTTTGTTACACCAACCCCCCAAGTATTTTATAGAATCAATCAAACAAACCCTAAACAAACACATGAATTGCATTACATGAAATACTAAACATGGATTATGCATGTCATGCTTATGCAAATGCAATGCAATTAAGGACTAAACACTTGAGGTGTTACAGCCCTCCCCCCTTATAAAAATCTCGTCCCGAGATTTGGAAAGCGTACCATTTTTCATAGAATTCTTTATAACCATCCCGCAAATAATCCTCCCGTTCCCACGTAGCATCACTCTCACTCCCCTGATTACTCCACATCACTTTGTACCACTTAACCACTTTGCTTCTAGTTACTCGTTCCTGAGTATCGATCACTCGGACCGGCTTTTCTTCATAGGTTAGGTCGGATTCCAGCCTGATATCACCTAAAGGAACTTGTTCCTCAGGAACTCGAAGACACTTTTTAAGCTGAGATACATGGAAAACGTTGAATATGGCACTCATTTCAGGAGGCAACTGGATTTTGTACGCAACAGCTCCACTCTTGCCTATGATCTGGAAGGGGCCCACGTACCTTGGCGCAAGTTTCCGCTTAACACCAAAACGTTGGACACTTTTCATTGGAGAAACTTTCAAATACACGAAGTCTCCAACTTCAAACTCGAGTGGCTTTCTACGACGATCAGCATAGCTTTTCTGTCTAGCTTGGGCTGCAGCCATATGTTTTTGGATGGTACGGACTTGTTCCTCAGCTTCATGAACAAAATCAATACCATAATACCTTCTCTCCCCAGCTTCTACCCAGTTTAGTGGAGTTCGACACTTTCGACCGTACAAAGCTTTGAATGGGGCCATCTTAATACTCTCTTGATAACTGTTATTGTACGAGAATTCGGCTAAAGGTAACCATTTTTCCCAAGAACCCTTGGATGAAATGACGCATGCTCGCAACAGATCTTCCAAGATTTGGTTAACTCGTTCTGTCTGTCCCGATGTCTGGGGGTGATAAGCAGAGCTTCTCACTAACTTGGTTCCCAGAAGGTGATGCAAATGCTCCCAAAAGCGAGCAGTGAACTGGGGACCACGATCAGAAACGATAGTACGAGGTATCCCATGAAGCCGGACTATCTGATTGAAGTACAACTCAGCATAGTCAGTGGGACGATAGTCCACTCTCACTGGGATGAAGTGAGCTGATTTGGTCAAACGATCAACAATTATCCAAATAGAGTTATGATTTTTGACAGTAGGAGGAAGTCCGACAATGAAATCCATACTTATCTCTTCCCATTTCCAGCCTGGAATGGAAAGTGGCTGAAGCAACCCAGCTTTCATGTGCACAGCTTTAACTCTACAACAGGTGTCACATCTAGCAACATATGCAGCTATCTCTTTCCGCATCTTGGTCCACCAATAAAATGGCTTCAAATCATAATACATCTTATTACTACCAGGATGGATGGACAACTTAGAGGAGTGTGCTTCAGACAAAATATCATTTCGAAGCTCCCGGTCCTTAGGCACAACTAACCTATCCTTGAACCATAGTACACCCTCTTCATCTATCCTGAAATGTGTAGTCTCTTGCTCTTTCATCTTACGCTTGATGTGGAATATACCAGTGTCAGTCTTTTGGAGCTCAATAATTCTGCTTTTGAGAGTACAACTGACAGTAATGTTGTACAAGACTGCTGGATGTAGAAGGCGAGATCGGTGAAAATCAGTTTCAACTAAGGAATGGCAATGAGACTTACGGCTTAAAGCATCCGCAACTACATTTGCCTTTCCTGGATGATAGTGCACTTGAAGGTTATAATCTTTAATCAACTCGAGCCATCTTCTTTGACGCATATTCAACTCAGGTTGGGTGAAGATGTATTTGAGGCTTTTGTGGTCGGTATAGATGTTGCAGACATTGCCCAGCAGATAATGTCGCCAGGCTTTCAAAGCATGAACAACTGCAGCCAGTTCTAAGTCATGCGTTGGATAATTCACCTCATGCTTCCGAAGTTGTCGAGAAGTATATGCAATTACCCGGCCTTCCTGCATCAACACACCTCCCAAACCTATGCCTGAGGCATCACAATAAACATCAAATGGTTTCTCGATATCCGGTTGTGCCAAAACCGGAGCTGAGGTTAGGAGGGTTCGCAGTTGGTGAAAAGCCGCGTCACACTCAGGAGTCCAGACAAACCTGGTGTCTTTTTGCAGCAACCGAGTCATTGGCTTGGCTATTTTAGAGAAATCCGGGATGAAGCGACGATAATAGCCAGCCAAACCAAGAAAACTCCGGACCTCGTGAACCGAGATAGGAGCCTTCCAGTTCAGTACTTCCTGTACCTTGGCGGGGTCCACCATAATTCCTCCATCGGATAACACATGCCCAAGGAAAGGTACTTCACGAAGCCAGAATTCGCACTTACTGAACTTTGCATATAGTTGATGTTCACGCAGTCTTGTGAGGACTATGCGCAGATGTTCAGCGTGATCCTCCTCATTCACAGAGTATACCAGGATGTCATCAATAAATACCACCACAAACTTGTCCAATTCAGGCATAAACACCGAATTCATCAAGTACATGAAGTGTGCGGGGGCATTTGTCAAGCCGAAGGACATAACAAGATATTCATAAAGACCGTATCTGGTAGAAAAGGCTGTCTTTGGAACATCTTCCGGGCGAATTTTAATTTGATGGTAGCCCGATCTTAGATCGATCTTGGAGAAAACTTTAGCTTTAGACAACTGATCGAACAAGATGTCGATTCGCGGTAGAGGGTACTTATTTTTGACAGTGACTGCATTGAGAGGTCTATAATCTACGCACATCCGCAACGACTGATCCTTCTTCTTTACAAAGATAGCAGGACATCCCCACGGCGATGAACTAGGACGAATCAACCCTTTCTTCAAAAGTTCATTCAATTGCACCTTAAGTTCAGCGAGTTCATTTGGAGGCATCCTATAGGGTCTCCTAGAGATGGGAGCCGTGCCAGGCAACAACTCAATTTTAAACTCCACATCCCGATCCGGAGGGAGCCCCGGCAATTCATCGGGAAAAACGTCCGGAAACTCATTTACTACTGGAATTTCGGCCAACGCCTTTGCTTGTACAGCATGAATTTCCCCCGACAATTCAACCTTTCTGGGAAGTTGTACTAGAAAACCATTTTGATCTGTAGGATCTCTGAGCATAACTACTCGAGCAGATGTGTCAATGAGTACCCCATTCTGACTCATCCAATTCATGCCCAAGATAACATCTATGTCTAAACCAGGTAAAACCAATAGGGCAAGCGAATAACTTCGCCCTTCTATCTCAAACTTAAGGTTCCCCACTACTTTGTTTGTGGAAATATTCCCACTTGCAGCGCTAATACAATAACCCACACCTTCAACAGTATGCAACTTGTGTGCAAATTTAGATGCAAACTTAGGACTGATAAAGGAATGCGAAGCACCTGAATCAAAAAGTACCACTGCGGGGTGTTGGTCAACTAGAAACTTACCAGCGGTGACCACCTCACCAGATGGAATTTCCTCAATGCTGTTATAATGGGCGTGTCCCTGACGACTACCTTGGTTGACATTTTTCTTAGGGTACGGACAGTTCCTGGACCAATGTCCTGGCTTGTTACAGTTCCAGCAAGGCATGTTGCTAGGAGGAACACTGGAGCTGCCTTGGCCCGCATTACTCTTTGGCAGAGCCACTGTATATGCTTTACGAAACCCAGTCTTTGCAGCAGGCTTTTTCTGCGGCGGACGGAACTTTGTATTCTGAGCAGGAGGGCGAGGAGGAGCTCTCGGGGCAGCTGGAGCTCGAGACTGTGAAGCACTCGCCTCAATGGCCCTCTTGCGGCTCTTAGAAGCAGAATAGATAGCATTGTTGTTCTCCTGAGTTAGAGCATCACTGATGAAATCATTGAAAGTAGTACATTTGCTAGTGCCCATTGTTTTCATTAGTTTTGGGCCGAGGCCCCTTTTGAAGCTAGCAATCTTTTTGGCATCGGTATCCACAAACTCAGTGGCATACCTTGCCAGGTTGTTGAAGGATTGCAGGTATTCAGTCAAGCTTTTATTGCCCTGCGACAGCCTCATAAACTCTGTGTGCTTGATTGCCATAAGACCTGGAGGAATATAATTTCCCCGGAATGCCGCCTTAAACTGATCCCAAGCAATCGGTACATGGGCAGGCAGCGTAGAACGATAATGGCTCCACCAAATACCCGCTGGACCATGCAACTGGTGAGAAGCATATTCAGTCTTTAACTCATCAGTCAGGCGAAGCAGACGAAACTTTTGCTCAATAGTATTTAACCACTCATCAGCTTGCAGTGGTTCTTCCGCTTCCTTGAAGAGCGGGGGCTTAGTATCCAGAAAGTCCTTGAAATCACTATATTGATTGGGTTCTGGGCCCTGGCGGCCAGGACGAGCCTCCCGGTTAGCCAGCTGGCGCATAGCATCCGCCAACATGCGCTGCCCTTCGACCACCGTCTGCATCAATTCGGCCGGAGTAGGTGGTGGCGGAGGGGGTGGCTGTTCCTCATCCTCATTGCCACGACCCCGACGAAGATTGTACGACATCTACAAAATGCATAGCCAATGAGCACTGACGATGTGGGAAACTTGTAGATGAATTATTGTAAATATGTCAAACTGACTTCATGAAATAGACTTCTCATAATAATTAAGGCACAATAATTCACCACAACCGCACAATCCATTCAAGCGCATCATTTGACAAGATCGTACTTGGTAATCCAACAAGATGCTCTTTGATGAAGGCTTGCTCACAGGGAGCACAACGGTTACCGGACCGTTTACGTTGCTATCTATGTGATTTTTGACCTTTTGCACGGTACTTGGATTCGATCTCAAGATTTTTAGTTGACTGCGAAAGGCTACTTCAAACTGACCACAAAAAGACTTCTCAATGAAGAGTTCCATGGTGGATCATGACTAGCCACCTCGATACCTGCGCGTGCCAAGCAGCAAGCCTTATGTCGCGCGCCATAGGAGGCCCTCGGTTTCGTCACGGCACCGAAGGGTGCTAATCGTGACACCATCATCGAACGCAACATAATAAGACATCAAGTTGTGATCGAAATTAACAGGTTCAAACTACATTCAGGAAACATACGGTTCAGCCTTACATCCCAAAGTCAAGTTATTACAAGGCCTCACTCCTTTACAGGGAGGGCACAAAAGACGATCCTAACATTAAAGGCACGTGATGACTACTCTAAGCATCATCCTCCGAGTCGGTGTCATGGATCTCCCCATCGTCCTCATCACTAACAGGCTCTAACTCCTCATCTTCTTCTTCTTCTTCTGGTGCTTCTGCAGGTGGGGCATCCTGTGGTCCATCAACCTCCACTTCATCATCATCCTCAGCCATGAAGATTCCCGAACCCATGTCCTCATCGACGTTGTTGTTTCGAGGCAACAGGGGATTAAGCTCGTTGTTCAGGCGGTGCACTTCTTCATGAAGGTTGTCATTGTACTCTTCAGCATTTTCTAACTGTTGCTCGAGCTCAAACTGGCGAGCTCTCAGAACGTTCTCCTCGTGCCAGGCTTCATCCCTCTGTTCCATCACACGGACCAACATGCGTTGACAGTTGCGGTTTGCCACTGTCAACCTCTGGACTGCAAGCGTTTCTTGATCACGATCATGAATCACTTGTTCCAGTTGTTGCCGTGCTGCATCCCTAGCAGCCGTCACCTCTGTCAGCTCTACCCTCAGCCTTTCCACCTCAGTAGGCTCAGGGCGGGGCTCACGTGGTGCGAGCTGGTGACGCGGTGCCCTGCCCCCAGTGGACTTACGAGCGGTCCTCTTGGTACGTGCCATCTGTAGCAACAAGATAAGATACGACTTAAAGTGAGGATCATTTAGGGGATACGAAATTTACTTTAGTCGGGAGTACAGAAATTTTTAAGGAGGGAGTAAATGATATGTATGATATAATTAAACATGATGCATGCACGTTTCGTACGTCCTCTCCCTTAGTAGAAACCTAAAGTTCTAACGCTAGGCGGTGGCATACATACGTTCTCTCATATAAGCGAAACTATCGGTCTACTCGTTACGCTGTTAGCGTACCTGCAGAAAACTTCATTGCAGCCCAACAATTCCCAATATAAGCACACAAGAAAGCAGTAATTTAAATACTTTCCATATATACATCCCCAAATGTATATACTTCAGTATCAAGCTACCCGATATAAAGGTTCCCACAATTAAGTGCTTTTACATAGTTACATGGTTTAAACATGTAAAGATGTAAGTCACCACAACTACTCTCCCCTAGACCGCCGGTTGGACGATCATGCTCTCACAACTCACACTTACCAGAGCATCGAGGTAATTGATCCATACATTACCACCCAAGTGGATGGCATCCATACAATATCACGCCGTATGGACGACGAAATAAAAACAAACAAGGCCCCCAAGTTAGTCTTTATAATAAGCCACCTAAGAGTCCTTATTTGGGCTAAGGGATGTGATCACTGGCATACCTAAAAATAATTTTTAGTGTTTTAACCCTTTTTCATAATCAAATATTTTTGTTTTTAAATACTCATATGATGTGTTTAATGTTGAATTATGCTCCGATACCAGCTGTAACAGAACCGACCAAATTATAAGAGCACAAGTACGAAAACAAGCACCGAAGCGCTCAAATTTTCAAACTTGAGCCCATATAATCCCGGTAGTCAATCGAAATCACGAAGGATTTCAAACCAAACTGCTTACAACCAGGATCGCATCATTCAACATACAACATCATACGATACATTTCACAAGTAGTCCAGAAATAAGTTTACACCACGGAGTAGCAAATATTACAAACCAAGTTTGAAAGTAGCGGAAGCATAACACACACATTAGTTAATTAATACTGCCAGTCTGGATGATCGACATCTCGCAAAAGCATGAGGAAAGTACATAAAGACGATCACGCCCTTGTGATCTAGTCATCATCACCCGCAGGGTGGAGACACGTCTTGCAGAATCCCTGATAAAGCATGTCATCTGCAACAGGAGGGAATAAACCCTGAGTACTGGAATGTACTCAGCTAGACTTACCCGTCGAAAACCAGAAATAAGGTGACACCAAGGATTATGCAAGGCTTACACAAGAGGCTAGCTGACATAACATTTTGCATAAAGGCATAAGTAATTTAAACTCTTATCACCTGTACTAGCAGTTATTTTTAGCATTTACCTGTCATCTATCTTAGCACCTGTACTAAACATTCACTTGAGTATAATCAAACAACATTATTATTATATCCATAGCAGGTATACCATTGCGGCAACATCATATCATTTATTTAACCATCTGTTCATTTAATGAGATCTACGTTGCCGCTGCTCAAGTCAAGTGCTCACTAACCGGGAGCGACGGCGATTCGAATCGAATTCCTATCCAGCTGGAGGGGTATTTCTAACACTCACCGAGTCACGCCTGGCGAAGGCTGCTCAGGTCATCTTTTGTACAGTTCAGGAATCGCGGGCCCGAATAATGTCGCGTCCCCAAGGGCGACACTCTGCCAGGTGATAGGGACTCTAACCCCCCCTTGGTCTCACGCCAATGTCCCCAAGCACATCCTTTCTCTCCTCCAAGATGCAACCTACCATTCGATTCCCGGCCTGAACCATACTACTCGACTTCGCGGTCGGAACGACTTATCCGGCCAACTAAGTGTCAGACTGCGTTCAACATGACTCAAGGACGTACAGCGAATCGGTCCTTAAACGACTCAGACGGGCATAGCTCCACACCCAAGACGTGAAGTGTCTTGCGGCTGTACTATCGAACTCCCGCCCGGTCTCAATTTCATTTTTAAGCATGGTTCCATCCACGATAGCCATAAAGTCACTCGTGACTCCTTCCTACATCTCGCGGATGACCGGAAATCACCCGACTTCTACCGTACTAAGCAGGGCTAAGCATTGACACGTGTCTAAACCTAAAATAGGATTAAGTACGATATCTGGACAAGGACAGGTGTAATGCAACAAGTGTTTTCATATAACTCCTATAACTTAATGCAGTAAACAATTAAAAGTACTCAAGATTAATTTATAAAACAGTAGGTTCAGCATGCACCGGGGCTTGCCTTTCAGAAAGGTTGCAGGCCTGTGGTCCGGGCACTCAAGAAGGTCTTCAGCGACGTCTCCTTCGCCGACTGGTTCCTCGGGCTCCTGCTGCTCCTGGTTCTCCTCCGGAATTACTGGCTCGAATTCGAGGAGTGTCACCCCCTCCGGTACACCTATTGCATGAGTGCACAATAAATATAATGGATGCATAAATGGGTGCAACATGCTCGGAATGGAATGCATTTCAGAATAAAATACTCTATTCAAGTTATTTTACTAGTACGTGCAAATCTCTTCTCTAGTAGAGAAGTACTCACCTAATCTACTTAGCCTAAGATAAAGCTGCTCATCCTCAGTTAAGGCCCTAACACCTAACAAATACAAAAGTAGCATGTCTTAGGATATTACACCATATCAAACAGCAAAACACCACAGAAAGCATTCTGGACAGCAGCTACTTGTTTTTATCACAACTGAAGATTTACAATTCCAAAAGATATGATCTAAGACAATCTGGAAAGCCTAAGAAATACTCTACAATTCATTTTCAGACCTCAACCCCAAACTCATAAGTTTTCCACATCAAACTTCACAAGTTCCAGAATCTGTCCTCTCAAAACAGAGAGTAGCAGATTCTGAACTGCCACTTAAAACAACAGTAACTCTCAAACTACAAAGCCAAATGTTCCCAAATTTTGACACAAGCTAGTTCATCAAGTTTACTGTGACTTTGATATTTACAAGTTTTCCAGCAACAAACTTTATCAAAGGTCAAACTTAGAAATACTTCCAGCTGTCCAGAAAACATAAAATTACAAAGGTTAAATATTTGTTGATATGGCCAAAGTCTCCTAAAACCAAACGAATGTTACTAACAGTTCACATTAGGTATAAAAACACCAGAAAGTAAGGTGGAACCAATTAGAATATTTATTTAACCCCATTTCTTAATTTACTTAATTATTTAGGTGGAATTTTAAACATATAGGTAAACTGCTCCTAAAATTCTACAAAAATTACAGGGGACTCTCTGACCTCAAAATAGACTACAGTAAAAATTTGAACAAGTTTTATTCACAGAAACTCCCTACACAAAATTCACAAGCTAATAAGGCTGATTTTTGCATAATTAGGAAACCCTATTGAAAAGTGTCAAACAACAGATTTCATATTTTTCTTAGACACTTTAAGATACCAAGACATTCTCCAAAAATTTACAATAACATTGCACATGTAGAAAAATTATAAAAATTACTTCAATTATTTCCTAGAATAAAATGATAGCCTTAAAACTTGAAAATTACTTAAGCACTGATGCCCAAATTTTTACCATAGCTAGGACTAGCATAGAGTAACCTACCCACCAAATTTCATAATTTATGGAACACTACAGCTCAAGTTATAAATTAAGCAAATTTGCATGCAATCCAAAACACATTTAAAGGATCTAATAAATTCTTACAGAATTTAAACATCTCATGCCAGATCCATATTTTTCTAAAATACTACACATCCAATAGATTCTAACAAAATTTATTTCATGATTTTTGGATCACTAAAACCCTAGATTCCTATTTTTCCAACTAGTACAACAATCAGTATCAAAATAATAAAAATTCATTTTCACTTCGGACGATTGGGCCGGCCCGGAAACGAACTCGGCCCACAACGTTTTTTCCCGCGCGCTCGGCCCGCTCAGCGCCCCTGCCTGCGCGCGCGACGCTGACGGTGGGCCCCCGCGGTCAGTGACCGAAACAGGGGAGCCGACACCCCGCGAGCTCCGGTGAGCTCGAGCTCGCCGGAGAAGGGCTCGCGCGGCTCACCGAACACGGCATCGTGCTCTCCGTCACCTGGCGCACTGATTGGTACCCGTAGGATGAATGGGAATGGGGTGGAGAGGGCCTGCCACCGTGCGCGGCGGCCGGTGACCTCCGGTGGCGGCGCACCGTCGCCGGTGAAGAAGCATAGTGCGGTTTGGGCTCGGTACGAGCTTCACCGGGGCAAGGTGGTTCCGTTTTGCGAGTAAGGGGAGATGGAGACGGGCCCGAAGCACCCCGACCACGGTGAGGTCCCATGGCGGGCTCCGGCGACCCCTCGGAGGCGGAGAAGAAGATAATGCAGCTCACCTAGGGTCCAATCGTGGGTTTCGGTAGGTCCAGGGGGTGGAGGGTGTCGAGGCGGAGGAACTGGCGAGCTCAGGCGGCCGGTGGTGTGGCGTGGCTCACGGTCGAGCTCGTCGGAGAAGAAAGGGGAATGGCGGCTCGGTTCTTTCCCTTTTGCAAACGAGAGGGAAGGAGGAGGAGGGAATGGATGGTTGATGTCGGGGCGACCGCAGAGGTGACCTTCATGCGCTCGGCAGCTGGCCAAGGCGCCAGGTCGCGCGCGGCGCGTGGAGGACACGCGGCGGCGTTCACCTGCCCGGGCGCCACGACACGCCGTGTCATTTGACTGAACCCGATTGCAGGTCCGCGATGGTCGACTGACAGAGCAATTTTTCCACCGAATATCTCCTAAACCGGTTCGAGTTAGGAGCAGATGATAACATCAAATTTGTAGGGCTTTGTGAGGTCAACAACTTTGTCAATTGATGTTTGGGCTGGTTCGGCTTATATTTGAAACTACATGGCCTCAAAGTAGTGCTCGGTGAAACTGAAACCGGGTTTCAGTTAACGATGCCGACTGACAGCTCATGTTCATGGCACGATATCTCTTGAACCATTGAGAACCAGGCTTGGGTAATATTGACAAAGTGGTAGGGCTACATGTGATCTACAAGTTTGTCAATATGAGTGAAGGCTGGTTTGGCTTGGTTTGCAAACTACAAGCTTCTAAAGTAGACATCAGTGAAACTGTAAGGTCCAATTCCAGACTTAGAAAAATTCTAAGTCCTGGGATTACACCACTAGCTGACTTGTGGGCCACTTTTGAGCATGTTGTGGTCATTTTCATGAGATGGCCATATTAGAACTTTTGTTCCTCATGAAATTCTCTACAACTTTGCTTAAGAGCACTCCTTCATGCAAGATCTCTAAATTGGACTTTTTAATTGGTCAAACCAGAGCACTCTAGGGTTCCAAACTTGGTCAACCACATTTGAAAGGGCAATTTGGTAATTTTGGTCAACATGAACATTGTTCCAAATGTTATCCTAAGTATAACTAAGGTGTTGTAGGTCATGATTGGCTACTTTACCTTTTTGTTACACCAACCCCCCAAGTATTTTATAGAATCAATCAAACAAACCCTAAACAAACACATGAATTGCATTACATGAAATACTAAACATGGATTATGCATGTCATGCTTATGCAAATGCAATGCAATTAAGGACTAAACACTTGAGGTGTTACATGTGTCATTCTTCTATTAAAATTATTTTTTTCTAAAAAGAAATTTTATGAAAGTGTTTGAAAGCAGATCTATGGGGACGCCACCAGAGAATGAGCCCGATGTCAAAGGCCACACACCACGTCCACGACGGACGCCGGGCCACATAGAGAGATACCTCAGAATCCAGCCCGGGCTAGGCCCAATATAGGTTGGGCCTTGTCATCGTCAACAGGGCAAGAAAGCAACTCTCTTTCGCCCTCCTACGGTCCTACCCTCCCCCCTCTCGCAGTCTCGCTTGACAACCGGCGGCGCTGCCGCCGCCGCCGCCGGACACAAGGGAGGCACGTGCGCCCAGCGAGCACCAAGCTCAAGGTAGGCGATCGTACGGGCGAACCGCTGCAGCGGCGGCAGAAGCTTGCGTGACCTGGGCGGAGTGAGCCGATTGAGGCGCCTATTGGCTGCGCTTGTTGGCCGCCGCTAGGTTACTTGCAGGCCGCGGATTCTGAGCTCTTACTCCATGGCGCCCTCGTCTGCGGAGGCTGACGCGGCGGTGTCCTCCAGCGGCCGCCTCCTCGTGCTCTACGCGTCACAAACTGGGAACGCCATGGACGCCGCAGAGCGTGTCGGCCGCGAGGCAGAACGTGGCGGCTGCCCGGCCGTCGACGTGCTCTCCATGGACAGCTTCGATCCCGTAAGCTCCAAAACCTAAAGCCCTCAGCCACACAACCCGTGCATGTGCGAATGTGACGCCTCTGTTTGTTCGTGCAGAGTCGCTTGCCAAGCGAGCGGTTCGTGGTCTTTGTCGTGTCCACCACGGGGCAGGGCGATCCCCCGGATTCCATGAAGGTCTGGACATTTTGATCCACTAGATTATTTCCAGTCGTCTGAATTGCTTATTGGGATTTTGGTTGGATGTTGCGGCAGGGGTTTTGGAGGTACCTGCTTCGGAAGGATCTGGACAGACAATGGCTCGAGGGGATCCATCATGCAGTGTTTGGACTCGGGGATTCAGGCTACCAGAAGTACAATGTGAGACTTTTTTCTGGCTAATTGAGCTTGCTAATAATCATATTATATGTTGCCATCAGTACAATGATGTGTGTAGATTTGTTGAAATAACTACAGTTAGTTGCCTACATCTTAGTGACTTATTGCCAGAATAACGTTCCACACCATGCATCTTTAGAAAACAGTATATGGTTATAATGACATATACTGCTCAGTGACTCTGTTCCCTTTGCTTTGGGTGGTTGCGATGAACAATTAAGTGTTAAGCACCATATTTGGGGGAGATATAAAGCTGTTTTTTAGTCCTAGTACTGTTTAGATGAATGCTTGTAAACTGAAGCTAGTATATTTTTAAGTTCTGTAGCAGCTTCAGATAACATTTGCATGCACCTCAACACAACATTGTAACTTTTCCTTTTGTATATTTTGAACATACATTCTGCTCTATCCTTAACTGTATTTGTATCTTATTTCAATCAAACGAGGCTGTAAGCTTGTAATATGCTTCTCATAAGTCATGACTTCTGTTTTGCAATGGCCCTCTTGTTTCTGTTTGCCCTTCATTAGCGCGTTTACTACTGCAGTTTGCTGCAAAGAAGCTTGATAGAAGGCTTTTACATCTTGGTGCAAAACCGGTTCTAGAGATAGGTCTGGGAGATGACCAACACCCTTCAGGGTATGATTTTAATATCTCACTTGCTTTGTGTAAATAATTGTGACATTGCGGTTGTTAAATTTGTACATTGGCATTTTCTTTTCCCTCAGAAGCATTTTTTCTCAACTTTAATGGATTTTCTTCATTGTGCAACATCAGATATGAAGGGGCTTTAGATCCTTGGGTGCTATCTTTGTGGAAATCTCTGAATGAAATTAATCCATCACTCTTACCTAGAGTGTCTGATATCAATGATTCTAATTTGAGTATTTTGGGGGATCCAAAAGTTCATGTCATTTATTACTCTTCCAATGAAGTTTCACAAGATCCTATACTTTCAGGTATGAATGGATGAGCTGGGTATTATTTACTGGCATGCTCTATTTTGCAGTACCTGTTTATGATTTTAGCTATTGTCTATTTCACAGACCCCAGTAAAATAATAAGTAGCGCAAGATCAATGTCCCCTGCACTACGGTTCCATGCTGATGGAGAGCCACCTTACATGCTTCAAATGGTATGTAATATGCTCTTTACACAGGTTGAACTTGAATCATTGTTATCTCTAATCCTTGTTTCATATCTAAATTAATTTTCCTTTGACTTGTTGATAGCGAACACCCTCTTTAGGAAGAGGGAATCTCATCTAGTAACCTTTCGTAGTGGACAACACTCGAGCCAGATCGACTTTATCCTTGCAAGGAGGGAGGATCGACGTGTTTGCTTTGATTGTAAGGTGTTACCTGGGGAGTGTGTTGTCCCTCAACATAAGCTTGTGGTGGCGGACTTTCGCTTTCGGGTACGTGTCCACCGGGACAAACGGGCCAAGATTGCGAGAACGAAGTGGTGGAAGCTTAGAGGGGAAGCAGCGCAGACGTTTAAGGAGAGGATGCTAGACGAGGGACCTTGGGAAGAAGGAGAAGATGCCGACGACATGTGGCTAAAGATGGCGACATGTGTCCGGAAGGTGGCTTCGGAAGTGTTTGGCGTGAGTAGGGGAGGCAAACGGGAAGCGAAAGACACATGGTGGTGGAATGACGAGGTGCAAAGGGCTATTAGGGAGAAGGAGTGTTTCAAGCATCTCCACCATGACAAGAGTGTAGCCAACATCGAGGGCTATAAAATAGCGAAGAGGGTTGCAAAGCGAGCTGTGAGTGTAGCAAAAGGTCAGGCGTATGATGGCCTTTATCAGCGGCTAGGCACGAAGGAAGGGGAGAAGGACATTTATAGGATGGCTAGAATCCGCGAGAGGAAGACAAGGGACATCAACCAAATAAAATGCATCAAGGATGGGACAGATCGACTTCTGGTGAAGGATGAGGAGATCAAGGACAGATGGAGAGAGTACTTCGACAAGCTGTTTAATGGGGAGAATGAGGGTCCTGCCCTTGAGTTGGACGACTCATTTGACGATACCAACAGACGCTTTGTGAGGAGAATTCAGGAGGCAGAGATCGGAGAGGCTTTGAAAAGGATGAAGGGAGGTAAAGCGATGGGCCCTGATGGTATCCCCATTGAGGTGTGGAGATACCTAGGCGCCAGAGCGATAGTATGGTTAACCAAGCTTTTTAACCTTATTTTTCGGTCAAACAAGATGCCTGAAGAATGGAGGAGAAGTATATTAGTACCTATCTTCAAGAACAAGGGAGATGTTCAAAGTTGTACTAACTACCGTGGGATTAAGTTGATGAGTCATACGATGAAGCTCTGGGAGAGGGTTATCGAGCATCGCCTAAGGAGAGTGACACATGTGACCCAAAATCAGTTTGGGTTCATGCCTGGTAGGTCGACCATGGAGGCGATTTTCTTATTACGACAATTGATGGAGAGATATAGGGAGCAGAAGAAGGACTTGCACATGGTCTTTATTGACCTCGAGAAGGCATATGACAAAGTACCGAGAAATGTCATGTGGTGGGCCTTGGAAAAGCACAAAGTCCCAACTAAGTACGTTACCCTCATCAAGGATATGTACAGGGATGTGGTGACGTTTGTCCGAACATGTGATGGCGACACCAGTGACTTTCCAATTAAAATAGGACTGCATCAGGGGTCAGCTTTGAGCCATTATTTATTTGCTTTGGTGATGGATGAGGTCACAAGGGACATATAAGGTGATATCCCTTGGTGTATGCTCTTTGCTGATGATGTGGTGCTAGTTGACGACAGTAGGGCGGGGGTTAATAGGAAGTTAGAACTATGGAGGCACACGTTAGAGTTGAAAGGGTTCAGACTTAGTAGGACTAAGACCGAGTACATGAGGTGCGTTTTCAGCGCGACTAGGCACGAGGAGGGAGACGTTAGCCTCGATGGGCAAGTGGTGGCCAAGAAGGATACTTTTCGGTATTTAGGGTCGATGCTACAAAAGGATGGAGACATTGATGAAGATGTTAGGCATAGAATTTCAGCCGGCTGGTTGAAATGGCGTCAAGCTTCTGGCGTTCTCTGTGACAAAAGGGTGCCTCAGAAGCTGAAAGGTAAGTTCTATAGGACGGCGATTCGTCCGGCGATGTTATATGGTGCTGAGTGTTGGCCTACAAAAAGGCGACATGTCCAGCAATTGAGTGTAGCGGAGATGCGTATGTTGCGTTGGTGTTGTGGGCACACAAGGAGGGATAGAGTACGGAACGACGATATTCGGGATAGGGTTGGGGTGGCACCAATTGAGGAGAAATTGATTCAACATCGGTTGAGATGGTTTGGACATGTCCAACGGAGGCCTCCTGAGGCGCCGGTGCGTAGTGAAGTTCTAAAGCGGGCCGATAATGTAAAGAGCGGTAGAGGTCGACCTAAACTAACTTGGGACGAGTCCGTTAAGAGAGATCTTAAGGAGTGGAATATCCCCAAGGATTTAGCTATGGACAGGAGCGCTTGGAGATTAGCAATCAACGTGCCTGAACCGTGACCTCTTTTGTCTTGTGCCCTTTATGTCCCTTTATGTGTCTCCCTGTTTCTCGTCTCTTTTGGGTTTCATCTCTAGCCTACCCCAACTTGCTTGGGACAAAAGGCTATGTTGTTGTTGTTGTTGTTATTGTTGTTGCTTTGAAACCATAATAATTACAACTTACTGACCATTTCGAGTCATAGATATTATTTAAATTTTGTTCCTGTGGTACTAAAAACTATTTTCTGGACTCTAGAGTACTCACAAAATTCATTGTTGAAAAAGGCACGGGCCTCCCAAATAGGGCTGTCAATGAACCGAGCTCAAGTGAACTTACCTGCTTATTGCTTGAGCTGGTCGTGCTCTCGAGCCGAGCCCGACCAAGCTCAGGATCCTGCTCGATCTTGCAGTGGAGCTCGAGCTTGGCTCGGAAAAGCTCGCCACCAGCATCTACATTGACGTCATGGTCATTGTCATGGGGAGGATGGAGGAAGACATGATCCCAAACGAGAAATTCACAGTCCAAAGATACAACTAGGGATGCTTCAAAAAACGCTCGAGTGGATGAATCGAAGGAAAAGAACAAGATAGCAAATTCGAGAAATAGTATATCTGTGTTGAGGTCTTCAGGAGCTCAACCTGGATATTCGTGGGGTCGAGCATGGCAGTGCAGTACATTTCTAGTTGCAAAGGGGGTGGTTAGGCCGTTTGGGGAGAGAGGCATGATGGTCGATGGCGGAGGGTACTGGCATGGAGAGTGAGGAATGTGGTGGTCGGCTTGTCACTGGCCAGCGACGTGAGGCAGCACTCACTGAGTCGCTGGTAATAAGCAACGCTAGGATAGGGATGGCATCGGTGGCTCAGAGGGATGGACACAGGAGTGGGCTCTGTGGTCTGCTAGTCTGGTAGTTGCTTGGGCCTTGGGCCTTTGTTGACTGCCTGTAAGTTTGAAAGGTGATAAACATGCTAGAAAATCAACTAACACGAGCTCCATCAAGCTACTTGAGATCACTCGATAAAAGCTTGCTAGCTTTGGCCTGAGCTCGAGCTTCGCTTGATCTCCTGTTGAGTGGAGCTCGAATCAAGCCTGCAACGAGCTGAATTCGAGCAGCTGATCACTATCATTGCAGTACTGAGGCCAGCTTGAAGTTACACGTTATAGATTGATAGATTTTTGCCCCGATAGGTCTTATTGGCGTTCCAAGATGTTTACAATGGTGAAATAGAGTCAAACCTAACTAACTAGTGGATACTGGATGTAAATTTTTAAAGACTAGTTTGGCAGACAACAAGCTTGGTGAAAATGATGGTCCTGTTATGTCAATGTATCATGATTCGGCACTAATCTCTTTATTGTTTCCGTTGCTAATGAATTAATGATATTGAACACCTTTTTCAGGTAAAAAACCAGCGTTTGACAAAGGAGGGTTCTGATAGAGATGTTCGCCACTTTGAATTGGAAGATCCATCTTCGGTATGTGTTTTTTTATACTACACTGTAATTTTCTCATGAATTCCTATGAAGTGTGATACTTCAGAAATGGGAAAGGAAGATAATTGCATATTTATCATGTTAGGCCATCAGCTATAAAATTGGTGATGCTCTTGAAATTCTACCAAGTCAAAATCCATCAGCTGTCGATGCCTTCATTGAACGCTGTAACTTGGATCCAGATTGTTACATAACGGTATGTGAATCTATTTTGTTCTGTATAATAGAGTTATCTACTTGTAACTGTGTTTTTGGTATCCTGATACAGCAACTTTCTTTATCTGGCACTGGGTCTGCCTTTTTTTTCTGTCGTATCCCCATTAGTAGCTGTAGATACAGCTGGCTTAACAACATTTTTGTTTTACAATCAGTTTATCAGATGGTTTAGACAATTACACCTTTCTTACCTGAAATGATAAATCTGTTAGAAGGGAGATAATTAGGGCCATGGTAGAACTCCAATACAACTTCCCGTTGCTCTAGCTCCCGCTCCTAGTCACTCTAGGTTCCCGCACGAACCGTTTGGTAGAGCTTCTCGTTGCTCCATCTCAGACGACGGCGTCATATAGTCAGCACGTGGCTGGGTCAGGGTCAGCAGCGGTGAATTGACCTCGCATGGATTGAGGTCGGACTCCGGCAAATCGTGCTCTCCTCCCATGAGTCAAGGTCAGCTAGTTGTGAATCGGCGAAGAAGGGCGGCGGGGTAGCAGAGAAGTACGATGGGAGTGGAGCAGAGCGTGGGGTGCAGGTTTTTTCCACTGCAAAACGGTTGGAGCGCTTCACGTGCGGAGCGGGCGGTAGCAGTGGTGTTTGGCAGCGCTCCACCTGAATCTCGCAGAGCAGAGGCTGCCAAACTAGCCCTTAGATGTGCATTTTTCTTATCTTGTCATCTGTTGGCAGTTATCTAGTTAACTAATGAGAAAGCATGTCCTTTTGTTTGCTCAGATTGGAGTAAGAAATGGGGATAAAGTTTCCAAGGGTTTAGTTGTGAATAGCCAGATGGACCGCATCAAATTAAGGACCTTTGTTGCTTTGACAATGGATGTCGCTTCAGCTTCCCCTCGGCGATATTTCTTTGAGGTAAGAACCAATATTTTGAATTAATTAATCTTATAACCTCTTTTCTATTCTTTTGATGTCACATATTTATATCTATGCGTCTGATATGATGTCTAACTAATATATGTCATGCCAAGCTGCGAATGCTCACATAACTCCAATGTTCTTTGGTAGGTCTTGAGCTTTTTTGCAACAAGTGAACGTGAAAAGGAGAGGCTTCAGTATTTTGCTTCTCCTGAAGGAAGAGATGATCTTTACCAGTACAATCAGAAGGAGAGTAGGACTGTTCTAGAGGTGAGGAAGGCTTCACTGAAGCTTTTTCTTAACAACATTCTTTCATAGATGGCTTGGCATGCAGAATAATTTTGGCAATAATATACCCATTTTTCCCTTCAGTTAATTTCCATGGTTCAGTAGTTACATGATTTTGTGGCATTTTTAGGTGTTGGAGGATTTTCCTTCAGTGCAAATGCCTTTTGAATGGCTGGTGCAACTAACACCTCCACTGAAGAAAAGAGCCTTTTCCATCTCATCATCCCCACTGGTACACCCAGATCAAATTCATTTGACCGTTAGCATTGTAGCATGGGTTACTCCATACAAGAGAACCCGGCATGGACTCTGCTCTACATGGCTGGCTGGGCTCAATCCAAATAAAGGTATGTTCTGCTTGAATTTCGTTACGTTTCTGGGCTTTGGCTACGTAGGAGTTGCTTTGCCCTTTGACTGAACCCTGTGTGTTCAGTCTAAAGGAGTGCGTTTTGATGGGTCGTTCTTTAAGTTTTTGTAATTCACAAACTCTTGGCTTTCGAGTAATGAAATTTGGCTCTCTTGCCGTTGTGGAAAAAAATGTTCTGCTTGAATTAGCTGCAATTAGTATCCTCTCTTCTGCTTAACTTCAGTTAGCTGTTGTAGCTACGCTGCTCAGTACTGACCAAAACACAACCATCTACCCTATTTCACATTATGCTTGTGTGCAGACAATCTTATCCCGTGTTGGATACACCAAGGATCCCTGCCTCCTCCACGTCCATTGGTTCCTCTCGTGTTGATTGGACCAGGAACAGGGTGTGCACCATTCCGTGCATTTGTGGAGGAAAGGGCAGCACAGGCCGCAGCAGAACCAACAGCCCCGGTTCTGTTCTTCTTTGGCTGTAGAAATCAAGATAACGATTTTCTATACAAGGATTTCTGGTTAACTCATGCCCAGGATGAGGGGGTGTTGTCCTCGAAAAAGGGTGGTGGTTTATTTGTTGCTTTTTCCCGGGATCAGCCTCAAAAGGTCTATGTGCAACATAAGATAAAGGAACAGAGTTCAGGAGTGTGGAACTTATTACTGTCCGATGCAGTGATTTACATTGCGGGCTCTTCGACGAAAATGCCTGCCGATGTTACAGCTGCACTAGAGGAGGTTATTTGTAAAGAAGGTGGTGTCAAACAAGCAGATGCTTCAAAATGGCTCAGGGATCTAGAAAGGGCTGGTAGACTTAACATCGAGACTTGGTCATAGTTGTGATTGTTTCTATCAGAAAGTACATATTATCAGAATTTCGCGAATGTTTGCTGAGTATGGAACTAGGGAGAATTTTAGTGTAGATCAAAGGCATTGAAAATGTGGAAACATGTACATGTAAAATCATCCAATACGGAAGAGAAATAGTTAGAGGATGATCTAACATCTCATTTAGCCCTCTATACGGAATGTCATTTCATTTGATTAAGTGAGCAGTAATTTCATCAGTTTTTGTTGCATCTGATTGCTAGTGTGCATTTAACTTATCTAGCCCTGTTTCAGTTCAGCTAACGAACTTTTGATGGTTTTGGAACTTGCTTTGTATTTAATTAATGGTCACTCTGGAATTTTACTACTCATCAGATTCTGCTAGACGAAGCGTCGAAGATCAACAGAAGTTTGTTCAGGCTGACAGCAGTAACCATAGAGAGATGTCTGTTTATTTAAAACTATACAACAGAATCTAAGCAGGTGGTCGATGGCTGGCAACACCATCCATACAAGCATCAAACACTGTACTGGAAACATATGCAAACTCACGATACCTCCTTATAATATATGACAGTATGCCTAGAGGCTACTAGAACACAATGAAACGAAACCATCACTCCATCAGGCGTCGTGACCAATGCAAACGGCCTCCATCCAGCAGCAGCCTCAGCCGCTGCGGGTCCAGACGACGTGGTCCTGCGGCAGGAAGTGGCAGACCGGCACCGTGCCGGGCTTTACGTTGAGGACCTGGAAGGCGACGTGCTTGGGGTTCCAGCCGGACGTGTCGGCGTGGCACACCGCGACAGCGTCCACGGCTGTGCCGTCCCTGCCGAGCATCGACACCGAGTACGCCCGCGTCTGCTGCGTCAGGTGGCACGCGAACACGGCGTACGCGTACGGCTCCGCGTGGCAGGCCACGAGGCGGCCGTCGTCGGTGCCGGCCGCGCGCTTCACGCCGGTCACGGCGTACTCCTGCTTCGGCGAGCCCTCCTTCGCCACGACGGTCGAGACGGCCCTCACGTGGCTGGTCCCGAGGCTGGTGGTGGCGAAGTCCACCATGGACTCCAGCGACGTGGCGCACGCCTTCTTCTCGCCCTTGGCCGCGGGCGCCTCGCAGTCGCGCAGCGTCTGCGCCATCTCCGCCGCCTCGACGGAGTCCGGGTCCACCGAGAAGCGGGCGAGGATCTCGGGGACCTTCTCGGAGGAGAACGGGATGGCCTCGGCCTCGCTTCGCGGGAGGAACTTGGCGCCGGTGGTCGCGGTGTTGGCGAACTGGACGGTCACCTTCTTACCGGGCTGGAGGAGGTCCTTCTCCTGGAAGAAGAGCGCCACGCTGGGGTCGTCGTGCAGCTGCGTCTCTGACGCGGCGTAATGGTAGACGAAAGCGCCGGCGTTGACGTTCACGGGCTTCTTGCGCGGGTTGTTCACGTGGACGCCGACCCCGCCGTTGCCAACGCCGACCGTGGTGCCGCCCGGCTTGCCGTACCCGGGATTGACGCCGACGCCCACGCCGCCTTTGCCAACGCCAACGGTTGTGCCGGTGCCACCCGGCTTGCCAGGATTGACGTTGACGCCCACTCCGCCCTTGCCGACGCCGACCGTAGTGCCACCGGGCTTGCCGTAGCCAGGATTGACGTTGACGCCAACGCCGCCCTTGCCAACGCCGACCGTGGTGCCACTGCCGCCGGGCTTGCCAGGGTTGACGTTAACGCCAACGCCACCCTTCCCGACGCCAACAGTGGTACCACCGGGCTTCCCGTAGCCGGTGTTGACGTCAACACCAACTCCGCCCTTCCCGACGCCAACCGTCGTGCCACCGGGCTTGCCATAGCCAGGATTAACCTTAACGCCGACTCCCCCTTTGCCCCCAACGTCGACCGTGGTGCCGCCGGGCTTCTTGCCGCTGCTGCCAGGGTTAACATTGACGCCGACGCCGCCGTGGCCTACGTCAACCGTCGTACCCCCGGGCTTACCGTGCCCCGCATCGACGTGGACACCGCCCCAGCCGACGTTGACGGTCGTGCCCCCTCCGGCTGCGTATATAATCAGGGAAGAGATGTTAGTGTTACGTGTGTTTGTATGATGGACATGCCTATATAAAGTATCTACATACTGAAGCCTGAAGATCTGGAGCTGTCTGTTAAATTGTTATACCTGGGGTGTTGAGGAGTTGGGAGAGGGAGGTCGGCATGGGGGTGTCGGGAAGAGCAGACTTCCAGTATTGATCCGGAGCACGAGCTGCATGGCTCCCAACTGACGCAATCTGCATGCCAAGTTGCCAAATACAAGAGTTCTCTTTGCATCAGAGATCGTCTACCGCCTTATGTCATTACTAGGGTGAAAAGAACCTTAACATCGTCTGAAAATGCATCGATATATAACGATAGAAAAAAAAAACTCATACAAGTAGCAAGCATACAACTTTATAGTACTCCACATGCAGCAAAATATGTTAATAGGCATCACTAGCAGCTGTGTACTACTCCGTAGTGCTGTAGAAACGATTACTGAAAAAACGAAACATCATTCCTTCCCTCATATCTGTCCGCTCCCTCCATACATGTAAGGCTGATGAAGCAAATGATGGGAGAACAACAAGCACAAGATGAACGGCGTGGTAGTGAGGGACTGACCAATAGGAAGCCAAGTAGGCCGGCGAGGAGCCTCTCCATGGAAGACGAAGATGGCCAATGAGCAAGCTGATAGATGTTCTTCCCAGTGAAAGGAGAGCGAGCGATGCAGACGACGATGGCCCTGCAGCAGGTGGTACTAACCAATATTTATAACCAAAACCAGGGAGTAGATTGGGAGTTGGGAGAATTAATTGGCAAAGCACTGCTGCTCAGCTCTGGGGCACAGCAGCCGCAGTAATAGTGCCATCACTGATTGAACCACCGGGGATCGGCCGGGTCCAAGTCCAGTGTTGCTCGCTCCGCGGTCAGCACACACCACGCACAGCCGCACAGGCGGCACACTGGTATGGGTGCGTTTAGTTGCCCTGTAAAATTTTTGGAAGTACAGTAATTTTTTCGTTTGTATTTGATAATTAATGTCTACTCATAAACTAATTAGGTTCTAAAGATTCGTCTCGTGATTTACAACCAAACTGTATAATTAGTTATTTTTTTACCTATATTTAATGTTCTATGCATGTGTTTAAAGATTCGATGCGACGGTAAATCTTATAAATTTTTTTTTTGAACTTTAGAGGAACTCAACACACCCATATGGGTAGTAGAGAGAGCCGTACTGGGACAAGACCACGACCGGGGCGGCCTGGCCCATATGGGAATGTATCGCGGCAACTCAACTGCCCCCCACCTGGCTGCCTGCCGCGCGCCATTGAATGCCCGTCAGGCCGTCACCGCCCCAAGCCGACGTGCGACGGCACGGCACCGGCCGGCCTGTTCGCGCGCCGCGGTGAAGACGGTTGTGCTGGGAAACCACCTGCTAGCGCCCGGCGGACAGCAGGTCCGTCGTCCGTGGCGGGAGCCGGGTGTATACGTATATATACCTATACAAATATTCCTACGTGTAGCATCATCTTTTTTTTTTGCGAGACCTAGTACAGTAGGTAAGGAGAAACGGATATACTCCGTAACATTATTTATTTATTTCGATGGGACTATGACTTAAGATTATTAGTAAAATCAACCAACCAACTAGCCGTGTTTTTTTTTCTCACGAAAGTACTTTCAGCCAACCAGATCAGCCCAAACCGCTGGCAGGCATCCTCAAACCAATAATATCCACGGCCATAACTACGGTCTCTGTCTGGTAGTTGCAGCGATCAGCGTACGGTTCGAAGCACTTTACTGAGAGACGGATGCTCTAGCCGGCATGTCTTCCTTGCCGGGGGCTGCAGATCGAGCCATCATCACCGACGGGGAAGGGTGCATCTGTTTCTGTATCTGTACTGATGACGCCCTACCTACAGTCAATTACAGTATTTTTCTCTGGCACGTCAGCATCAGCGAGCATCGGCCACCATACAGCTTGGGGCGAACAGGGTGAAAATCGCCGTTTGCGGCTCGGAGCGGAACAAGAGGTCCTTCTGAAGGCCGGCGGGCCGCGGACAAGTAATGGAGCGTGGAAACTTGGGGCCGGCTCGTCTCCCTTTTGGTTGGGAGTTGGTTGGCAGGACAAACTTCAGTACGGAGTACTTCACTTCCATGCGTGCACGGTGCACCGCAACACACCCGGCCATGATTCATACGTGAACGTTAACCAAACAAGGGAACTGGTATATTTGGGAATGCCATAACCAAGCTCTTGCTTTCACATTTTTTTCTCAGTTTCGTTGCATCAGTGTCGTCGAGTGTACTCCTCATGGGTACTGTTGCAAGATGTTGCATTGTATGCTTCAAATTCTTCTATTACAAGAAAATTAGAAAACAGTCGCTATTGATTTAGGACAATAAGATTAAAATACTGGGATTAGGGCCTTGGCAACTGTATGAACATAATGCGGTACCCCATCCGCATTGCTAAACTGCAATTAGTCCGATTCAATTCCTTTGCTATCCCCATCTTTGGTGCCGTCCCTCACTTGTCCATGTGCCACCGCAAGTCCGCAATCCTGTGAAAGGCTGAAGCCGAAAGAGGGAGGGAGACATCTGGGTTCCTACCATGTCAGCTAAGAGTCCAGAGCCGGGTGTAGGGTTTTTACCAAAGGAGTTGCTGAAGCCGGAGGAGTCACGGAACTGAGCCTTCATTCCTAGGGACGGAGAGTTGGAGACTGATCGAATTCACGTCGAATTGGATCTAGATATCACCTTTTACCAACGAAACTGTTTTTTACAGTAGTAGTGTATCTCTAAAATCAACTACTTCTAAAACTGATTAGCCAACTGCATTTAGAAACCGATTTTAAATTTAGCCAACTATAGAAACACTTTTCATATCTTTTTAGAGACATCTAGGAATGTATTTTCACATGTGGTTCATTTGATGGAGCCTTAGAGATTGTTGTTGATTTAGCATCCTTTTGTAAAAATTAGTGGCGTATCTGAAAATCAGTTATGTAATAATGGTATATATAGAATCTAAGGTCACCAGGTAATACACAGTGGATTGCATGAATACACAGTGACAGCTACGTGCATCGAGTCTAGAGAAAGAAAGGTCCAGTGCAAACGGTAAACGAGGCCGAGCTACATACAGAAATCGTGCAAAAGATCATTACGTCGCTCCAGCCTTTCAGGAGGCAACCGATTCTGATGACTGATTTGGGGGATTTCCACAAGCACAAAAAAAGATCACATAATCTCCATTACTTCCAAGTTTTTGACGCCATTTCTGTACAGCTTATCTTGTGTACTAAAGTGGTTGCTGCCTGCTAGTATTGACCACGCCATTTCCAGAAGCTGCGGTTCCCTTTGCTCCTTTCGTCTGAGAAGGCCATGACAAGACCTGAACGCATATAGCCCACCAGACACTGGTAGTGTCTTTGTTTGAAGAATCAACACATTTTAGTTTCTCAAATTTAGTGAAATTTTTCGAAAAAAATAGTGAAATTAGCTCATTCCATATAATAGTACTAGTTATTAGTTTATGAGAAATGAGATGGTGATAGATTAGCTCATTCTATTCCACAAACTAAAAAAACTAAAGAATTAACAAAACAAACACCTTCTGCATGTCTGCATCCGATCCGATTAGCTGACGCTCAAGGCTCTAGCTATAGCCGAGCTGACTGACATCTGATTTCTTTTTGATAAAGAAAGTCCTTATCGAAAATAATTTACGGCCTATTCGCTTGAGCTTTCAGCCACTTATTTTCAGCCAGCCAGTAGTGTTTTTCTCTCACAACAAATCAGCCAACAGTACTTTTAACAGTTTATTTTTAGGCAAGCGAACAGGCTGCTCCGTAGATGGCAAAGAGTTAGAGCAAGAGCAGTCGGCTTTTTATTGGGAAGAAAAAAATAGCAGCTACTGACACCTAAATGAATGACGTCCATCACGGCTCTCCGTAAGAATCCGAGACGGAGGGGCAGAGAGGACACATGTTCGCTTACGCTGAAATTTAGTTTATATTGATATTTATACTAAAATATTACGAGAGAAAAATATTATTATGTAATTGAAAAAGTAACTCAAGCGAAGCATCACCAATAAGGGACGAACAACGCATCATCCAGGCATGCTCCATGCTCCATACATTTTCAATCGCCATGAATGTAGTTAAATGCATTCACCCACCATCGCTTGACCAATAGCAGGGGCGTCTCCAACCAGGAGATTTGGGCCTTGTTTTCTTCCCTTTTAAATTCTAAGTTTTTTCACTCTTTCTCTATCACATCAGTTTTTTGACATATGCATAGAGTATTAAATGTTGGTAAAATAAATAACTAATTGCACAGATTAGTTGTAAATCACGAGATGAATCTTTTGAGTCTAATTAGTTTATGATTAGACATTAATTATCAAATACAAACGAAAGTGCTACGGTAGCCGAAGTTGAAAAAATTTGCAATCTAAACAAGCCCTTGGACTAGCAATTTGAGTACGCCTACTCTGTTCGCAAGAACTTATCGATCCGATTTATCAGCCGTTGTATAGGATTTTCCTCTCATAGCACAACAGTACCGGCCGTTTTATCCGCCCTAAAAACTATCGGCCGAACAGGTCACTGACTGACAGCAGACACCATGAGTAATATACGGCCAGCGAGACTTGCAGTGGCGTGCAGGTCCTGATCAGAGATGTCTGGCAGGCAGATTAAACGCGTACGGTAAGAACGACGGCATCCCCCCATGCCATCAATCAGTTATGCCCTGTTTAGTTCCAAAAAATTTTGCAAAATTTTTCAGATTCTCCGTCACATCGAATCTTTGACATATGCATGAAGCATTAAATATAGATAAAAAATAAAACTAATTACACAGTTTAGACGAAATGGACGAGACGAATCTTTTAAGCCTAATTAGACCATGATTAGACTATATTTATCAAATAACAACGAAAACGCTACCGTACTCATTTTGCTAAAAATTTTACATCTAAACCGGGCCTTAATTCGGTGGCAATGGAAGCCAGCACAGCACGACAGATTTGCAAACGGTTGGCCGTTGGATAGTACGGCGACGTTACGTACTGCACTGTATCATAGTATTAAGGGTGTGTTTAGAGGGTTCTAAAGTGTGTGTAAAGTTCCTTTAGCACTTTTCGTTGTTATTTGGTAAAATTTATCCAATTATGGACTAACTAAGCTCAAAAGATTCGTCTTGACATTTACAGACAAACTGTGCAATTAGTTATTTTTTTACTTACATTTAATGTTCCATGCATACGGAAAGCCTTTTCGAGCCAGTTTGGTGGTTAATCAAGCGAGAGCCAGCAGGCAGCAGCAGCGTTACATTGTCAGGAGCCGTGCGCGTACACGCGCCCAGTGCACTGACCTGCACAATCAGGGAGTGCAGCTCCAACGGCTTTTGGTTATTGCAGCGTGCAGCCCATCATTTTGTTCTGCTCCATCCATGAGACCATGACACGCCGCCTGAAGCGTCGTATGTAGCCACGGTTGGCACCAGCAATATTGACAGTTCCATCGTGGTACTGATACTTGTATGGACGGTGCACCCAATGGCCGGGCCGCTTCTTAATGTGGAAGAGATCGGCCTCATGCACCTTTGATGGGTGGTTGCATGAAGCTTTCTTTCAGCGGCAATGGGGGAACAAGATCGCTCCCTGCAACAGCTACAAAAGATGGGTTGTACCTACAGAGGGACTGTTTAGTTGGTGAAAAATTTTGGGTAAATTTCTGTAACACTTTTCGTTGTTATTTGACAAAATTTATTCAATTATGGACTAACTAGGCCCAAAAGATTCTTCTCGACATTTACTGACAAACTGTGTAATTAGTTATTTTTTACCTATATTTAATGCTATATGCATACGTCCAAAGATTCGATGTGACTGGTACTACGTAAACTTTTTTGGCTTTTGTAGCCAACTAAACAGGCCCATAGTATTCGGCACATCATGCCAGTTCAAGGATGGATAGCGGCGTAGAGCCAGAGATTTTTGCAGAGCTGTAGCCTGTCGGACATAACTACATACTATTTCCTTTAGAAACTGCAGATGAAACTGACGCAATGTCGACCAGGCCCGCCTGTGATATTGGCCCAGTATACCCGCAGTCGCTCGCAGCTGAAGCCCACTAACCGCGGAAGGTGACCCAAATTCTCTTTTTGCGAGAACAAAACTAATGCAAAAAGGTGGTCCTGGATTGCCGGATTATTCTGGAGACAATGAGGAGAATCCAAATCTTGCCCCCAAAAAAACCTCTTCCATAAGCACTCATGCTATTCGCACTCGTCGTATTCTAAATTCATCCTCTAAAAGGAATATTCCATCCTAGTCATCGAAGTTTTATCCTCTATATCAATTTCTCCCACACCCATTCATACTCTATACCATACTCTATCCACTGTGGGGCCCACTTATCAGATTTTTTTTTTCTTTTTTCCCCTTTTCTCTTTCCTTTTCTTTTCTTTTCTTTTCTTTTCCTTTTTCCCTCTCCTCCTTTATCCATTCGACCGCGCGCCCTCCCTCCCCATTCTCTCTCTCTCGGTCGGCTCCGACGGCGGATGGGCTGCCCTCTCCCTCTCTCCCCGAGCGCGCTGCCCTCTCCCTCTCAAGCGCGGGTGGGCGGCTCCTCTCCGGCGGCGCGGGCGTGCGGCTGCTCCAGCTGTGGGCGGTTCCTCTCCGGCGGCGCGGGCCGGCGGGCGGTGGGCTCCCGCGGCGTTGGTCGTGGCCCCTCCAGTCGCGGCTCCTCCAGCGGCAGAGGCGGCCACAACGCCGCCGGAGCACCTCCATCACCGCCCCTGCTCCTTTCCTTCTTCCCCAACACCGGAGCACCTCCACCACGTGGATCCGGCACCCCTTCCTCTGCTTGGCGCGGTTGCTAGGGCCAGATCCAGACGGCGGCTGGGCGGCGGCGGTAGATCTGGCGGAGTGGGCCTCCTCCGGCTGGTGGGCGGAGCTCGCCCGCGCGGCCCGGCAACAGAGCTCGCCCGCGCGGCCCAGCGGCGGGGCTCGCCTCCTCGCGCAGCACCGACGAGCACGCATCCCGACGCGGCGCCGACGTCCTCTCCACCTCCGCATCTCTCTCTCGCAGCATCCCGACGTGGCGGCTCTAGCTCGCGGCTCCGGCTCCAGCGGCGGCGGAGCTCCACCCTCCCTCTGCCCTCTCTCTCCTCCGCCCTCCCTCCGCCTTCTCTCTCTGGTGGGCCCCAGCACAGGATAGCGCACGCCCGCTATCACGCCACAGATAGCGGATGCGGTCGGGTAGCGGACGCGTTTAGCGTGTCCGGTGCAGGCCTCTCGTCCGGTAAACGATACTGCGTCTCCCAGTGCAGCCAACCTCAAAAGTAACTTAGAAATAAAATATTTCAAAACGGTATTGATAGGGTGAAGACGTCCGGACGAGGATGGATGGACGCGACGCGCGCCCATGCGAAGCGGCGCGACCCAATCCGCTCCCCTTATCTACTCACGGACCGCACCCGTGCCGTGCTCTCACGCCCACAGCCGGCTCCCACGCACCTACTCGCCTTCTTTCTTCCTCCACTCGCAGCTGCACACACCTCGCTCTCTCCGTCGCTACGCACTCGCTCTGCGAGCCGCTCCGTGGTGCACTCGCCGGGGCTCCCTCTCCCTTCTCTCCTCCTCTCGCTCCCTCCCTCTGTGCTCCCGCGACGGCCATGGCGCCGAGAGAGAGAGAGAGAGAGAGAGAGCGGCGGCGGAGCCTGCAAGCCATGGCTCCCCCTCCCCCTGCTCCCTCTCCTTCTCTAGTGACCTTCAGCCACCGGAGCTATGCTCGACGACGGTGGGTTCCGGCGAGGTAGGGGATTCTTCACGGATCTGAGCTATTCCTTCCTCCCCTCCTCGTTCTCCTCTGGATCTGAGCTCTACTCCCTCCTCCTTCTCTGGATTTGGCCGTCTTCTTCCTCCTTCCTCCCTCCTCCTTCCCCTAGATCCAAACATTTTGGTGGCAATTCAGATCTACACGCAACAGATGATGTGAAATGCTTTTTGCACAATTCTCTGATGTTGCAGTAGTTATTTTTGAGATGTTTCAATAGTTTCTTCCCCTTTGTTTTTGCAGCAGCATCCCCCTATGTTTTCTGACGTTTCATTAGTATCGCTTCTGCTATTTCAGTAGTTCTTCTCTTTGTTGCAGTAGCTCTTCTCTTTTGTTGCAGTAACTTCTTCTCTTTTGTTGCAATATCTTCTTTCCGCTTTGGTGCAGTAGCTTCTTCTCCTTTGTTGTAGCAGCATCTTCTCTTTGTTGCAGCAGCTTCTTCTCTTTTGTTGCAGTATCTTCTTTCCTCTTTGGTGCAGTAGCTTCTTCTCCTTGTTGCAGTAGCTTCTTCTCCTTGTTGCAGTAACTTCTTTTCCTTTGTTGCAGTAGCTTTTTCTTTTTGTTGCAGTAGCTTCTTCTCCTTTGTTGCAGTAGCTTCTTTTCCTTGTTGCAGTAGCTTCTTCTTCTTTTTGTTGCAGTAGTTTATTCTCCTTTTTTGTTGCAGTGTTTTCCGATGTTTCAACAGTTTTTTGTTTTGTTTTCACCAGTTTCTCATGTTTTGTTTCATTAGAAGTCCTTCATTGCAGCAGTGTTTTTTTGCAGTAGTGTTGCTTTGATGTTTCAATTTCCTCTCCCTACTATTTTTGCAGCGGCATGAGGATGGGGGTGGGCTCTGGGGGCGAGCTGGCGGCGGGGTGGATCTGGTGGGGGTCGGCGAGGTTTGCGGCGTGGGCAAAATCCGTGCGCGCCGAGGTGCGTGCCTTCCTTCTCTGTGCGGGGGCGGGGCGGGGGTTCACAGGTTCCCCGTGCGGGGGGAGCGGGAGCGGTGGTTCGCAGGTTTCGGGGAGCGGGGGCGGTGGTTCACAGGTTTCCCGTGTGGGGGGCGTTTCCGTTTTCATTTTTCGTTGGAGGGGGGCGGGCTGCTGCGGCGGGAGGCGGGGTGGGCTGTTCCGACGTCCGGCCGCTAGCACCCGGATCCGGAAGTCCGGGCGCTAGGAGCGCCCATTTCAAAAAGGGCACGGTGTGTGATGTCACCAAGACATGTTGCCACGTCTTAACTCGTAACCAGAGTATGAAACACTAGGCGCGCTGGTGGCTGGAAGGAGAGTATTGTGCCTTGTGAGCAGGACAGAAGCGGTGGTTACTAGCAAGAGAAAAAAACGCCGGATCCAACAATCCTTCATTCGACTCCCAAAAATTTCAATTTCGTTTCTTTAGCTGACAACAGGAGATAGACAGCAACCTTTATAGCCTGACCAGTTTCGCGGTTAATTTGTTTGGAATAAGTATGACACGAGCCACGAGAGCTTCATATGGGTCTTCTACCCAGTTCGCTTTGATGAAAAGTCAGACTGAAAAATATTGTTCGCTGATTTATTATGAGAAAAAAACACTGTACCATGGCTGATAATTTCTAGCCATTCTAACGGTTCTTTGCTAGCTTGCATAGTTGCTTTGGTCTGAACCTAGCCTGAAGATTCGTTCTACATGAGTAACAGATCATTTGCCCTCCTGTGTTAACAACAGGCTCTACAATGGAGAGCAAACAACAAACATTACATTAGCCACATACGTATACATATGCATATTTAACATTGAAGCCAACCATAAGAGCATGTTTGGTAGAGTTCTGCTACACCTTGATTCTTAGCTCCAGTTGCATATGATACTTTGTTGTGGTTTGGAGAATTTGGAACAGGCGGAACACACTGATTTTTCCAAGGGCAAGATCTCTCCACTCAAGAGGTTCTAAAGCAATGATTAGAGATGTTAATCAGTGGGCCCGCCGGTATAGGACAGACCTTATCACTATTTAGGCGAGGACTGCTTAACGAAGAACGGGCTATGCCCGATCACGAAAAAAAAACTATTTAGGCGAGGAGGAACCATTCTCACGAAGACGAAGACGGTGCTGTAAAGAGCACTACGAAGGCCCAAACGGATCCTTAATTGTCACACTTAGGGTGCGTTTGGCTTGAGGAATGAGGTAATGCATCATCTTCTCACTCCTCTACTTTTTTATTTTGTTTGTAGAATGCAATGAGTTGATCTATCACCACCTCATTCCTCACGAGCTAATAATTAGTACTCCGTATATGCATGAGGAATGAGTTAATTCCACTAAAATTCATAGGATGAACTCGTGATGTATCACCTCATGAAGTATATGGTATGACTCCACAAACTAAACACATCATTAACTTTTCCTGAGGCCTAGCTCTGCAGCGTTTACATAGCAATATTACTTACTACTATACTAGTAGGCAGACGGAGGCAAAGCTATGCTCAGGCATGCTTCTCTTTTTAAGAAATTAGAACTGATTAGCATTCAGTTTCTTAGTATTTTTATTTGGTTGCTATAGCTGGCAGACATGAGCTAACAATTAAACAAAAGGCTGTTTTCGATAGCCTAAAGGCTGGAAATGCTGCTCTTAAATCCACACAGAATGAGATAAACATATATGATATCCAAATGCTGATGGATGACACAGCCGAGGCTAAGCCATATTATCTGAACATCCATCATCCACTGCAACCTCAAACCACCAAAGTAAGATGAGGAAATGAAGCAGTTAGGCATCCAAATGATTTCTTTCATGGTTGTCCCATAATTTACTCTTTTCGTATCTTGTTAAGATGCTAGAAATGTCTTCCTAGAACCTAGATAGTGGAGGCCAATTGAAAATTGTGAGACTTGGAGTCACAAGGGTGTTGCAGAACCACAAAGTGAAATTGGTAACCATGAGGCCTTTGCTGATTGCTTCGGTAAGTGTGACATTGTAGCTTTTCTGTTTTTTCCTGGCAAATATGCTCTAGAATGAGAGCTTCGTGTGCTTAGGTTAAAATAAAAAGAAATGCAGTCTGATGTTCAGTGTTATCCTAGACGTTAGACGCAAGACAGTCGCAAACCTCCCAACTAGCGTCTAGACGCAGACGGTCTATACCATGACTAGACATGTCTAGACGTATTAGACAGTTTGTACTGTAACAACTGAAATTTCATACAAATATCAAACAAATGCACATGTAACTGACTATTTGTACTCTAGTATCCAAAACACAGAGCCAATGTTATGAGTTGATAACATATGAACAACTCTGATTTCAATGAATGACAATAGTTTCCAATTCTCTCTTAACATAGATATACAACAATTGACAATTTAGAAACCATAGGAAGTGAAGAGAATCACATATTGTGATAATAACATAATTCTCACTTCCCAATTATCACTATAACATGCTAGACAATTGATATGATATGATAACAATTAATTAATATAATCTATATCATTATCAAATCAGATAATTAGCTAAATTATAAGCTATATCATGATGTGATATGATATGATATGATAATTAACTAAATTATAAGCTGTATCAATTCACGCGGTGGTTGAATACTTTAGTGTGTGTTGTTCAGGTGAGATTTGGGTTGTCCCAATGCCTAAACTTATGTCTAGGACACCTAGTCAATCATCTAATAGTGTATAATGCATGTCTAGCCCTTATGTCTAGACGTTCTTTGACTAGAGTTGACCGTCTAGACGGTCTAACTGTCTAGCCCAAATTCTAGAGGCTAAACTAGTCGTTAACCTCATGACTAGCGTCTAAACGCGGGTTAGACTTACGTCTAGGCGAACAATGCTGATGTTTCAAACTTTGATAAATAATCTCTCTTTGTGATGTAAACATCAGATCGTTGAAGGGGCAATTCAGTTGAGAACACCTGAGGATTGAAGATACCTGATCCAATTCGATGGGATGCAGCCTTATTTCTGGCAGTTCTGGTTGGGGATATGTAGTTCGAGATGCATCAATGCAAATGCATTTGTAATTTGAAGATTTATGTGAGTAAGAGCTCTTATGTTAAGATTGGCACTGAATCTGGGGTTTTAGTTGTGGGCTAACCTGCAGCTTTGACTTTGCCTGCATTGTTTTTTGCACCACTCGCTGCTTTGAGTAAGAAATAGAGTACCAAGATCGCTACAGCTGTTAGCGCATTGCAAATGGATCATAACTCTCTTTTAAATTTGTGTTTTTATGAGCTGAAAATATTATATATAATTTGCAATGACATTGATTTACTAGCATCTTTTTTAATGATATTTTAGATATTTTCACCCATCGCAACGCACAGACATTAAACTAGTAGCAACTCAAAAACAACGTGGGGACATAGCTAAGTTGGTGCACGTAGAAGATTAACATTTGCATTCGCCTCTACGTATGAGGGGATTCATGCCTCACCAGCTAAGCAGATCTGGATTCTTTATATACTAGCAAATATGTCTGTGCGTTGCAACGAAAGAAAAAAAAAGACTATCAAACATCCATGGAAAACAGTAGGAATGGTACTTTATCTATTGATATTTTACCTTTTCTATAAAATTAAAAGCTATAATTTATTTATGATGATTATGGCATTCATAATATAAGCTAATGTTAGCTGTAATAAAGCAATGTCCTATTAAGTCCATATAAAATGGAAAATACAATCTTGATAATTTTTTTCCCATTACAAAGCACATAGATATTTTAAGATTTATACAATGATAGTCAAATATCGAGTTCTATGACTTCCTTTTTGGACTCATAATCAAGAATTGGTCTATCCACTTATGATTATGATGGGAGACATCTCTAAGTTTTTCACATGTAACCCTGGTCGGAGATTGCATTGGTTAATATATATAGTTTAGAGACAATTTTATTTGGACCAGATCGAACAATAAACTGGTCAATATTTCAGTTTAAAGTTTGATTGGTTAGACCAAAATTTTAATAGGTTGTAATAAGATAATTTTTTCTAATCAAAATAGCATTAACATCTTGGTAGTGGAAATCTCTTCTTAAATAGGGTCAAGAGTTTAAAAGATCCACACTCTATTTTCCACGGACATCAGATTAACGAAAAAGAATGTGAAGAGGCCAGATAACAAATAATAGGTGTAGATTAGAATGAAAATAAGATTTTGTCTAATTTCTCTTGCATCCTTTTCTATTTAAGTTACAATTCTTATTCAATTTGGATAAAAATATCTATTTAGGTTACTTTAAGAGCTTTTTTGGAATCAGACTCCGTGTCACTATAGACGAGCTATTCTACCTCGTATGAACACTGATTATATATAGAAATCCAGACGAAAGAAACTCTCCATTATTCGGTAGTTAGAGGAAGACGACCAAAAAAATGGATAGACCAAAAAATGGGCTGAAATTTTACCTTTATTATTAGGTATATATACATAATACCTGTGGACCAGGACACCTTAACAGACACCATAGCACCATTGCGGAAAGAGTACTCTTTTTCTTTGCTGCCATGAATATTTGGTTTAAAAACAAGAGGCGATTTTCCCTCCTCAAAGTCCACCAGAAAATAGTCATCCTTTTGCACAGCTGCTACAAAATACCGTTGGAATCTCCCAGTCGAGCTAACGAAGCTGTCACACTCACAATTTTTGCCAATGAAAGCGTAATAGTTCTTCTGAACAATGGTGTATCCACACATTTGTATGTCGAAACCGCCTTCAGGTACTTCCAAGAAGTCAAGCTCTATGGTTGCCTCAAAACCCCATCGAAATACAATGAAATCAAAAACTGCAGAACCATATGGACCGCTCATAGTGCATCTGTAGAGAGACTCAAAATAAATTTGATCCTTGACAATCTCCGTGCAACTATCAGCCAGGGTCTTATCGTCTGTACCGTCATCCGTTGTTGCTTTCACTCTGATATCAACTTCAATTAGGCAATTGAATTTCATAGACATGCCTCTTCTAGGGCTCAACAAGCGGAGATAGCCATCAGTCTGTCATTTTGTAAGAAAGCAAGAATATATAAGTCCATATTTTGATGTTCACATGCTTTGCACGTAACTAGTACCAATCACCATGCAACGTGAATATAAATATAGCAAGATCCTACCTTGTTACTTAATACCATAGCTAATTTGAATAATCTTATGACTTTTCATGCCTAAGTGGAAATATATTGACAACTTGGAGCTTTTGGCATAATTTCCACATTATCAGGATATGAAGTATATTTATAACCTAGTGTTTTGAGATGATTTATTGAACCCAAAAGGCCACAACTAGTATGTGCTACAGTATATTCATACAAATTTCTTACATAATTTTACTTTGAAAAAAATGCTTACTTACTAAGTATAAAATCAATCAAAGGCATAGAATACTTACAAGACTAATATCAAGTGGATCTTCTCGTGATCGCTTAAAAAGATAATTACGACAATAGTCCTCACCGTCACGGACGGCAACAATCCCATACACCTCAATTGGACTGGTCACATCCGCCAGACATGTTTGCAATTGCACATTGAAAATATGTAGAATAGGGGTTGGGTCATGAAAACATTGTTGCCCAACTCTTGGATCAATGCATTGAGTATAGCGCATTGCCGGCAAGTCAGCTAGAATGAAAAGAACACGTACGGAAAGAGATTAGTTCTGTATTATGATGGAGTTTAAATAAAAATGATACTATTATGTTGTTGTGAATTAGATTATATTATCATTTAAATAAAAATGCTCGATTATATCCTGAAAATTTTAAAGTTGATACTTGCAAAAAATACTTACACCCAAATTCAAGTTAGGCCTTGTTTAGATTCCAGAATTCACCCCCAAATTCCACTATGCAAAAAGAAGATTCCCCATCACATCAAAATACCGGCAAATGTATGGAGTACTAAATGTAGATAAATTCATAAACTAATTGCACAGTTTTGTTGTACTTTGCGAGACGAACATTTTGAGTCTAATTAATCAATTTTTGGACAATTTTTTGCACTAAAAAACAAAAGTGCTACAGTGCTCGGGGTGGCACTGTGCAGATTTGGCCACCCCCGAGTCGGTCATCTAAACACGGCCTTAGGAAAAATTGAACGTGGTTCGTGGGGTGTACACCCACACCTCCCTTCCGAATAATTGTGTTATTATACACTAGCATCTCACCGTTTCTAAATGACATTCAAATTAGTAATGAAAATTGTAAAAATATTCAATAATCTAGTATAGACCAATGGACCTAAGAGAAGCAGTGAAAGTGAAACATCCATCCACAACCACCAACTTGAATCTTAAAAACAGTTAGATAACAGTATATTGAAATGTGTGTAAGACGAGGGAAGTAGAAGGAATGACATAACTTACTTTCAACAAGTTTACTCATGTGGTAGTATCTGTGCCAAACTTGATCCCCAACATGCCTCCGTTCTCTAGTGCATTCGGGAAGGGGATGAAAGTTGCCGTGGCGTAGAGGTTCAGATGGGATGCTGAAAGAAGCTTTCATCAAGGTTAGTCTCTCTTCGTGTTCCACAGGACCAAGTTTTTCAATAAATCCTGCCACTGGTAGCAACAAAACATATACAAATTATAAATTTATAATTCATCAATCAATAGGCACTTTAAAAACTTCCCGTCATGCTAACAATCAGGTGCACTAGGTAACATCATTTTTTATATCCCCGACACTTTCTATTCTAGACCCTATTTGAAACGCATGGCTTCAAATGAAACAGCACAATTCCATTCCAGCAGGAATCCTGTGGAAACCACACGTTCCAAATGGGGCCTTATATAAACAAATTTATCCTGCGAATGATTAAGTAGTAGGTGAAAGAAAAATAAAGAGAGACAGTGTATGTACCATCTTCAGCTTTAAGTTCTTCGTAATCAGCATCACTGAACAGGTAATCTTCCTCATCGGAGAAATCAGGTTGATCGTCATCTTCTTCATTATCGACGAGTCCAGGTTGAGGCACCAGACTAACGAGGGCCAAGCAAAGCAAGTCCATAGTCACAGTCTCACAGATCACGGACAGAGGGATCTTTCCTGCACCGAGAAGAGACAAATTAATGGAACCATTAGATGGATGATGATTACACTGGTACCAGCAAAATCAAACCAGACCCGGCGCAATCACCCGTGTGGAACCGAGCACGGCGCAAACCATTTGGACCCAGGGGCGGACCCAGTAAAGGACATGGGTGTACACATGTACACCCAATAATTTTTGCAAAGCAATCTTAGTTAGTAGTCATAATACATGCATATACACCTGTAATTAGATTCAGATCCGATTACGAATGGTATGTTAGGGTTTGGGCGCACGGTTTTACCTACGAATTAGGTTAAGGTTTGGGCGCACAGCTTCGCACAGCAGGGAGGACCAAGGGGAGTGAATACCTGGTGTCCTGGTGGTGCTCGTCGCCGGCCAAGGTGGCGAGTGGCGAAGTAGGACAGCAGCGACGGTCGCGGGGACGCCGGGGCTGCAGAGGGCGGACGCCGCGCCGAAGCTGGTCGCGACTCGCGAGGACGCTGGGCCCCAGGTGGTGCTCGACCGAACGCAGTCTCGGGTTGCGGCGCGGCGAGCGGACGCAGGAGATCGGCCGCGGGCGAGACGAGTTCTGGCGGCGGGCCAAGGGTCGACCGGTCGAGCCTATATTCTATCCTGCTTCCAAAAACGGGCTCGTGGATAGGGCCACGTCACCCGTTAACCTGGTAGCCGTTGGATCGAGCGCTCTCGCGATCTGATCCGTCCGATACGGGTCGGTTCGGGTCTCGCACCCGATTAACCGCGGCCCCGGCTCGAGCGGTCACCCACGCGCAGGCCTTACCCGCGGCGCCGCACCGAGCGGGACCGCCGGCCGAGCACAGGGCGCGGGCGATGGTGCCCCTCCTCCCCACGCGGCTAGCGCGCAACGGCGCGGCGGCGCGCCCGCGTGGGCTGGCCGACCACGGGCCGCGCGGGCGACGGTGCCCCCCCTCCCCCCGCCGCCTACGCTCCCTGGCCTCCCCCGCTCGGCACTCGGCAAGGCCGAGTACAGAAGTTCAGAGCGCAGGCGGCGGCGCTCCCAGCCACGGCACCTCGGCGGGTCGCCAGCTCCTTTGGCCTCCCAGTCCTGCCTTCCTGAGTGGTAGCCGCGAATGAGGCCGCCATACGCCTACCTGGCCTCGTCCATCACGATGTCCTCGTCCTGTACTGCTACAGACGCAGCCTCCTCGGCTTCCGTTCCGACCTCTTCCTCCGCAGCTCATCCTATGCCACGCGTAGGGGTTGTTCTGGGGTGCCTGCGTCGCTTCCCGCATAGACGCCCGCTGGTTTGGTTACACCTGGTTCGTTCCCCCGCCTCCCCTTCTCACCAGTCACCAGTTTGGATCGATGCATCGCGGCCCCGACCAGCCCCCGCCTTTATCTTCGCAGGTTTGTATACCTGGCCGATTTCATTGTTATGCTAATCTTTATTCACACGTTTTTTATGGTGAAGCTCTGGAGTATATCATTCAAGAGCACGCACGCAACGTGCTTGGCAAAATGCCAATGCTTGTTGCATCAACAGACTACCAAGCTGAGGTCGGCCTCAAGGTTGCTGCTACCAAGAAGATTTTGCACAAAAACTCCATGATCTTGAGCATTTATCTGTTGGTCTGATCCTTCGATTCCATCTAGCAGTAAACATCCAAATTCCAAAGCTTCGCATCCTTGTGTTGCTTCAAAATTTTCCTCGATCAAATTCATGACTATACGATATATATACTGCAGGTCATTCAATGGGCATGTCACTTCCTGATAAGTTCAAGTGCTCCTGCAATAGTCCATTTCTTTTCATGATCTAGGGTCAAGGTGCACAAATACATGGATACTAGAGAACTCATAAGGAACACTAATAAATAACAATAGTTCAATGCTTCAGGTAATGATATATGCAATTTTAGTAGCCCTTAGCTCTAATTAAATTTTAATACACTTTCCTTTAGCAATTTATAAATGTCTCAAAAAACAAAATTATAAATATTGAACGACTTACTAATGCCCTCTACCAAGCTAGACACTTGTATTTACAACAATCAATGTATAAGTTTGTTATCGTTGCCGGGCATTCTGAACCTTCTCTACAGATGTGTTGTTGCATTCTTATCTAGGGATCTACAGAAAGAGTGTTCAAATTCAACCTTGTTTTTTCTGTTGAAGCCTAAAAGGCCAACCTGTTTCATATCTTAGTCTTTAAAAGGCCAAAGTGTCTATTGTCATAATAACTTTTTTAAATTTTTAAGTGTTTGATTAACCATACTTCAACCTAATTATACCTTTCTTCACAACTATAATTTGCAGGCTGGTGTCGAAAATATTAGCCTGCAGGAGCAAGATTTAGACCAAATATGACATTGGTAGCTATCACATGCCTGAATGTTATTCAATGGTGCTGAAACTGAATATAAGTTTTGAAAACATTTCTCTTCCTCAAGAACCAAAGAGAATCAACAGTACTATTTTTTCCATATGTGAAATACCTTCGTTTGCTGTACAAGAGCCTCCTTGGTTGGGTTCCAAAACTTGCCTAGCCAAAATGAAGGTATGATTTTGGTTGGGCATGTTTTGGAACAAAAAAGCAGGCTCATAAACAAACCATAGTCATGGCAGGGCACAAACATGAATGGGTTGGGTTGTGATCCATCTTAGACAAACTTTTTGACATCTAACTCAATACCTCTCACTTCACTACTAAACTACCTAATAGATTATGATAAAATCTGATGCTGATAAAGAGCTTGGGGAAAACTTCAATATGTAGTCCACCAAAATCCTGGAGATGGGCTCGGAGGTGTCGATGGCATTCAAAAGCAAACAATTTCCAGAAGAATACTATGAATCAGTGAGTAGATTGATTGCAATATCACACGTAGAGGTTTCAACTTTCAAACTAGATCGATTGAATGGGCGAGGCTCTACCTTAATTCTTGTGTTCAAACATTAGAAAAAAAAATTCGTCGCTTCCAAGCGTCTGCTTAGACTGATTGTTTGATTTGGACTACATTGGCATGCCCTCAGATTGTTGTTCGATCTGGCCAGAATGTATTTCATTTCTTCTCATGCCTGACTCATGTTCTACAATTTATACAAATTATATTCCGTGAAGATTAGGCAATCTGGGCTTCAAACAAAATAAAGATTGTAATTTGGATGTCCACCATCTTCCAACTTGAATATCGTGGAATTCACTTATCAATCAGCTGTAATTGTACCATCATGTTTTATTAAATTTTTTTATTAAATTTTTAGCGCTCAACATGCTAGCTACGGCTCGGACTAAAAGGGGGTAATGAAGAAGAAATCTGAACTTTCAAATGACCATTCAGTTAGGTAGCCTCTTCATCGAAACTACAGTTAAGACAATTTATCTGTTCATAACTCGACTCCTGACCATCAGAATTTTGATACCCTACAATCTTATTTTGATTTTTGATTATCAGCTTTTTGGAAGCTGCAACCTCTTATTACCCAGCCTATCCTCTTTCTGTTTTCTAGCTCAAGTTTCTTTCATTGAGCCGATTGTGAATGAATTGAGTGGAGGATGGGTAGTTGATTGGGGGCCAACCAACCTGCTTGAGTTGTGTATGCCCACTGTAGTAAAGAGTAAAGCAATTCTGGTATCGGAGTGTTAGTGGCACTCTCTGATTGAACTTTGTACAACATAGAGCACACTGAAGCAAAAGGTTGGTGATGCATATGAAATATTCCTAATAAGAATATGTTTACAAGGTATTCTTTCAAGCTAAATGTTATTATGGATATGACACCTGCTTGGAAACACAAACTTACATTTAGGAGCTGGAATCTAACATTCTGCAAGATAGAAGATTATTCCCTAGTAGTCAAACACAACAGTTAATCTTTTTTTCCTGGCTGGAATTGCAATACTTTTAACATGCCTTTTGCCAATGGTACATCGATCTCATAGAATAAATGCAGTAGTTAATGTTTTCTTAATGTAATATAGTACTTAAGTTACAAATTTTTATGGACATCAAGCAGGACTATGTTGTTCTCCGAGTAAATTGCACGTGGGTCCTTAAACTTTTAGTGGACTTCTATCTGAGTCCTCAAACTAAAAATGTTATCATCTAAGGTCCTTAATCTATCCGTCCCATGCACCAACGGTCCGAAACATGCCACGCGTGTGCTAGGAGCTGACGTGGGCATTGCCACCGTGGATATTTCTTGCATGGATCTTCAAATGCGCACACGCATGCGTGCTGGGCACAGGTGCATTGCATCCACCATGCATGCACGTCGGCTTCGGATCTTCACGTGCGCGCCCAGGAGCCACATTGGAGCTCGGCCTCCGGTCTTTGCGCGCGTACAGCGGCCAGGTCCGGTCTTCATGTGTACGTACGCCTGCCTCCGGTCCTCCACGCGCACGTACGTATACGGCAGCCGCGTCCCGCAGACACGCTCTCGCCTATACGTCTTCGCCTTGCTCTTCTGCTCCGTGCGACTCTCCGGCGGCGGCTCCTCCGGCTTCGTGCGACTCTCTGGTGGACGGCGGCACGCGGCTCCTCCGGCTTCGACAGAACATGGCCAAGGCTTCTAGAAGGTTCTGGACTACGCCGCGCTGCCTACCTCGAGGTCCCAGCTAGCCTAGTCCATGTAGCCCAGGATAATACGTATCACGCTTGCACACATAGGCGCGTACGCCACCTTGGTGTGGACTCCCTTCCCCTTGGGCTCCACGGTGGCAAGTCCACGTCAGCTCCTAATGCATGTGAGGTGTATTTTGGACCATTGGTGTACGGAACAGATAGATAAAGGACCTAGATGGTAATATTTTTAGTTTAAGGAACCAGACGGAAATCTACAAAAAGTTTAAGAACGTATGATGTAATTTACTTTGTTCTCTACTGGATTACCTCACAAGATGGCATGGCGTTAACTCCATACAGGCTCGGCTCTCCACTAGGCAGGCTCAAAGCCGCGCCTCAAGTTTTGTAGTTACATTTGAGCGTGGTATGGCAGAGCTGTAGCCTGTCGGACGTAACATAACTACGTATTTCCCTATAAAAGCTGCAGGTGAAACTGGCGCAATGTCTTTTTTTCTTTTTCTTTTTTTTTTTGAGAAAAACTGGCGCAATGTCTTAGACTAGGCCTGCCTGTGATATTGGCCCAGTATACCCGCAGTCGCTCGCAGAGGAAGCCCACTGACCGCGGAAGGACCCACAGGTTCTCTTTTTCGAGAACAAAGCTTATGCAAAAAGATGGTCCTGGATCGCCAGATTATGTTTTCTGGAGACAATGAGAATCCAAATCTTGCCCCCCAAGAAAACATCCTCCAAAAGCACTCAAAAGCAATTAAAAACAAAATGTTTCAAAAAGGGCATGGTGTGTGATGTCACCAAGACAAGTTGCCACGTCGTAACTCGTAACCAGAGTATGAAACACCAGGCCCGCTGGTGGCTGGAAGCAGAGTATTGTGCCTTGTGAGACTGAGACAGAAGCGGTGGTGACTAGCAAGACAGAAAAAAAAAACGCCGGATCCAACAATCAGTTTCGTTTCACTATAGACGGCAATTTTTATAGCCTGGACAGTTTCACGGTTAATTTGTTTGGAGTAAGTATGACACGAGCCACGAGAGCTTCATTCGAGCCTTGACAAGTAGTGTTCTGAATTCTGATTTCCATAGCAGCGCTAGCGGTTCTTCGGTAGTTGGCATAGTTGCTTGGCCTGAGGATTCGTTCTACACGAGTAACAGATCATTTGCCCTCCTGTCAACGACAGGCTCTACAATGGAGAGCAAACAACAAACATTACATTTGCCACTTACGTATACATATACATATTTAACATTGAAGCCAACCATAAGAGCACACCTTGATTCTTAGCTCCAGCTGCATATGATACTTGTTGTGCTTTGGAGAAATTGGAACAGGCGGAATTCGCTGATTTTTCCAAGGGCAAGATCTCTTCACTCAAGAGGTTCTAAGAGCAGTGATCAGGGATGTTGATCAGTGGGTCTGCCGGTAACAATATGTACTTCTGTAGCTTTCTCCCCACCTGTCCGCCCATGTCTTGCCTGTTGCGCCCGCCTGCAAGCACATGGGGCCTACCCGCGCCAGTGGGGACCGCCTCGGTCTTCCCGCGCCTAACACCGAGGTGAGACAGCAGAAAGGCGAGGAGGGAGATGCAACACTTGATCTAATTTTGAAACATATGAAAACAAATGAAACATTTAAAACATGCTATAAAACACCTGGAAAAAACCTGAAAACACTTTGAAAGCATCTAGGCCCCGGTGTTGGTTTCGGCAATTGATGACAACGCATTATTACCATGACTAACGTATGTTTTGCAGAAACAGTGGTAAGTTAGGTCATGGAGTTGATAACTGCTTTGGGCACTATGGTATTCATGTCTCTTGATGGAAATCGTTTCGGTTTTCAAAGGATCAACGACAAGATTAAGGACGGTTAGTTCCGGATGTCAAGGTGTTGAGTTACATCCGGAATAGTCGTTAGGATATTTGTTTCTTCCTTTGACCGTACTATAAAGGGGGGCATGAGCGAGTAGCTTGACCTAGGTGAGTCTTTTGTTTAGGTGTGGTGCACACTTGTCAAACTTAGCACTAGGTAGCTCTAGAAAAGCTCAAGGTTCAGTTGGAAGCAACTTGGTTCAAGTTGTATCACGTTTCAAAGTCGTTTGAGCAGTTTACCTGTGACCGGACGCGGTCTTTGTCATGACTAGACGCGTCCGGTCAGTACTAACAAGTCACTGCGTCGTTAACTGGTTGACCGGACGCGGTCCCTGCGAGGACCGAACGCGGTGATCAGTCTGACACGTGTTCCAGAGGGTAAACAGTGTAATCGGACGTGACTGTGAAGTGATCGGACACGTCCGGTCATGTTCCAGTAAGGTCCCAAGCTGACCTGACGCGTCTGGTCATCTATGATCGGACGCGGTCGAGTGTCAGGTCGAAGTCCAGCAAGGCTCTTGCATGATCGGACGCGTCCGGTCATCTCTGACCGGCGCGTCCGATCACTCAGCGCTGACTTTCGGTTTCCGACCGTTACACTCGACCGGCGCGTCCGGTCATGTCGACCAGCGCGTCCGGTCATGTCGACCAGCGCGTCCGGTCAGTACGAGTTTTGCTGATTTGGTAGGTAACGGTTGAATTTGTCTAAGGGGTGTATAAATACATCCCCTCCACCTCTTTTAGAGGTCTCTTGCTCATTTGTTCAGCTGAGAAACACCTTTGGAGTGCAAGGGAGTGCAAGAGCTCTAGTGAGGATAGTGATTTGAGAATCAAAGTTTAAGATTCCTCACTAGTGACAATATTGTAGCAAGTGTGCATCCATCTTCTCATTAGGCTTGTTGTGGTCAAGTGAGAGTTTTAGCTTGTTACTCTTGGTGATCGCCATCACCTAGACGGTTTGGTGGTGATTGGGAGTTTGGTGATCATCCGACGAGCTTGTGGGTGACCCAACTCATGTTGTGAGCGGTTTTGGGTGATTCGCCGCGACGGAGTGTCGAAGAATCAACCCGTAGAGAGCACTTGATCCTTACGCGGATCAAGGGGGAGCTACACCTTTGCACGGGTGCTCCAACGAGGACTAGTGGGGAGTGGCGACTCTTCGATACCTCGGCAAAACATCGCCGTGTTACTAACCCTTACTTTCAAGCATTTACTTTCATTGCTTGTTTACTTTCCTAGAATTGTCATGCTAGTCTAGGATTGGAACTTAGGGTGCAAAACTTTTACCAGTAGAATCACAAGGAACACTAGTAGGCACTAGGGGTAAAGTTTGGCTTGTAGGATTTAATTCTTGCAATTAATTTTTTTTAGAAAAGCCCAATTCACCCCTTCTCTTGGGCATCTTGATCCTTTCAATTGGTATCGGAGCCGTGTTGCTCTTTATTTAGGCTTCACCGTCTAGAGCAAGATGTCTAATGGGGAAGGACCACCTCCCACTTTTGAGGGAGACAATTTTTCATATTGGAAAATTCGTATGGAGGCGTACCTCGAAGTCATAGATGTTGGGTGCCTTAGAGCCGCAACCGAAGGGCTTCCCCCTATTAGGGATCCCGCCAACCCAAGTGGTGACGAGGAGAAGTACGACCGATGGAATGCAAAGGCAAAAAATGCACTCTACCGGGGCTTAGGCAAGGATATCTTCAATCGTGTGCGTAATGCCAAAAACGCTCATAAATTGTGAGAAAACCTTTGTGCTCTCCACGAGGGGACTAAGAGTGAGCGTGAGGAACGCTATCACATTGCTTTAAAAAAATTAATTCTTTTGAGATGCTTCCCAAAGAAAGTGCTAATGAAATATACACTCGATTGAATGTTCTTGTAGAAGATCTTAATGCTCTTGGACTCACTCAAATGAGTCAATCGGATGTTGCAAGGAGAATCTTGAGTGTTCTTCCCGTTGAGAAGTATGGACACATTGTCACCGTACTTCACCAAAGTTATCTCTCCGCCGCAACACCAACTCAAGTATTGGGAAAGATCAATGCACATGAGATGTACATGCACATCACTCCGGAAGAGGGCTCATCATCTTCCAAGAAGAAAGACTTGGCCTTCAAAGCTAGCCATGAAAAGAAAAAGAAGAAGGGCCAAGCCATGATGGTGCAAGAAAGCTCAAATGAGAGTGATATTGATGATGCATCACTTGCACTCATGGTGAGAAAGACCACCAAGATGCTAAAGAAGCTCAACAAGAGTGGCATCAAGTTCGATGGCAAGAAGAAGAAATTCTTCACAAGTAGCAAAAGGAAGCCAATATCCGAGATGGATTGCTTCAATTGTGGTGAACTTGGCCACTTAGCTCATCAATGCCCGAAGCCTCCAAAAGACAAGTACAAAAATAAGAACAAGGGCAAGAAAGATGATTCAAGTGATGAAGAAGATGAGAAAAAGAAGAACAAGCCATACAAAAAGAAAGATGGCAAGAGAAGAGAGTTCTACAAGAAGAAGAAGGGTGGCAAAGCTTACATTGTTGGTGATTGGCTCATCGACATTGAGTCATCATGTAAGTCCTCCGACGATAAGAGCGACGATGAGAAAGAGAAGGTCGCCGCATTTGTGATTGGGCCATCATCATCTTCACCGACATCTTCATCATCACCTTCACCGCCACCTTCACCATCATCTTCCACTACTCATCTATGCCTTATGGCTAAGGGTGAATGAAAGGTACAAAATAATGATAGTGATGATGATGATGATGATGATAGTGATAGTGATGATGAATATGATGCACCTTCTTATGATGAACTTGTAAAATTGTTGAACAAATATTCTAAAATCATAAGAAGAACTAGAAATAAAAATGATGAGCTTCAAAATGAAAATGAATCACTCTCATCTAAGCTTGAGAATGCACATAAGACTAGTGATGAGCTCAAAGATCAAAATGAAACTATGTCTTCTACTCTCAAGGAGCTCAAAACTTCTAACAAAAAGTTTAGAGATGAACATGATAAACTTGAGAAGAAGCATGGTGAACTCATCACTAGGCTTAACTTGTTAAAAGATGAATATACTACATTAAAAATCAACTATGATAGTCTTATTGTTGCTAATGAGCTTGCTCTTGAGACACATGATGCTACTAACCAAGTTGTTAAGATTGATATAGCTACATCATGTGATGATTTGATTGTTGAGAACTTTGAGCAAGGCTCTAGCGGCAAAGGCAAGAGTGTGGTTGAGTCCGACAACTATGATGAGTATGTCAAGCTCAAGAATGAAAATGAGATGCTTAAGAATGAGAACAAGAAGTTGATGGCTCTTGAAAAGCAAGCACCAAATGAGTCACTTATTGAAGAAAATAAAAAGCTCAAGCAAGAAAAAGAGCATCTCAAGACCGAGCTAAGCAAGTTCACAAGAGGCCAACATTTGCAAAGTGAGCTACTCATGAACACCGTCATGAAGATGGATAGAAGTGGCATTGGTTACTTGGCAAATCAAGAGAAGAAGGCTAAGGCTCAACAACAACAAAGCAAGTCAAAGCCCAAGCCAAAGAGATGTGTTGAGTGTAGACAAGAAGGTCATTTTGCTCATGAGTGCAAAACTCCACCACCACAACCCTTGCCCAAGCATGCTAGACCCTTTGCTTTTAATGCTCATTACATGCTTAGAAAAGATTCAAGTGGAAAGATGAAAGTCATGTTCTTGGGTCCCCCTAACAAAAATAGGCCAAAGAAAATATGGGTTGCCAAGTCACTAGTTGAGAAAGTCAAGGGTCCCTCTCAAGTTTGGGTCCCTAAACAAAAGGCTTAATTTCTTGTGTGTAGGTGAACTACAAGACCGGTGGATCTCATTGGGTGATTGATAGTGGTTGCACTCAACATATGACCGGTGATCCTCGTATGTTCACCTCGCTTGAAGAGAATGGGGTATGTCAAGACAAGATCACATTTGGAGATAATTCTAAGAGCAAAGTCAAGGGTATAGGCAAGATTGCAATATCAAATGATCACTCTCTCTCAAATGTGCTCTATGTTGCTTCATTGAGTTTCAACTTATTATCCGTTGGGCAACTTTGTGACCTTGGCTACCAATGCTTGTTCACTCCTAATGAAGTGGTAGTTACAAAGATAGATGACAAGCAAGTAATTTTCAAAGGCTTTAGATACAACAATCTTTATCTTGTTGATTTCACCTCTGAAGATGCAAATTTGATGACATGTTTGTTCACCAAAACTACACTTGGGTGGCTTTGACATAGGAGGCTTGCTCATGTTAGAATGAACACTCTTAACAAGCTATTGAAGAAAGAATTAGTGAGAGGTTTGAAGGATGTAAAGTTTGAGAAGGACAAACCTTGTAGTGCATGTCAAGCCGGCAAACAAGTTGCAAACACTCATCCAACCAAAGCTTACATGTCAACATCAAGAGTGCTAGAACTTCTTCACATGGATTTGTTTGGTCCTACAACTTACAAGAGCTTGGGTGGAAATCTCTATTGCCTAGTGATTGTGGATGACTACTCAAGATACACTTGGACTTTCTTTATTCATGACAAATCCAAAGTGGCAAATTGCTTTAAGAAGTTTGCAAAGAGAGCTCAAAATGAATTTGAAGTCAAGATAAAGAAGATTAGAAGTGACAATGGAAAAGAGTTTGACAACACAAACATTGAAGCTTATTGTGATGAAATTGGAATCAAACATGAAGTTTCATCAACCTACACTCCTCAATGAAATGGTGTAGTTGAGAGGAAGAACCGGACCTTGATCACCCTTGCAAGAACAATGCTAGATGAGTACAACACACCGGAGAAATTGTGGGCCGAGGCAATCAACACCGCATGCTATGCTTCAAATCGCCTCTTCCTACAAAAGTTTCTTGACAAGACCCCCTATGAGTTGCTAAATAGAAAAAAGCCGGACGTCTCATTCTTCCGGATGTTTGGTTACAAATGCTACATCTACAAGAAGCATCAACACCTAGGGAAGTTTCAAAGACGTTGTGATATTGGTTTTCTTGTTGGTTACTCATCAAAGTCCAAAGCATATAGAGTATTTAACCATGCCACCGGTTTAGTTGAAGAAACATATGATGTGGAATTTGATGAATCTAACGGCTTCTAAGGAGCAATTGAGAATTGTGATGATGTAGGTGATGAACCATTGAGGGAGGCAATGAAGAACATGCCAGTGGAAGACATCAAGCCTAAAGATGATGAAGACGATGTACAAATTGTCAATCCACCATCTTCATCACATGTGCCTCAAGATGATGACAAGAATGAGAGAGTTGAAAATGAAGATACTCATGTCTCTCATGCACAAGCCGAGGCACAAGCTCAAGATGTTGATGCTCCCCAATCCTCTCCTCAAGTGGTTGATAGAAGAAACTCACCTCTACTTCAAGCACATCCACAAGATCTCATCATAGGGAGTCCTACAAAGGGTGTAATGACTCGATCCCAAAAACTTACTTCTTTTGTTGAACATCACTCTTTTGTCTCTTGTCTTGAACCTAAGAATGTAGAAGAAGCTCTTCAAGATCTGGATTGGGTGAATGCTATGCATGAAGAATTGAACAACTTCGCCCGCAATCAAGTTTGGACACTTGAAGAGCATCCAAAAGGTGCAAGAGTCATTAGAACCAAGTGGATGTTCCGCAACAAGCAAGATAATCAAGGCGTAGTAGTGAGGAACAAAGCAAGACTAGTTGCAAAGGGGTTCTCTCAAGTTGAAGGTCTTGATTTTGGAGAGACCTTTGCACCCGTTGCAAGACTTGAAGTCATTCGTATCCTTCTTTCATATGCATCACATCATGAAATGAAACTATATCAAATAGATGTGAAAAGTGTTTTTTTAAATGGCTTCATAAATGAATTAGTCTATGTTGAACAACCTCCCAGGTTTGAAGACCCTAGATATCCTAATTATATTTATAGGTTGTCCAAGGCGCTATATGGGCTCAAGCAAGCCCCTAGAGCGTGGTATGAGCACCTCCGGGACTTCCTCATTGAGAAGGGCTTCACTATTGGGAAGGTTGACATCACACTATTCACCAAGAAGCTTAATGAAGAGATTTTCATTTGTCAAGTCTATATTGATGATATCATCTTCGGGTCAACAAATGAAGACTATTGCAAAGAATTTGGTGAATTGATGTCGAAGGAGTTCGAGATGTCAATGATTGGTGAGCTAACATTCTTCCTTGGTTTTCAAGTCAAGCAAATGAGAGAAGGGATTTTCATCTCTCAAGAAAAGTATACCAAGGATCTTCTCAAAAGATTCAAAATGGAAGAGTGTAAGCCAATCAAGACCCCAATGCCATCTAATGGACATCTCAACCTAGATGAGGGAGGTAAACCAATTGATCGAACTCTTTACCATTCTATGATTGGTAGCTTGTTGTACCTTACCGCATCTAGGCCCGATATCATGTTTAGTGTGTGCATGTGTGCTCGCTTTCAAGCGTGCCCTAAAGAACCTCACCTAAGTGCCGTAAAAAGAATTTTAAGATATCTTAAGTACACCCCAAGCATCGGTCTTTGGTACCCCAAAGGAGCTAGATTCCAACTAGTTGGCTATTCTGATTCGGATTATGCCGATTGCAAAATTGATAGAAAAAGCATATCCGGATGGTGCTATTTGCTTGGGAGGTCCTTAGTATCATGGTCATCTAAGAAGCAAAATAGTATGGCTTTGTCCACCGCCGAGGCGGAATACATTGCCGCGGGGGCTTGTTGTGCACAAATCTTATACATGAAACAAACCCTCCTAGACTATGAAGTTGTTCTTGAAAAGGTGCCGCTTTTATGTGACAATGAAAGTACCGTTAAAATTGCTAATAATCTGGTACAACACTCATGCACCAAGCACATTGATATTCACCACCACTTTCTAAGAGATCATGTTGCTAAAAATGATATATCACTAGAAGGTGTAAGAAGTGAAAATCAATTAGCGGATATCTTCACTAAACCTTTAGATGAGGCTACCTTTTGTAGGTTGAGAAGTGAACTAAATGTGCTTGACTCTAGTAACATTAAAAAATGAGCTTGTGTTGTCCCTCATATTGCATTGTATTATATGTCATGTTTAATTCCCCGCAATGCTTCTAGAACTTGTCTAACATGGTTACGATAACTCTCATTTGGAGGAGTGAAGAAGCCTAACCGTGGATCAAACTTGACAAGCAACCTAGTCTTCCTTTCTCGCTTTGCATTGCATATGCATGGTTGTTGCTTTGTCATTTCTTTTCGGTTTAGCTTTAAGTAACCTCTGTGTTCGTCCATGAATAGAGAGAGCATTTGAAGCTCCTAAGGGTTCACAAACTCTATTGCATGGCCATACGTTGCTCCTCGGGTGTTTATTGCGTATTTTCTTAAAAATAATACTAGCCTAAGGCAAAATACTTTGAAAAACTTGAGGGTTTGAGTGAGGTCACTCATATTAGGTTCTAATTGGTGTTTATTTGAGTCTCTTTGAATTGGAACTTGATTGGGAGAAGTCACGTCGAAGATCGGATTGAAGAAAGGCATTTAACAGCGACCGGACGCTGGACCGGACGCTGCACCGAACGCGTCGTTGCTGACCACCGCGTCCGGTCCTGACATCCACCAGCGTGTCCGATCATTCCTGAAGTTTTTCTTTAAGATCTCTAACCGGACGCTGCACCAAACACGCAGTTGCTGACCACCGCGTCCGGTCCCAGCCACCACCACCGCGTCCGGTCATCCGTTTTAGTTTTTCGGGCAATCCATGACCGGACTGTGTCAGCGTCCGATCGTGCATAATCGGACGCGTCCGGTCGTTCCAGGAGCTTACTGGACTGTGACCGGACGCTGTCTCCACCGCGTCCGGTCATGCGACCACCGTGTCCGGTCATCACGCGAAAAGCGGATCTCACCCCTTTTTAACCATACG